>OX419762.1:9147610-9747610 GCA_948567375.1 Lunularia cruciata | reverse complement strand
ACGGAGGGTGGACAGAACCCGTCAGTCGACTCTGCTACGCGGATTTGGTGGACAGAACGTACCCCGTCGTTACAGGTGTTTGCACCTCTCAACCCTAACCCTAAACTGTTCAGGGTCCGGTGTCTGCAAGACAAACGCGGGGGAGATATGAGGAGGATGAGTCGGTCTTTGTATAAACAGCATGGAATATGTCCAGAAATCTCAGCAGTCCTTTCTCCAAGTCAAGAGTTGTGCCTACGCATGGTACTCTCTATGTTTCTTGATAGCTTCGTTTAGAGTTTGGTTCTCCTCTTTCCGGTTACGTTTCTCGGGGAGGTATCGCGTCTGTGTCTACGTTCATCCTGTCTAGAACTGCTTAAATTTGGAGACGGATTACCATCCTCCTGGGGGAGTCACTGATAGACAGACACTTAGATGAAGTGGTGCACAGCAGGGTGTGCACTTGAAGCGTTTCTCACTGATTTCAGTTCTTCTCATGGGACGTGGCCTTCGTTTGGTCCTCCGCTGAGAGTCCAGAAACCCCGCCTGACGCTTTTCTCCACGGTTAGGATGTGAATCAGATGTCTCCAGAGCGCTGCTTAGGTCACAGAGGAGAATTTTCTCAGGTCATTTATCCTGATCCATTTATCAGCTGGTCGTGATCCTTTTCTCAGTCGATGATGATAATCTTAAGGCTTGTTTCTCAAACATTCGCAGTGGCCGCCCTAGAGTTTTCGCCCTGCCAGGCTTGAGAATTGATGCGGTTTTCCTTCCTTGGATGTCTGAGACTACTGAATTACTCCCTATAAATCCAGGGTTTCGTGCGCAGAACTGGGATTCGTTTAAGTCCTTACTTTTCTGTTGCCTCCCTGCTTGCGCCATGATGTTAAACGCCGTGAGGCATGTCTCCATCGGTGCCTGCACCATGAGAGAATAACAAAAACGACTTCTTCTTCCACTGAGCGCTCGTTTCTCCTCCAAAGATGAAACATTTTTCGTGCTCCATCTGAAATTGATGATTGAGACAAGAAAAATATGATGAAACAGTTTCTGAGGATCCTTTGATCCCCCACATTTATGCCTTGATGCGCTGGAGTGGTTCCCTTCTACAGTTAGATACACGGAGTTTGACAGAACAATTACAGGCGGAGTCAGTAGAACAGTCTGTCGAAGGAAAGAGTAGAGACAGTGAGTTTCCATCTCACTTTTCCTTAGTTATCCTTCGGACATGAACCCGGTCGCCCAAGAGTTATCTTGGTGGCCTTGTCGCTATTCCAGACAAGTTTGATGGACTTTCCGTCCCTAATTCAAACCTGTGTCAGATAGTGTCGACATTCGTGTCTTTGATCACTTAGCGTACTTAATAATCCTCAGCCACCGTGTAGTACTCGATGGATTATACTACTTACCCTTCAAGATCTATGGGATCGAGGCCTAGTGCAATCTTCCCTCCCCGGTTCCCTGCACCTGTAGTGTAGTACAAGAGAAACTAAACCGTCTCGTGCCTCCGTTGACGGGTGCTTGTGGAGTCGTAAGAGATGAATTCTCGTGGACGCGGAAGAGAACCGGCTACAAGGTTTGGGATACGATGAAACTAAAGATCGAAAACTTAGTTCATGGGAATAGTGTAAAGACTGCCACAAGAAAAGCACGCAGAATTCAAGCGTAAGATCTGAAAAGTACGTCTTAGTCCTGTATCAACGACTTCAGCGTATGAATCTAGTGTAACCACCACGAGGCAACTTTGGGACTCAAAAATTCCACCGAAAGCACCAGACCATACCTACACTTTACCATTAGTGTTCTCCGCGTGTCCCGTCCGAATGGCAGCAACAAATGTGGAACTCCGACCGCCATACGAACCTCACTCAGATTCGGTCCAAGCGTGGATGTATGAATCCAGTTCCGACTGTGGCTGGGTCTGTTACGGAATTGTTATGCCTTGCCCGTCACTAACACGCATTCAACTTCACACAATTTCAAAGACAACCAAGACTATGTGCAGCAAGAGTGCTGTGATGCACATTCCCTCTATCCAAGTTGCTTCCAGCGACCACTATCTGAGATTGATAAGCTGTTCTCAGCGAAGAAAAGTACTAATCCTCAGCCATTTATTTAGTGGCAGAAAGTGTGCCCAAATAAGTCTGCAACAACAGACCTGTCGAATCTTTGCTTTGGTTAGTTGCAGAGAGAAATCATCCCTCTCATCTAGAACACTTTTTCAGAGGCAAGGGATATATCACACCTGTAATTCGATAAAGGATCTCAAGTTCTTGAGATCGGAACCTCGTATGCATCATACCAGCCTTGTCGTCGATTCTTCAACAACCAAAGAACATCCCTTTGGTCATCCAAGTCAAAGCAAGAAGCCTCACCTCCGTGATCTCCATTATCCCTCAGACAGTTGGAAATTCATATGTTGGTTTTTGACAACATTCAATTACAATTAACAACATATGAATTTTAGTTGATTAAATGCCTCGAATATTCGCTAAATTGAAATTCTAAAGTGAAAGAAACCAGCTCCCTTCTTGGAGGAAACCTTCTCATTAAACATATATAATGCATTAAACATATGTAATGTATGTAGGAAGTCAAAGCGAAGCTGGAAATAGATTGGGAGAAGAAGAATATTCCAGTCAATGTATAAAAGATTAGAAATGCTCCACTGTGATGTTTAGTTACGAAATGAAGTAAGGACTATTAGTTGGTGGTCTGTTTCAAGAAATATGTTAATTGATCTATATAACTAGATGAACTTTTATCTTAATTTGGAAAAAATTGGCTCAAAAAAGTAAACAGAGTAATCCAAGCACACCATGCAACCTAAATTAGAACCGTAAACTAGGGAACAAAAAAGAAACTAGAGAAACGTTAGGTCGGAATATGTCATTCTCCCTCCGGTGATTTATAGTTCATGCCTAATTTATAGACCTATATAGTGTAGAGTACACCGTACCTGTTCAGTTATCTTTTTTTTAATTTATCTATTTGCCTATGTGTTATTTAACCAATCCTCGGAGTCCAATTTTCTGACGCTTGTAATATATGATGTAAAATTTTTGTTTGTTAAAACCTTGTGTTTGATTTCAATTTATTGATTTTATTCTACTCAGCTAATCAATCTATTAGTCGTTTTCAGCAGAAAAATATTTATAGACTACTAATATTTTAATGCGTTTATTACTTTCCTTTGTAATATATATGAAGTTCAGTATTTGATTTGAATACCTCTGTTTTGAGGTTGGTCAGAAAACATGGATCATTCCTATTATACAGATACTTCTTCCCAAAATATATATACGTGGAAAAGAAAGACTCGATAGACTTTTATTTCAAGAAAAATTTGATATTTCTAATTACTATCATATTTAGGTAACTAAAATTCATGAACGTCATAAATTTAGAACTATAATTCACATACATATTTACATGTTAAAGTGATATACAATGTTAAAAAAATTACCTAAAATATTTTAATTATCATAATGAAAGAGTAACAAAGGATCCTATCAAACCAATGACAAAATTATGTCATTAATAAGAGTATTACTGAAGGAAATATTTAAAATAAAATCAACTACTTTTTCTGATGATTCACAAACTAATAAGCTACTTTTTCTGATGATTCACAGTAATCGCTGTCACATGAGATCAATCTCTTTCATGTTCTAACATAAGATGCATAATATTAAATAATCATCTCTTTTAGGAGAAATGCATAATACCAGTGAAACAACAATGAAATATAAAGCCCGGAAGACACAAAAAGACAAAATACTGAAAACACAATACAAAGCATATGAAATGTGAGCCTAGGCAAGAACCTAGAACATTTGACAAATCTATAACAAATTGGTCCAATGTACACTAATCTCAATGAAACAAATACAATATGTACATGCATAATAACATGCACATTTTAAAATGAGCTTTCTACTTGGAGAGTTCTAATATGAGCTGGGCCAGCACACCCCCAATAAGCTAAGGTCCACAAAATTATTCTATAAAAATGAAAGTTGAAGAACTAAAAGAGATATATTTCCAAATGGTATCAAAGGATTGAACATGAGTTGAAAAGAAAGAAAGAAATCAGAGGGAGGCAATCAGTTCATTTTGTTATCCTAAAGCTGAAGTGAGATATTAATATGACAGTGAATTATAGGATGGGAAATTTGAGATAATATAATGTAACCATTAAAATATTTGTCATCGTTTAATAATTATCACTAGAGTAAGATAACAAAAACCTTACCTTTTTTATTGGTAATATTACTATAGAATTTATATGGTACCAAGTATCAGAGTAGGATATGGAGTAATTTAAATAGCATATGGTGTAGAATTTATAATACTAATATATCATAATACCTGACTTGCTTTGATTTATTAAATATTAGTGAAATATTTCCTTAATTTATATAAGTAAAAAATTAACTAAATTAGGTTATATAGTAGTCAAATGGTCATTTTGTAGAGATAAATTTCAAATTCTTCAAATATTGGCCAGATGTATTTAGTAAGTTTTGTGATCTTCCGTTTACCCATTCAATATAATATGAAGAATATAAATGACCTTAACAATTAAGAAGTTTCCTCGAATCAACGAGTTCAATTATGCCTAAATCAGGTGATTAGCTATTAATATCAATTTTTGTTAACAACTCAGAGATATAATTAAAATAGTTTTCCCGAACAGATAATGATTCTTTAGTTTATCTTCTTATTCAATGAGCAATGCTAATTTGATAATGGGATTTTTAAAATATTATTCAGATTTCTTAATGATGTTAATGACCAAAGTAATACTTATAGAAAACAGGACAGTATAATTTATATGATCAAGACATATTCATTTTCTTATAATCTTAAATTGGTTGGTCTGCATTAATGAGATTTATGATTCAATACACTTGAATAGAGATAAGGTTCATAACATTATATTCCAGTATTCTCTTCCATACCTTACAACTTGTTTAACAATTTTAATAACCACAATAATCTTACCGCTGACATCCAATTTTATTATATTTCTTTTTCATCATAATAAGAATAAATTTTATTCTTATTTATTTATTCTCATTTGCTACAGATAAAAAGAAGGAAACGTTGAAGATCCCTGAATATCTCGGTGAGAAGTGCTCGTTAATTTAGTGCGTACAAGATCTGACTCCCCTATGTAAAGTTTGAGTTGGTTTGCTCGGGACTGCAGTTCCTGTAGCTGTAGTTCACTTTACGTGTGTCTCTAACTGGGTACAAGGACTACGACGTCTTAACTTGCCGCGTGCAGTCAGTCTCTCTACCGCGTAGTGTACAATGTTCATTCTAAATTGCTCGCATTCCCCAGCATGTTCTGGAAAGCGTAAGAAACAAACCACTGCGCTTCGCTTTGCGCCTTGTCTGTGCAGGTTCGCTGCTCTTAAACCCCTATCCATTCGCTTGTTAGATTGATGAAGCCTAGAACATTAGTTGTCTCACGTGATCGTCGAGCCTGGGAATTCGCTATGCATCAAATGTATTCTGTGGACTATTACAAAGGGCCTGTCTCTGGACGTCGAGTAGGCAGTGCGCGAACAAGCGTTCAGTGATTTTATATTTTTGTAAATTTGAAGTCAACCATCAAGCGCGGGAATTCAAGATCGTTTGATGTTCTGGCGGAATTGGTGCGAATTGCGTTCTCTGCTTAATGCGTAATGACTTGAGAAACTTATGTCCTTTCCTTGCAGAATGTGGCGAAAGGTCCCAGAGACGGGGAGCGCCTGGGCGCTGTAACGGTGGCAGGATTAGGGTCATGAGGATACTGTAAGTGGACGCGAAGCATTTTCTGCCTTGTGCTTTGAATTTTGAAAATTGGTGATGATTCCTTGTTGAGCTGAAGCGTGTGCTTGCCACTCTATCATGTCCACGCATTTGAATGAGAAAATTGCACTCTCTTTGCTGCGCTTTTCAATGGATAACTTGCAAGAGCTAATCTTCCTTAGTCCTCTTCTTTTTGCTCGTCGATATAATTTGCTGTGATAAGAAACCAAGTGGGGTCATTATTAGCAGTTTGTTAGT
This sequence comes from Lunularia cruciata, assembly GCA_948567375.1. Lineage (NCBI taxonomy): Eukaryota > Viridiplantae > Streptophyta > Marchantiopsida > Lunulariales > Lunulariaceae > Lunularia > Lunularia cruciata. The sequence goes on along the minus strand of OX419762.1, from coordinate 9,741,574 downwards.
GTGTAAAAACATGGTGTACGTCAAGGTGCTGAACTATAACAATCACCGTTATGAAGGTATGGACTACACCATAAAGTTTGAGCAAGATGATGAAAACGAAAAAATTTCGGCGTAGAGCCGAGGATGACGATGCGGACACGGAAGAGAATGAGAAAGTTGCAATCAAGCCATCCTTGGATAAGTCATCTAAAGAGAAGGAAAAAGCCAAATTGAAGGCTTTACCGAAGACCGCTGGCCCCCAGTTGTTGAGCTTTGCGGAAGACGAGGAGCAGACAGCTACTCGAGAACCAAAGAGCACCTCTCTCTCAGGGAAGTCCGCTTCTAGGCGAGATAAATCCAAAGTCAAACCTGCAGCGAGAATCAGCACAGGCAATCTCTTGAGTTTCGAGGAGGATGAGAAGTTTGGGAATGGGATCGCCCCGCTGAAGGCTAAGAAGAAATCCTCTGGTTTGGGATTAGGGCATGGAGGTAATCAGAGATTAGGCTTTGGTAGGGACAAAACAGCAACCAATTTATCTCTTCAATCGAATGTGCAACCTCAGGCGGGTGAATACACCAAGGAAAAACTTGCCGAACTTCAACGGAATACGATCAGATTAGGGGGTCCTACTCCACCTGTAGAAAGTAAGCCCACTGAGCCAGTTGTAGTCTTAAAGGGTCTTGTGAAACCGCCATCAGTGGTGAATCCAAATGTCGAAGGAAATGACAGAGAAACTTTGGGAGAAGCAAGCATTATGGATGTCAGGGACAGAATTGATAGGACAAGGGATGGGGATGACAGAGATAGGCTGAGAAGGGACAAGGATGATGCCGAGAGTCGGCTGGGATTGATGGGCATTGGTGCCGGAGCCGAAAGTGGAGGCATTACACATATACCTGATGCAGCAGCCATTGCTGCTGCCAAAGCCATGAGAGAAAGGGCCCGACAAGCTCAGTCGGCCCCTGATTATATTGCTCTTGCACCAGGAGATGGTGCTGATCTGAGAAGCAAACTACGCGACTCTGGTCCTGCCAGGGATAAAGATGACGATATACAAGCAGAAGAAGATGACTCTAGTGCAGACGAGGGGGAAATCCAGGGACGACTTGCATTTATGGGTGAGAAAATCACGGTTCCGAAGAAAAGGGCAGGTGTGTTCGATTCTGCCGAGGAAAGGATTGCCGAAGGTAGACCAATACTAGAACCAAGGGACGAGGATGAAGAGGACGAGGAGCGTAGGTGGGAAGAGGAGCAACTTCGTAAGGGTTTCGGTAAAAGAGTTGAAGAGACTTCTAATCGTGGAGCTGCTCCTCCAGCCGGATCTTCGCAAGTCCAGGGACCTGGTTTTTCTGCCTCTGCTCAAACAACCCAGAGTGGTGGTGCTGCAGGGTGGGGTTTTGGAAGAGCTTTGGATGGACTTACTATTGCGCAGCAGGCTGAAGCGGCAATGCGAAGCCTGCATGAAAGTGCTCAGAGATTGCGGGTATGCTCTCCTCTTGAGTCAAAGATCTGATTGACAATATATTAGCAACACGGGTGCATGTCTGTCACTCTGCTATCGATGAATAGTTTCTGTCCAAATAGATGAAGATAGTCTTCTAGAGTGCTTAATTTTGAATATCTTGTATGAGGAGGACATGCAAAAGGTGATGTATTTTAAAAACCGTTGGGTAGCTTCTTTTGCAGATTCCCTTACTTCTGTCCATGCCATCCTAGTAAATGATACTAAACTTTGGTATGGCGTTTTCTGCGTTTTCAGGAGAGTCATGTAAGGACTCAGTCAGAACTGTACAGGGCACAGGAGAACCTAACTTCATCTATACAGACTGTCAGTGCTCTAGAGGAAACCTTAGCAGCTTCTGGTGAGAAGTATATATATATGCAAGAACTTCGAGACTACATCTCGGTCTTATGTGACTTTTTGCAGGTGAACCTCTCTTTTGTGTTCTGCTCTCTGCATCTTTATTTTCAAGGAGATGACACGCAAAGCAATGCTAGCACATTAACTTTGGCTGCACTAACTAGTCTTACCTAGCTCGTTACCTTCCATTCCTTATTTCTCATATCCTCCCCCTCTCCTCCTTGTTAACTTCCCGCTTGCTACTTTTCTAAGTTTGCGCCTGCAAGTTTATTTCCTACTCCATATATACACTTCTGTAAGTATGAACAAGTAAAGAGAGTGTGTAGCATGAGAATGATTCGAAATTACGTTCATCTCACACTTATTCATGTCGATGGAAACTAAGTCAGAGCTGGAATTTTGGTTCATACAGGATAAAGCTCCTGTAATAGAAGAGCTGGAAGAGCATATGCAAAGACTTCACGAAGAACGCGCCAATGCCGTGACAGAGAGAAGGGTTGGGGACAATGCAGATGAACTCGCAGCAGTGGAAGCTGCCGTTGGTGCTGCAAAGACAGTCCTGGGTAAAGGGGGAGGTACTGCTAGTGCCACGGCTGCAGCGGTGGCTGCAGCAGCTGCAGTTTCAGCTCGGGAAGATTCAAACATGGCCCCTCAACTAGATGAGTTTGGTAGAGATGTAAATCTTCAAAAGCGAAAGGAGAGTAAGTTACGAGCAGCAGCGCGAGAACGGAGATTAGCCCGAGCCGCCAAGAAACGAGCTAGACTTGTCTCGTCCAATAATGGCAATGGTTTGGGACAAAGAGTGGAGGGAGAGTCCAGCAGTGATGAGAGTGAGAGTGAAATGAGCGCTTATCAATCACACCGGGAAGAAGTTTTGGTGGCTGCTAAAAGTGTTTTCAGAGATGCGGCAGAGGAGTTCGCGCAGCTTACAAAAGTGAAAGAAAAGCTAGAGCGTTGGAAAGCACAGTTTCCTTCAGCTTACCGTGATGCATATGTATCACTTAGCGCACCTGCCATATTTGCTCCATATGTTCGTTTGGAACTTCTGCACTGGGATCCTTTATATGGCGATGCTGGTTTCAACAACATGGATTGGTAAGTATCTAACAATCTCTAGCCTGTAAAACAGTGGCTAACGTCTAGTTTCTCACTTATAGGTGGATTGTTTCGAGGGACCAAGGAGTGTGATTGTTTCATGTCAATAATGATGCTTCTTTACTTCTGCTGATAGTCCTCTGAGTGGAATTGTGCCTGCACATTTGCTACTCCTGTGTACTGGGTTGTTTACAACGGGTTCTGTCTTCCATTATGCAGATATGCTACTCCTGTGTAGTTGTTGTGATGGTTAGCGGGTTAGTCTCAATGATAAGGTGCAATGTAGCACACCTTTGTTTGCCTTGTAGATTTCCAATGAACCAAGCCAGAGATGAGATTGTTCAAAGAGCCCAATGCAATTTTGTGGAACCTCGCTTCTTGATTTGGTTCTTCAATCATCTCGTGAGCAAATATAACGATTAGGAGTGACAAGGTCCATCCATATCTTATTCTTAACTTCGATACACCTAACAAGTACTGCGGTTCTGCAGTCTTCTGTATCTACCTTCCTTGTAGCTCCTTGTTCTCGGTTTGACATTTGGATGCTAGCCTTATAACCGATATTATCCATCTGAAGCCTTAAAACATTCTACGCCTTTGCTGACCTCAAAACTGAACTTATCTTATTCAATGTTCAAACCCGATTTGCAGGTACCGCCAACTGTACGAGTATGGAATGCCACCGAATGGGAAAGAGATGGATCCAAATGATACAGATGGGGATCTTGTACCGAAACTAGTTGAGAAGGTCGCTCTACCAGTACTTCATCATGAAATTGCTCATTGCTGGGATAGATTGAGCACAGAAGGAACCCGGCACGCAGTTGCAGCAGTTATGGACATTCTAATATATGTTCCTGCAACAAGCGATCCTTTGCAGGAGCTGTTGGGAGCTGTTCGTTCACGTATGGCCGAAGCCGTGTCGTCGATCGAGGTTAGTGCGTCTTCTTAGTAAAGCTGATATCCTCATACTTCGTGGCAAAGTTTAGCGGAGCGGATGACGTAGTATCAAGAGATATATATGGATAAATACTTCAGGCTATCAGTTTACATATACATTATGGCAGTTTACATATACATTTTGCTAAGTTTCCTAGGTTACTTATATATGTCACGTTTCATGTTTCAGTACCCCTTTCCTTCCAATTTCAACTATATTATGATCAGCTTTATAGAAACTCCGACATGACCTTGCTGGTTTCCGCATAAGTTCCAGTGTTTCCTCACCTCGCACTGCTACCAGTTTTGAGCGGGACTTCTGGAAGCAACCAAGTTTGCCTTAGCACTCATGAGCTTTTGAACAGAAACTCAGTACGAGGGGTACTGGTATTCGCCCAGCTACTTTGGCACTGCGTTAGGCACTGATGAAGTTGTTTGTGCTGTCGTGGAGGCTTACTATGACCGCCTGTCTGCTTCCTTAAGTTGTTCAGTGTTTTCGATCATAGTGCATGCTGAGATATACATTATCCAGTCCTCTCACGCGTCACTCCGACTCAGCCAAGACACCATCCAGTCCTCTCCCACTTTACCCCACTCCACCCATCCGCATCTAATGCATTGTATATTACTCTTAGCTCGATGATTGTCTGTTTCACGGTTACTACCCGACCTTCGCTTTCAGGTGCCTAACCGGTCACGTCTTGCTTATGGTTAGATGATGTTTACTATTCTCTGCTCTTGTTGCTCATGAGATATTTCAATTATGTCTTTACTTTGGGTTACATTTTCGTTTGGTTAGTTTCACGTGATCTCCATTTCTGGTGTTGCTATTCACAGTCAGTTTTGCTTCCATTTTATTGCCATTTCATCCACATTTCATATGCATTCAATGAGTTCTGGATCTCCCGTTCGAGGAAGGGCTTCTGTCATCATATCGCCAATACCCTTAGCTGTTCAGCGTCCATAGCGCTGGTTGTGATATACTCTATATCCTGTCCTCTTATGCTTCGCTCTCGTTACCCTGTTACACTTTGACACGTTTCTGCAGCCACATCATCCGAGAACTCTTGTTTTGTTCCACTCCTCCATTCCCCAACTAATTCCCTCCCTAGTATTTTCCCTTTGCTCTTTGACTGCTTCCTGCTTCGACCTCTTGTGTCTACAGTGTTCCTACCTGACTCCAGCCCACGTTCTTATCTTTGTTCATGCACTGCTTACTGGCGGGCTCTTACATCTCGTTACCCTGTTACATTTCGACCCGTTTCTGCAGCCACATCATCCGAGAACTCTGGTTTTGTTCCACTCCTCCATTCCCCAACTAATTCACTCCCTAGTATTTTCCGTTCGCTCTTTGACTGCTTCCTGCTTCGACCTCTCGCGTCTACAGTGTCCCTACCCGACTCCAGCCCACGTTCTTAATCTTCGTTCACACACTGCTTACTGGCGGGCTCTTACATCACGTTTCCTATTCCCTGCTATCATTTGCATAGATGCTCTTGATTTCACGTTCTTTACTAGTCCGTTGGCCATCTGCTATTCTCAATTTGTTTCAATTATGCCTTTTGCTGCAGGTTACATTCGATGCATTCTACCTCAGGGATTTAACACTATTCTAGCATTGTGCTTCATGTACATACTGCTTATCGATCATTTGCACTTCATGAGTTCTGGATAACCTGTTCCCAGAACGGCTTCTGCTCTCATATACCTATATATCCAATATCAGTAGTTTCTCCCATAGGCTTGCATACCATGCAGTTGTACGGGAGTTCTACTTGACTCCTGACTTGTATATATACAGTCTACCACTATTTTAACTCACATACGGTTTTCTGCCATTTGGTCTTCGAAGGTTTGCTTATGGACATGCAGGCCCACCTTGTCCATCACTTCATCAGAGGCAGATTTTGCCTCTTTTCTTTGCGCTTCCCTGCAGTGCTCTATGTCCTTTCATGCTTTTCCTTGCTTCTCTGTTCTTTCCTTCTTACACTTCGGCTTTACTTTTCTTGTTTGAGTAGACTCGCCCCTTCCTGTGCAGCGCTGATGTTTCTTGCTCCCCTCTCGTATTACTGACGAACCTTTGCTTGACAATTTCTCATTGCTGTGTCCTGGATTTTCTCTCTACTAGTGGATGTTTGTGATTTCAGGGATCCATCAGGTATGTCTCGATTCCTTCCCTCCTCTTACTCATGTTGATTCATTTCTTTCTTGCCTGATCCTCATCATGCTGCTGAGACTCCTGCGTTTATTTATGTGCCTGCACTTCTGCTTGCTCTTTCCACACTTCCACTTCTGTTCTTCAGTTTCTCGACATTCCCACCACTACTTATGAGCGGCACTTTAGGGGAGCAACTGAGTTTGCCTCGGCACTCATGAGTTTTCGAGCACAAACTCGGTACAAGGGGTACTGACACTTGCTCAGCTACTTCGGCACTGCGTGAGGCACTGATGAAGTTGCATGTGTTTTCGTGGAGGATTACTATGGCTGCCTTCTGCTTCCCTTTGCTGTTTAGTGTCTCAGGACTTAAGCGTCCATAGCGCCTGTTACAATATACTTTATATCCTGTCCTCTTTCGCTTCGCTCTCTCTCTTTTACCCTGTTACACCTTGATAAGTCTCTGCAGCCACACCATCCATAAGCTCTTGCATTGCTCCACTCCTCCATTCCCCAGCTAATTCCCTCCCTATTATTTTTCCTTCGCTCTTTGCCTGATTCATGGTTTGACCTCCCGTGTCTACAGTGTTTCTACCCGACTCCAGCCCACGTTTTTTATTTTCATTGTTCACGCACTGCTTACTGGTGGTCTATTACATAACGTTTTATATTTCTCAGAGTCTTTTGCATAGCTGTTATTGATTTCAAGTTGTTTACTAGTCCTTTAGATATATGTTATTCTCAATTTGTTGCAATTATGCCTTTGCCTCAGGTTACAATCGATGCATTCTACCTTATGGATTTATCACTATTCTAGCATTGTGCGTCACATACATCTTGGTTACCGATCATTTGCATTTCATGAGTTCTGGATAACCCGTTCCCAGAACGGCTTCTGCCCTCATATACCTATATATCCAATATCATACTTATATTTCATCTACATTTCATATGCACTTATATGCACTTAATGTGTTCTCGATCCCCTGTTCTCTGAACGTCTTCTGCTCTCATTTCCTAATATCCAGTCCTCTCACGCTGCGCTCTCACCCAGCCAAGACACCATCCACTACTCTCCTACACTGCTCCATTCCACTCATCCTCAACTAATGCTTTCCATATTAGTCTTAGCTCGATATTGCTCTGTTTCATGGTTCCTACTATGTCAGATGCTTATTCGGTCGCATCGTGCTCGTGGTTACACTATGTATAGTAGTTCTCGCAGACGTTACGCATGCTTGTGGTTACTGGATCTATACTACTCTGCAGATGTTGCTCATGAGAGGTTTCAATTATGTCTTTACTTCGGCTGAATTGCTATTTATTTAGATTTACACATATCATACTTATATTTCATCTGCACCTCATATGCACTTAGTGCTCCTGGATCCCCCGTTCGTCGGCTTCCACTCTCATCTCTCATACGTATCACATTTCATTATCGTTCTGTCTACAGCTTATCTGTCCAATCCTCACTGTAACGTTGGCCATCCTCCAGGTCCCTGCGTGGAGTCTTCAACTGATGACTGCCGTGCCACAAGCTGCTCCGATTGCAGCTAGAAAATTTGGCACTTCTGTTCGCCTTCTGCGTAACATTGCGATGTGGCATAATGTGCTTGCCATGCCAGCTTTAGAACAACTTGCACTCGATGAACTCTTGTCGAGTAAAATTTTGCCGCACTTGCGGACTCTCCTGACAACTCTACATGATGCTGTAGCAAGAACCGAACGAGTCTTTACTGCCCTATCTGGTGTATGGGTGGGACCGAACCGAGAATTAAGGTACTTTTATACTCGCCCTCATGTTTGCAGTCGAATCGTCGATGTTGGTAATTGCGTGTAGTGTGGTTGGAACCTCTTTTGGAATTCATGTACGTTCATTGCCAAGGGACCTCCCGGTCGGCTATTTCTTATGTACGAGTAGTGAGTAGTGAGTTGTGAAAATGGCCCATGATTGGCGACGGGTTTCCTCATACATGATGCTAAGACTAACCCGCTTTCTTCCCTTTTGCAGCCCAAAACTTGCATCGTTTGTGGAGTATGTAACTGCACTTACGCGAGCTGTAGAGAAGAAGAAGGACGGAGGTGCCAGCCCTGAAGATACAGTAGGATTAGCCAGACGTGTGAAGAAAATGTTGGTAGAGCTGAACGAGTATGATCGGGCACGACACTTAGCGAAACATTTCCAGCTTAGAGAAGCTTTGTAGCAAACAACAATCTATTCATTTTTTAAACTGGCAGTGATGGTGAATTCTGGGCACCTTGTCAACTCTATTTGTACATTAGTTAAACAAGCTCCTGCCACCTGGAGTAACAGGATGAACCGTATCTTAGCTGCCGCTTACGTTCTTCTAGATCGTAACTACATCCCTTCGAACTTCACAAAAGTTTTCGTCATGATGGAGCATTTTATGTGGTTATCAGACTTCGCTAGTCACTGCAGCATAATGAAAACCTTTGGACACCATGTTTGGACCCGGCGCAAATCTTCACAACTGCCAAATGTTCATGGCATTGTAATAAATCGACACTGTCCAGGTATTGAGTAGCTCTGAAACTGCTCCAGCGTCCTTGTTTCAAGTTCCACTGCGCGGCAGGTAATTACTCGTCGATAAGACCATACTCTCCCCTATTACATCATGCAGGCAAATTGTTCATTTAATTGGTTAGAATACCATAGCAGTGTCGAGGACGTAAATGATATATAATTACGTGAATGTGCATTGCTTTCGGCGCTATGATTCTGAATAAAAGGGAAGTCACAATGAGCGAAAATGTAAATATCTGTAGAGTTGGACTTGCTTTTATTCTCCGCAGTGTACGTTTTATTGGTTCTAAGAAGCCTAATGAAGCCTAAATGGTTCTTAGTGCGCACACAGCTGTCAAGTTCCGTTAGGAATTAGTTCATGTAGAGAAACTAGATGACAGCCTTATGCTGTAGTTGTACTGGACAATCATCTTTTCTCACAGTTATCTACTAGTTGTTCAATCCATATCTTATAGGACTGACATCTACCTACCTGGCATCCCATTTACCATGTTATTTTTTGTGAGAAGAATGAGTTCAAGTATCTGATAAGATTTTTCATAATTATAGGAATTTCTGTACAATTATCCAGTAGAGGTTTCAGACAGACATAATCTTGCAAACTATTCAATGTGAAATAGGAAAGCCTACAATCACATCAGAAACTAGGTCGGAATCCTTGATACCATGAAACCAATTGCTCGGGCCTGAATGCTTCCATTCACTATGGTCCAAATACTGAATGGCTTATTCATAGTTGATGCAGTGTATCAGCTTTCAATCCGCTTTTCATAGATTTGCAAGGCTTTTGCCAATTCCTAGTTGCTTAGACAACTCCTAGCATTGATTTTGTCGATTACATCTCTTTGTGTTCACTTTTCTTTACAATTTCCATCGGGTCTGTCCTAAGTGGGTGTGGATCCCCCGTTCTACGAACGACTTCTGCTCTCATTGCTCATGTCTCATACAACCACATCATACTGTGCTCAGGTTTAGTTCAGTTCTTCAGTGACCACTCATCAATTTGGGCTCAGATATGGGTATTTGTTTTCCAGTGGACCGTGATCTTTCCTTTCTTCGCTCTAATTTAGTGGCAATACATAAATATGAAAGAGAAAAACTTTATGAGCTGGATCGTAGCTTTTCTTCTCTGTAATTTAGCGGGACATCAGAAGAATAATTAAGCCATCATCACTTGTCCAAAAAGTCTACGATGTTTCGTGTCAGATGCTTCAGCCTAGTATAGTTTAACATTCCTATCAATTTAGATTGATAGGGGATAGTTCTAGATATTCAACTCGTTTCTGTGCACTAAAGTTAATGGATATAGGCGAGTTTGAATGACATTTAAAAACCGGTAAAAGCTTCTTCAATGTCTTAGTGAGTGTCTCCTCTTCTGAAATATGTATCAAATTGTTCAGTTCATATTTTCTTTAAATATCAACCAAACCATAGATGATGAAGGCACCTAATATCACTCCAAATATTTGCTTATCTTACTAATGGAATAATTTATCTTACCAAGTTATTGAACATTTATTTCGTACCATCTTTTGTTTGATATGAATGATCACTCACTCTTCGGATAAGTGTGTCCAATAATCGAGATGTCAAGATTCTCAAAATCCTTATTCTCAATATCCAACTTTTACGAATCTCTAGTTAGACAGGTAATGTTGGCAAACTGTTATGCAAGAAAATAGTCGTTGCGACCGAAATAGATTCAAAAAGGCTATTAGGCTTTACATGGACGGGAAACTTGTACATATTCTTTGATAGCCAAGGACTTTAATTCGGATATTAATAAACAGAGTACTCTTAAGTGTATCGGTAGTAAACTACAATGCGGTTCCTGAGCACTGTATGCAGGACAGACGTGTATTCTTGATTTTGAGGATCACGACAATTATAATTGTTATAATGTACGAGTCATTGTTTAACGTTCTCTCTCAAGTTGTAAACGTCAACAAATGTCTGGATAAGTGGAACCGAAATCAGGTAAGAAAGGGAGAAAAGGATATGTCAAAGCGAAAGAAAATACTTTGAGAAGAAGGATAATGCTAACAAACGTTGAAGTAACCTAAAGTAATTAATCAACTAGAAAATATGTAACAAGAAATGTTTATAATAAGAGAGCACAGAAAGGTTTCTTATTTCTCTGAAATATTGCGATGTTTCAATCATATCGAACTTAGTTAATATTTAAAAGATACTAATACTTCTAATTACTTTAAATAAACATACTAACTGAATACTGCATACCAACGTGAGTTCAAACTGGTATAATATATAACTGAAGGTTGTCCATTTAAATCTAGTCCTCCTATGATATCCTCTCTAAAAGAACATTATGAGTAAACACAATATGAGAAATAAATAAGACTTACTTCCAAGATCAAAACATATTTAAAATTACGTTTGATAGGTTACCTATTTATATACAAACATCATTCTCAAATTGACGTGTTATAATTAAAGACATGCTTAATCATACTTTAAACAATGTAATTTTCTTTTTTTGGTTTTTCTCAGAAGACTGGAAAGTGAAAGAATTTGCTACGTTCTGGACGTCGAATGTCGTCCTACCACGTACGGGAAGAAGTGACCACGGTTAACTACCGTTAAGTGGCTCCATCCATGGAGGGTGAATCTACGTAGTAGCATCCTGTTGAATGAATTCTCCCGTACTCTAGTGCCCTCTCTCCTCCTTCTTCGCCTCTACATTTGCCCCTTCTCTTCATCCGCATCTCGGAACTGCTGACAAAGAGACTATTGAACGTTTCTCGCTTGAATTGCACCGCAGTCTTCACCTTCGTATCCGGAACTGGCGTCAATCTGATCAGGTCTGTCTATCCGAATGCACTTTCGGTACGTGTGAAAAATTCAACCATATCCTCTGTTCCGGAATGCATGCGCAGGAAGATTCTGTGTGCTTCACGGATTTCTGTAAATTGACTGAGGTTTTAGGGTGGATAGATCGATCCGATCTTGGTGGAGGGCGTGAGGGGGTTGATAGTCCTAGTGGCAGATTATTTTGATGTTTCTGAGGGGTACAGTCGGAATACTGCGAACCTTCAGAATTTCGGAAGTCGAAGAAACTTATCCTGTCGACGTTTACACCTATATTTGAGTCCATTTCCTTTCTATATTGTCAGACTCAGGTCCGAAGGTGCAGATGACGAAGGATGGTCTACAATACAAGCTTCGGTGCCAGCTTCAGGGACATGAAGAGGATGTGAGTTTTACACGTTCCGATTAATATTTTGTACGGCTGTATCGATTATCAGTTATCGTCCCCATTCTTCTGCAGCTGAATTCTGGACGCGCTCGTTACCTGTTCTTTACTTTAGAATTGGTCTTTCTTTCCTGTAAAGATTTCAATGGAGCTAGCAGATAATCACCCTGTTGAGTCAGTGGTTGGTACATTCTGTTTGAGCTTCGGAATTCCGGCCTGAATTCCGTTAATTGTAGAGGGAGGTCCCAAATGTTTATGCAGCACTACGGGGCTTGAAGCCAAAAATTGTTCATGTTTTTAATTGCATGAATTTGACCGAATTAGCGTTGAGGAGATCACAAATGCTAGTTTACCGGCTTAGTGGCTTCTTGTCTCCTTGACACCTGCATTTTCGACACATGCTATTACTGCGAGTATTTTCCTAGATGACTTGTCTTCTGGCCACCGATCGTCATAGTTGCTGCAGTCAGCATGGTTTAAACAAACAAAGAACGCAAGCAGTGAAATTGGCTCATTTGGGGCATTTTGCTTTCTTACCGCAGGTACGGGGTGTTTGCATATGTGGTGACACTTCGATCGCCACTGGTTCAAGAGACAAATCAGTGCGTTTCTGGGTAGCTGCGGAAGGTGAAAAGGGAGCATACACTTTGGGAAAGACCCTCTTTGGTCATACTAGCTTTGTCGGTCCTGTGGCATGGATATCACCTTCAGAGGAGTTCCCTGCGGGAGGCTTGGTTTCTGGAGGCATGGACACTCGAGTTGTGGTCTGGAACTTGGAAACCTCAAGTGCAGTACAGGATTTACGTGGCCACGAACTTCAGGTTACGAGCGTTGCTGTCGCCGACAACGGTGATTACCTGTCTGCCTCCGTTGACAGGTACAATTCTTCACGTTCTTTCTCTAACTTTCAGGCTTAGTCTTTGTCTTGGTTGACAAAGAAATTATGTCTTAGTTGATTCTTCAGATACGATATGATGAGCAGGTAGTGTAGTCGCAAGATATTGCAGAATCAGATGTGGGGCTGCGGGGTGGAAGTGTGCAGAACGCTCCAGTTACTCAAAAGGCTAGAACCTAGAATCCATATCTATCTATCGCCTTATCCTCGTTGAGTTGGAGTGATGTACTAGTCAGCTTCATTATCTGGAATCATATTCGATTCATGATCCATTCTCTACATTTCTTCATGCTATACAATTACCTGGTCGTCTTTCTTACAGTCCTTTGTTCATGAACCTTGTCTTATAGTACTGTCAGGAGGTGGCGGAAAGGACAAACCCTAGAAGTCCTAAAGGGTCACTCTGGACCTGTACAGGCTGTCCTCACGTTGCCCACTGGAGAAGTTGTTTCTGGTGAGAATCTGATACGCTTTCAACAGCCGTTTGTGTTTTGAGATTGTTTAAATTGCGTACCGAAGGTTGGAGTTGGACAGTACGATTCACATTCGTTTCGATGACAACGTCGGCTATAATATTGGTAGATTAGTGTCAGAATGTAGGTTGCGTGCAGACCATTCATAGTTTCTTGCAGCGGGGTTGATAGATCGAGTTTGTAAAAGAAATGACTGGACCTAAACCGCTCCGTCTCTTCAGAGTGGATGAGCCTTGTCATTGAAACAACATGCATAGATGTGGTTGTGGTTGCTCTGACGTGGTCAAGCCAATGGCAGGTTCCAGTGACATGACAATAAAACTTTGGAGAGGAGCGGAGTGTGTGAGCACATTTTCGGGCCATTCAGGTTCATACTCCTTTACACTCCACTCTTTAGAGTTTACTGCATGTGTGGCCTTGGTCTTCAGTTGTTTTGTTTCATTCTATTGTGCAGATGAGCCACTTTGCTGCACTTTCTCAGACTATTCTGCTCCATTTCATCTCTGCTCTTTGAATGCTTTATGAGTCCTGCTTGACACTGGAGTATTTTGAGTAAAGGAAGTCACCCTCGATGCCTGATAACTTTCTCTATTTCCTTCAGACACTGTCCGAGGTCTATCTTTAATGCCAAGCGTTGGTATATTGTCTGCTTCTCACGACGGGTATGTTACTTTCGCACTTTCTTGAAGTGGCCCAAGTATTAAAAAAGTTCATGTTACAGTTTTTGTCCTGTTTTCTCGTTCTGGATCTTGCCCCGAAATTCTGAAATTTGTTTGAAGGAGTAGGAATGACATGAGTCCCACTAACATGACCTTGAGGGTATTTGGCAGGGACGGTATGCGGTCAACTTTTTCATTCCATAGTTGACCATTTGCGTCTTCGTATCTCTTTACCGTATACTGTTTACATACATTTGAGGCCTTCAGTCTTTGTATTGTTTATGTCTATGATATTACCAACCACAACGGACATACCAACTTGCCAAGGCTGGGTTAGTCTGCTAAGCAGTCATCTGATGGGAACTCAATACTTGTACAGGACTGTGAGGCTGTGGGCATTTACTGGAGAGCAGTTACTGGAGATGGTAGGACATACTGCTATAGTGTATTCCGTGGCTGCCCATTCTTCTGGACTTGTAGCGTCTGGAAGTGAGGATCGTTACGCCAAAGTTTGGAAAGGTTTGTTCTCCACCAAGCTGACATTCAATTAGAGTGTTACTAGTTGTCATCGGAGTCATGAATACTACTATCAGCCTAGATCTCCAGTTTTACGATTTACAGGTGTATCTTGTCAGACGAAATGGTGTGCCACACAAATGCCCAGAGATTGGCCGTGACTAAAATAACTGACAGCCTTTCATGTCTGGATCATAGGAGGTGATTGCATACAGAGCATACCGCACCCTGGGTGTGTGTGGGATGTCAAATTTCTACCAAACGGTGATCTTGTCACCGCCTGTTCAGATGGGGTAGCGCGAGTGTGGAGTGTGGATCCTACTAGATACGCAGCTTCTGATGAGCTGGAAGCATATGAGGCTTTGCTGCTTGCTCATGAATCTGAAAAGTGAGTCTTAGATGGGTCTAGAGTAGTAATATGTGGACCAAAGACGTTTGTCGTGGGTCTTACCAGTGAATAATCAGCAGTCCTGAAATTCATACCAACTAGATCATGTGTAGTTCCCTTTGGAGTTCGGTTTTATAGGGAACTGCAAATGACATTGATTTTGTGCTTTGAAGGTCTGACTGTAATCTCTTGGCTGTTGTCTACGTGTTAGGAAGACTGTAGGGGGTGTAAAGGTTGGAGATCTGCCTGGCTTGGAGGCCTTGCAGCAGCCCGGTACATCTCCACCTCTGTACTCATATCACTAGGCAAAATCTCTCGATACCTGGTTCTCCTCAATAAGTAGTGCAATTATTCAGCGAACATTGAATTCTAGTTGTACTTTTTACTATGTTTTCGTGAACGATGCTGATACTCGACTGGATGTGAGGTATTGCCAGGTACCAAAGATGGGCAAACAAAAATTGTAAGAGAGGGTGATAGTGGAGTTGCCTACTCATGGAACAAGAATGAATATAAGTGGGATAAGGTAATTTCCTTAAGTCACTGCTTTGGACATACGCACACAAACTTCATTTCGCCCAAAACTAGGAAGCTGTAGCAAAGTTGCACATAGAGGAAGCTTTTGGACAGAATAGGAATCTTCTTGGCGGAAGTGCTATATACATCCTTATATGCATTCAGCAGCTTGATCTTGTTGGAACAGTTGGCCCTAATTTTCATGTACACCTTTTGTCAGATTGGCGAGGTTGTTGATGGGCCAGGCGACAGTCTAGAGAAGAAAACACTGCATGGTGTCACTTACGACTATGGTACAAGTCAAAAAATGTTTCTGTCAAGTAGCTTACCAGGGCTGGACAGACTCGTGAAGAAGAGATGTGGTCGGAGTTTTTCTAGCCGAGGATACATTATGAATTAAGCACAAGAATAATATTTAGTAAACTGTACATCATAGCTTCTTACATGTTTCGAAACCCCCGTGCTCTCTAATACGTTGTTTGTTATTATGGGCCCATTTTCCTATGAACTGCTTGCCTTCAAGGTTGCTCTCCTGTCGATTTTAGCAGCTTACTTGCGCGTCTATAGGACCCGGACTTTACTACACCAGGATCCAGATGCTTGCCAGAAGAGATCTAACTTGCTCTCGTGAAATTGAAACATCTGGTTTGTAACTTCAAATCTTTGGTGCTAAGTTATGAAGAAAATTCCACGTCTCGTGCAGTTTTTGATGTAGACATTGGCGATGGCGAGCCCACTAGGAAGCTCCCGTACAACAGAGGACGTAAGATTTTCTATCGTATCATCTTTCCACTGTCTCCTCGGGATGTGGCTACAAATAGCTCAAATAGACGGGATGGAGTTATTTGAGTAGATTTTTATAGTTCTATCAGTCCAGACCAATCCAAAGATTGCTCATCTTTGGATTGGTCATCTACTTCTGATTTTATGGTGTTGCTTATTGGCTGCAGAAAACCCTTACGATGTCGCAGATCAATGGCTTTTGAATGAAGACTTGCCTTTAGCATACAGGCAACAAGTAGTGGAGTTTATACTCCAAAATACTGGTCAACAGCCGGTGCAGCAATTCGATGCAGCATTTTCTGACCCTTACACTGGTGGTGAGTTACAGAACTCAAGCTGCAAGTTCGGTGTCATTATCTTGGCCGGTTAACACGACGTGAGTTTGGCTTGACAAATTCAACTCGTCTGCTCATTTCAGGACAACGCCATTTTAGTGCATATTCATCTCATTCTTAACGGATTTTGTATTGCATCACTCAGTATGTTCAAGTAAATAGGAGTTGTAAAATTATCTCTAGTTATAGTTTTGTAATCACAAATGCAGCCAACAGTTACTGCGTTTCAGTCTTTCATGAGGGGAGTGCATAAGATTTTTATGACCCCTTGAGCTCCTAATAGACTAGGGTTGGTGCACTCTAGCCTTCTTTGACGTTAAGCCCGAATGTGGGAGATTTCCCAGGTCTAGATACAAATATTTACACAATATTACTTGTTTGTTTGAGTGTGTCAGTACCACTAACCGGATCGCCGAGTAACTATGAGCGTAGGTATTAGTGGTGAGATTTTGTAGAGGAATTTTGTATGAAGAATAATTACAGCTAATGTTCGTAGCTTTTTGTCTGTCTTGGACATTAAACTATGTGCCTAACTATCTCGTTCAATTTGCAGCCAATGCTTATGTTCCTCCACAACCAGGCTGGAATGGTATGAACTATAATCACTTCCAATTAAACCCTGTTCTTTGGGTGTGGTTCTTCCATTCTAGAACGACTTTCTCATATACGCTGTTCTTTGGAGACTGATCCCCACTTTGGATATACCGACCACCTTTCACATATTGTACGCATGAGAACTGGACCTATGTGATTCCAGAGGGACTTGATGAAGAGCCTCTGCCGTAGAACGGAAAACTGGATAGGTGTGAAGGGATTCTCGTTAGTAAGTACTTGAGTTGAGGTTTTGTGGCAAAGTATTGTTCTCCAGTGAGCTGCTTTGTCATGGCACTTTGATGTTACAAAAGGGTGTGGAAGTCTTCAGATGGACTCCGTATGAAGGTTAGGGTTTTGAGTGCAGAAATCGTTTTGGCATATTGCAACAAGTGATCTGTCTTCTGAGGTGATCCGCTTCTGTCTTTCTTTTCTGCGATGCAGTGCCCCGTACAAACGGGTCGGCTCAAGTCGCCTCGTATGCATTGAAGCACGTACCAAAGGTGATTGTACTGGCATCAAAAATCGTATGTCGAGTTTTGCTTCACAAAGGGTTTATCTTGATCTTACATCGCTCGCTGTGTATTATTAAGTATATTCCAAGCGTGATTACATGTAGCACCGGATAGATCAGTCATGTACATTTATGACAAACACTCAGTATTTGATTTGCAGAAAGGAATGCTACTTTTTGACACAGCCCAATTCGAAGGAATATATAAGAAATTGACGGAGTTCAATACAGCGATCTCTACCGATGAGGTATATACATGATCAAGTCGCACGTTGGTCGTTCTTGCTGAGTGTTAAGAGTTTTGTAGTTAACGCTATTTGACGTGTGTATTTGAACTATGGACGGAAACGGGTCGCCCTCTAGTGCATTATCTATATCTCTTCTCAGGTTCTGCGCTGATCAGAGTAACGAATCGCCATCTTTCTCTAGGAGAGGAGGAGATTCATTGGAAAGATCTTGCGTCATAGTATTATCCCTAGTTTCCATCAAACTACAGATCAAACCATTATCCACCGTCCTGGTAACAAGGTAGCTCGCGTAACATCCCTTCCGCTGTAACGTACCGTACAAGATCTCGAGGGTTTTGTTTAGTGAAACGCTCTGGAGCCAGATCCAGGATGCCAGGAAATTGATACCTTGTAACTTTGTCACTGGGCTACTGTCGTCTTCTTCCCTTGTTAACACTCGGAGCTCCTGGTACACCTCTATACTGCTGTGCACTTCCTCAAAGTACACCGAGCAGTTTGAGGCATCTAGACTGCCATGATTATCTTGTTTGAAGACAAAATCCAAAAGTGGAATCAGGTCAAGTAATTCTGGAACTTGATTATATGGTACAGAAAATTGTGATCTGTGTATTTTTCTTCACATTGTTCTTTTATACCCAGAAAATTGTCTAAAAGAACTGTTATACTTATTTCAGGTGACAAAGGCATCCGCACTAAGTGACGGCGAACTCATGAGACTGCAAGCCATTTTGTCAACTCTAAAAGACACGTCCCACTATCACGTCAGCACTTTTGCAGAAGCTGATTTTGGTCTAGTCTCAAAGGTGGTACTACGGTGGCCCGTCTCCAATATATTTCCAGGTAAGTTTCTTGGGATCTTTTTGCGACTCTTTTAGGTCTTTATGATTGAATACTTGCCCTTTGAGCTGCTTTATTCCGTGTTGTAATCTTGATAGCTGGCTCGTGGTGATGGTATGCAGGTCTGGATGTTTTGAGAATGCTACTACTTCATCCACATGCTGCAGAACACTACGCTAAGGACGCCAATATGGGAGAAGGTATATGCTACATTTCTTCACCTAAGAGAAACCTCACATGATTGGACCGATGAAGTCGAAAACGTATAAATTAAACTATAGAAAGTGAAATGGAGTGAATAATTGACAGAGATATGCTCTCTATGATACAGTTCCAACTTGGACAATGGAGTCGGAGTTTGCTGTTGAATTGCCATACAGTTTTAGGAGCCAAGTCTTTAGACATCAACTCTCCTGTTGGCAGAGGGAAAGCAAACTCCGCACCTCTCTGCTATGATCTGTAGAAAGCTAGATTTTGATGCCGTTCAATCTGAACTCCTCTGCTGCAGATGTTCTCATAGATGCGTTGCGAAGGGCAAACTCTACACCAGTTAGTGCTGCGAATCAATTGACAAGTGCTCGGGTGGCTGTAAACTGTTTTCGACATTCGGTTTTAAGGAGCTGGGCACAAAAGCATCGTGAAGAGGTCTCCATCCTCGCTTTTTGGTTATCAGATTTTCACGGAAGGATATTTCGCAGACTAATACATCCAGGAATGGCAAAAGTTAGTTAGGTCAACTGTCCCGTAGTTGCCTGAGTAAGTTCGAGGCAACACCTTAACCATTTATGGTACTTTATTAAACCTTGCAGGTGCTAAATTTGTTTGCTGAGTGCTATCATTCAACGAACAAAAACGTCCGCCTTGCTCTGGCAACACTCGTTCTCAAGTAAGTACTGCTGTTCTGTTTTATGTCTTACCTCACCAATGAGAATGCAACTGTAAATCTCAGAACCCTGTCCACATTGGAAGTATGACCGCGAGAACCTGTTTTGTGTAAGTATGCAAGAGTTTATTGATGTTTACTCTGCTGCTAGTCGCGTTTAGAGCAGTTGAGAAGTTTCCACGTGTCAAAAGATCTTTTGAATGGGTTTAGAATGTTTTAGCTTGTTATTCGTTAGATGTTGTAGTGATGGAAATTATTATGAAATATTGTACTGATGGTAGTTTCTATGTCTTGACAGCTACACCGTATTGCTAGGTGAATTGAAGGATGAAGATGGTCAATTTCAAGCTCTATCTGGTGCCCTTGAGGTGAGAGTTTCACTTTTCTAGTTAGGAGAAGTTTGTCTATAATTGTCCTGTAGGGTGCTCATAACTTGCTTACCCTAAACCCTCCGTAAATCATCAAACTTGAGTGCCTGTGATGGTTAATATAAATCAATTAGGATCACCGCTGACTGCGTTGAGCCTTGTACAGATGGCTGCTTCGACTGAAGTCGATGCAGAGGTGCGGTTTCGGGCTTTAGTCGCCATTGGTTCAATTGTATCCTTCCCTTACCTCATCATCACCTCTGAATTGTTTCGTTCTTAATCAAGTGCTTTAAGTTCTAGCTGTCCCGAAATGTAGACTAATGATGTTTTCTGAGTGTATAAGGATCTTTGTATCTTTTCCTTTATCTGTTGCGCTTCTTTAGCTGTTCTTGTTCCGATAGAGCTAGACGATAAATCTAGCTAGGTAAAGGCATCGTATCTAGGCAAAGTTTCACGCTCCTAGAGTCACGGAAAGCACGTCGTATGATAAGCTTAACTTTGGTCCAGATCCATGGAGGACAATTGAAAAACGTCGTTCAAGACTTGGGTTTGAAGGACATAGATGCCGCAAAGTCATCGGTCACGAAAATTAGCGAAGTCGGCAAGGATATAGAATATTTGCTTAAATGATTTGTAGTTTCACCTCGGAAACCGTCTACCCAATACATGGATAGAATTGGACAAAGTCTGCATTTTGTATAGAAATAGGTCGAAATTCCTCTGCTGTTTTGTAAATTGCTTCGGCATCAAAAATTGGCACCCGCCATCGGTGGCCCTTCTCTTCTTGCTTTCGTCCTCGTGAGCTTTAACATATCATCACACATAAGCTTTCACATGGCACTCATGAGCTTTCGAACAGAAACTCGGTTCGAGGGTTACTGACATTCTCTCAGCTACTTCGGCATTACGTTTAGCGCTGATGAAGTCATACGTTCTTTCGATGATGCTGGCTATGGCCGCCTTCTGCTTCCTCTGGCTGTTTCAGCGTTTCAGGACTCATGCATCCACAGTGCATGTAGCGATATACTATATCCAGTCCCTTAATGCTTTGCTCTACTTCCCCCGTTCTTTGTTCCACTTTACTTTTTCATACGCAAACCTTGGATTGTTTCAATCAATCTTAGCCATAAAACCTTACTCTCCTCGACTTATTGTTTTATTACTTGACGCTCCATTCATAAACTGCAGATAACTCAATGTCCGGCTAATCGGTCTTCGTATAAATTTGGTTTATTACTTCCTTGCATGTTTTGCTTCACGTTCACCTTGCAATTCGTTTCTCACGGGGACTGAACATTTCTGAATTTATCTCGGTTTACAATCTGCATACAATTTATTCAGTTTGTTTCCAAGTGTTTGTACATTCCTGTGTTAGTCTCGGTCTACAATTTGCTCTCAATTCATTGAGCTGGTTTCCGATTGTTTCACATTCGTCCATCTCGTGATTTCTTTATATGAGTTGACTCGTCGTTTTCTCAGTACTCATTCGTTTACAGATTCTCTACATGTAGTTATATATGGTCGTTGCGTGTTAATACATGCTTCCTATGAATAAGATTTCATCTCCTATTCTCACACCTATTTTTCAGTCAGTTCTGGATAACCCGTTCCTCGGCTTCTGTCTTAATATATCCAATATCATGACACCTAAAAGCAGCTTGCATGGCGCTGCTTATGCTCACGGACAACGCTAAAACAAACAAACATCTCAAATAGAGGCGCTTAGCTTAATTAACTTAACAGGAATGCTAATCCTTTAGACGTCAAACTCAATGGTTGTTTTCACCTGAGAACCACCCCCATTTTGCCTGACCTTCATGAGGTGATGGGATGTATCGAGGCGACCCAGGCAATGTTCGGACACCGGTTTTCTGGTCTGCACAGTGATTTAATTAGCCGTTCAAAAGTTTTTGCAACCTATGTATATACAGAAGCCAACCCGGCGAATTTGACTTTCCAATATTGGAACATGCCAGCTGATCGTAGAATACAGCCCATGTCCTAAATTTGCAGCTATGAGAAGGTATGGATTCCCTTCCTCCTGTTATAGTAATCGTTAAGAGGAAGGTTGTCGCACGAACTTTAAATGAGACTTACTGAACATATCTGCTTCAATTCGTCACAACGCGATGGTGCATCGGGCTAAGAAACCTTTTACTGGGGTGTAGGAGGCATCAAAGCCTGGAAGTCAGGACAGGAGGCAGAAGTGACTGATCCTGTCAGGCTAATTTCTACTTTCATCTTAGGTGCGGTAGGGCAGATTTCTCATACAGACTCTATTTGGCCTTAGCCCCATGTTACCTTTTTTGCCTCTCCCTTGTACGGCTTGATGTGGTCTTCCCATCCTTCATTCTTCTTATGCGGTCGCCTTTTTTCTCTTTCATTGCTGCATATTGCAAGAACATCAAAGGCTGACGATATCTAGCGTATTAATGAGAAATAAGAAAGAAAACTGGAGATGTGGTCTTCTTAGTGGCAGGATGTGGTCTGCTTAGTGGAAGATTTCTCATACTGACTCTATTGGGACCCATGTTACATTTTTCATCTCTCCCTTGTCTCTCGCTTGTACGGCTTGACGGGTCTTCCCATCCTTCGTGTTTTCTACGCGGTAGCCCTTTTTCTTCGTGGCAGACCCCAATAGTTGTTAGATGTGGTCTGCTCAGTAGGAGATGAAGTCAACGCTCTTTCCAGTTACCCAATTCGAACTCTTCTTCTCAAGAAGCTTTTAAGACGTTTGACTTGCGACTCCTCCTGGAATACTTTAATGTTAATTTTACTATTTTCCACATGCACGCAGTTGCAATAGTTGTTGAAATGATTTCGTCCACTGTGGAGACCGAGATCCTTAGCCTTAGCATGTGAAGTCTAATCTGCGGGAGTAACAATAAGAGAATTTTGGAGAGTCTGCAGATCTTCAGTAGTTCCTTCAACGCTTCTCAGGTGAGGGAGCCTGTAGTTCCCATGTGGTAGAGATAGGAGGGCCTCGCAGCCTAGGCAGAGCAAAGAAGTTGGGGACGTGACGTTGATCAGCGATGAGATACGGACTCCTTTCTTTTCCGATGCTATTCTGGATTGAATGGAGATGTGTTGCGGTCTCTATCGATGATCTAGTTCCTTGAAACGCTTCCCCGGTGAGAGATCCTTTAGTTTCCGTGTTGTAGAGATAGAAGAACCATGCAGTCTAGGTAGTGCGCACGAGTTGAAGACGTGCGGTATTCAGCATCGCGAGATGGACGCCTTCATTTGCGATGCTCTTTTGATTTGAAGGGAAATGTGTGACACTTATTCTCGACCATGGCAACCTCAAGTCCGCATGCAGAAGCCAGCACATTGCGGTTTGGCAGTGTAGAAACAAGTGCAAGATGCAAACGGGTACTTTTCCTTATCACAAACTCAATAACATGAGAGGCCGTCGGCGTTGAGTCCCCTGTTTAATCAATGTACTCGTTCTCTTCCCTGTATCTGAGTCACAGTTTGAAGATGGTTAGACTCAATCTCTCGAGCAATCTCATCTAGTTGCAATAAAGTGCCCAGAAAAATCTATTGCAATCTAGCTCATCAGCAACTCCCGCCCGAATACTCTGGCTACATACCGTTGTGGAAATCTTTGTTTACCTATGTTCCACTGAAATTATGGGCTAAACGTCCTAGAATCTTCATGGTACAAGTTTAATCTTAAATACCTCTTTAGAACTACAGCTGCATGGAAAAGAGAAATGGGAATAGTATATGTCGTCTCCAACCTTCCATAGGCGGCTCCGCCAATGGAAGGTTATGTGTATTTGCTTAGTGCATGCATGTGAGTGATTCTTCTTCTTTTGATTTTATGTGTGCAGCTAAGTGACGAGGTGTATGAGCTCTACTTCCCGCCTAAAGGACCAGTCAACTTGGAGATCGTTCTTTTTCATGTTTTAACCTTGAAGAAAGAGAAGACGCATACCTTTCGACGTGGAGACGAGAAGAAGACCCTACGTGTTCGCTGGACTCTTTGCTTGCCGAAGCATACCCTCAACCTCGACTTCTTGCAGTTTCATACGATGCGAGTATCGTTAAAACGTGTAAGAAGGGGAGGATGGACATGTATAATGTTGAAGAGAACTTGGCTCAATCTCTCATCCAGCAGGCAAGTGTAGGGAAAAGTTGTCCAGTTTTACTGGTTGGTCACTGTGTGGGTGGACTAGTGCTTAAAGCACTCTGCTTGACAGCTGATCATTTTGCAACTAGTAGAGGGAAGCACATCTACATACAGCAATGCCCCTACTCACTCTTTTTGAGCAATCTCAGAGGAGTGTTCTTCTATTCCACGGCTCATTCAGGATCCCCAATATCTCAGAGAGGAGAATCGGAGGGGAAAGGTCTCTTGCTTAGATGTTGGGAACTACTCAATTCAGACGCTTGCAGAATAAACTTTGAGTTTGCGGCATTGCGTCTACAACACTGGTGGAAGGCAGGTGGTGTGTGTGAAGCCAATGAAACGGATATAACGACCCTCATCCTGCCGCCTAGTCCTGTATGTATTTTGACCAACTTGCGTCAATAATGATTGCACGATTCACGAGATATCAAGAATCTTTTATTTCACATACATATAAAGTCTTTGTGTTCAGATGGTTCCATGCTACTAAAATGAGTCAAGTAAGCGATCCTACTGGGATGGATCAGAGTGGGTTGGCTCGAACCTAATTCACAATGCACTGTGCGTTCTTTTATAGTTTACGCGACTTGCTGAAAAGCCTCGTACTGCAGTCGTGACGGAAGAAGCGTCAGCGAGATATGACATCGATCTAGGATTCTTCTCTACAATTTCTGGAGAAGATTACTTCAGTATTTGTAGGCCTAAGGATCGGCACTCGATGAGCTTTCAACGTCTGGATAATTTCCTCAAAGCCATATGCATGGAAGAGGTGCGAATGCGTTTTTTGCGCTGCCTAGAAAGAAACATCTATCTTCATGTTAACAGTAATTAATTACTGATGAACTCTGAGGATGTATGGTATAGGAACTGCAAGATGCCAAGTTGTAGGTAAGTCGTTGCTGATAAGGTCTGTGTATTGTCAATATTTGGCACATGCGTATCACAGCTAAGAGTTGTGACAGTTTTGAAGTTTACATGTGTTACCCGTGTTGCATGTCTCCACCCGAGGTGCAGTCAAACCTGTGTCATCTCACCTTTTAGACATCAATTACTTGAGAGTCATGGATCGAGGTGAGGCAATGAAAGTTATGTCCGTTGCAAGGCAATACCAGGTTTGACAGTCATGACAGGAGTGTTGTACCGTGCCCCTTTTACAGGAGGAACAGATTGCCCAGCAGCGACGTTTACTGCATCATCCCCGTGTGATGGTAGATATGGGCAAACGACGTGATTAAAATGCTGAAACTGGAGGATGAGGAGACTTCCAGATTGGCGTTGCAGATGGTAGGCATGGGTGGTATTGGCAAGTCTACCCTTGCCAAAGAAGTTTTCAGCGAGATTGGATGCTTCTTTGAGTATGTCTGGTTTTTAGCAGTGGGAAACAAGGCATTCAGTTGGGCAGTAGTTGAGGATCTGTGTGCTGAGAAATTGTACAGCGGGAGCGGGCGAAGAGTCATGTTGCAGAACGTTCAAGAGCTATGGCTGCTAATGAAGCGGAGTAAAGTCCTGCTTGTGCTGGATGATGTTCAGACTGAGGATCAGATAAGTCTCTTCCTGCAACCAGAGAACTTTGGGTACGGGAGCCGTCTCATTGTCACTACGAGAATTCAGAAAGAAATGCCTGGATTTGTCAAGTACAATGTTCCTTTCCTATCCCAGGAAAGTGCGGACGAACTATTCCGAGCTCAAGTCAATAGTCAGGTGGTTTGCGCAATTCCTGCAAAGTTGGTGAGGGGGATAGTGGAAAAGTGTGATGGATTACCTCTTACGGTAGAGGTGATAGGAAGCTACTTGCGCAATGAGAATAAATTGGCCAAATGGGAGGGTACGCTCGATAAGTTGGGCAAAGCGGAATCTGTGGACGGAACTGCTGATGACAAATTGTGGCGGAGATTGAGAGTGAGCTACGACGATCTAGGGAATCCGGAACAAGAGATGTTTCTTGACTTGGCCTCGTTTGATAAGTATGGACCATGGGAAAACCAATATGATTTGGATGTGTTCAGAGCAGCATGGAGACCAACATCGTGTGACACGGTACAGGTGGAATTGGAGAACTTGGTGAATAGATCACTTATTCGCATCATCACACGCAATGGTGATGAGGGTACGGAGGGAAAAGACTTGGTAGTGTACATACACTCGCAGCTGAGGGACATGGGGAAGTCTATTTCCAGGCCGCCGCGCACAAATCCAGAAAATTGCAGGGGACTTTGGAAACAAGAAGATGCAGAGCACATCTTGACCATGGGCAAGGTTTATTCCGTAGTATTCTGTCCATCCAATTTGTGCATTTCAATGGACTGTCTGAACATACATAATATTGACTTGTATTATTTTGGATTGAGTGATACTACTGCGGATTTAGAATCTATACTTATTTAAGTCATCTCTTTTACAGAGGCGAAAAGTCGTCACCAATTCCAAGCTTGAGGTACTATCCGTGGGGCTGAATCGGCGAGGAACATCTTCTCATGCAGCTATCAGTGAAGAGAAAGGTCAGGCTTTACCTTGGGGTACTGTCCATGAATTGGAAAGATTACGCTTGTTGAGAAAGTCAAATATCAACATGATTGAATCGAATCATACTCATCAGCGATTTCCTTCTGGTCTGACTCTGCTACAGATGATCCATTGTTCCAAAGGACCCCGGGAAAGATGGTCACCTCTTGATTGGTGGTTCAATAGTGGCAAGTGGCCAGTTCGAGACGAAGATGTGGGGGCGCTCCATCAACTGGCTGTTCTCCTCTTGGAAAAGTGCAATTGTGTACTACTTCCCGAGAACATCCACGAGCTGAGGAGTTTAAAGATTCTCCGACTTGATTGCTCGAATATGTCGAGACTGCCCGACAAATTTTATCTTTTTCCATGTTTAGAGAGATTACATCTTCAATGTGCCCAACTCGAAGAACTACCGAGTTCATTTCTGCATCTCCAAGCGTTGAAGAACTTAACGATAACAGGTTGTTCAGCTTTGAAGGCGTGGCCAACTCCAAACCCAGTTGCGACTGTACCAGAAGAGGTTTTCCATCTTGATGCTCTCACGAGTTTACCTCTGGCAGATCTTCCTCTTTTGACGGAATTGCCAGACAGCTTCGGGAGATGAGTGCCCTCGAAACCTTGCGCATCTCCCAATGCTGTGCTCTGAAGACTCTGCCTGAAGGTTTCGGCGAGCTGAAGCACCTGAAGGAACTGCAGACAACGCTTTGTGCAAATTTGGAATCCCTATGCGAATCTTTCGGCAACTTGGACAGCCTTGAGGACCTCGTTCTAGATTACCTCGTTGCTCTGAGGATGTTGCCCGATTCAATGGGGTCATTGCAGTCTCTCGAAAATTTGAACTTGGGTTTTGTCCCAAATTTGGCCACATTCTCAGGGAACATATTTGATATTCGAATGCTGACAGAATTTCATATTCGAACCTGTCGCCGTTTGGAGGACCTGGGGCAAGGATGGGGACAACAGAACTCTCCCGCGTCTCAACCTTCCAATCTTAAAAGTCTCTACATTGGGGATTGTCCCAGACTCAGACGTCTCCCCGAATCTCTTGGACAGTGCAGGGCTCTATCAAGGGTGACACTCAGGGAGACAAATCTCAAACGTCTGCCCGAGTCCCTAGGGGAGCTTAAAGGGCTTACAGTACTAGAACTCGAGTCTTGTAGCAGCATCAAGCGTCTACTCTGGAGTACAGGGGAACTTACAGCGCTCACGAAGCTGAGCCTTCGGTCGTGTGAAGCACTGGAGGTCCTACAGGAGACTGTAACTCAACTGACAGCACTACAGCATCTAGACCTGTACCCGACAACAGGTGCAAGCACCGGCATGACGGGTGTCGGAGGCCTGGATAATGCTGAAGTACCGGCGTCACTAGGGAACTTGAAGGCGCTCACTTCTCTACGGATTCATAGATGTGCAGTTGTTCTCGAATCTCTCTTCCAGTTGACAGGATTGCACCACTTGTCAATATTTGGTGAGGCGTTGGACATACCTGGTTCTCTTGGAAAGCTTGAATCACTACACAGCCTCGACATAAGAGAATGCCAGAGTATTCCGATGTCCTTGGGACAACTCAGTTCCCTACGAACATTGACTATAATAGGTCAGAGAATTTCCGACAAATTCTCTGCATCATTGGGACACCTTGGGTCATTACCAGAGTCGGGAGGCATTAATGGGAGTGGAATACCCGAGTGGATGAGGGGTGAGAGCCATCCTTTGAGTCTACCTGAGTCCTTAGGACACCTTGGGTCACTAACAGGATTATCATGCATAAATCTGATCGCCCTCCCGGAATCCTTAGGGCAACTCGGCGCTCTAAAATCCTTGAGTATTGAAGGTGAAATGGTTCCTACGAGTTTACCCGAATCTTTGGGAAATCTCGGATCACTAATAGAATTGACATGCATAAATGTGGATCTAATCCCTGAGTCACTAGGGCGGCTGAGCGCTCTAGAGTCCTTGAAAGTTAAGGGTGGGAGTCATCCCCTGAGTCTCCCTGAGTCCTTGGGACACCTGAGGTCCTTAAACAACTTGAAATGCGAAAATGTGAAGGAAATGCTCGAGTCCGTGGGGCAACTCAACGCCCTGAAATCCTTGACAACAACTGGAGGAACTCTGGCGAAACTACCCGAGTCCTTGGGACAGCTTGGATCGCGGACGGAGTTGGTGGTGGAGAAATGTGCAAATATTAGCGGAGTCCCGGTTTCCTTGAAACGACTCACCACACTGAAGAGTCTGTCAATGTCCAAGTGCGGGATGTTCGAGAAGGTACCTGATGCTCTACACCATCTGGTTATGCTTGAATCGTCGATTGCACCTGATTTTAGACACTTTGAGGGTTTTCCGGAGTCACTCTTGCCTCTCACCAATTTACAAGCATTATCAATAGGCGGATCTAAAACATATGATGTCAAGAAACCGATATTTGAATCACTCAAACGACTCCCTGGATTGAGCAGTTTGACAATACGTAATGCTGAGAACTTCGAGGGTCTCTTGGAATCAATAGGGCAACTGCCAAAGCTAAATAAGTTGTTCATAAGGGAGTCTAAAGATGAACAGCGCAGGTTTGATAAGATGCTGTGGGGACAACTCAGATCCCTTACTCACTTGACTTTTGACAGATGTGAAAACTTAATAAGTTCTTTCGACGTCATGTAGTTCCTTAGAGTGGGTCCAGATCCTGGATTGTAGCAGGTTTGAGCGAATACCAAATTCTGTAGGGCAGTTGAGCAGTTTGCGGATCCGAAACTGCCCGAGGCTCACGGGCCTGCCCGATTCTTTCGGGCAGGCCTGTGAACCTCTTGCGCATATCGATCATTGTGAAGACGGACTGCATTGGTACAAATACTTTGTAGAAGCAGCGACGCGCAAAAGATAATAAAGAGGATTGCCAGACCCATCAACAAAGGGGTAAAACGCGGCCAAGGGTCTCGAGCATCGCCAATAATGTGGCATGCTCCACCTAGCATATCCAAAACATTCATAGAATACAGTCAGAACTTCTGAAGATTAGATTCCACCTTCCATCGGCGAATCATGTACTTGTGAAAGTTTTCAACCAATTACAGTACCATGGTTATCCAAGTCTGTTTGGCAGTGTCAAAGACGGTCTATGAGATCCATAACATTTCCAAATGATCTTATGTGAAGATTGGGCTTGGCTTTGAGTGTCTATAGTTCGGTTTTCGAGGGGCTAACTGAGTTGTGATGAGGTCAGAACTTAGGCACTAGTATAAAAGGTAAAGGATGAGATTTATCTGACAGTAATTTTCTTGAATAGCAAAAGTCTATTTTACATTTCCAATGTGCAGTGCTAAGTATTGGAAAGTGTACATGATTTAGACAATACTTCTTTTATTGAATACAAATGAGTTTACTTTTCTCTTCACTCTCACAAGAGAGACACGATGATGCAGAAATTATAGTCGCTTTATTTTAGATGTATGTTTCTGGAGGGTAGGAGTTTTTTAAACAGCAATTTGTGCGGCAATTTGACACAGCACTTTAAGTCCCTTACCGCGTGGAGAGCCACGGAAATTTGGTTGCAAATTCGGTTTGATTATCTTGGGCAAATTTACGTGACATCAACACTGGCTTGACGAGTTTGACGTGTCTGATGTTTCTCGTCAAGAATTCGGAGGATCCTAGAGACGCTTAAAATTCATGACTAAATCATAGAATTTACATCAAAGTTCGACAGACTTAGTAATAAGAACTGTTTGAACCAGCTTTTGTACTCTTGCTCCTTATGTCCAAATATGTTAGCTTTGCATTTAAGATGCTTAATATCAAATTTCGAAACAAGCCGGTCTATTTTGCATTTCCAAACAAATTCGAAACAAGCCGGTTCATTTTGAATTTTGAATTTTGAATATCTTTTCCACCCCAAATGACTCCGAACGTAACGGGTATACTCGCCTATACCAAACTCAAGTATTTTAGGACTTGAATCCAATATAGATTTCTTTGTTAACTCTTTACCTTTTTGCCTTGTATGTGAAACCCCGCCACTTTCAAGTGTACTTGAAGCCTATAGTCTAAGAAAATTTCATAATTTTGCTTGTCACCATATACTATTTGTAATACACATTCATAAATTATTAAAAAATGCATGATTACTTAACGATTGTGAGTACATCTTAAAATTTCATTTGAGAAAAAATTGTTGTATGATTGTGTATGGTTTCTTTGACCAATAAAAAAATATTGATATAATAAAAAAAGAAAAAAGAAAAAAAAGTAATGTTCTGAAGATATAAAAAGCCCCAAGAGATACACAAGATTTCATCATTTAATACTCCAATGTCCCAAAATAACACATTGTTTTCATTATACAACAAAGAGGATCCATTCAAAAGAAATTACATTCTTGGATCAAATATGTAGATTGGTGACATATCAGTAAGATCCACCTTTAGATTACTTATATGGATTTATGACATGTTAATCTATGTCCTATTTGGTTAGTTAAAGAAGTTTGATTTAAGAGAATCTTGTTGTAAGAAGTTCAAAATAGCATGGGTGAAATATAGTTAGAAAGCTCTCAACAAGACAAACAAGGGGAAGTGGAGAAGGCAACACCTTTTCTCTCTAGGTAGGGAAATGTCTCAATTTATATCTAATTCATATGTTTGGATTTTTGAAATTGACTTTAAAGTTTTCAATATATTTTTGACCTTTATTTTATTAGTGTAAGTACTATTTTGATGATATCTCTATCTTATCTACGGAGACCATAAGATATGATATGCTTTCAGATATTATTTCAGATATTATCAAGTCAATCTACACCTCTAGATAATATATATAGCTAATGGTATTACATATATACATCAAATATTAAAAAAATTACATACAATATACGAAAACTATTTTATTAAATTTCATAAAATATACATTTACAATAAAAAATTAACTTATCTACTATGAAGTCTATAAGGAGTGATATGTCCTTTGCGGCAATTGGCTAGTCTTCATTACAATTGGGAGTTTTAGAAACATAATCAATAAACCCACCTCACCTTTTTAGTAAATACCTTTCACTTGACAATACCAACCAATTTGATGGTTTTGTTCGAGAAGATCTAACTAGTAGAGAACAATAGCAAGCAATGGCAAGGTCCTAGGGAGCCTACCCCCAATTGTGGTCTTGCTTAAAGAATTTGTATGTTTCCTTGATGGTACTATTCTGAATTTAAAGATCTGCCTTTTGTTGCATCAAAGTGGAAATGGTTGCTTATTGTGGCCTTACCTCAACATTCATTCTAAAGCACATTCTAGCATTGTGACCAAGCTCATGACAAACGTTGCAATGGTGCTCACAAGGTGTAATACCATTAGTTAGATATATTATCTAGATATGAAAATTGGCTTGGCAATATCTTGAGGGATGTTATATATGATAGTCTAAGTAGATAAGATAGAAATGCCACCAAAAGAGTACTTCCACTAATAGGGCAGAGGCCAAAATACCTTGAAAACTTCAAAGTCAATTTTGAAAGCCTAAATGAATGAATTAGGCCTCAAAAGATGAAAAAGTTTCCTCTCCTTTAAAGGAATAGATGTTATCTTCTCCTCCATGTTTGTCTCATCAAGAGGTATCTTTCCAAGGGTACCTCACCTGTGATATTTTGAGTTCCTATAGAAACATTCCCTAAAGATTCACTTTGATCAAACAAGTTTGACCAACCAAATAGGACAAGGATATATATATATATATATATCACTGATCCATGGAACTAATCTAAGGGTGGAGCTTGTTGATATATCTGATCCAAGGATGGAAATCCCTTTGAGTGTATCCTCCTTGTTGTATAATAAATACAAGGTGCACCTTTGGAACATCAGAGTATGGAGAGATGAATCTTGTTGGTATCTATAAGGAGTGATATGTCCTTTGTGGCAATCTGCTAATGCCTTCATTACAATTGGGAGTTTTAGAATTGGAATCAATAAACCCACCTCACCTTTTTAGCAAATACCTTTCACTTGACAATACCAACCAATTTGATGGTTTTGTCTGACAAGATCTAACCAGCAGAGAACAATAGCAAGTAATGGCAACATTTTGGGGAGCATACCTCCAATTGGGATCTTGCTCAAAGAATTTCTATGTTTCCTTGATGGTACTATTCTGAATTTTAAATATCTGCTCTTTGTTGCATCAAAATGGAAATGGTTTCTTACTATGCCTTACCCCAATATTCATTCTAAAGCACGTTCTAGCATTGTGGCCAAGCTCATGACAAACATCACAACGGTGCTCACCGATTGTAATACCATTAGTTAGAAATACTACTATCTAGATATGAAAACTGGCTTGGTAATATCTTGAGGGTTGGTATATATGATGGTCTAAGTAGATTAGATAAAAATATGACCAAAAGAGTACTTCCACTAATAGGGTAGGGTTGAAAACCTCAAAGCCAATTTTGAAAGCCTAAATGGATGAATTAAGCCTCAAAAGATGAAAAAAATTTTCCTTCCCATTACAAGAGTAGATGTTGTCTTCTCCTCCATGTTTGTCTCATCAAGAGCTTTCCAATGGTACCTCACCTATGCTATTTTGAGCTTCCTATAGAAACATTTCCCAAAGATTCACTTTGCTCAAACAATTTGACCAACCAAATAGGACAAGGATAGATATACACAGGTCCATGGAACTAATCTAAGGGTGGAGCTTGTTGATATATCTGATCCAAGGATAGAACTCCTTTTGAGTGGATCCTCCTTGTTGTATAATAAATAAAAAATGCACCTTTGGGACATTGGAGTCTAGAGAGATGAAATTTTTTGTTTCTCTAATAGTTTCTCCCTTGAGGTTTCTCCTATACTCAAAAATATTACAACATGTTGATTTTGAGAAAAATGACTCTCCACCAACTCAAAGGCAGAAATGTCAAGTTTCATACCAAGTTTCAAGTCAAAATGCTTGTTTCATCATGTGTTGTTGATGGGGGAGTAACATTTTGTGCTTTTGTTGAGTACAGTCCATGATCTATGCAAATTTTTTAAATTTTTTCATTAGTTGATTGATTCACTACAGAGAGTGTTACCTGTCTAGGTAATGATTCAATCCTCATTGTTTGCCCATTAGGTAACTCTACTTCTTCACTCTCATCTCTCTCTAGATCGATTCCCAATCATATTGCATTAGAGCAAGACAAGAAATTCTCTATTGCTCCCGGATCTATTAACACTCTCACTTGATTGCCTTCTAGGACTCCATTCACTACAATCAATTGTGAGGTTACCTTTTGGTACCTTTGTGTGCTCATCTTCTTCCTTCCCTTGCTTTTCTACTTCCTTATTGAGCCAATAAGGCTACAAGGTACATTTACTAGCGATCTTTGTTTTCCAAAGTGATTTCCACTTCCTCTTCAGTACGTCTCTCCATGTTGTTCAAAGATTGCTTGTATGAAGGCCGAGCGCCTTTGGGAAGCCGAGCACAATAGTTGGTAGATATATGCCCAATATGACCATAATTATAACAACGGCATTGTTCTCCTTGAGTTCCTTCTCCTTGTGGGAATCCATCTCTCAGTTCTTCTACTCGTCCACGTTCTCCTTGAAGTGATTGTGCTCCTCGGTCTCAAAATTGAAGGTTGCCTAGTTCCATCGGTATTGGTCCACCCATGGGTGGCATTTCTGCCCAATAATATTGAGGTGGAACTACTCCTTCACCTCCACCCAATGCTCCGGCTATTCTTTGCACACAAGTAATGGCTTTAAATATCATGTGAGGATTTTGTACCATGACTTCTTGGCAAATCCGCTCCTTCAACCCTTGTTTGAAAATTTTGAGAGCCTCTGTTGGACTCATGTTGGTTATTGTGACTTGTTGATCAAGAAATGCCTCCACATACTCTTGTACACTATTCTTTTGTTTCAATCTCCATAGTCAGTTCCGGGCCATTTGCACAGAATCCACCAAGTAGAAATTCTTGAGCAATCCTTCTTGCATTGCTCTCTTGTGAGCCGGCATGTCTCTCACTTAGGATGAACCTCTTATGGCTATTATGGTAGCAAAACATGGACAAAGAAGGCAAGGAACCCAATGGAAGTCTTCATGGTTGTCCTATACTCCCACAAAACTGCATGAATCCTCTTGTCCCAATGATGTTTAGCCCCCTCCATTTTTGCATATTTGGCCAACATCATACACAAGGTCTGATTGGTTCTCTCTACCAAGCCATTAGAATTTGGCTTATAGGATGTAGTTACTCTATGTGTGATAGAGAAATGTCGTAGCATAGTTATAGTAATGCTTCCTGTAAACTCTCATCCTCTATCAAAAACCAACTCCAAAGGGCATCCAAACCTAGTGATAATGTGTTCATAAAGAAATCTACCAACTTCATCTTCATTTTTGTCCCTCAATGGTGTAGCCTCAACCCACTTAGTAAGATAATCAATAACTACCACAATATACCAATTATTCCTTGGGGTTCTATTGAGAGGACCTACAAAATCAATTCCCCACTTCTCAAAAGGTCATAGCAATGGAATTGATCTAAGTGGTAGAGTGGATGTTGACTTTCTAGCAAAAGCTTGACAAACATGACAAGTTTTGCAATAATCAAGACAATCCTTGAAAATCCTTCTCCAATGGTAACCTGCATCTAGAATCTTGAAAGTAGTCACCTTTCCTACAAAGTGTCCTCCACACACTAAACCTTCATGAAACTCCTTTATAAGTAGGATAGACTCTTCCTTACCCACCACTCTTTGAAGTAGACCATCTACTCCTTGGTGAAAAGAATATCCTCCACCATTGTATAAGGTCTAGATCTTGCTGCAAGGACCTTCTTCTCCCTGGCATGCATCGCTTTTGGATAGTTACCTCTTGTCACAAAATCCAAAATCTCCTTGTATTCCATTGGAACCTCTTGAGTGATTGAATTTGTCATGAGCTCCTCATCTGAGAAGGAACCATCTAGTGGCTCATCTCCATCATGATCATAGGCTCTAGATAACAAACCAACATTTGCATGTTTCTTTCTTGGCCTATCCTCAATGGTGTAATCATACTCAAATAAGAGTATCATCCACCTTGCTAGTCTCCCTTCAACATTAAGCTTGTTGAAGATGTACTTCAAAGCCTTGTGATCCGTGACAATGGTGACTTTCCCTCCAATCAAGCAGTGTCTAAACTTCTTGAGACCAAAGATCACTACCAACCCTTCTCTCTCCGTGACAAAATAGTTCCTTTCTACTAAAACCATATGCCTACTAGCATAAGCTATTGGATGATCATGCCCATCTTGGTCTAATTGACTAAGAGTGCATCCTATAGCTACATTAGAAGCATCAATGTAGAGGATGAAAGGCTTACTCCAATCAGGTTTAGAAAGAATTGGAGCTACAACAAGGGATTGCTTGAGCTCCTCAAAAGCTTTGAGAGCCTCCTTGTCCTCCAAAATCACCATGTAATCTACACCCTTTTTCATGTAGATGGTCAATGCATAAGCCTTGTTGGAAAATGAGAAGATGAACCTCCATAGTATCCAACCATCCCCAAGAATTGGCGTACCTTTGTCACGCTTGAAGGGAATGGAAGGTCTGAGATTTTCCTCACCTTCTCAGGATCAATTGCTATTCCATCCTTGGAGATGATGTGCCCCAAAATTTGACCTTCTTCACATCCAAAAATGCACTTCTTTGGGTTGAGTGATGCATTTGCCTCATCCAAGTGTTGCAAGACCTTGATTAGGTGCTCAATGTACTCCTCCTTGCTCCCATAGACACAAAAGTCATCAATGAAGTCTCTTATAAATTTCCCAATGAAAGGTTCAAATACCTTGTTCATGAACCGTTGGAATGTGGCTGGAGCATTGCAAAGCCCAAAAGGCATGACCTTGAAAGCGTAAGTTCCCCAAGGTGTGGTGAATGTGGTGAGTTGTTGATGCTCTGGTGCAACCTTGATTTGGTTATATCCACTATAACCATCTCCAAAACTGTACTTCTCATGACCTGCAACCTCCTCCAAGATCTCATCAATGAATGGCAATGGGTAGTAGTCCTTCTTGGTAATAGCATTGAGCTTCTTGTAATC
The DNA here is from genome assembly GCA_948567375.1 of Lunularia cruciata. Classification (NCBI taxonomy): domain Eukaryota; kingdom Viridiplantae; phylum Streptophyta; class Marchantiopsida; order Lunulariales; family Lunulariaceae; genus Lunularia; species Lunularia cruciata. Next base: position 9,705,085 of record OX419762.1, on the reverse strand, counting down.
CACACATACCCAAAGCTTGCCATTCTTTTTCTTCACAATGACAATTAGAGACACCCATTCTAAATTCTCCACCTCAAAGATAAATCCAGCCTCCTTGAGCTTATCAATCTCCTCCTTCACAACCAAATATATTGGTGGGCTAATGCGATGTTTCTTTTGGCAGATTGGTCTTGCATGTGATTCCATTTCTATCTTGTGCTCCTCCAAAGTGACTTCCTTCAAATCCTTGTAACTAAAAGCAAACACATGGATGAACTTGCAAAAAATCTCCTCAAATCTCACCTTCTTCTCCTTGGTAACATTTGGGCCATACTTGAGGGTAGCTAACCTTCTCTCTACCTCCTCAAGTGTCAATGATGATTTATCTGGGTCCTTCAAAACCTATGGCTTAGATGCAAAATCCATAACACACAAACGATACACATCTTAATTAGTTCCAGATTCATCCTCCTCCATGGAAGTCTACTCTTCCATGCTTGTGTTCACACCTGAAGCTCCTTCTTCAGAATTTGATTCCTAATAATCAAAAGATGGTGTATCTGAATGTGAAATGTTTGTGGTGTTAGTCACAAGAACTCTAACTCTATGGTTTGATGGCCCAATCCTCAAGTACCCTTTGTGCCATAGATCAGTTGTGCGTGTTGCTCTCAACCATGGCCTCCCAAGAAGTAAGTCATAGCTTGAATCCTTCAAGACTTGGAAAGGCATGAGATTTTGAATTCCCATAACTAAAACTACCACTTTCTCCATCACTCCTATTGGTCAAACTTGTTGCTTGTTTGCCATGCTCACCACAAATATTGAAGGTCTTGAGGGTATCATACCCAACTTCTTCATCAACCTTTTTGACATGGCATTCATTGCTGATCCTCCATCAACCAATGCATCCTTGATATTGTGACCATTCACTCTCACATCAATCTTGGAGGCATATTCACAAGCCTCCCATGGTGCTGGCTTGGCATCCACCACCCCCATTGATATTGGAGCTTTTGCCTTCTCTTCCTCTTGCTCCTTGTAGAACTCAAACCAACTCTAAGCTCCTTTCTCAAGGTAGGGTTCAAAGCAATCAATTGGTCCACTATGATGTTAGCCTTGTGACTACCAACATCTTCCAACACATTGTAGTTCCATTGTTGCTTTGAAATTAAGAAATCCTCCATCCTCAACTTCTTCCTTGGAATCTTTGTTATTGATGGTGTTGAGATGTGAGTGCTCCTAGTAAACATAGGAGTATCTTTGCTTGGAGTAAATCCTTGAGAAGAGTGAACATCCTCTGCAAAACAAATTCTCTTCTTCTTTGGTGCCAAAAGCTCCAAATTAAGACCCTTGGAGTTTGAACACTCTCCCTTCTCATACTTGCTCTCAATCACATCTATGAATGCTATTCCCTTACCTTTGTTTGGATTAGGAGCCAGTTGGGTTTCACTACCTCCCTCTTTCCCTCTATTGGCTCTCTCATAACCCCTTCCTCCATGGTAAGTGGAATTTGGGCAATTCCTTTGGATATGACCTCTTCCTCCACAACCAAAACAATTTCTATCATTGAAATTGTTGGTTGGTTGGCCTCCTCTATATGGATAGTTTCCATAACTCCTAGGCCCTCTCCTTACATTTTGATCCACCTCTCTCTTCTCCCATAGTTGCACCACATTGATCTTGAGATCTGCAAGTTGTTCTACGATGGTTTGAAGTGGATCCTTTGGTGGAGGTGCAAGAACTGGAGCAACTACTACTTGTGGTGCCACCCTTGACACCAAATTATCAGAAGTTCCACCATACTTGTAACCTTGAGGAGGATGCAAAACCTTGACCACCAAAACATTCTCATCCTCTTCCAAAACTCTCCTCCATTCAAATTGCAATTTTGATAGCTTCAACCTTGGAAGAAGGTTTTTCATATCTCACCTTGCTTTTAATTTGTGGTCGCAACCCTCCCAGAAAATTATTGGTGAGCATGGCCACTATGCAAATCATAGTAGTCTCCACATCATCCCCACCCTTCCTCGACACTATGCAAAATCTAGACTCTAACTTTTCCACTCTTTCCACATAGACCCTCACTTTCTCTCCATCTCCTTGCTTGAGAAAGGTAACCTCACTCATCAATCTCTCATAACTCTCATCACAAAGAAAGTTCTCAATGAGTGCTAAAGTCAAAGTCTCCCCAGACTCTTCTTGCCCATCTCTCCTCTCTCTCTTTTTGTATTCTGACTCATACCATCTAAGTGCTGCATCCTCAAAGAAATCTGGTAATAATGAGGCCCACTCATTCTTCCTCCTCTCATTGTTTCCTATGCAACCTCTCTTGAAGTCTCTCACAAAGGCTTCCACATCTTCTCCATCCTTGCCAAAGAAAACCGAAAGTTTCTCCATCTTAACCTCTCACTATCTTTCTTTTCTCTCAATTTTTCTTTTTCTCTTTTCTTTTCTCTCACTCTATAACTAATAGAGCATGTACATGACTAACACCATTTGAGAATAATCCACCCTAGGGAACACAAAAGGCTTAAGTTTCTCCAAAATTTCTACAGCAACATCAAATCCTAGAGTGCATATTAATCAAACCCTCATGGATAGTTTATCCATAAGTTGAAAGATTATCTCCATCACTAATCTTGAGAACTAGCTGATGAAGGTGATAGTATTTCTGTAGTTGTATTAAGACTCTCTCCAAGATCCCTCACCAAAGTCTCCAAAAGTGCTTTTACTCCACTACAATCATGTCTTTTTGGAAGTCCTTCCACTCCACAAACCTCACACAACTCCTTGGTCTTAGATCTTCTCCCTCCCAATCTTGGAGAAGAAGGTCCAACATGCAAACCCAAGTCAAGTAAGCCTCTCTTTTCTCTCAATCTCTTGCTCTCAAAGGTCAATGGACATGAACTTGCCTTATGTCTCTTCTCTCCACATAGAAAACAATTAGACTCACTTTTTCCTCCAAGTGGTGTAGGTTTTTGGATCCTCTCAACACTCTCTTCAAATTCTATTCTAAACTCTCTTTTCCTCAAATCCACCTTTACAATCACCTCAAACCCTTGGGGAACCTTGCATAGTCTCAATTTTCACTCTTGATGACCCTCCATGTTCCCAAGATGAATCTAAACATTCAAACATGTTTTTTATTGCTCTCAAACTCCTCGTGCATGAGATCTCCACTCTGCAGAATTGACCCTTCCGCACAATGTAACTCAAATCTCCTCACCAGTATGTTATAATCCTCTAAAATTTTGCACAATAAATCAAAACTCTAGTATGTCTCTCTTTGCAAAATTTCAAATCTTTTCATCACGCCATTTGGCCTAAACACTTTTCTATTTAGCACATATATTTCAGATTTGATTTGAAAACCATCCCCCTCACTTCAAAAACTCATAACTCATTGTGCAAGAATGATCTCTATCTAATTTTTGTGGTAGTAGGTATAATATAATGCACTAAATTGTTTTGGAAATTTTCAAAAAAATCCACTAAAAATTGAAGAAATGGCAGACTCTGTACAATTTTCCAAAGAGCATGTAGTTGCGGGAGTAGTTTACCATATCAACTTTCAAAATTCTAGCCCAATGTGCATAATAGCTCTCAAAATAATTCCAAGTGTGCTAATTGAAGCAAAACCTAAGCTATCACAAGTAAAAATTTCAAGTCCAACTTTCAAACTTGAGATTTTGCCCAAAATCACCTTAATATCCAAAATCTGCAAACCACCTCACACAATCTCTCCAATCCTCTCATGTGTACAAGATGTACAAAATCACTTCAAAGATATCATAATGAACTATAGGGTATACAAATGGATCTTCTTTCTCTAACATAAGTTCAACACTCTCCTTTTCTAATGTTCTCTCCAAGTGAGCTCTCATAGCCTCCTTCTACCTCATGTAGAATTGAACGCGGGATATTATCTTGCCTTCTAGAGAGGTCCCGATAACAGAACCAAAAATGTGAGCCGGCCTGCCTCTCACTCAAGATGAACCTCTGATGGTTATTATGGTAGTGCACCATAGACTAAGAAGGCAAGGAACCCCAACTCCATCATACTCCTCTAAGGCTAACACTCCAAGACTCAAGACATTACTCACTAGAGAACTCAATGAGAGAGAGGTAGTCGCAAAATGAAAGGATGATGAGTACCTCTTCACCCCTTGTTTATATACTTATGAAATAGTTACGCACCAAAGTTACTAATGACCGTAGTAACTCAAGTTACTAGATTAACAGTCAAGTAAGTCAAAAAATATAAAGGAATATCAATTCACATAGGTATATTCCACTAGCATGTGATCTTATCTTGATCCAACCACTAAGTCAAGGATTCCTTCACATGGGCTATCCTTGGACTATAGAAGAATCCAAAACAAAAAGGCTTGCGAGCCCAAGAGTTCTCAACTTTTTCCTCAAAGCCAAACACCTAAGAATAATACCAAGTCAACACACTAGAATCCAAAATAGTGGTGCTCATCTTTTCCACCTCTTCTAAAGTAAAGTCCCCTCTATCTTAGCTATGATTAACTCTAGCTAATCATGACTAATGTAGAACCATCCTTTATCTCTATATAAATAATATCTCTCAAGTACTTGTAATACCAAGTTAAATATCACAATATCACACACATGCACAAATGGGTGTTACAATCCATGTGACCTCCCTTCTCTCTACCAACATGGATCGTTCCCAAGTGTTGTACTATGTGAGGGCTTTATCAATCAATTACCCACATGCAAACATGCCTGCAACATGCTCGGTGATCTTTGTTGAGAACAACCAGAAATATTGATTCATTCTCGAGATCCAATTCTCCACTACTCCCATTGTATGCTGCTCCTTGTAAGGCTCAATGTTGTAGGTCTTTTTCATTTGGAATAGTAATGTGGCTTCATCATTGACAGGGTTTGTTGGCATGGGTGCCTCTCCAAGTACTTCAATCATAGGTTTTGGGTTTTGAGATGGCTCTTCTTCTTGCATTGCTTGATCATTCTTGAGGGTATGCACTTGACTTTGCAATGCCTCCATGGTCATCTTAATCTCTCAAAATTTGTTCAACATCCCCTGCATTCCTTGCACCAACTCTTGCAATTTGGATCCATAGTTCTTGTAACACTCAATTGCTCTTGTCTACTTCAATAGAGAGATAATATGATCACTTTGGAGGGCGCACAAACTATTAGAACTACCATTGGGACCTCAAAAGCTACCACTCGTTGATAATATTCCTCACTAAAATGCTTGACCACAAAATCTTTAAACATCACTTTTGGTCTCACTACATAACAAATTTCTACTTGAGTGTTAAAAGAGAAAGGATTTGGAACATTCAAATCCATCCCAATAAAATGCAGATTTTCAAATCCCACTCTCTATTGTAAATCACTACAAGTAGAATCACTAGGTTTGGTGAATTCATTATTTTATCCATGAACTCTGCTCCGAAGTGAAATACCAGATACACTCTCACTTGCTCACGCTGCATGTACATAATCTTGATATGGAATGGATTCAAGAATGGAAAGCAAGGTGCTAGATATTGTCCTCCCAGAGCCTCCATTCTATCCTCCCTCTAGCACTCCTAATCTTCCAACTACACAAGAATGTCTCTCCTCAAAATTATTGTCTCAATAACCCATGTTCTTCCAAGAGGGTTGATCCGCTCTCTTGGACAACACCTACTTTGATACCATTGTAATACTTTGAGGATATGTGACCTAAAGAGAAACACACCATGAGAAATGCACACTTTCACACTTAAACTCTGATGCCCCAAAGGAGCACCTTCTCTTTATTATATAGACAAAGAGGATCTCCTCCAATGAAACTCCACCATAAGATTAGACATACAGATAGGTGACATGTCAACAAGCTCCACCCTTGGATTACTTACTTGGATGTGTGACTTGTTGGTCCTGGTCCCATCTGGTTGGTCAAATAAGCTTTGACTAGAGGGAATCTTTTAGAGAATCTTCTTGTAGGAATCTAAGAATCACATGGGTGAGGTACCATTGGAAAGCTCTCAATGAGACAAACTAGAGGGACAAAAGGCCAAATTTTCCTTTGATAGGGAGAATTTGCACATTTTCAAGGTCTAATTCATCTGTTTAGGCCTCCAAAATTGCCTTCAAAAATTTCAAGCATATTTTGATTCTAGCTCTATTAGTGGAAATCCCCTTTTGGTGATACCTCTTTTTGATCTATTCAGTCCATCACGTGTAACATCTTTTTAGATATTACCAATCCAATTCTCACCTTTAAATCATATGTCTAGCTATTGGTTTTAAGGTTTTCAAATATATTTTAGTTTTTGCCCTATTAGTAGAAGTACTATTTTGGTGATACTTCTATCTGATCTATTTGACCATCATGTATAACATCATTCCATATGTTACAAAATTGAACTTCATGTCTAGATCATATGGGTAGCTCTTGGTATTACAATGGACCAATACTGATAAAATTGTGTAACCTTTGATCTTGAGATCAAAGAGAACGACCGCTTCAAGGAGAGCGAGGACGGGTAGATAAATGTAGAGATGGAGTCCCACAAGGAGAATATGCCATTGTTACAATTGTGGCCATATTGGGCACATATCTACCAATTGTCGTGCTTGTCTCCTTAGAGGCCCTTGGCCTTCATATAGACAATTTGTGAACAACATGGAGAGACGCACTGAAGAGGAGGAGGTGGAAATCACTTTGGAAAATGAAGATTGCCAGTAAATGTACCTTGTGGCCTTATTGGCTCAATAAGGAAGCAAAAAAGCAAGGGAAGGAAGAAGATGAGAGTGCAAAGGTCCCAAATGGTAACCTCACAATTGATTGTCGTGAATGGAGTCCTAGAAGGCAATCAAGTGAGAGTATTAATAGATTTAGGAGCAATAGAGAATTTCTTGTCTTGCTCTATTGCAATAAGATTGGGAATGGATCTAGAGGGAGATGAGAGCAAAGAAGTAGAGTTACCTAATGGGCAAATAGAGAGGATTGAATCATTACCTAGATGGGTAACACTCTCTATAGGAGAATATTAAGAATCAATTGAGTGACAAGTGATACAATAAGCTTGTTATGATGCAATTTAGGCATGCCATGGATGGAGCATTATAACCCTATGGTAGATTGGAGGAATAAAGTAGTGAGAACCCATCAATGGTCGATCATTGGAGTTAAAGAAATCACATAGGCAAGAATTGCCTCTCTATGTCATAGGGATAGTAACTATTTGTAAGACCAATTGTAAAAGACCAAAACCAAGGAGAGAAATAGGAGAATGGAAATTCACATTGGGATACTTGAATGAGGGAAAACTCCAAATGCTTAGCATGAGCTTCGGCTTTGGTATTTATAGGTAGCATACAAGACCCTTGAAGCTTCTCAAGAAGCTTCCTTCTAGAAGCTACCTGCTTAGGGTGCAAGTTAACTAGTTGGGAAGCTTCCCAAGAAGCTTCTTAGATGCTTCTAGAATATTCTAGGCTATTTTTTTCTTATTCTCTACTTCGTAAGCCCAACTAACTTCGTCGCTAAACTCCATATTGTTACATATTCCCCTGCCGCTAGTTGGTGACGTCCTCGTCGCCAATGAAACTTCAAATTCCTTGATGGCCATCTGTGCATTTTGGAGATGGGAAAGAGGTTCCCATGTGACCTTGTACTCCGCATGTTGGCGATGGCCTCGTTGAATATGGCGACGCGCAAGGATACGATCAACTTCGTACTCCTCATGATCATTGATAGGGATAGGAAGAGAGGGAAGTTGGACTTGAGAGGAAAAGGAAGAGGGGTTAGGAACAAAGGGTTTCAACTTGGAAACATGAAAGACAGGATGGATACGCATGTGACAAGGCAAGGCAAGTCGATAAGCAACAGGAGAGACAATGTGGGTGATATCAAAGGGTCCTATCCAATTAGGGGCAAGTTTATGAACTTAGGTATCAAGTGGGAGAGGGAAGTTACTAGAGGATAGCATGACTTTATCACCAACTTCAAAGGTGAGATCACGACAATGGTGGTCTGCATATTGTTTTTGGTGATTCTGAGCAACAAGGAGGTGAGACTTGGCTTGTTGGAGATATTGGGATGTAGTGGTCAAGAATGTGGAAGTATGAGGAACTTGAGAGGGAGGAGGAGCAAGAAGAGAATCTGGAACAAGTGGATCTTGGCCAAAATTGAGAAAGAAGGGAGAAAATTTAGTGCTTGCCTATTTGGAATTGTTGTAGGAAAATTTTGCAGCTGTAAGACATTCATCCCAGTTGGTATGGTGGACATTGACAAAGGCCCGTAACATATCCTCCAATATACAATTTGCGCATTCGATTTGTCCATCAGTTTGAGGATGATAGGCCATGGACAAAGCAAGCTTGGTGCCGAGTATCTGGAAGAATGCTTGCCAAAACTTCCCGGTAAATCGAGGATCACGGTTGGAGATGAGTACACGTGGCATCCCATGATGATTGAAGATGTTGTTGAAGTAGATTTGTGCTAAGGTTGGAGCATCCACAATATCAAAGGTTGGTGCCAAGTGGATTTGCTTACTAAGCTTATCCACAAACACCACAATTGCGGTGTGTCCTTGTTTTGTCTTTGGCAAGGATGTGATGAGATCCAAGCTCGCATGCTCCCAATGAGCGGATAGAATGGCGAGTAGTTGAAGGAGTCCACTCGGCTTCTGGTTGCTGGCCTTGTTATGTTGGTAACTCTCACATGATCAAACAAAGTATCGAACATCTCGTATCATGTTGGGCCACCACCATTGGCATTGGAGGGTGTCCAAGGTCTTGTCCACTCCCATGTGACCAGCTATTGGTAAATCATGGGCTTCTTGAAGGCGCACAAGTCAAAGATCACCTTTGGCTAGAACATAGATCTGGTCTACATGGAATAAAAGGCTTTCCTTGAAGGAGAAGGTGTTATACTCCTTGTCGCATGCTATCAGACGACCGTGTACCATTTGGAAGAAGGGATCTTGTTGTAGAGCTGATTGAAACTCATTATGGACCTTAGGGTCAATGGACACTGTTGTAATTGCCACCGTGATGAGAGGAAGAGCCTTCAAATCAGGTCGTTGTGATAGAGCATCAGGGATGACATGGAACCGACCTGGTTTGTACTCAAGTTTGATATCAAACAATTGGAGTTACTCTTCCCATTGATGATGCTGACTCTTCATGTGCTCCAAGTGTAAGGTCTGCAACAATGGCTTGTGATCAGTTTGCATGATCACTTGTTTCCCCAAGAGATAATGCCTCCATACCTTGGTGGCATATACCACTGCAAGTTGTTCCCAATCTTGAGTAGAGTAATTTCTTTCAGTTGTATTTAGTCGGTGAGACACAAAGGCAATAGGATGTAGTCCATCTGGAAATTCTTGTTGCAACACAGCTCCAATTGCAAAGTTAGAAGCATCAAAATCAACCACACAAGGTAGTTGAGGATCATATGGTTGAAGAATGGGTCTTGAAGACACCATATGTTTCAACTTCTGGAATGCTTCTTCATGCTTGGTGGTCCACTGGAAGCTCAAGTTCTTTCCCAAGAGGTCAGTCAATGGTGCAGCCACGTGAGCATAATAGTGGATGAACCGCCGGTAAAAACTGGCCAATCTATTGAATGCTTGTACTTCTGTAGCATCCTTTGGGGTAGGCCAATCAGTAATGGCCTTGATCTTCTCTTCTTCCATCTTGATCCCCTCTGATGAGATCTTATGACCCAAGAAGGTAACCTCCTTTTGCCAAAAAGCACACTTTGACTTCTTGCAGTAAAATTTCCATTGTCGTAGTCATTTTAGGACTTCTCGCACATGATTCACGTGTTCTGCCTCTGTCCTGCTATAGATTAGAATATCATCCAAGAACATCACCACGGACCAATCCAATAGTCCATCCAACACCCGATGCATTTGATCCATGAAGACTGCTGGAGCATTAGTGAGTCCGAAAGGTAGAACTCTCCACTCGAAATGTCCATACCTTGTGCGAAAGGTAGTCTTTTGCACGACCTCTCCTTCAATCAGAATTTGCCAATAGCCGCTACAAAGATCCAACTTGGAAAGGTAACGTGCTCCACTTAGTTGATCAAGCAGGTCATCGATCCGAGGCAAGGGATATGCATTCTTCACGGTTTGCTTATTGAGTCCACGGTAATCAATACAGAAATGAAGTCCTCCATCCTTCTTTGGAACAAATAGTACCGGTGCTCCCCAAGGAGAGGTACTATGTCGTATGAAATCCTTCTCCAACAACTCTGTAAGTGTTGTTTGCAACTCCTCCAACTCCTTTGGTGAGAGCCAATAGATCGGTCTACTCACTGGAGTACTCCTTGGTAATAACTTGATCTTGAAGGGCATACCTTGATTGGAGGGTAATCCCTTTGGCAGATCATCCGGAAACACGTCCGCAAACTCCTTAACTATCCAATCAACCATTACTTGATGAGGTTCTTGGTCCTCCACAGATTGGTCTTGTGCAATCATCTTGATCCACACCGCAAATACAGACTTATCTTCCTCTAAAGCTTGCTCTATGGCTACTTTACTAACAAACTTCCCTTCTAGGGACTCATCTCTCTTCCAAGCTTGCTCCATGGTTGCCTTCTTGACAAACTTCCCATCTTGGGACTCCACTTCTTTCAAGGTTCGCTCTATGGCTACCTTCTTGACAAACTTCCCCTCTTGGTGCTGACTATTCTTAGGTGTCTTACTTAGAGGTGCCAGACAACCTAATCGGAAATTCCTACCTTGGTGTTGTACTTGAATTTGGCATCAGGTCCAATCGAATTTAACCTTATGACGTTCAAGCCAAGGTAGACCCAGAATGATATCATAGTGTAGAGGTGCCACTACAAACCTCATACACTCCAAATACTCTTTCCCAATCTTGAAGGTAACAGGATGCGAGGTGCGGAATGCATAACCCTTTCTACCATCCACCATCATCAAACTACTTCCCATCATTGGCTTGATAGGAATACCCAATTCCTTTGCTACTTGCATAGACATGCAATTCTTTGAACTTCCAGAATCAACCAAAATCCTACAACCCCGATTAGATATCATACCTTGCAAGTGAAGCAGACTTGCATAGGTCAAGCCTTCAATCCCATTGGAACTAATCAAGCTCCTAGTAGGTGGCTCAAAATTTCCTACTGGGATTCCTCATTTCCCTGACCATTCCACTCCACAACCTCCACTTGGGCAACTTGTTGAGGTCGTCCATTCTTGAGTGTGCATTCAGCAATGCAATGCCCCAACTGGTGACAATAAAAACAACCACCATTTTGTTGCAATTTCTCCCTATCTGCCATGCCCAATGGTCTTTGTTGAATTGCATCAATCTCCATTGGTGTTGGCTCCTCCACTTGTGTGTAGTGTATTGGTAGGCTTTGTGGAGGTCGAGGTCGAGGTCAAGACCAGGTTGTTGCCACCAAGGAATCAAAACGTTCGGCCAACCGCATGGCTTCCTCCAAGTGTTGTGGCTCTCGCATGGTTACCTCTAATTTGGTTCTTGCCTTCAAGCCCCTCATGAATTGATCTAGAGCTTCACCTTCCAAAATATCTGGAATTTGCATGATGGTGTTTTGGAACTATGTGATGTAACTTCTTACAAAGCCAATGTGTTTCAACTCTGCCAACTTATCCGGTGCGGCTCGTGTGGCATTTATAGCTTGGAACCGACTGATTATTGCGCTCTTGAATTCCGCCCATGTCAAGATCAGTGGAACCATTTGTCGTTTGGCTTGCTCCACCCGGAATCTCCACCATAGCTATTCTACTCCATCCAATTGGCTAGAGGCCAAGAGAATCTATTTTTGCTCATCTTGTAGATTGGTAGCTTCAAAATAACGTTCACAATCAAACACAAAATTCTCCACTGTACCTAGGAGATTCTTGCCTTCAAATACCTTGGGTTTAGGGAATCTGATCGAATCTTCTCCTTCTCAAATTGGTACTCTCTCCACCTGCTCTTGTCGTCAAAGATCTCGTTCATCCAACAATTGAGTAAGGTGCTCAATTTGTTGTTGCATAGCAAGGATAACATCAGGTATTGACGCCATAGTTGCTCCTCTATCACACCACTTCCTAATCTATCTAATTTATTAACACATAGAAACAGCACGTCCACCATTCTCCATAAGTTACAACCGGAAGCACCAAGGGTTCCTTAGATATGGTGATCATATGCAAAAAATCTTATCCAAAGTGCAAGGTGATGAACTATGTGAACCGATGCTTGGGTAGTATTTGAATGCAAAAATCCCAATGGTTTGGTGGAAGTGGATTTGGTGGTCCATAAATTCCATCCATCCCATTCTTGATCTGATACCAATGTAAAAGACCAAAACCGAGGAGAGAAATAAGAGAATGGAAATTCACATTGGGATACTTGAATGAGGGAAAACTCCAAATGCCTAGCATGAGCTTTGGTTTTGGTATTTATAGGTAGCATACAAGACCCTTGAAGCTTCTCAAGAAGCTTCCTTAAGCTGTTTTCTTGGAGTGCAAGCCAAGTTAACCAGGAAGCTTCTCAAGAAGCTTCCTTCTAGAAGCCGCCTACTTGGCGTGCAAGCTAAGCTAGTTAGAAGCTTCTAGAAGCTTCCTTCTAAAAGCTACTTGCTTAGGGCGCAAGTTAACTAGTTGGGAAGCTTCCCAAGAAGCTTCTTAGATGCTTCTAGAATATTCTAGGCTATTTTGTCTTATTCTTTACTTTGTAAGCCCAACAACTTTGTCGCTAAACTCCATATTGTTACACCAATAGTTGTTTCATGGGTCTAATAAGAGAAGTCTAGAGTGCACAACTCAATGGAAAAATTCTTGAGAAATTGAAGGATGTGGTAAATGAGTTTCAAGATGTCTTTCTTGATGATCTACTAGCATGATTACCACCAAAAAGGAGAGTAGATCATAAAATTGAGACACTCCCGGGGAAGACACCTCCTTGTAAGGCTCCATATCACCTATCACCTCATGAGTTGGAGTTTAAGAATCAAATTAAGGATATGTTGCAGAAGGGATTCATCCAACCCAACGTATCACCATATGGAGCTCTTGTCTTGTTTGTGAAAAAGAAGGAAGGTACAATGCGCATGTGCATTGACTATCGGGGTCTCAATCAGCAAACAATGCCAAAAGTTTTGAATGACCTAAATAAATCATTATTGACACTTGAGGGGATAGAGAAGAGATTATCTACCCTCAAGTATGGTCCAAATGTTACTAAGGAGAAGAAGGTGAGATTTGAGTAGATTTTCTACAAGTTCATCTATGTGTTTGCTTTTTGTCACAAAGATCTAAAGAAAGTCACCTTGGAGGAGCACAAGATAGAGGTGGAATCACATGTAAAACCAATCCACCAAACAACATTGGATTAGCACACCAATAGCTTTGGTTGTGAAAGAGGAGATTGACAAGCTCAAGGAGACCAAATTTATCTTTCAAATCGAAAATTCAGAATGGGTGCTACTAGGGGAATCCTTGTTTGTTTCTTTTCCTCTGCTTAGTAATATGCTTAAACTTAGTGGGTAATCTTGCCTGATTTGAGGTCCGTGCTGTGTGTATGTGTTTTCTTCTTTCCGTGCTCCAAATGTGATTGTGAAGAAAAAGAATAACAAGCTTTGTGTAGGTGTTGATTACAAGAAACTCAATGCTATTACTAAGAAGGACTATTACCCTTTGCCAATCATTGATGAGATCTTGGAGGAGGTTGGAGATCATGAGAAGTATAATTTTGGAGATGGTTATGTTAAGTATAACCAAATCAAGATTGCACTAGAGCATCAACAACTCATCATATTCACCACACCTTGGGGAACTTATGCTTTCAAGGTCTTGCCTTTTGGGCTTTGCAATGCTTCAACCACATTCCAATACTTCATGAACAAGGAGTTGGAACCTTTCATTGGGAAATTTGTGAGAGATTTCATTGATGACTTTTGTATCCATGGGAGCACTTTGAGGAGGAGCACTTTGAGCACTTGATCAAGGTCTTGCAATGCTCAAATGAAGTAAATGCATCACTCAACCCAAAAAAGTGTATTTTTGGTTGTGAAGAAGGTCTACATTTGGGGCATACCATTTCAAAGGATAGAATAGCAATTGATCTTAAGAAGGTGAGGAAAATCCTAGACCTTCCATTCCCTTCAAGTTTGACAAAGTTATACAAATTCTTGGGGATGGTTGCATACTATAGGAGGTTCATCTTCTCATTTCCCAACAAAGCTTATGCATTGACCATCTACATCAAAAAGTGTGTAGAATACTTGGTGATTTTGGGGGACAAGGAGGCTCTAAAAGCTTTTGAGTGGCTCAAGCAATCCCTTGTTATGGCTCCAATTCTTGCTAAAATTGATTAGAGTAAGCCTTTTATCCTCTACATTGATGCTTCCAATCTAGCTATAGGATGCACTCTTATTCAATTGGACCAAGATGAACTTCAATAGCTTATGCTAGTAGACAAGATGGTTTCAGCAGAAAAGAATTAATTAGTCATAGAGAGAGAAGGATTGGCAATGACCTTTGGCCTCAAGAAGTTTAGACACTACTTGATTGAAGGGAAAGCCATCATTTTCACGGATCACAAGGCTTTAAAGTACATCATCAACAAGCCTAATGTTGAAGGGAGGCTAGTAAAGTGGATGATACTCTTGTTTGAGTATGACTACACCATCAAGAATAGGCCAGGGAAGAAACATCCAAATGCTGATTTGTTATCTATGGCCTATTATCATGATGGACTTGAACTAGTAGATGATTCCTTTCTAGTACCCACATCTTTTTTATATTTTTTTGAGAGAAGAGGTGAATTGGTGAAGCTGAATTGAAGCCAAATGAAGAGAAAATGAGAAGAATCATGTGTTTGGATCTAACTTGAGGAATTCAACTTTGTGTCTAAGCAAGAAGCACTTGGATTGGATAGGAACAATGATAGATCCAAAGTAAGGATGCTTTGCATCAAAATGATCAACCAAATCTAAAGAAACTATAACAACTTTTCTTTGGGCCAAACAAGTCAAGAAGGTACACTAAAGAAAATGGCTACTTTGGGAGTAGGATGAAGTTGAGAGAGACATGAAAGAGTCATGTAAAATGTATGAGTTTCAATTGACGTTCAATTGAAAAATGACTAAGAATCAAAGAAGTATAAAATCAAGACTTTATCAAGAAAATTTTGCAATGCTAAATTTTTGTCATATCCCTATGAAGAGGTATCCCAAAGGAGTCAGACTTACAAGCCTATTAACAAGATTAATTTGTGAGAGACCGTGAAATAGAGAACACATGATGCCAAAAAGTGTAGTAGACAAGTTCCATCACTTGTAGTGTGGAATCCTACAATTTGGAGACTAGATGTGGTAGTGAGGATCAAAATCTTGAATTGACTTTAAATCACATTTTTGGCCTAGAACTAGAATTTGAGCTTTCCAAGTTTCATGGCAAAAATTGTCGTGAGCAATTGTATAGCTTATCCCAAGGCAAAAGGGGAAGAGAGGAAATCCAACTTGATGGATAGAGTTGGACTAGAGACTCATGTTGGGAAGAGAAGCAAGAGATGCAATAGAAGTCACCTTCTATTGAAAGTGTGATCCTACAATGGAGACTAAAGAGGTGAAGAATACCTTCAATGCACCTTGTATTGAGAATGGGTACAAGGTGTTTACCTTGTACCCATACTTAAAAAGACTTGATGAAGCAAGGGATTGTCAAGGCTTTGATAGCAATTTTTAAGCCAAAGCAAACCACCTACATGATGAAGCAATAGGCAGTTTTCTTTCACCACATGTTCACAAGAGAGAAGGTGAACTAGGCGAGATGTTTTCACCAAAGGATGGGGCAAATGATTGAAAATTGGAGAATGAATATGCTGCCCCACTATTTTGTACTATTTGTAGTGCATCTCTATTTGGGGTTGAACCTACTGAGCTTGGAGGAGAAGATGATGATGGTGTCACATTTCCACCCGGATCTTCATAAAGATGGAGATGCAGACAAGAGATATTACATGGGGCAAATTTGAGGAGGCAATGAACACTTTGTCAAGACAAGACATCAGAAGGTTGTGGTAGTAACCATCTTGAGACCAAGGAAGAAAATTTGACCCAAGGATATGGTATTGCCCGTTAAGACAAGGAAGAATTGGAGGTTGAACCCAGGTACAAGATGGAAGTAGTTGACCTATCATTAGGAGAAGAATTGGAAGGTGAGGAAGAGTCAAATAGAGAGGACTCTAAATCAACAGACAAAGTAGATAAGGAGGAGGATCAAGAGTTCCATGTGGAGATTGAATGCATGGAAGGAGGAGATGTATAATAACTTTAGTTACCATATGTGGAGATTATGGAAAAATAGGATGAAAAGTTGAGGCTGGTGTTCCAGAGGGGAGCAAGATCAAGATGAGGTCTACAGCCTACAATTGCAAGTACAAGCCAAGCCAAGCTGAGGAGTCAAAGAAAGCTCAAAGGAAATTGACTTGAAGGTAAGAAGGTCAAGGCTTTGGGGAAAAGGAGGAAGTGACTATCAAAGAAGAAAACAAAGGAGGAAAAATTTAGGGGAGTAAAATATCTATCAAAGATCATTTGTCCATTACTATTGGAGTTCCAAGAGAAGAAGAAGGAGCTTTAATGAGATCATCTAGAATTAAGGGATGAGTTGCAAGTGGTCAAGTATCTAAGTGATGAAGTCCTGCAATTGAAAGAATGAGTGACCTAAGGTGAAGAAGAAGCCAAATTATTTTGGGTTGATGCGGTGATTTGGAAAGAAGAGTTTAGAAAATCTACAAGGGAGTTTTGAGAAGCACAAAAGTGTTCTTGAATGATGAGAAGAAGAATTGAAGGAGCGGAAGGTGACATTCAAGAGATTGAAAGAAGTGTTCAATGATGTGCAACTCAAGGTCATGAACTCCAAGAGCATTGCATTGGTAAGGAAGCAATAGTTGGAGAAATTGAAATCAATTGCAACAAAGAAGGATCGGGCCTAGCAACAAGAACTAGCAAGTCTAGATCATGAAGAAGAGAGGTTTTAGGATCTAATCAAAAGCGCAAAAGCTCAGATCATCTATTGGGTGGAAGAGGAGAGAATGTTAGAAGCAAAGCATGTGGAAGAGTTGATGATGCTTTGGGAGAAATTAGAGAGTGAGAGGACTTGGGAGGAGTCAGTCTTAGATAAGACATCAAGATAAGTGGGGAAGATTGTGAGAAGGATGAAGGCAATGTTCAACATTGAGGCCGATGTAAGGATGGAGGAGTCAAGATTGCACAAGTTGAAGTTATTGGTGCAAGAAACTCAAAAAAGAAGGTGAAGGATGTAGATATGAATAATTTGTTAATTCAACTCAGAGATAGAGAAGTGTGAAAACCCAAAAAGTATCACTTTTGTGGTAATCAGCAAGTAACAATTGATTTGCACAAAGATATGAGTCACAAATGGTCAAATATGAAGTAATCAATAACAAATAGTTCTTCTTAATCACATCTTTAATCTCTTGAATAGAAACCACATTCAAAAGAGAGTAAAAAGCACTAAATCACAATCTCATCACAAATAAACAACACCTATAATCACAATTCTTCAAGTTGTTTCCAAATTGATACTTATTGTGATGATTTAGTTTTTTTGAAGAAGGCTACTTCACCATGAAATGATTTCACCTCAAAATTGCATTCCACTCCTCCATTGAAAGCACAACTTCCTCAATCAAAATTGCTTCACATCAATCCAACATTGCACTCACAAATGAAGAATAGTACCAACACTATAATTCCCCACAGATTTGTCAAGCTATTGCTTTGATTGCTATCCACTTAGGACCAAACACACAAAAGGAATCCAACATCTAATACACTCAAACTTGCACTTTGAACTTCTCCAAACACTCATAGACACACACATAGGATTGATACTCAAAATTAAGTTGAAACAACAAGCATTGAGTTCCATTACTTTGCTTTACTCAACTTCAAAATTATAGTATTGAATTGAACTAAATAACAACACTACCAATGCTTTCTTTAAATATGAATAGCACTTTGATAGTTATCTAACTAAATATTGTTTGAACTGCTACTTTACCAACCTATAGATTCAAAATGACAATCCATCTCTTGATATCTGCCTCTTCAAATCTCAACTATGTTACTAATTTGATCCAATGTCTACCTTGACTTTGACTTTGACTTCTACACCCAAATTACCTTCAATTGCTTCCTCTACTTTAGGTTCAACAATAACAACTTCTATTATTGTCACAACTTCAATCTGAATTGCAATTGAAGTCATGGGTCTACTAATTAATTCTTTCTTCTCTATTTTGACTACTGCTAAGGTCTCAAGTAACTCACCCAAAGACACCTACACTCCTACCTCTGCTACTTTGTCCTTAGGTTCTTCCTTCTCACAACTCCAAAGTTTATCTTATTTGGATCTCACTAAGTCTAATCTTAGACTGAAATTTTCCTATCTACCCTCTCTCTCAAGAAAATTAACAAGTTATTCAGTTTAGTGTCCTTTGCCTTTCTCTTCCTTGTTTCTTGCACCAACAACTTTAACTCATGCAGTCTTGATTCCTCCAACTTAACTTTTGCTTCTCTACTCTACATCTCCTTCATCCTCCTTATGATCTCTCCTACCAATGATGATGTTTACAAGTTTTCTCCACCTTCAACTCTTCATGATACATCTTCAATTTGTCTTCATACTCAGCAACCAACATCTTCTTCTCCTTTGCATACTAAGCAATCTGGCCTTTTGCACTTCTTACCAAACCTCATAATCTTTCCTCCTCTTGATGTTTGCTTATCAACTCACGCTACGGTGAAAGATCAACTCACGCTTGATCTTTCACCGCTATGCTCTTCCGCAGGCTCTCCAACTCTTGCTCCATTACTGTTGTGATGGATTTCAAGTGTATTACTTCAATGGAAAATTCACCAACTTCACTCTTTATCTTCTCAAAATGTTGCTTTTGTTTCTTCAATTCTTTGGCTTGACAATCAAGGTCTCTTCCTTATTTCTCAAAACTCTCCTACAAGTTCTCTAAAGTCTTCTTCCAAAGTATTGCATCCACCCAAAGTTCTTTGGCTTCTTCTTCTCTTTGGGTCAACTTCTCCTTCAAATCTTGCACTTCTTTGCTAAGATACTTCATCACTTGCAACTCGTTTATCCTTCTGGATGATCTTTCTATATCTTCTCCTTCTTCTTCTTCAGCTGCAACAACAAAGGATAAATGATCATTGACAAATACTCTACCCGTCAAACACTTGCATCTTATCCTCTTGGTCTTTGTACTTGGCTTTGATAGGCAAATCCTCCGTCAGTGCCTTTCCCTAAAGTCTCAATCTTTGTACCTTCAAGGTCATCTCTTAGGAGCTCTCTTATGCTTTCCTTTACTTGACTTGGACCTATAATTGCAGTTTGAAGTCCTCTCCTTTACCTTACTCCATTTTTGGACCACCACCTTTGGTTCTTCATCTTGCTCTTCTTCCATCTCCATTGTAGGAAATTCCAAACAAGGGACATCTCCTCCTTCTAATCAATTGCTGCATGGAATTCCTCATCCGCTTTTGGTGTCACTTCATCCATTGATTGTTGGACTTTGGGCTCACCTTCACTTTGCTTGACTCCTTACTCTACAAAGTGAGTTCATCTCCTTCTTTTGAGTTCTCCCTTAGAATCAGCCTTGCGTTCAAATTATTCTCCCAAAGATAGGTTTATCACCACTACCTCGCCTCTTGGGTTCAGTCTTCTTGTCTTTCATGAATAGGTGACACCACTTCTTTGAGTCTAGTCCAGTTCTTTGTCTTTGGACTGGTCATTGTCACAATCTTCTTCTATCTTGTCATGGCAAAGTTTTCATTTCTTGCCAAAATTTGTATGATATAACATTGCTTGTCTTTATCCGCTTCTTGATGTAAGTTGGAAAGAAAATGCAAGAAACTCTTTATTTCTCCTCCACCTTCAGCAAGTTTAACCCTAAATAGAAATGTGTTGCAAACAGTACAAAGTAGTGAGGCGGCATATCCATTCTCTAGCTAACAATCATTTGTCTCATCCTTTGGTGAAAGCAATTTCCCTATTCACCTTCTCTCTTATGAACACTTGATGGAAGAATATTGCTTGATTCATCATCACGTACATGGTATGCTCAGGCTTGAACATTTTGATCATTGCTCCAACAATAATTCACTTTATTGGGTCCCAATAGGCATCCACCTTGTAATCATTATTGGTACTTAGAGCGTTGAAGGAATTTCTCACTTTTGTAGTTTCTTCCAAAAAATCACAATTTTGATAGAAGGTGACTCTGGCCGCATCCTACTTCCTTTCCCAAGACTAACCTCCAATCCAACTCTATCCATCAAGCTGGATTTCCTCTCTTTCCCACTACTTTGGGGCTACCCATATCTTTCTCACAATTGTTGGCAACTATTTCTACCATAAACCTTGGAAAACTCAAGTTCTAGTTCCACACCAAAAATGTAAGGAGTATACATATTCCTTTAGATTTTTTTTTTACTTTATTTGACTTTTAGTTTAGTAACTTGAGTTACTCCAACAATTAGTAACTTTGGTGCATAACTATTTCAAAAGTATATAAACTAAGGGTGAGGAGGTACTCATCATCCTTTCATTTGCAACTACCTCTTTCTTATTGAGTTCTCTAATGAATGGTTTGAGTCTTGGAGTGTTAGCCTTGGAGGAGTTTGATAAAGTTGGGGTTCCTTGCCTTCTTAGTCCATGGTGCACTACTATAATCGCCATTAGAGTTTCATCCTAAGTGAGAGATAATCCAACTCACATTTTTGGTTCTGTTGTTTGGACCTCTCTAATAGGCAAGATAATCTTCCGCATATAATTTTATATTAGACCAAAGGAGGCTATGCAAGCTCACTTGGAGAGAAAATTAGGGGAAGAAAAGGCTTAACTTAACCCATTTGTATACCTTATAGTTCATTATGATATTTTTGGGGTGATATTGTACATACTATACACATGAGAGAATTTGGAGAGATTGTATGAGATGCATTGCAAATTTTGGAGATTTTGGGCAAAAATTCAAGTTTAAGATCTGGACTTGAAATTTTCATAGAGGATAGTTTGAATTATATGTTAGGTGGGACACTTGAAATTATTGGAAGGGCTACTACATGCATTGAGGTAGCATTTTTGGAAGGTGCTAGGGTACACTATTCATGCAAATTATACACTCTTTGGAATTTTTTACTGTGAGCTGGCTTGTCTCTCCCTCAAGATGAATGTCTGATGGCTATTATAGTAGCACACCATGGACTAAGAAAAGGCAAAGAACCCCAACTCCATCATACTCCTCCAAGGCTAACACCCCAAGACTCAAACTATTGCTCATTAGAGAACTCAATGACAGAGAGATAGTTGCAAATGAAAGGATGATGAGTACCTCCTCACCCTTACTTTATATACTTGTGAAATATTTACACACCAAATTTACTAATTATTGGAGTAGCTCAAGTTACTAGGCTAAAAGTCAAATAAAGTAAAAAAACTAAAGGAATATACATACTCATGGGAATATTCTCCTAAGCATGTGACCTTATCTTGAACCAACCACTAAGTCAAGGACTCCTTCACATGGGCTATCCTTGGACTATAGAAGAATCCAAAACAAAAAGCTTGTGGGTCCAAGAGTTCTAAACTATTTCTTCAAATCCAAGCACCTAGGAATAATACCAAGTCAATACATTAAAATCCAAAATAGTGGCTTTTCCACTTCCTTCAAAGTAAGGTCCTCTCTATCTTAGCTATGGCTAATGTAGAACCATCTTTTATCTCTATATAAATTATTTTTCTCAAGTACTTTTAATATCAAACTAAATATTACAATAGCACATACATGCACAAATGGGTGTTACAATACAAAGTTTACCATTTCTTCAATTTTCATTAAGGTTTTCTAAAACTTTCCAAGGAAATTCAATGCATAGTATTCTACCTTTTGGCCCAAGAATTTGGGAGAGATCATTTTTGCACAAGAAGTTATGAGTTTTTAAAGTAAGAAGGTGGTTTTCAAACCAAATCTAAAATATATATGTTGAATAGAAAGGTGCCTAGGCCAAATGGCTCAATTAGAAAGATCTGAAAATTTGTGAGGAAGGATGCCTTGGAGTTGTGATCAAGTGTACAAAAAATTAGAGGACTGTGAACTACGAGTTGAGATAATTTAGTGATATTGTGAGGAGAGGTCAATTATGAAAAGTTGAGATCTCATGCATGAGGAGTGTGAGAACAACCAAAAGCATGTTTGAGTGTTTAGACTAATCTTGGGAATAGGAGGGTCACCAAGAATGGAAGTTGAGGCAAGGTTCTCCAAGGGTTTGAGGTGATTTTGAAGATAGATCTGAGGAAAAAATAGTTTCAAATAGAATTTGAAGAGAGTGTTGAGAGGATCCAAAAACCTACACTACTTAGAGGAAAGAGTGATTCTAAGTGCTTTTTATATGGAGAAAAGGAATATAAGGCAAGTTCATGTCCATGGATCTTTGAGAGCAAGATATTAAAGAGAAGGAGAGGCTTCCTTGACTTGGGATTGTGTAACAAATGGAGTTTAGCGACAAAGTCAGGCGAACTCACAAAGTAGCACATAAGACAAATTAGCCTAGAATATTCCGGAAGTATCTAGGAAGCTTCTTGGGAAGCTTCCCAGTTAGCTTAGCTTGCACCTTAAGTAAGTAGCTTCTAGAAGGAAGCTTCTAGAAGCTTCCAACTAGCTTAGCTTGCATGCCAAGTAGGCGGCTTCTAGAAGGAAGCTTCTTGAGAAGCTTCCTAGTTAACTTGGCTTGCACTCTAAGAAAGAGGCTTGGGGAAGCTTCTTGAGAAGCTTCTCAAGGGCCTTGTATGCTACCTATAAATACCAAAGCCAAAGCTCATGATAGGCATTCGGAGTTTTCCCTCATTCAAGTGTCCCAATGTGAGTTTCCATTCTCCTATTTCTCTCCTCGGTTTCGGTCTTTTACATTGGTATCAAAGCAGGAATGGGATGGATGGAATTTACGGACCACCAAATCCACTTCCACTGAATCATTGGGATT
Organism: Lunularia cruciata; assembly: GCA_948567375.1. Taxonomy (NCBI): domain Eukaryota; kingdom Viridiplantae; phylum Streptophyta; class Marchantiopsida; order Lunulariales; family Lunulariaceae; genus Lunularia; species Lunularia cruciata. The sequence continues at coordinate 9,682,050 of OX419762.1, read as the reverse complement.
TTTGCATCCAAATACTACCCAAGCATCGTTTCACACAGTTCATCACTTCGCACTTTGGACAAGATTTTCTGCATATGATCACCATATCTGAGGAACCCTTGGTGCTTCTGGTTGTAACTTATGGAGAACGGTGGACGTGTTGTTTCTATATGTTAATAAATTAGATAGATTGGGAGTGGTGTGATAGAGGAGCAACCATGGCGGCAATACCTGATGTTATCCTTGCTATGCAACAACAAATCGAGCACCTTACTCGATTATTGGATGAACGAGATCTTCGACGACAAGAGCAGGTGGAGAGAGTACCAATTCGAGAAGGAGAAGATCGGATCAGGTTCCCTAAACCCAAGATATTTGAACGTAGGAATCTCTCGGGTGTAGTGGAGAATTTTGTGTTTGATTGTGAACGTTATTTTGAAGCTACCAATCTACAAGATGAGCGAAAACAGATTGTCTTGGCTTCTAGCCAATTGGATGGAGTAGCAAAGCTATGGTGGAGATTCTGAGTGGAGCGAGCCGAACAACAAATGGTTACACCGATCTTGACATAGGCAGAATTCAAGAGCGCAATAATCAGTCGGTTCCAAGCTATAAATGCCACACGAGCTGCATGGGATAAGTTGGTAGAGTTGAAACAAATTGGCTCTGTAAGAAGTTACGTCATGTTGTTCCAAAACACCATCATGCAAATTCCAGATATTTTGGAAGGTGAAGCTCTGGATCAATTCATGAGGGGCTTGAAAGCAAGAACTAAATTAGAGGTAACCATGCGAGAGCCACAACACTTGGAGGAAGCCATGCGGTTGGCCAAACGTTTTGATTCCTTGGTGGCAACAACTTGGTCTCGACCTCGACCCCACAAAGCCTACCAATACACTACAAACAAGTGGAAGAGCCAGCACCAATGGAGATTGATGCAATTCAACAAAGACCACTGGGCATGGCAGATAGGGAGAAATTGTGACAAAATGGGGGTTGTTTTTATCGTCGCCAGTTGGAGCATCGCATTGTTGAATGTCCACTCAAGAATGGACGACCTCAACAAGTTGCCCAAGTGGAGGTTGTGGAGCAGAATGATCAAGGAAACAAGGAATCCCAATAGGAGATTTTGAGCCGCCTCCTAGGAGCTTGATTAGTTCCAATGGGATTGAAGGCTTGACTTATGCAAGTCTACTTCACTTGCAAGGTATGAGATCTAATCGGGGTTGTTGGATTTTGGTTGATTCTGGAAGTTCAGAGAATTGCATGTCTATGCAAGTAGCAAAGGAATTAGGTATTCTTATCAAGCCAGTGATTGGAAGTAGTTTGATGATGGCGGATGGTAGAAAAGGTTCTGCATTCCGCACCTCGCATCCTGTTACCTTCAAGATTAGGAAGGAGTATTTGGAGTGTATGAGGTTTGTAGTAGCAGCTCTACACTATGATATCATTCTGGGTCTACCTTGGCTTGAATGTCATAAGGTTCAATTTGATTGGACCCGACGTCAAATTCAAGTACAACACAAAGGTAGGAATTTCCGATTAGGTTGTCTGGCACCTCTGAGTAAGACACCTAAGAATAGTCAGTCCCAAGATGGGGAGTTTGTCGAGAAGGTAGCCATAGAGCAAATCTGGAAGGGAAATGAGTCCCAAGATGGGAAATTTGCCAAGAAGGCAACCATGGAGCAAGCTTGGAAGAGAGATGAGTCCCTAGAAGGGAAGTTTGTTGATGAAGCAGCCATAGAGCAAGCTTTGGAGAAAGATAAGTCTGTATTTGCGGTGTGGATCAAGCCGATTGCACAAGAACAATCTGAGGAGGGCCAAGTGCCCATCAAGCAACGGTTGATCAGATAGTTCAAGAGTTTGCAGATGTGTTTCCGGATGATCTGCCAAAGGGATTACTCTCTGATCGAGGTATGCCCTTCAAGATTGAGTTATTGCTAGGGAGTGCTCTAATGAGTAGACCAATCTATCGGCTCTCACCAAAGGAGTTGGAGGAGTTGCAAACAACACTTACAGAGTTGTTGGAGAAGGATTTCATACGACATAGTACCTCTCCATGGGGAGCACCGGTACTATTTGTTCCAAAGAAGGATGGAGGACTTTGTTTCTGTATTGATTACCGTGTGCTCAACAAGCAAACCGTGAAGAATGCATATCCCTTGCCTCGGATCGATGATCTACTTGATCAATTAAGTGGAGCACGCTACTTTTCCAAGCTAGATCTTTGTAGCGGCTATTGGCAAATTCCTATTGAAGGAGAGGACGTGCAAAAGACTACCTTTTGCACAAGGTATAGACATTTTGAGTGGAGAGTTCTACCTTTTGGACTCACTAATGCTTTAGCAATCTTCATGGATCAGATGCATTGGGTGTTGGAGGGACTATTGGATCAGTCCGTGGTAGTTTTCTTAGATGATATCTTAATCTATAGTAGGATAGAGGCAGAACATAGGAATCATGTGCGAGAAGTCCTAAGACGACTACGACAGTGGAAATTTTACTGCAAGAAGTCAAAGTGTGCTTTTTGGCAAAAGGAGATTATCTTCTTGGGTCATAAGATCTCATCAGAGGGGATCAAGATGGAAAAAGAGAAGATCAAGGCCATTACTGATTGGCCTACTCCAAAGGATGCTACCAAAGTACGAGTATTCAATGGATTGGCCAGTTTTTACTGACAGTTCATCCACTATTATGCTCACGTGGCTGCACCATTGACTGACCTCTTGGGAAAGAACTTGAGCTTCCAATGGACCACCAAGCATGAAGAAGCATTCCAGAAGTTAAAGCATATGGTGTCTTCAAGACCCATTCTTCAACCATATGATCCTCAACTACCTTGTGTGGTTGATTTTGATGCTTCTAACTTTGCAATTGGAGCTGTGTTGCAACAAGAATTTCCAGATGGACTACATCCTATTGCCTTTGTGTCTCACCGACTAAATACAATTGAAAGAAATTACTCTGCTCGAGATTGGGAACAACTTGCAGTGGTATATGCCACCAAGGTATGGAGGCATTATCTCTTGGGGAAACAAGTGATCATGCAAATTGATCACAAGCCCTTGTTGCAAACCTTACACCTAGAGCACATGAAGAGTCAACATCATCAATGGGAAGAGTAACTCCAATTGTTTGACATCAAACTTGAGTACAAACCAGGTCAGTTCCATGTCATCCCTGATGCTCTATCACAACGACTTGATTTGAAGTCTCTTCCTCTCATCGTGGCAGCAATTACGACGGTGTCAATTGATCCCAAGATTCATAACAAGTTTTGGTTAGCTCTACAGCAAGATCCCTTCTTCCAAATGGTACATGGTCGGCTAACAACAGATGACAAGGAGTACAACACCTTCTCCTTCAAGGAAGGCCTTCTATTCCATGCGGACCGGATCTATGTTCCAGCCAAAGGTGATCTTTGACTTGTGCGCCTTCAAGAAGCCCATGATTTACCCATTGTTGGTCACATGGGTGTAGATAAGACCTTGGGTACACTCCAACATCAATGGTGGTGGCCCAACATGAAATGGGATGTTCAAGAATTTGTCCAATCGTGTGAGAGCTGCCAACGTAACAAGGCCAACAACCAGAAGCCGGGTGGACTCCTTCAACCGCTTGCCGTTCCATCAGCTCGTTGGGAGCATGTGAGCTTGGATCTCATCACATCCTTGCCAAAGACAAAATAAGGACACACCGCCATCGTGGTGTTTGTGGATTAGCTTAGTAAGCAAATCCACTTGGCACCAACATGTGATACCGTGGATGCTCCAACCTTAGCGCAAATCTACTTTGACAATGTCTTCAAGCATCATGGAATGCCATGTGTACTCATCTTTGACCGTGATCCTCACTTTATAGAGAAGTTTTGGCAAGCACTCTTTCAGATACTCGGCACCAAGCTTGCTTTGTCCACGGCCTATCATCCCCAAACTGATGGACAAACCAAACGTGCAAATCGTACATTGGAGGATATGTTGCATGCCTTTGTCAATGTCCACCATACCAATTGGGATGAATGTCTTGCCGCTGCCGAATTTGCCTACAACAATTCCAAACAAGCAAGCACCGGATTCTCTCCTTTCTTTCTCAATTTTGGCCAAGATCCGCTTGTTCCAGATTCTCTTCTTGCTCCCTCTCCATCTCAAGTTCCTCATACTTCCACATTCTTGACCACTATATCCCAATCTCTCCAACAAGCCAAGTCTCACCTCCTTGTTGTTCAGAATTGCCAAAAACAATATGTGGACCACCATCGTCGAGATCTCACCTTTGAAGTCGGTGATAAAGTCATGCTATCCTCTAGTAACCTCCCTCTCCCACTTGATACCCAAGTTCATAAACTTGCCCCTAATTGGATAGGACCCTTTGATATCACCCAAATTGTCTCTCCTGTTGCTTATTGTCTTGCCTTGCCTTGTCACATGCGTATCCATCCTGTCTTTCATGTGTCCAAGTTGAAACCCTTTGTTCCTAACCCCTCTTCCTTTTCCTCTCGAGTCCAACCTCCCCCTCTTCCTATCTCTATCATTGATCATGAGGAGTACGAAGTTGATCGTATCCTTGTGCTTCGCCACATTCAACGAGGCCATCGCCAACATACGGAGTACAAGGTCCTTTGGAAAGGGTATCCCCTTCATGATGCCACTTGGGAACCTCTTTCTCACCTCCACAATGCACAAACTGCCATCTAGGAATTGGAAGCTTCATTGGCGACGAGGACGTCACCAACTAGCGGCAGGGGAATATGTAACAATATGGAGTTTAGCGACGAAGTCAGTCGGACTCACGAAGTAGCACATAAGACAAATTAGCCTAGAATATTCCGGAAGTACCTAGGAAGCTTCTTGGGAAGCTTCCCAGTTAGCTTAGCTTGCACCTTAAGTAAGTAGCTTCTAGAAGGAAGCTTTTAGAAGCTTCCAACTAGCTTAGCTTGCACGCCAAGTAGGCGGCTTCTAGAAGAAAGCTTCTTGAGAAGCTTCCTAGTTAACTTGGCTTGCACTCTAAGAAAGCGGCTTGGGGAAGCTTCTTGAGAAGCTTCTCAAGGGCCTTGTATACTACCTATAAATACCAAAGCCAAAGCTCATGCTAGGCATTCGGAGTTTTCCCTCATTCAAGTGTCCCAATGTGAGTTTCCATTCTCCTATTTCTCTCCTCGGTTTTGGTCTTTTACAGATTGCATGTTGGACTTTCTTCACAAAGATTGAGAGAGGATTGCTTTAGTATCATTTGCAGAGAAGCCAATTGGGAGATTGGGATCTCCAATTATCTGGTTGGCCATGGGCTATTAGTTCAACAAACAAGCCTCCTTAGCATCCTTTTCTCTTTAACTTTTACTCTATGAACAAAATCCAAATTTACAAATAGACATTTGTTGTGATGCTACTATAGTTTTGGACTTGGATAATCCAAACATATGGGTGAGTTCATTTCCTCAATAGGTAGAGGTCTTTCAAAGGGTGATGTTGATGGCCTTTGAGAACTTAGTGATTGCTCATCATAAGGATACCTTCTGTTATGTTACTCTTCAAGGAGGAGGAGATTTACCTTGATCCATCAATTTCATCTCAATGACTATGTATATCTATAGCAGATTGCATTGATGACACTTGATGTTATGACAAGCCACACTATCTTGAGAGTGTGAGAGGTTTTGCCTTCTAGGGTCCTCTTGAAGGAAAGACATGATGGTGTTGTTTGGAAGAATCATGTGCTCAATTATGCACCATACCACCTCTTAAACATTGATGGCACTATGGATCCAAGCTTTGCACTTGTATGTGCAAGCTTGCAATGTATGCTATGTGGCCCTTCTAGTGGAGCTACTACTATGTTGGTGTGTGATAGCTATTCAAGAAGATGGCATATGGCATGTTTGACTCCTCTCCTCATAATGGTTCCTTGAGAACAATGGTTATGTCCTAGATGTATTTGACTTATAGCTAGTTCACCTTTTATGTGATATTGATTGCAGACAAGAAACTAATGATGGGGCTAGATAGCACTGGGCCTCATGATCTTGGCCCACCATAGAGTACATCACATATTTGGAGTAGATGATTATCTGAAGTTAGAGTGACCTAACTGCCAACTAGGGAGGCAATTGTGGCACTTTAGAGTTCATGTTTAACTTATATGTGAGTTGTGATTTTATAGTGTATGATGTCAACAACAATGAATGTTGTGTAACAATGTATATACACACAATAGTTATAACAACATTTGTAGCGCTAAAGTTAGTTTGCTTGGATATTGGAGTGGTAGTGTTGGGAGTCATAGGTATTTTGTTAGTTGCTCATGGACTACTTGATGTCAGCCATATTTCATGTTAGGGCTACTGATCAAAGTTTGTGGCTATGGTGGATAGAGGCCAACGAGCATCACCTGAAATCTCTTAGCTAGATTGGGTGTGGCTTGATGTAATACCAAGGATTAGCCATATGATCTAGATGTGAAATTTGGTTTGGTAACATCTAGAATGATGTTATACATGATGGTTAAAATAGATCAGATAGAAGTATCACCAAAAGAGTACTTCTATTAATAGAGCAGAAACTGAAATAAACTTGAGAACCTTAGAACTAATAGCTAGACATATGATTTAAAGGTGAGAATTGGTTTGGTAACATCTGGAAGGATTTTACACATGATGGACTAAACAGATCAGAAAGAGGTATCACCAAAAGAGGACTTCTACTAATAGAGTAGGAATCGAAATATGCCCGAAATCTTTGAAGGCAATTTTAGAGGCCTGAACGGATGAATTAGGCCTAAAAAATGTGCAGAATCCCCCCCCTCCACAAATGAAGGAAAGGCTGGCCTTCCCTCCCCACTGCTTTGTCTCGTTGAGAGCTTTCCAACAGTACCTTACTCATGTGATTTTGAGATTCCTACAGGAAGATCCCCTAAAAGATTCCCTCCGGTCAAAGCTTGTTTGACCAACCAGATAGGACCTAGACCAGACAGGTCATCCATCCAAGTAAGTAATCCAAGGGTGGAGCTTGCTGACATATCAACTATCTGTGTCCCTAATCCTATGGTGGAGCTTCCTTGGAGTAGATCCTCTTTGTCTATATAATAAAGAGAAGGTGCTCCCTTGGGGCATTGAATGTTTGAGTGTACAATCTGTGTTTTCTCTCTTCTCTTGTCCTCGGAGTATTACACTTGACTGTAATCAATGCCCAAAAATGCCCAATGTTGGCAAATTCTTGAGTGGAGAATTGAGTTCAAATCTGATTTGAGTGGAAGAGTGAACTGATTATTGTGGCACTTTAGAGTTCATGTATGACTTATGTGTGAGTTGTACTTCTATAGTGTATGATGTTGACAATAATGTATTTTGTGTATTGATTTATATATGCAAGATAAATTTTTGATTCTTGATTCTATTTTATTTTCTCTTTTTGGTTGGAAAATTTTGTTTAGTCTTTTATTCATTTATTATTTTGATGTTTCTAGAAGTTGCGTTTGGAGTTTGAGAGTGAGCTCTCAATTTTCTAAATTCAGTGAAGTGGTCATAGGGTAATAAGAGGTACCATTTGTGATGGTGATTGAATTTTAAGTGTGGAGCCAAATTAGGAGGAGGAGGGGATCTATTTTGGTCACAGATAGACTCCTCTCACATCTTTCATTTGTTTTCTTTTCTATTCTTCATCCTTATTTTCTTTTCTCTTTTTGGTTGGAAACTTCTGTTCAGTATGTTCAGTCTTCTATCCATATGCTATTCTTTCTACTTTTGTGAGGGAATATTTTAAATATAATATCTTATTATGCCTTATTTTTGTTATTTGGCATGGAGATTTATTTAGAGGGATTATCATATCTCATTCTGAAACCCATAAATTTAACATGCAATGAAGGAGTAGATTTTTCCATGACTCTTTTAATCACCTTTTTAAAATTGATGAGGTTTGTCTAGATGGAGTCACTTCATTCCTCATATTACATACTGTACCCATATTAATTGAGAATTTCACATGGATTGATTTGCCTATGGAGGATCCCATATCTGTTGTTATACCTATTCTTGATCTTTCTTGATCTTTCTACCATAACTTAGACCCTTATTTAGCTCTACCAACCCACCTCCACAATATTATATTCTTCTGCTTGCATCCTTAGCATCACCTCATCAATCACTCATATAATCTTGTTCAAATTATTTGTGTATAAGGATTGCCTTAACATGACATGGAGAGATCTAGATGTCTATAGATGAAAGTGGAGTACTCTTTTCTCCAATATATCCCCTTGATTGAATGACTTCCACTTTATGTCTAAGAAGTTTACTATGGTACTTTGCACACATTGGGTTTACCACATCCAACAAATTTAGGGCTGCTAAACCAATGTGCTTGTGATTTTCCATATGACACACATGTCATACCTATTCTCCTGTGAGCTGTGAGCTTTAGAGAAAAAGAGTGCACTAGAATTGATTATACCATCCAACTTACAATTGTATAGACCCTACAATCTACATGGTCCCAAATACAAGTTGAGTGATGGTTGCATCCACCAAGAGCACCTCCTTGGTGCATGGGAGTAGATATGCTGACCTTTGCAGATAGCCAATGCATTCTATTTGATATGGTGGTTGCAAATCCCCTATGAGCAAAGTCATTTGCACAAGTAAGCATTCAGTAGTAGTGAGTAGTATTGATCATTCCCAACATTGGGAAGGAAGACTATTAGACACCATAGTTAACCTCCAATACCTTTGTACTCTTGGCTGTAGATATTTGTTGGTATCTTGATCTCCAATTTGTTAATTTCCTTATAGAGGAAACATGAGGTCTTTTGTAGAGGAGAGAAGCTATGGTTGTCTATTTATCTATTATGGAAACATTATTTTTAAATTTGTATCAAAGCAAATATTTTAAAATTTTTGCATGTGTTTAAATTTTTTTAATACTTATTATTATTATTATTATTGATAAGTTGATAAGATCACAAGTGTTTACATGAAACACATCAATTTGTTGTTGATGCCAATTCAACTTTATTGTGATCTGTTATTTCATTCATCTATATTGTGACCTGTTGTAGAAATTCATCTATATTTGAATTTATTATGGAAAAAAAGGAGGATAAGTAAAGGAACATTTTGGTTCTACGTTTGAATAGGCCCAACTCAAGGGGCCATGGAATGATATATATGATCAACTACTCTTTGGGGAAATCAAAATTGATACTTCTGATTAAAATTTTTCTATCTCATTATTTCCATTAAATAAAAGTATCTCTTTTTAATATGGTTTAATTTAGAACACATTCTGAAACATCTTAGAACATTATATTTCTAAATGATTTCAAATGTAACATTTCAATATGGACCATACTCCCCTTATATATTGTAGATAGAGAGTCTAAGTCAGTTTGCAGTACTTGTGAGCATTGAGGCTTTACAGACGGAGTCTAATCATGTTTAGGACCCACCTCCATAACTATCAAAATATATAAAATATCACAGAATCTATACCTCTATCACAGCGTTCGGTAGTAAATGATGTGATTTCTTTCCTCTTAGTTTTGCTTTGGGGAAGCAATTTTGCATGGGATTTTAGCCCTTTCTTTTTTGGGCTTGTTCTCGTTACCCACCTTTGCATTTTTGGTGTTTAGACATTATTTTTTCGTTGGGGTGTACCAATTGGCTTGGTTCAAAGAATGTATAGAGTTATATTGTTTCTTCGGATACGTTTTTACGCTGGCTGTACTACGTGTGAGTTGTATTTTGTATGTACCTTCTATATCTTGACAAAAGCATGGCTTGCAAACACGGAGCAGCTGCCTCCAACAGACTGTTCGCATCACGTGGTATCAAGGGTTTCTGCCATGGTTGGTTCTCTTCGTTATCTCGGACACTTTTCTACGTTGACTATTCCATTTGCACGTTGTATTCTGTATTTACCATAAATATCTTGACAAAAGCATGGATTGCAGACACGGAGCCGCTGGTACCTGCGGACTCTTCGCCTCACGCGGTACCAAGCGTGCTATTATTAGAGGTTTCTGCCGGAAGTTGTATTTTAGCTGAACAATACTTCACCACAATGGCAAATGGATATCCCTTTTCGCTCTAGCGTCCTTCCACATTATGAGAATCATTTTCTCACAATATTTCTCACATCTATTATCACCTGTAATATATCTAGTCCTCTCATCAAGGTCTTGTCTTGGTTTGGTACCTGCCCATTTGTTTGGAACTTCAGTTCCTCATCTCAAAAATTTTAAACCGCATCTGGTACACTGTATTGATAGCCCACTTCATACGTGCTCTCCTTCCAATCCCATGCCTTCCAATCATCGGATTTCTAGCACATGGGTTCGGTTGTAAATAAATGAAAGCTACGTAGTAACCATCGACTCAATTGGGGTTTAGCCCCATTTTACTTATTTTGTCTCACCCTTGTACGGCTTCACGGGTATTCGTGTTTTGTAGGCGGTCGTCCTTTTCTCTTGAAAGGAGATACATGTGTCAAGGAATATCTGGCTGCTTGTCTACTTTTCAGTGCAGAATACATGCATGTCATTTGCACTCAGTGGATTCTCGATCTCCCATTCCTGAAATTTTTCTGTCCTCACTTCTTATTATCTTGTTTACCCCGTTTCTAGAACGGCATCTGCTCTCATCTACCAATATCTTTTTTACATTTCATCCTCCATACATATCCCTCCACTTACCCCGTCCTCAACTAATTCACTCTCCATTACTATTGGCTCGCTGTTTGCCTTGTTGCATGGTTCTTGGTTACCATTCATATGCACTTCATATGCATATTAATAAGTTCTGGATCCCCTGTTCGGTTTCTGCTCTCATCTCCTAATATCTTGTTTACATTTCATCTCCATTTCATATCATATGTACATATCTACACTTCACATGCATTTTATGAGTTCTGGACCCCCCTTCGTAAAACGGCTTCTGCTCTCATAACTGCAACATCCAATCCGTAAAATAAATAAATCCATGGTTATCACGGTCTTAGCATCTACGGAGATTTGAGAACCTCTGTCCTTACTGCCAGGTGGGGACCTCCTGTTCGAGCTCACCAATAGTTTCTCCTATAGGCTTGCAAACCTTGAACTTGTTCTGATTGATTCAGGGTTATAAACAAGTGATTCTGTCCAACCATCTTATTATGTCAAGTTGAAAACGATATTGGATCTTGATAGTAAATAGCCTACTACAGTCACAAAGGGACAAGGAGGGAAGTTTTCAGCTGAAATTATTTTTCTTCACATTTGGAGTTCATTCGGTGCAGAAACTGGACCATAACTGAATCTCGTCGTGACCAAGTATATGGTACTTCCAAGTTCATTAGTTGGCAGGGTAAGCAAAAATAAATAAAATCAGATGTATTCTTTTCCGTTTGGACAGCTCATTCTTAACTTAAGTGCCTGACTGACGGTTTGTTGACTGTTTTAAATGAGGGGAATGCACTTCGTTCATTCTTTATACAATTTCTAACAGAAATAAAAATAGACGTGAAGACCCCGTGCACGTTTATTATGACTTTGCGGTGACAACCTTGATTGAATGTGGAGGATAGGTGGGAGGGCGTCGAGAATGTTACCACTTTCCCTATTCTGATTCATTATTTTTCATCTTCTGATGCCATCCGACTATACATATACATAAACATTCTCGCCACCTCCTATCCTAGACATTCAATGACTGTTGTCATTTCAAAGTAATAGAATAACTTCCTGATATATATTATGAATCTACTCATCGCTAATCGGGATGTGGATCTTACCGTTACAATTGGGGCTTAGCCTCATTTTACCGAATATGTCTTATCTTTGTTCGGCTGGCTTGACGGGGTCTTCCCATCCTTCTTGTTATCACACGTTTTAATCTCCTGAACTCCTGAGCAGTTTCTTGTATTACTTACGGTGGGGAGTTTAGCCGTAAGAAAGCGGGACCCCCTGTGCGATTGACTCGCTATGCGATTATTCAACTGAAAAGCTTTCGAATTGCGGGGACTACGCGTATTAGCTAGAGAGCTTTCTAATTTCAGCATCGTTGTGCTGGAAGGATTTCTATCTTCGTCCTCGAAAGAAGTCCTTCATAACGACTCAATTTCGCCAAATTGCTTTGCTTGAGCATCGTTGTGCTGGAAGGATTCCTTTCTTCGTCCTCGAAAGAAGTCCTTCATAATGACTCAATAATGACTCAATTTACTTAGAAAGCTACTCAATTTAGATAGAGAGCTTTCTACTTCAGTAATAACTCAATAATGACTTAATAGTGGCTCATTTAGGCCACTCGTCCCTTGACAGATCAATCTAGCAAGTCCCGGCTTTCGAAACTATTTTCTAGAAAATAGAATTTAACGAGCTTCAAGGCTCTATGCTCCTCTTACTGTCTCCGAACTTTCTCGTATGTATATGTTATTCTCACGGCAGTTACTTACAATTTGCAGTAGTCCATGCTTCCTCGAAGTTCTCACCAGTGTTTACCAACAGTTTCAGTAGACTAAGTGTTTGTTTCGGCATTGGATCATGGTCTCTGTGAAGAATCAGACGAACAGTATGGTCTCAACTGGAAATGCGGGGCACATTCAACCGCCCTGGAACGTAGAGCCGGTGTACAAAGTTCCGGATTTCCAGCATGCCTACAAGAAACATCCTGCACACCCCTTGACAGAACAATATAACGAGGAAGCTCACAAGTTCTTGGCATCCCATCGCGTGGACCAGCAGCTTGGCCCAGAAAAGTGGAGTTCATTTTTGGCTGCCAAAAGCCCTGAACTCGTGGGCTTCGTTCTCGTGGGCACGGAGCCGCAAAGATCTTCTCTGGTGCTGCAAACTCATGGGTATCGCATTCGCCATCGATACGGTGATGGAGGAGGGTGAGTACAGTGACAGCCCAGATAAGTCTTGCGCTACAGTGTTGGGTATGACCTTGCCGCTGTTGTGGCATGCCCCCGACACCAAGCGTCTTCTGGAACATCTAGAGCCGATTTACGAGTGTATTACAACTGAAGAGTCACGAGCTCTTGTGAAGACATTTCATGAAAATCTAGCCCACGCCAGAAACAAAACCAAGTCATGTAAGTCATACCCATTACAACGCACAACTAAGAGATGTAGCAGTATTATTCAGTATTTTGATAATGTCAAGGTTTCAAGCCGTGTACTTATTATTCAGGCAGCTGGTACTGAGGCTTCGTGACGGTCAAATTTAGATATTCAACATTTGCAAAATACTTACGTCCTTGGATTTCTAAATTTCAGTGATGGACATCCCGATGGTGCCTCTTGCATCGGCATTCCGCGACCTGTGGATCGAGTACTGCGAGGTTGTTCCAGTTGAATTCCTACCCCGCCAAGCTGCCGTCATCCAAGATTACATAATGGGATGTGTCTGGGAAGCAAAGAACCGTAAGGCAGGAACTCAGATCCACAGTGTGGCGGAGTACGTGACCATCCGTAGACTGTCTGCGGGTGTCCTCCCTTTTATTGTAAGTCTCCACTATTTTAACTTCGGAAGCTAACGTACAGTCCCATAGTCTGCCTACCGCGTAGATTTCTAAACCCAGACGCACACCGCTAGTTTCATTGTTGATGGTTTCTTTGTAAGCTTATAGATTTGGAAAATCGAATAGATACGACTCTGAGTTATGGTATTACTTCCTTGTTTTCAAATTCCAAATGTACAACTCTGAGAAGTACCAAAGGAGGTAGGTTCGCACATACTTTACGACTTAAGCACGACAAGCGTCATCCTTTTCGACTATACCATAGAGTGCAAAGTAACTGTGCGTTTTCACAATCTCGAGCTGTCTGAGAGACGAAGCAAGCAATTGATTAAATTCTGGACCTGCTTTAGTATATCAACCAACAAGCCTCCTTGACACACGGTTCGTTGTGTTGCAAAAGTACAGATATCATCAGACATGTTGATTGCTGCGAGGGAAGATCCAATCCCTCAAATGCCCAACAGTCTATTTTACGGGACAGAGATGCAGAGCCTTCTGCTCGCGATCAACGACATATTAGGGTGGCTTAATGACATTTTATCATTCTACAAGGTATTGTTGATCAACTTAGATCAAAATTGGCTTCCTCTGCATCAAAATTGACTGCAGAACTCGTTTCTTCAAGTCATTTGGTTTGGAACACTTATTCAGCTTTCCAAAAGTATATGACGAAGACCTTATGCCCGAGTTTGGTTCCGGCATCTGCAGGAAGTCATAGTTGCTGAGGATGGCCACAACTTGGTCAAAGTACTATGCGAGGAACGCAACTGCGCTACTTACAATGAAGCCGGACAGCTGGCGCTCCAACTAATGAATGACAGGATTGCCGATATGGAGCGTGCTTATGTACAACTAAAGGCTGTATCTTCTCCTGAATATCACCCTGCAATCGAACGCTATATCGAATCATGCAGAAACTCGATATCTGGAAGTCATCAGTGGCTTCTGATCAGTACTCGTTACCAGATGCCCGACAGGGGTAGAAGAGTGACAATGTGAACGCTAAGGTTGATATTGCGTACTGAAATGGAATACCTGAACGGATCTGAAGGTAGATTCTGTCTAGTGGCCGCGTTTTTAGATGCACCTTCAGAGAGATGTGATAATATCATAAGTATATCGTACTTCGGAAGGGAAGTCCAATGATGTGACTTGTTCGAAGATTTTAAATATATTTACCTACATTATTATTCCCATCCTTCATGTTCTCTACGCGGTAGCCTTTTTCATCATTATGACAGACTTGTATAGTTATAGTACAAAAGCGAATTACTGCAAAGATGGACTTACTAGTACCCTAAATCTAGCACCTAGACTTAATGTCCAAAAGACTCAACAGTACCCTAATGCTCGACGTAGCCTTCACTAGTCCGTGTTTGTACACCGATTCTCCAATAATTGCTTGACGTGGCTTTCCGTTATGTTGGATTGGTAAAACAATTCTCAAACCACTAGACTTTGTTCTTATAAATGTTTGTTGTAATGTGGAGTACCATAATCAGCGCAGATCATCATAACTCATTCCAAATATTGTGGTTAGTCAAAGAAGCAAATAAATCTTGTGATGCTCTATCTCATATAGCATTCGAGTGCCCAAAATTTTAGACTTGAAACTTGTTATCGGTTCTCAAGAGCAATAAGCAAATACCCATCATCGACTCCAAATTTATGTTAATTAACTCGTTAATTGACCTCAATTTTGCAATCTCTCTACTGTTTTGTTTTCAAGGGAAAGTGTGCTAAAGTGCAATTTTCCTTAGGTAGAATCTTTACACAGTCCTCAAATATAAAGTTTGACTAAAAGTTAGCTTTTGGTCAAAATTTATGTGACAAAAAATGTTGACATATTAATAATATAATCAAATGGAATCACAAAATATTACCCAATCACCTTCTTTGAAGAGCACCACCTCATTCTTACCTCTTGTCATAGCTCTCCTTTTGTTTACTTGTGTCTTGTTCCACTTGAACCATAGCAATTGCTCTTGAGTCCTCCAATCCCATGAGTTGATCATTCTTTGACTTCTTTGCATCACCTCCTTGTGCTTTCTTCAATCTCCTATGAATGCTTTGGAAGAGAGGAAGATCAAAGTGAATAGGTAAGGTAAACTCAATACCATATACCAAATGAAATGGAGAATATCCGGTGGAAGTCTTCATGGTTGTCTTATACTCCTACAAAACAGCATGAATCCTCTAGTCCCACTGATGTTTAGCCCCCTCCATTTTTGCATCTTTTGCCAACATCATGCACAAGGTTTGATTGGTTCTCTTTGCCAAGCCATGGAGTTGGCTTATAGGATGTAATTACTCTACGTGTGATAAAGAAATGCTGTAGCATGGTTGTAGTGACGCTCCATGTAAACTCTCCACCTCTATCAAAAACCAACTCCAAAGGGTCCCCAACCTTGTGATAATGCATTCATAAAGAAATCTACCAACTTCATCTTCATTCTTGTCCTTCAATGGTCTAGCCTCAACCCACTTGGTAAGGTAATCAGTAACTACCACAATGTACCAATTGTTCATTAGGGTTCTATTGAGAAGACCTACAAAGTCAATTCCACACTTCTCAAAAGGTCATAGTAATGTAATTGATCTAAGAGGGGGAGTGGAAGTAGATTTTCTAGCAAAAGCTTGACAAATATGAAAAGTTTTGCAATAATCAAGACAATCCTTGAAAATCCCTCTCCAATGGTAACATGCATCTAGAATCTTGACAATAGTCACTTCTAGAATCTTGACAATAGTCACTTTTCTTGCAAAGTGTCCCCCACACATTAAACCCTCATGAAAGTCCTTTATGAGTAGGATAGACTCTTCCTTACCCACTGCTCTTTGAAGTAGACCATCTACTCCTTGGTATCTTCCACCATTGTGTAAGGTCTAGACCTTGATGCAAGAGCCTTGATCCATGACATGGTGGCTTTCACTCCAATCAAGTAGGGCCTAAACTTCTTGAGACCAAAGATCACTGCCAACCCTTCTCTCTTTATGATTGAGTAGTTCTTTTCTGCTAAAACCATCTATCTACTAGCATAAACTATTGGATGATCATGCCCATCTTGGTCTCATTGACTAAGAGTGCATCCAATAGCTACATTTGAAGCATCTATGTAGAGTATGAATGGCTTACTCCAATCAAGTTTAGCAAGAATTAGAGCTACAACAAGGGATTGCTTGAGCTCCTCAAAAGCTTTGAGAGTCTCCTTGTCCTCCAAAATCATCATATATTCTTCATGTAGATGGTCAATGCATAAGACTTGTTGGAAAATGAAAAGATGAACATCTTATAGTACTGAACAATCCCCAAGAATTGGTGCAACTTTGTCAAGCATGGAATGAAGGGAATGGAGGGTCTAAGATTTTCCTGACCTTCTCAAGATCAATTTTCATTCCATCCTTGGAGATGATGTGCCCCAAAAGTAGACATTCTTTACAACCAAAAATGCATCTCTTTGGGTTGAGTGATGCATTTACTTCATCCAAGTATTGCAAGACCTTGATTAGGTGCTCAAAGTGCTCCTCCTTGCTCCCATAGACATAGAAGTTATCAATGAAGTCTCTCACAAATTTCCCAATGAAAGCTTCAAACACCTTATTCATGTATCATTGGATGTGGCTGAAGCATTGCAAAGCCCAAAAGGCATGACCTTGAAATCATAAGTCTCCCAAGGTGTGGTGAATGTGGTGAGTTGGTGATGCCATGCTCACCACAAATTTTGAAGGTCTAGAGGGTATCATACCCAACTTCTTCATCAACCTCTCTAATATGGCATTCACTGTCGAGCCTCCATCAAAAAAATGCATCCTTGATGTTGTGACCATTCACTCTCACATCAATCTTGGAGTCATATTCACAAGCCTCCCATGGTCTTGCTTTGGCATCCACCACCCTCATTTATACTTGAGCTTTTGCTTTCTTCTTCTTCTTGCTCCTTGTAGAACTCAAACCACCTCTAAGCTCCTTTCTCAAGGTAGGATTCAAAGCAATCAGTTGACCCACTATGATGTTAACTTTGTGATTATTAACATCGTCCAACACATTGTAGTTCTATTGTTGCTTTGAGATCAATAAGTCCTCAATCCCCAACTTATTCCTTGGAGTCTTTGTTGTTGATGGTGTTAAGGTGCTAGTGCAAGTGTTCCTTGTAGGCATAGGAGTTTCCTTGCTAGGAGTAAATCTTTGAAAAGAGTGTACATCCTTTGCAAAATGAGCTCTTTACTTTTCTTGTGGCAAAAGCTCCAGATCAAGACCTTTGGAGTTTGAGCACTTTCCTTTCTCATACTTGCTCTCAACCATATCTATGGATGCTATCTACTTACCTTTGTTTGGATTAGGAGCCACTTGGGTTTCACTACCTCCCTCTTTCCCTCTATTGGCTCCCTCATAACACCTTCCTCCATGGTAAGTGGCATTTGGGCAATTCCTTTGGATATGACCTCTTCCTCCACAACCAAAACAATTTTTATCATTGAAATTATTTTTTGGTTGGCCTCCTCTATATAGATAGCTTCTATAACTCTTAGGTCCTCTTCCCACGTTATGATCCACCTCTCCCTTCTCCCGTAGTTGCACTACATTGATTTTGAGTCTACAAGTTGTTTTGTGATGGTTTGAAGTGGATCTTTTGGTAGATGTGCAAGAACTAAAGTAACTATTACTTGTGGTGCAACCCTTGCCACCAAATTATCAGAATTTCTACCATACTTGTAGTCTTTAGGAGGATGCACAACCTCCTTTATCACCAAATCACTCTCATCTCCTTCCAAACTCTCATCCATATGAATTGCAATCTTGATAGCTTTAATCTTAGAAGAAGGTTTCTCATATCTGACCTTTCTTTTAATCTGTGGTCTCAACCCTCTCACAAAATTCTTGATGAGCATGGCTCATATGCCAATCATAATAGTCTCCACATCATCATCACCCTTCCTCAACAAAATTTCAAGATTTGGACTCTAACTTCTCCACTCTTTCTACATAGACTTTCACTTTCTCTCCTTCTACTTGCTTGAGAAAGGTTATCACATTCATCAATCTCTCATAACTCTCATCTAGAAGAAAGTTCTCAATGAGTGCCAAAGTCAAACTTTCCCAAGAGTTTTCTTGCCTATTTTTCTTCTCTCTTTTGGTATTTTGACTCATACCATGTAAGTGCTCCAACCTCAAAGAAATCTGATAATAAAGAGTCCCACTTATTCTTCCTCCTCTCATTGTTTCCTATGCAAGCTCTCTTGAAGTCTCTCACAAAGGCCTCCATATCTTCTCCATCCTTGCCAAAGAAACCTGGAAGTTTCTCCTTCTTAACCCTTCACTATCTTTCTCTTTTCTCTCACTCTATAACCAATAGAGTGTATACATGACTAACATCATTTGAGAGTAATACACCCTAGGAAACACAAAAGGTTTAAGTTACTCCAAGATTTCTATAGCAACATCAAATCCTAGAGTGCATATAATCAAACTCTCATGGATAGTTTATCCATAAGTTGAAAGATAATCTCCATCATTAATCTTGAACACTAACTTATGAAGGTGGTAGTTTCTCTATAGTTTTACTAAGACTTTCTCCAAGATCTTTCACCAAAGTCTCCAAAAGTGCTATTACTTCACTACACTTGTGCCCTTTAGGTAGTCCTTCCACTCCACAACCTTACTTTTCCATAAGATACTTGGTGGACTATTTGAAATTGGTAAGCAGGGGTTTGGCATTGATACTACATCTTTGCTCCAGATGACAATATGTAAAATCAAGCCGGGTCACTAACACCAAGATCACCAAGATCCACTAGGATGTGTGATATGGGCAGCTCACAATACCACTACTACATTAGATCCAATGTCCCAAACTATACCAATTAGTACCATAGTATAGGAGTCACTGACAACATTGAGTAGTTGGGGTAGAGAACTTGTACCAATTTTTTTCTTGCCTTGGAGGTTCTTCTAGCAATCTTGGAGAAGTAAGTTAGGCATTTCCAAACTCAATATCTTATGGTTTTCCCAAATTTGCTATCTTACAATGCACTATGCAACTACATTGATCAAATGTTTTAACAAGAAGTGGGATGTGGATCTTAGCAATGGGGAACACTCCAATGACCTTGATAGCCCTTGAGCGGTGACTTATGTCTTGGAATCCAAGAAGCCCATAGTCAAAGGACTACATATGCCTTATCACGGATTGGAGGGTTTGGGTAAGAAACCCAATAATTCCCACAATTGTCCATGAGAATTCCGATATGTACTCAAACTGAATATGATTCCTCATGCAATTATCTACTTTGAAAATCATTCAAGACAGATAGTGCCAACCAATAGCTTATTGTGTTGGCTATCCTTAGCACCAATGGACCTGTGCCTTTGTCAACCCACGTCAAAGACATGGAGCCCACTAGGGTTCTTGCACCAATGGACACTCTTCCAAGGGGCCTTAAGGAGTGGCTGAAGGAGAGGTTGTGCTTAGAAATTCATGAAGTAATAGTCTGCAACACTCCTCCTATGGGACAAACCCACACAACTGGCTAGAGGTACAAACCTGCCCCATCAGATTATGGGAAATGGTAGATATGCTAGAAGCATGTTGGGAATAGTGGTAAGTGACTCATGATCTACTAGTATAAGCTATTGGATGATTATGTTCATCTTGGTCTAATTGACTAAGAGTACATCTTATGGTTATATTGGAAGCATCAATGTAAAGGGTGAAAGGCTTACTCCAATCAGGTTTAGCAAGAATTGGAGCCATAATAAGGGATTTCTTGAGCTCCTCAAAAGCTTTTAGAGCCTCCTTGTCCTCCAAAATCACCATGCATTCTACACCCATCTGAAATGCATAAACCCAATGGTCAATGCTTATGCCTTGTTGAAAAATGAGAAGATGAATCTCCTATAGTACCCAACCATCCCCAAGAATTGGCATAACTTTGTCAAACTTGAAAGGAATGTAAGCTTTGAGATTTTCCTCCCCTTTTTAGGAACCATCTCTAATCCATGCTTTGAAATGATATGCCTCAAAATTAGACCTTGTTTGCAACCAAAGGTGCACTTCTTTGGGTTGAATGATTCATTTGCTTTATCAAAGGATTGCAAAATTTTGATCAAGTGCTAAAAGTGCTCCTCCTTGCTCCCATCTCCAAAATTGTACTTCTTGTGACTTGTAACCTCCTCCAAGATCTTATGAATAAATGGCAAGGGATAGTAGTCTTTCTTGGTAGCAGCTTGAGCTTCTTGTAATCAACACCTGCACAAAGCTCATTATTCTTTTTCTTCACAATCACAATTGGAGATATCCATTCTGAATTCTCCATCTCAAAAATAAACTCAACCTCCTTGAGCTTATCCATCTTCTCCTTCACAACCAAAGTTGTTGGTGTGCAAATGCAATGTTGCTTTTGGCAGACTGGTCTTGTATGTGACTCTATCTCTATCCGGTGCTCTTCCAAGGTGACATCTTTGAGATCCTTGTAACTAAAAGCAAACACATGGATAAACTTACAAAAAATCTCCTCAAATCTTACCTTCTCCTCCTTGGTAACATTTGGACCATACTTGAGGGTAAATAGTCTCTTCTTTATCTCCTTTAGTGTCAATAGTGATTTATCAAGGTCCTTCATCAAGTCCATATCACACAAGGGATGCACATCTGAATTAGATTCAAAGATATCCTCCTTCAATAAGGTCTCTTCTTCCATGCTTGTGTCCACAATTGAAGCTCCTTCCTCTAAATCTGACTCCAAATAATCAAAAGAGTGTGTATTTGAATGTGAAGGGTAGGTGGTGTTGATTAAAAGAACTATAACCCAGTGGTTTGATGGGCCAATTCTCAAGTATCCTTTGTGCCATCAATCAGTTTTTCAAGTTGCTCTCAACGATGGCCTCCCAAGTAGCAAATCATAACTTGCATCTTTCAAGACTTGATAAGTCAAGAGATTTTGAATTCCCTTAACCAATTCTACTACCTTGTCCATCACACCCATCTATCAAAATTGTTGCTTGTTTTCCATGCACACTACAAATGTTGAAGGTCTAGAGAATGTTATACCTAACTTCTTCATCAACTTCTATGACATTCATTCACTACAAATCCTCCATCAAAAAGTGTATCCTTGATGTTGTGACCATGCATCCTTGCATCAATCTTGGAAGTATATTCACAAGCCTCCCATTATGTTGGTTTACATCCACTACCTCCATTGATATTGGAGCCTTTGATTTCTTCTTTCTCTTACTTCTTGTAGAACTCAAACCCCTAAGCTCCTTCCTCATGGTAAGATCTCAAAGCAATCAGTTGACCCACTATGATGTTGGCCTTATGACTACCAACACCCTTTAACACATTATAGCCCATTGTTGCTTTGAGATCAAGAAATAATCCATCCCCAACTTCTTCTTTGTAGTTTTGTTGATAGTGTTGAACTAGTATTATGATTACTCCTTGTGGGCATTAGACTATCCTTATTAGGTGTGAATTCTTGAGAAGACTTTATATCATTTGCAAACCGCACTCTCTTCTCTTGTCCTAAAAGTTCCAAGTTAAGACATTTGGAGTTTGAGCATTCTCCCTTCTTATAATTGCTCTCCACTACCTCTATTTTGCATAGGAGGTACATGGGCTTCACTACCTCCTTCCTTCTCTCTATTTTTCTCCTCATATCCCCTTCCTCCATGGTACTTGGAGAAAGGGGATAGGACATATATATCCCCTTAAATTTATTTTGCATTGGAGGTAGTTGGAATTGGGGCATTTCCTTTGGATATGACCTATACCTCCACACCCAAAAAAAATTTCTATCATTGAAATTGCTAGTTGGTTGGCCTCCTTTATATAAATAGTTTCCATAACCCCTAAGCCTTCTCCCAACTCCATTTTGGTGTACTTCTCTCTTCTCCCATAGTTGCACTACATTGATCTTGAGATCTGCAAGGTGCTCCATGATAGTTTGAAGAGGATCTTTTGGTAGAGGTGCAAGAATAGGGGCAAATATTACTTGTGGTGACACCTTTGCCACCAAAGGATCAGAAACCCTACCATACTTGTAGACTTGTGAAGGACATACAACCTCCTTCACCACCAAATTAGTCTCATCTTCTTCCAAACTCTCTTCCATATGATCTATAATCTTGATAGTTTTTATCTTGGAAGATAGTTTCTCATATCTCACCTTGCTTCTAATTTGTGGTTTCAACCCTCTCGCAAAACTCTTGATAGACATGGCTTCTATCTCAATCATGATAGTCTCCACATCATTCCTACTTTTCCTCAACATTATATAGAACCTGGACTTTAACTTCTCCACTCTCTCTACATAGACTCTCACTTTCTCTCCATCTCCTTTCTTGAGGAAGATAACCTCACTAAAAAATCTCTCATAACTCTTATCTAGAAGAAAGTTTTCAAAAAGTGATGTAGTCAAACTCTACCAAGATTCCTCTTGCTCATCTCTCCTCTCTCTCATTTAGTATTGTAACTCATACCATGTAAGAGCTACGTCCTCAAAGAAATCTAGTAGTAATGAGGCCCACTCATTCTTCCTCTTCTTATTTTTTTCCTATGCAATCCCTCTTGTAGTCTCTTACAAAAGCCTTGACATCATTTCCATTCTTGCCAAATAAAACAAGAAGTTTCCCCATCTTAGCCTCTTGCTACCTTTTTCTTCTCTCTATAGTAGTTTCTCTATAGTTGTACTATGACTCTCTCCAAGATCCTTACAAAAGCCTCCAACAATGTTATTGCTCCTTTACACCCATGGCCCTTTGGAAGTCCTTTCACTCCACAAACCTCACACAAATCCTTGGTCTTGGATATCCTCCCTCCTAATCTTGGTGAAGAAGGTCCAACATGCAATCCCAAGTCAAATAAGCCTCTCCTTTCTCTCAATCTCTTGTTCTCAAGACTCAATAAACATGAAATTTCCTTGTGTCCCTTCTCTCCACAAAAGAAGCACTTAGAATGGGGAAGGTCTTTGAATACTTTCAACACTTTCTTCAACACTTAGAATGGTGAAGGTCTTTAAACTTTCCTCTAAATGGTGAAGGTCTTTGAATACTCTCAACACTTTCTTCAAATTCTACTCTAAGTTATCCATTCTTGTAATCAGCCACTACTATCACTTCAACCCCTTGAGGAACCTTACATAACCTTGATTTCCACTTGTGATGGTCCTCCATGCTCCCAAGATGAGTCTAAACACTCAAATATATTTTTGCTCAAACCTAAATTCCTCATTCATGAGAACTTAACTCTCCTAAAATGACCCCTCCTCACAATGTCAACCAATTCACTCATATTATAACTCTCAGAAATTTGAAATTTTCACACTTGATCAGCACCCTAGGTTGTCCTCCCCTAGGAAATATCAGCACTTTCATTGTGCTATTTAGCCTAGACATCTTTCTATTCAGCACACATCTTTCAGATTTGGTCTAAAAACCACCACCTCGGTTTAGAAATTCATCACTTCATGCCAAAGAATGATCTCTCCATAATTCTTGGGCCAAAAGGTATGCTATCTTGCATTATTTTTTTGGGTAATTTTTGGAATAATCAGATAGAAAATGGTGAAATGATATACTTTGTTAAAATTTCCAAAGAGCATTTAATTTGTGGGAACAATTTATCTACCACATTCCAAAAATTCTAACTTAGTGTGTGTATCATCCCTTTTAATAATTTCAAGTGTCACAACTAAAAGATAATCCAAGCTATCTTCTATGAAATGTCAAGTCTAGATTTAAACTTGAAGTTTTATTCAAAATCACAATAATCCCCAAAATCACAATAATCCACAAAATCTACAATCCACCTCAAACAATCTCTCCAAATCCTATCATGTGTATAGTATGTATAATATCACCTCAAAAACATCATAAAGAACTATATGGTATACAATGGATCCAATTTTTCTAACATAAGCTCATCATTTTCCTCCCATAATGTTTTCTACAAGTCAGCTTTCATACCTCCTTCTACCTAATATAGAATTGTACAAGGAACATTAACTTGCCCTCTAGAGAGGTCCCGACAACAAAACCAAAAATGTGAGTAGGCTTATCTCTCACTCAAGATGAACCTCTGATGGCTATTAAGGTCTTCACCATGACTAAGGCAAAGAACTCAATCACACTCCTCCAAGCCTAAAACTTAAAGGCACCTCTAAGACTCAAGATATTACTCACTAGAGAACTCAATGAGAGATAGTTACAAATGAAAAGATGATGAATTCCTCCTCACCCCTAGCTTATATATTTCTGAAAAAGATACATACCAAAGTTACTAATTACCGGAGTAACTCAAGTTTCAAACCTAAAAGTCTAAAGGAATATCCAAGTAATGAGAATCATCCTATGAGTAGGTGGTCTTATCTTCACCTACCAACTAAGTCAAGGATTCCTTTAAAGATTTAGATAATACTTCTTTTATTGAACACAAATGATTTTATTTTTCTCTTTGTACTTACCCAGGAGACACGATGATGCAGAAATCAGAGTTGCTTTATTTTAGATGTGTGTTTCTGGAGGCTAGGAGTTTTTTGAATAGCAATTTGTGCGGGAATTTAATGCAACACTCTTAAGTCCTTTACCCTATGGTGAGCCATGGAAATTTGGTTGCAAATTTGGTTGCAAATTTGGTTTGATTATCTTTGGAAAATTTACATGACAGCAACATTGGCTTGACGAGTTTGATCTGTTTGACATTTCTCGCCCAAGAATTTGAGGATCCTAGTAATGCTTAAAATTCATGACTAAATCCTAGAGTTTACATCAAAATTCTCATGACTTAGTAATGAGAACTGTTTGAACCACTCTTGTACTCTTGCTCCTTATGTCCATAATAATATGTTAGTGCAGCACTTAAGATGCATAATGTGTAATACCAAATTTTGAAACAAGTTGGTCCATTTTGAATTTTGAACATGTTTTCCATCCAAATGACTCCAAACCTAATGATTATACTCGACTATGTCAAACTCAAATATTTTAGGACTTGAATCCAATATAGAATTAGTTGTTAAATGTTTACCTTTTTGCCTTGGGATGTAAAACCTAGGCATTATCAAGTGTACTTGGAGCCTATAGTCCAAGAAAAATTCATAATTTTGCTTTTCACCATATACCATCATAATACACTTTAATAAAGTATGAGAAAATGCATGGTTACTTAAGATCTATTAGTAAATCTTAAAAATTGATTTGAGCTAATAATAACGGTATGATGTGTATGGTTTGTTTGATCAGTAAATAGATATTGATGTAATAAAAATATATGTTTATAATAAAAAGTACATAAAGAAGTGTATATTTTTTTATATACATATATACATCAATTATATAAAAAATTAAATATGATATATAAAAAATAATTTTTAAAATTTCATTAAATATACTTTTACAGTAAGGACATTATTAATCTACTATATAGTATAGAATACTGCATTTTTTAATAGAAATCACAAAAAGTCTCTCACCATTACTTTGCATTTTCTGTCTTGATGAATCTGCATACAAATTTTGTACCTTATACCTTACATGCACCCTTTGAACTTCCAATAGAGAAAATATTGAAATCCTTTTTGATGTTTATAAGGAGAGATATGTCCTTTGTGGTGATCCTACAATGCCTTTGTTACAATTAGGGGTTTCAGGAATGGCAGCAGTAAACCCACCTCATCTTTTTAGCAAATTTACCTCCCTGTACAATACTTACCAATCTGATGGTCTTGTTTGACAAGATATGTCTTTTGTGGAGATCCTACAATGCCTTCATTACAATTGGGGGTTTTAGAAATGGCATCCGTAAACCCACCTCATCTTTTTAGCAAATCTACCTCCCTGTACAATACCAACCAATCTGATGGTTCTGTTTGACAAGATTTAACAAGTAAGGAAAAATTGTGAGGGTCCTGGGGGCTCCACCTCCAGCTGGGGTCTCGCTCAAAGAATTTCTATGTTTCCTTGATGGTAATGTTCTGAATTGAAAGATTTGCCCTCTGTTGTATCTAACTAGAAATGGTTGCTTGCTGCATCCTCAACCCAACATTCAGTATGTGGCAAGTTCTAGCATTGTGGCCAAGCTCATGAAATATACCATAGCGACACTCACCAGGTCAATTCTGAGCAAACAACTTTCCAGCAATTCAAATGCAGAAATGTCACATCTTGTAGAATTCTGCAATGTTTGTGTTGCAAGATGTGTTCCAGAAGGTCAACCTCTTGGTTGCATCATTAAGGGATTATGCACTACAGAATCTTGCATAAAAATCTCAACAAAAGCACATTTCATCATGTGCTGTTGATGAGGAAGCAACATTTCATGCTGTTGTTGAATAAACTCCATGATCTATGCAAATGTTTGAAATTCATGCATCTATTTATTGGTGAATGGTTGTTGAAGCAATCATTGCTTGTCAAAATGAAAAATAGACAAAGACACATTAATATCCTTCTACTTCATTTGAGTTTGATATGATGTGAATAAGGAATGCCCATGGTTGACAAGAATAAGTTGTTGCATTGATCATCCATTAATAGAGAAAGTGACTTGTGGTACAGTTTGAGAGCTTTCCACATTGCAAAAACTGAGATCTTCTTCATCACATCTTTTCACAACGGCTCCTCTCTAAGGGATAGAAGAGATCAAGTTTGTGGGTAATTGTTGGACTGGCTGATGTTGGAGAGCTATTGGTTGCAAGAAACTTCAAACAACTCATAAACACCAAGTAAATCTCCAATTGACCTCTAGATCCAACACTTCAACATGGCATATGCACCTTCCAATCACAAAGTTGATGTATGCCCAAAGTGTAGAACATGTCAAAGCCATGCAACAACAAGCTTCTCCTTGTGGTACAACCATGTTGTTGCAAGAGAATGGAAAACTGCATTGGGAATATTGCAAGTTAGTTGATGGATATTTTTGTGATCCTCTTCCTCACTTAAAGAAGAGACAATGCCTTTCCATAACAGCATGAAGCTAGTCCTAGAATCTTTACAGTCATATGCTGCACGCTAATTGCCAAGTATCCTTGTTAATGTGCCACACATAAAGCATGTTGATTGAAATCAAGAAAACCACTAATATTGCATAAATTAGTGCAAGTTCATAGTCCATCACAAAGACAAAGTTATG
This sequence comes from Lunularia cruciata, assembly GCA_948567375.1. Taxonomy (NCBI): domain Eukaryota; kingdom Viridiplantae; phylum Streptophyta; class Marchantiopsida; order Lunulariales; family Lunulariaceae; genus Lunularia; species Lunularia cruciata. The sequence goes on along the minus strand of OX419762.1, from coordinate 9,654,452 downwards.
CCTTGCATCAATTCCAAGCATTTTTCCAAATGTCCTCTATAGCTTTCTCATTGTTTGAGCAACATAATCCCCAAAAGTTTCATGTTGCTTAGAAGAATAGAAGAGGGTGAACGTTTGATTTGTTGCTCAAATTCCAATTGCACGCAACAAGGGAATTTTTTATTTATTTGTTTTATATGTGAAATCCAAAAGGCCAAATCTTGTTTGCAAAGAATGTCCATGTGATTGCATCAACAGAGTTGAGGACAATGAACAGGTGGGTCAAATTCTCATCAACATCACATTGAAGGTTGTGGTTAACACCATGCTCAATGAGCATATCCACCAAGGCCTCTTTAAAAAATTGTCCATGAAGTGCTTTCTTTTTCTAGCATGTTCTACATATGGATATCTTCCTTTGTTGCCCAACAACTTGAGTTGGTTTCACAAAGAGTACCAAGAACTAGACACGGTGCAATGCCAACTTTGCTTAATTGATGTAAAATTTTTAACTCTACAATAAAGAGGACTCTTTGCACTTGGATATGTAGCAAATGTCATGTACTACCTTGTGATTATGAATTGCATTGATGACCTTTGTCATCCAAGTTCCATTTTCTTCCTTGCAAATGACCACCTAGAATGGATAGAGTATTGCAAACAAGTAGTCCAAGAGTAACTACCAAAATACTTATGATTACCAACTCTAACATTCCAACATCTGAGCAACCTAGCTTTGGCACTACGGATGTCATGATAAATATCATGTATATATACATCACTAATAAACATATATTGTTGTCAACATCATACACTATAAAAGCACAACTCACACATAAGTCATACATGAATTCTTAAGTGCAACGATTGCTCCCTAGCTTGTAGTTAGGTCCCTCTAACTCTAGATTAGCCATCTACTCCAAGTATGTGGTATACCCCATGTGGGCAAAGATCAAGAGAGTGGGTGCTATTGAGCCACATCGTTAGCTGCTTGTCTACAATCTATATACTATAAAGAGTGAATTAGCTGTAGGTCAAGTACATCTAAGATATAACCACAGTACTTGATGGACCACCATGAGAAGAAGAGTCAAAAATTCATATGATATCCTCTCAAACAACTATTGCACACTAACATAGTAGTAGCTCCACCAAAAGAGCCATATAACATACACCCTAAGCCTACACACAAGTGCTAAGCTTAGATCCATAGTGCCATCAATGTTTGGGAGGTGACTTGCACACAATTGTGAACATGAATGATCCTTTGAGTTAACACCATCATGTCCTTCTGGCACAAGGACTCTAGAAGGAAAAACCTCATGTACTCTCAAGATAGCGTAGCCTATAGTAACATCAATTATTGTCAGTGTTGTCTGCTATAGATGTATATAGTCACCTAGATAAGATTGATGGATTAAGAGTCTATAGTCTCCTTGAATAGTAGCATAGCATAAGTTTTTCCCATGTTGAGTAATTACTAAATTCTCAAAGGCCATTAACATCACTTTCCAAAAGATCTCTACACATTGAGAACATGTGTTCATCCATATGTTTGGATCATCCAAGTCCAAAACTATAGTAGTATCTTGATAAATGACTACATGTATCTCTAGATATTGTCCATAGAGTAAAACATAAGGAGAGCAAGATGTTAAGAAGGCTTGTCGGTTGAACCAAAAGCCCGTGGCCAACCAAGGTATCCCAATCTCCCAAGTGGCTTCTTTGCAAACCATATTTATGCACTCCTGTTTTCATTGTGTGAACCACTCTCTCTACTTAGCCATCTACCTCAAGGTCATCTGGAGAGTTTTTGGTCTCATGTGACAAGGCCTTGATCAATCAAGGCTTTGTCACATGAGACCAAAAACTCTATACCTTGATCAGTCAAAATCTCAATTGGTGCACCAAAATGATTAAGAATCAAAGGCCTTGATCAATCAAGGTTTTGTCACATGAGACCACAAACTCTCCCAAGAACTCTACACCTTGAACAGTCAAAATCTCAACTGGTGCACCAAAATGATTAAGAATCCAAGGCCTTGATCAATCAAGGTTTTGTCACATGAGACCACAAACTCTCCCCAAAACTCTACACCTTGATCAGTCAAAATCTCAACTGGTGCACCAAAATGATTAGGAATCCAATTTAGGAACAAGTCGCCCTTCCACTAGACTTGTCAAGAAGTACCACCAACTCAATCCACTTGGAGAAATGTTCTACCATATTACCATATACATACCATATGTTCTACCATATACCATAACCTATAGATAATGTCTCATAATCAATGATAAGGTCCAAACTCCAACTGTTACTTGATCCTATGATAGGTAATGGATGTAATTGTGATATATGAACATTAAATAAGATACTAACTTGGTCACAAATCACACATTTGGCAACAAATTGCTATATATTGGTAAGCATACCATGCCATCAATAATGACTTTGGAGTAAATTATATGCATACTTTATTCCAAAATGTCTTAGCTCCTCATAAACTTGATAGAAAAATTGTGATCTTTGAGATAGAAGTAGTACTACTCTCAGTCTACCATCCTCTCGTACACAAAGAAGGTATTTGCCTTCCGACCTAAACTCCTTGACTTGCCGAAGAACATAGTCTTTCTCTTTGGCAAGAACAATGCCTCCCATAATACCAATACAAAAACAATCCATCACTAAGACATCATCAAAATATTTCACTAAACCGTACTAACATCTTCACCTTCTTGATTTATAATCTCAATAACTCCTCTTCCAATATGTACTAAAATAGATATCACCAAAGTCTCAACAAATATACATAGAAATGTAGATGCATACACTAACACTAATGTGTAAAGCTAAGTAATGAAAAGTGTACAAGATTTAAATAGTACTAGTTGTATTGAATACAAGTGAGTTTATTTTTTCTCATTAGGGGGACACGACGATGTGGAAATTATATTCGCTTGATGATGCAAAAGTTATACTCGCTTCTATCAAACTCAAGTATCTTAGGATCTGAATCCAATAAAAAATTATCTCTTTAAATGTCCACCTTTTTGCCTTGGGATGTGAAACCCGATCACTATCACGTGTACTTAAGGCCTTTGGTTTAAGAACAATCCCAAATCTTGCTTTTCACCATATACCATCATCCTAATATATTTTTATAAACGATTAGAAAATGTATGGTCTCTTGCAATTACTAGTATCTATTAAAATTTCATTTCAATAAATAATAGTTGTGTGATGTCCATGGTTTTTTATTTGGTAAAAATATTTTAATGTAAAAAATATATGTTAAATTAAATATATATAATTATTTGAAAATATTTTATTCAATATTATAATATACATTTATACATTTTTTTACTAATCTACTATGTAATATAGTGTATTGCTCTATTCAATACAAATCGAAAAAACTCTCTCATAGTTACTTTGCTTTTCTGTCTTTGTGGTCGAGTACAAATTTTATACCTTAAACTGTACTTTATCCCTTAAACTGTACTGACATCCTTTTGGTGTCTGTAAGGAGCGACATGTCCGCTTATGTCTTTTTTACAACGCGGTGCCACGTACAACAGGAATAGCTCAAAGGCACCTCTTATGCATTGAAGCGCGTACCAAGAGTAATTGTTGTGGCAATAACGATTGTATTCCGATTTCAGCCTAACGATGGGTTTTAGTTGATCTTTGCAAGACTTAGTAAGATTTTAAAGTTTGTTAGTCTTCATTTCTTTTTGCATTTACATGGTCCAATAAGGCGACCTCTACAGACGAGGTATCTATAGTCGTTCTTGCTGAGTGCTAGAGATATGTAGTCGTATGGTCTAAATCGCATAAGACAACAAGATCGCCTAAGAAGTGTATCTCTTCTGATCTGCAGTCATACGCGAATTTCTGTTTCAACTAGCGGGGTTGAATACCTTATAAATATATGCAGAGATGGAGGACTGACCTCATTCACCCGGGACCATGAGATAATTAAAGGCAACGGCTTAGAAAACACAAAGGATGGGAAGACCCCATCAGGTAGAACAAGGATGAGACCAAATAAATAAAATGAGGCTAAGTCAATAGATTCTATATGAGAAATCTGCCTGCCGTGTTACACCTAAGATATCTGAGCTATGTAAATCATAAGGTCTACAAACAATTGGAGCATCTAAAGAAATATCACCTAATGTGATTGCTCTCCTATGGATTGCACATGCCATTGTCTTATGTAAAGCAATGGAGACACACTATCTAAAATATGGTACAAAGTATGAGAGTGAGAGTGGTACCCCAAGGACCTAACATGATAAGCCCTTGCACACTCTTGACAAATGTGCCAAATGTCATCTCCATTGCTCCATATAACTCCAAGGCTCGAAGAACAAAGAGCTAACCTTGCTACATACCCCTATACTTGGAAACTTTAAGATCTGTTGTTGCACTTGCTACAAATCAAGGGGGATGGGTAATCACTCCCTCAAAAATTGTATCATGCATAGGGTTTGTAACCACGACATCTACTACTATCATTTGATCATCTTGGACCAAGTTTAAGTTTACCTTGACATGTGTCATCTGCAAAACATATGAATACTCCCTCCAAGCCAAGTATACACTCTCTCATGCCATAGCAAACACTATGTCCCCAATAGCATCATGGGTACCTATCCTCTGTCCTCCAAAAGAACATTGTGTCATATGGATCATTGGTGCATCAAGTGTAGAATCACAATCACAAGTGAGTAATGAAGATGCAGATGGGTGGACCAAACCTAATCAAAACCTCATTGTTGTAGAGGAAGTAGTTGGTGTGAGTTAAAATGCCATAATGCATGATCGAGCTAGGATCCAAGAGCCTGCACCCTTGTTGGAGCAAGAGCAAATATGTGATCTAGTAGCCTAAAGAATAGAGAAGTGAACTATAATAGAATGTAGCGTATGCTGACACTATTGCTCCATCAAGGAAGATTGTAAACCTCTAATCCAACCTGATGATATTGAAGCAAAAGATAGAAGGTTTTCATGTACCCATGGAGATAGACTATTTATTGCCTACCATAATAACATTTGGGGAGAAAAGGATCCCTCATTCCTCTTTATCACATAAGTCTCCAAAATTGGCCTATCAACAACCACAAAACAAGAGGAAAGTAGGGTTGCCAAGAGAGCACAACTATCCAAAAATGCTATAGGTACCATCTCCTCCATATGTAGCAAGCCAACCACTCCACACAAGATTGGTAGAGACATCTGTCCCCGTGCCAAATCTCTTGTCACACACTCAAATGCCTTGGTCCAATAGTATCACCACGGACTTCTGCAATCCTCCTATCAAAGGCTCTCGGACATGATAGGAAGGTCAAGGAGGGGGAAGTTGTGCATAGAAGGTATGTTGGTAGCAAGAAATACTAGAGTAGAATACACCAAATGCCACTTGCGGATCCCTTAGTAACTAAAGGTCATCCACATGGAGAATATCCCCTACAAGAGCAATGTCTAAAAAGCAAGTGACATGATCCTTAGATCCTACTAGCATTCTAAGAACACGTAATCGATTTGTAGATGTGATACACCCCTCCAAAAGCTCAAGGTGGGGAGGGATATCTAAAAGGTACCATGCCATGCACTTTGACATTGTGACTCTCAAGCCTACTAGATGTAGCTTGGTGGTCAAGTGATCAAAGACCTATCTAATCTGATCTATCGGGTCCATGATATGTGTATTATCTACCAAAGAGTGAAATACACAACCTTGCATGGCTGAAGTAGTAGATAAATGGACTCTAAAGTGAGCCATGGCAAATAAGGGTCCCCTAAAGGATCCATGACGTGTATCAACAATTGACTCCAAAATGGTGATTCACTCTTGTGAATAACCGTGTTGGTAGTAAAGGGAAGCATGAGAGCCATAAAAAGACCGCACAAAAGGAATAAAACTTGCCAAGGATCCACTAGCCTCCCTAAGCTCTATAAGATATATGTTCATGAGACATAATTAAAAACATTCACAACATCCACGATTAGGCAACCCACTCCAGATGGATATCTAGGAATGCCTAGAGCTATAGCCTCACATCCTCCATGTGTAACCACTCCAAACTGATATGGATTGAGGTGTTATCAAAAGTGAAAATGATGTTGAAGTACAATGGTGTGGCTCACAAAATGCAAAAAAATATTTCCAATAGCTATTGGTCTAATGTGCCCATGTCTTTCTCTGTAGTGAGCCACAACGGAGAAAGACGGAGAAAGACGGGCACCTGACATATGACTAATAGACATAGAAATATCTCTTCTCACTATTATTGTAACCCCGTGACAGAACTCGGTACAACCACTACAAGTATCATCTACTTCAGAGTAATCTCTAAAATGCTCAAATACCATCATTGACCAACCTCCTAAAATCATTGCAAAAGCTCAAGATAAGAAGTTGCAATGGCATTCCCATGTTCTTAGGCCAACTCAGCTCTCTTAAAACATTGAAAACAGTTTATGGGACTCATGACAGTGTAAGTGAGTCCTTGTCAAGTTCCGGTCACTAATAAGGTTAGATTGCACAAGTGTGAAGGGAATGTGGGAATCCTTACAGCAACGCTACGGCCACGTGAATCTCTTGCTGCGCGTTCACCCATGTCCTTGGGACACCCGTCACTGACAGAACTTTAATCCCAAAAATGGTAAAGAATTCCTGGAACCTGAGGGCAACTCGGAGGTCTAAAATCTTTGACAGTACTGGTGGGACTCTGGCAAGGCTACCCCAGTCCTTGGGACAGCTAGGATCGTTGACGAGATTGAAGGTTGTGGAGTGCAAAGGTATTAGCAGAGTCCCAATTTCCCTGAAATGACTCACCACACTAAACAGATTAGCGAGTGAATACCCAAGTGGCGGTTGTTCGAGAAGGTAATTGATTCTCTACTATAACACCATTTGCGTATCCTTAAATCGCTGAGTGTACCCCTTTGGAGACACTTCAAGAGCTGTCCAGATTCACTCTCACCTCACACGAATTTACAAATTGCTAGCAAGCAGACGGAAGAGTCCAATGGACACAGGCGAGTAATCATGGTGAATCAATGGCGCGGCTCGCGTCTAGATACTCGTTTGAAGTCGAATCATCCTCATATTCCGCAAGATATGCCTTTTACATCGCGCCTTTGTCCACATAGGTGGTTGAGAAATCATATGATAAAGATCTTCCTCCCACAACACGAAAGATATCTTTGGATTCGGAGTACATATTACAAAATGATTGCGAGCAGGCTTATCAGAATATATGCATTCTTAAATCCGGGTTTTAACTGCCCACGGTCTATGGCAGGCCGAGTGAGTGAACATTCGGCACAGATTTCAAAAATATGTGCAGAATTCTGAGACTTGTATAATTCTGCCAAAGTTACACGAATTCCCCACACCTTTTGATAAACAAAAAATATTCTCATGTTCTGTTACACTGAAAGTTGATGGTGCGCATGACCCTAAAGGGAGAATTTTCTACATCAATCGTAACAGCGTCATACCAATGGCGGAGGAGATGCTCGGGATTTGATTTACTACAATGTTAGAGACTTAAAGTCCGAACTTTCGCCGCAATTGGGACTGACATATCTTAAAATCGTGACAAAATACATGATCATACAGGCTGTTCTCCTGCGGTGTAGTGTCAGATCACAAATTTTGGATTTGGATAATTCGAACCTTCTGTCTGTGTTGGGAACAACATGGAGTGAGGAGAGGATGATTCTACAGACTTGATCTGTGGAATTCTGATCAATAGCTAATAGTTTAGACAGGCATAATCAATGTCGTTGAGTGTTTGAATAAGATGGAGACCCTGTGGGTCACCATCGATCACTGGAGGCCAGACATTAATTACTTGATTGACACAAGGGCCGCACGAATTCCTATTTTCAAGTAGGAGGAGCTGTTCAGCCTATACAAGGTGCATGCTCTGCCAGTTTGTTTACACACACAATTAGGCAGTCTGCAAGGGAAATAGAATAGCCATTGACAGATTGGCGGACAATCGTAAGTGAGCTACGGCGATATAGGCAAGGCTGAGACAAGTTCCTTGGCATGGCTCGTTTGATAAGGATGGCCCAACAACACGATATTATGAATCGAAGATTACAAAATTGCATAAAATGGATATCGATTGAACATTTATAGAAGTGATACAGACAGAAATGCTTAACAGTACGGATAGATCACTGCCTTGTTGATACGGGGATAGGACTTCGGAGAACCAAGCGCCCATATGAGGGATATGAGGAACTTTAGGGTTCAGAGCCCCGAGCACAAACCCCGAGTTGCAGGGACTCCAAAGTCAAGACAAGACGAGCCCAGTTGCAGAGTGTCTCTTGACGTCGTACAAGCTGAATTACGCTCATGATTTACATTTCTGCTGCGATTGAGCAGGAGAAATGTAAGTTCCTAAGAGACGTGTAACAAATGAAGAGTTTCGTACTTGACTGATCAGCAATCAAACTGACAAAGTCCACTCTCTGCTTGAGATTAAACGCAAGCCGATCAGGAAAATGAGAGACTACTAATACAACTTGTGTGCGCATGTGTTAGAATCGCTGTCGGCTGGCGACCACTGTCTTCCTGTCTGTACTCGGTGGAGAAGATAAGAAATCCTGCCGCGGTCCCATGTGCTGCTCCTGAAAGACTTTCTTATCTTACGTTATGCATAACGATCTATGGGACATCCCATAGAAAATAGAAAATGTAACGATCTGTAACAAACTATTGGACATCCCATAAGCCTCCCGTCAACATTATTTCCTTAGGTCTCCAGTAACCTTTATTCCGTCTCCTCTAAACTTTATTTACGATTGTGAACTAACAAAAACCCCCTATGATCGTCCCTACAAACTTTATTTATGCCTCCTATAAACTTTATTTATGATCATGAAAATGGACTAACTAAAACCCTCTATGATCCTCTTCTACTCTACTCTCTATTTTATTGGTACATGGGACATCTTCCTTGTCTAACAAGTTACTTCTTTCATACGTCACTGCATAATTTAGGCATCGCATATTTGAGACAATATAATGTGTCCACTGCTCAACGGAATGCATTGGTGGAGGTAATCTATAGGAGAACCCTCACATCACACTAAATGATATTTCATCGAATTCTCGCATGTTTCTAGGTCATATGATTTACATAATTCATATATCTTTAGGACGCATTGGTGGATGTAATCCAAGGAGATCGCATTAGGTATTATTTTTTCGGATTTTCCCATGGTCTGTAAACCATATGATTTACATTGCTCATATTTCTTAACTTTCTCTTAACGATACCATTATTGTTTATATGTAAACCATATAATGTACACAGCTATTGCATCTCATGTATCTTAGGTGCAATAGGGCAAATTTCTTTTATGAATACTATTGAAACTTAACCTCATGTTACCCCCTTTGTCTTATCCTTGTCTGGCTTGCTTGATGGGGTCTTCCATCCTTCTTGCTTTCGCACGCGGTCGCTTGAAGAATGACTTGCCACGGTTTCCCGTTAGACAGGTTGGGTGTAGCAACTCTGCAAGAGAGCGGTAAGAAGCAGTAGAGCGTAAGAGGAACATGGAAATTACGGTTTGGTTCGCCTCATCAGATTAGCGACAAGAGAATAGCGTTTTTCTTAATCGATTATCCATACTCTGATCACATGTTTATATTCAAATATTTTATAGTGTAACAAATGGCGTCTACAAGATACAAGAGAGTGGACAGATATGTTTTGGGGTGTCTTCACTCTGGAGTCGCTTCATTCAGATGTCATATGCTTATGAGTGAAGACATATATCTGCCCAGGCAGGTAGACAAGAGTCTCTTATTCAATATGGAAGAGGTGATATTTTATGTGTATAGAAGTAAATTTTATAAAATTATTAACCGACTCATTCTTTTTTTAAATTGATCCGTCTCATGATTATGTCTCGCAAGATGATAGCACGTCATTGTTTATAGTTTGGTAAGTTGACTCATCTCATCATTCTGTCTTATAGGATTATCACACCCTATTGTCATAGGTTTCAAGAGAAACAATTGCGATGATCCTTTGGCACCTGGTCAACAGATATATCGTTTAAGAAAAGGTGGATGGATTTAAGATTATTTCAATCTTGTTGTAAATCATTGTTAATTTTTGAATTTCAACTCCTCTCCAACTCACGCAAACTGGACTACTTATATCATCTTATTATTCTAAATCTCGTCTTAGCCCTAGTTTCCTTTTTCAGAGCCCCAGCATACGGATCACTCAATTCTGCTAGGCTAAAAAGTTAATCAGCATGAGTTAAATCCACGAGCTACTCTAGCGGATTCAATCACTTGGTGTCCTTACTAGAAGATAGAGGCCAATACCTTGTGCAGCAATTTAACACATTTTTCGACTGTCTGGCGCACTTTACACGAAATCAGCCTGAAACTTCGGTCCCCTCCTATTGGCGACCCAACAACTACACCTACAACTTATCTATAAAAGTTCACGTGTGGAAGTCGTGTCAAGCCACTGACTCTTGCTCCATCAATGTCTTTCGAGGGTGTGAAAACGTGTCCGGATGAAGTAGTTTTCTACCCTGTTCATCTCCGAAACCATATGTATTGAAGGATGAAGATCTTATGTGGCAAACATGTTGAAATACATAACTACGAACTAAACCATTCTCTATATCATAGACTTTACACCTTTCGAGGAGTCCTCGAACCATCTCTAGGACTTAGTATTATCATCGCTGGAGCTGGATGACAATTGCTTTCTTCCCACTTCCGTGATAGACTTGTGTATTTTACATTTTACTTGTACCGTTTGACCAGTTGCACTTTTGCTAATAGGATTTTTTAATAGAGACTAGTAATTTTGGAGTCTAGATAAGTTCTAAGTGAGATCATCTAGATTGCTCGGTGATACATCATATACAGAACAATCTCACTTGAAGTTGAGTTTATTCGTTTAGCAGGTTTGAATTGACTTGTCAAAATGCATTTCGTTCAGAAAATGGCGTTTTCCTATATCTTACAAGAGACCGAGGATAAATTTTGATTATGAACGCTTCTAAGACATTCGTTATTGAGTCCATTTTCTTTTGAACTTGTGCAAATGCAAACTAGAGTATTTGCATCATCTTATTACCCTAGTATGTCTTTGGCTCTATAGTTCTTTTCATTATTCTCAACTTGAGCAATTGGAATAGTCCAATCTGCTGATTAAGTTTAAATTTTACTAAGCAGAAGGATCACATGACCCTTTTAGCCTTAATCTAAACAAGTCTCTCGCTGACAATATGGGATGTCTTCACAATGCTTCTTGTTTCCATTTGAAATAAGCGCTGTACATGAATCAAAAGAATATAGAAGAACGAGAAAACATTTACTTCTGGAACACTTAAGATGAATCTAGAAGGTCGAAATAACTTCTTTACTTTTGGAATATTTCTCTACCGAAGTCGGCTCCAGCAATTATTTGCTTTAAAATCGGGGAACGCTTATTGATCAATTACCTGACCCCAAACCTAGTTTTAGGCAGGTTAAGCCTCGTCTTTTAAATGGAAAGAATACTGTTTGAAAGTTGCCAAAGAGAACACCTAAGCACATACCTTATGAGCTTGAATTTGAAATTATCAGATATTCGCAATGAGTTATTCCTGATTAGACAAATCACATCAATTATAGGGCCAGTAATGTTGCATTATATGGGAACCAACTAAAAGTATGTGATAGAAGTATGATTTGAAACAGCTTTCACTTCGGCTTAGAAAGACAAGATAGCGCACATCTCATTTATCTAACAATTCACTAATATTTGACATCTGGTTGTATCATACATTATATATATATATATATATAGCATAACATAATATAATAATCTATAGAAAATAATACATGATTCCACATAAGATACGATATTCAATGAAATGGAAGAATAATCAATATCTTAACTATTTAAGATTATTAAAGTTTAATATTTACAATTGAGATAAAATAAAGCTTAAAATAAATTATTTGTTCATAAGTACTACAATATAGTGCTTCTCTAATGCATCTAAGAAGAATAAAAAAATTATTCATAAATCTTAAATGCGTTGTATTATACCTTTAAGATTAAGAATAATATACAATATCAAATGGTTTTGAATTTTATGAATTTTTTAAATGATGTAATCATTTATTTCAAGATTCAAAATTCAAACTAAAATCCAGAACTCTCAAATCTATATCTAATTCAAAACAATAATGAGAAAAGAAACAAGTATATTCAATAAGTCTTACATGATACAACTATTAACATAAAATGACATTAATAATAAATTATAATATTTACATGTACATTATCTAAAATAAAATGATAATCTAAGGTTATAAACATTCCTGTGTTTTAAATTTTAGAACTCAACCTTAAGTCCTAAATTCTTAACTCAGTAAAATAAGAAGATATTCAAAAAGTTGAGGTACACTGACCTATTCATGAGATAGACCAAACTAAAAATAAAAGAACGAAGAAAATAACGTAAAGAACAAATTTCCAAATAAGAGATTATACATATCCTAGAATATAGAATATCGCTTGGTATAGAATACCCTAGAAAATAAAATAGAATATCGCTCCACTCGACCCCATCCTCACCTAATGCTCTTTCGATGTTTGTCACTTTTAACTTCGCCCCCGTTCCTCACCCCACCCACCCATCTTCACTTAATGCTCTTTCAATGTTTGTCTGTTTCATGGTTCGTAACATTTCAAAAGGATCTTATGTGAAGATTGGGAGAGCTTAGCTTTAGCTTTGAGTGTCTATAGTTCGGTTTCTGAGGGGCTCACTGAGTTCTGATGAGGTCAGAACTTAAATACTAGTATAAAAAGTAAAAGATGAGATTTATCTGACAATAATTTTCTTGAATAGCAAAAGTTTAGTGTCCAAATGTGCAGTGCTAAGTAGTGAAAAGTGTACAGGATTTAGACCATACTTCTTTTATTAAATACAAATTAGTTTATTTTTCTCTTCATAGTTACGAGGGAGACACGATGATGAAGAAACTAAACTCGATTTATCTTAGATGTATGTTTTTGGAGGCTAGAAGTTTTTTAAACAGCAATTTGTGCGGCAATTTGACGCAGCACTTTAAGTCCCTTACACTGTGACAGCCACGGAAATTTGGTTGCGAATTCGGCTTGATTATCTTGGGCAAATTTACGTGACAGCAACATCGGCTTGACGAGTTTGACGTGTCTGATGTTTCTAGATGTTTCGAGGATCCCAGTAATGCTTAAAACTCAAGACTAAATCGTAGAATTTACATCAAAGTTCTCAAGACTTAGTAATGAGAACTGTTTGAACCAGCTTTTGTAGTTTTGCTCCTAGTGTCCAAATATAATAGCGCAGCATTTAAGATGCTTAATGTGTATATCAAATTTCGAAACAAGGCGGTCTATTTTGAATATCTTTTCCACCCAAATGACTCCGAACCTAATGGGTATACTTGCCTATATCAAACTCAAGTATTTTAGAACTTGAATCCAATATAGAATTATTTGTTAAATGTTTACCTTTTTGCCTTGGGATGTGAAACCCAGCCACTATCAAGTGCACTTGAAGCCTATAGTCTAAGAAAAATTCCTCATTTTGCTTTTCACCATATACCATCGTAATGCACTTTAATAAATTATTAAAAGAATGCATGGTTATTAAACAATTGTTAGTACAAGCTGTCAGACGCGATGAATGAACAGAGGTGCAGTGACTGATCCTGCCAGGCCAATTCCTACTTTCCTTGCTGCATATTACAAGAACATCAAAGGCCAACGATATCTAACGTATTGATGTGAATAAGAATAAAAACTAGAGTCTATCAGGGATACTGTGAGGTACCTTTCGGTGGCAGTCTATGCCACCGAAAACATGCATCTCATCTAGCAACTACTAGAGGTCTTTTGTCTTCAAAGCCAAATCTCTCCATGATCAACATCGATATCAGGGTGGATGAACTTGTGAAGGACTGAATGCAACCATCGGCGTGCATTCTGCAACAAACACGATCATATATCTCCATACAAATGGCAGCTATCTGATTCCCTCATATCGCCACTGCTTTGGAACACTGTTCTATCGTGCTAATCCAGTAAGGCAGATGAAGTTGTCGTAATCTGAAAGGGAATCACTGGCTGAGCCCGATAAAGGTGGAAACTGCCGAGTGTAGTACTCCTCTGCCCCTGTGGTGATTTGATATGCCCGGGCGAATCAGTCACCGTAGCATCGGAGAAGCTATGACTTTCCATGCCAGTTGTGATATCGGTAGGTTACAATATTTCGAGCTGATATTTTTGAGCAGTGCGCCAAAACTTCTTCTACAAGATGAAACACCGTTCTTATATAATTTTTTTCAACTATATTATCATATTCTCCAGATAATGATTTATGGAGAGAGATCTGTAAGCTCATTGATTTCAGTGATATGCAACATCCAAAAATTAAGCTGAAATGTGATTACTTACTGTAATCACCAAAATTTAGATGAATTTACATTACTCAGTTTGAGCTCTTCTTCTCAACACGCTTCTGAGACTTTTGACTTCCTGAAATACTTTAATGTTAACTTTACTATTTTCCACAAGCACGCTGTTGCAATAGTTGTTGAAGTGATTTCGTCCACTGTGACTTCAACGCATGTGAATTCTTACGGGGGGCCTCGGGGGACCAGGATATTCTTTTGATGCGAGGCAAGGATGTCACAACTAGAGAGAGGGGGAGTAAAAACAACAGAATGTTGGAGCGTCTGCAGATCTTCAGTAGTTCCTTCAACGCTTCTCGGCTGAGGGAGCCTTTAGTTCCTATGTGGTAGAGATAGGAGGGTTCGCAGTCTAGGCAGAGCAAAGAAGTTGGAGACGTGACGGTGATCAGCGACGAGAGACGGACGATTTTCTTTTACGATGCTATTCTGGATTGAATGGAGATGTGTTGCGGTCTCTATCGATGATGTAGTTCCTTGGAACCCTTCCCCGGTGAGAGATCCTTCAGTTCCGTGTTGCAGAGATAGAAGAGCCTTGCAGTCTAGTTAGTGCGCTCGAATTGAAGACGTGAGGTATTCAGCATCGCGAGATGAACGTCTTCATTTGCGATGCTCGTTTGATTTGAAGGGAAACGTGTGACACTTACTCTCAACCATGGCGACCTCAAGTCCACATGCAGAAGCCAGCACAGTGCGGCTGGGGGGTGTAGAAACAAGTCCAAGATGCAAACGGGTACTTTTCCTTATCACAAACTCAATAACATGAGAGGCCGTCGGCGTTGAGTCCCATGTTTAATCAATGTACAGTTTGAAGATGGTTAGACTCAATCTCTCAAGCAACCTCATCTCGTTGCAATAAAGTGTCCTGAAAAATCTTTTGCAATCTAGCTTATCAGGAACTTCCGCCCGAATACTCTGGCTACATACAGTCGTGGAAATCTTTGTTTTCCTATGTTCCACTGAAACTATGGGCTAAACGTCCTAGAATCTTCGTGGTACAAGTTTAATCTTAAATGCCGCCTGAGAACTACAGCTGCATGGCAGAGAGAAACAAAGAGAAAGAAAGGGCGACCGCGTAGAAAACATGGAGGATGGGAAGACCCCATCAAGCCGAGAAATGGGAATGGTACATGTCGTCTCCAACCTTCCATTGGCGGCACCGCCAACCATCATGTGTACTTGCATAGTGCATGCATGTGAGTGATTCTTCTTCTTTCGATTTTGGTTTTGCAGCTAAGTGACGAGGTGTATGAGCTCTACTTCCCGCCTAAAGGACCAGTCAACTTGGAGATCGTTCTTTTTCATGGTTTTAACCTTGGAGAAAGAGAAGACGCATACCTTTCGACGTGGAGACGAGAAGAAGACCCTACGTGTTCGCTGGACTCTTTGCTTGCCGAAGCATACCCTCAAGCTCGAGTTCTTGCAGTGTCATACGATGCGAGTATCGCTAAAACGTGTAAGAAGGGGAGGATGGACATGTATAATGTTGGAGAGAACTTGGCTCAATCTCTCATCCAGCAAGCAAGTGTAGGGAAAAATTGCCCAGTTTTACTGGTTGGTCACTGCGTGGGTGGACTAGTGCTTAAAGCACTCTGCTTGACAGCTAATCATTTTGCAACTAGTAGAGGGAAGCACATCGGCATACAGCAATATCCCTACTCACTCTTTTTGAGCAATCTTAGAGGAGTTTTCTTCTATTCCACGGCTCATTCAGGATCCCCGATATTTCAGAGAGGAGAATCTGAGGGGAAAGGTCTCTTGGCTAGATGTTGGGAGCTACTCAATTCAGACGCTTGCAGAATAAACTTTGAGTTTGCGGCTTTGCGTGGACAACACGGGTGGAAGGCAGGTGGTGTTTGTGAAGCAAATGAAACCGATATAACGACCCTCATCCTGCGGCCTACTCCTGTATGTTTTTTGACCAACTTGAGTCAATAATGATTGCACGATTCAAGAGATTTCAAGAATCCTTTTTTTCACATCCTTATAAAGTGTTTGTGTTCCGATGGTTCCATGCTACTAAAATGAGTCAAGTAAGCGACCCTGCTGGATGAATCAAAATTGGTTGGCTCGAACCTAATTCACAATGCACTGTGCGTTCTTTTATAGTTTACGCGATTTGCTACAAAGCCTCGTACTGCAGTCGTGACGGAAGAAGCGTCAGCGAGATATGACATCGATCTAGGATGCTTCTCTACTATTTCTGGAGAAGATTACTTCACTATTTGTAGGCCTAAGGATCGGCAGTCGATGAGCTTTCAATGTCTGGATAATTTCCTCAAAGCCATATGCATGGAAGAGGTGCGTATGCGCTTTTTGCGCTGCCTAGAAAGGAACATATATCTTCATGTGATGCAGGACGTGATTCATTACTGATGAACTCTGAGGCTGTATGGTATAGGAACTGCCAGATGCCAAGTTGTAGGTAAGTCCTTGCTGATAAGCTCTGTGTATTGTCAATATTTGGCACATGCGTATCAGTTTTGAAGACAGTTTTGAAGTTTACAGAGAGCCTGTGTTGCATGTCTCCACCCGAGGTGCAGACAAACCTCTGTGACCTCATCTTTTAGACATCAATTACTTGAGAGTCATGGATCGAGGTGAGGCAATTAAAGTTATGTCCGTTTCAAGGCAATACCAGGTTTGACAGTCATGACAGGAGTGTTGTACCGTGCCCCTTTTACAGGAGGAACAGATTGCCCAGCAGCGACGTTTTCTGCATCATCCCCGTGTGATGGTAGATATGGGCAAACGAAAAGCCGATGTGATTAAAATGCTGAAACTGGAAGATGCAGAGACTTCCAGATTGGCGTTGCAGGTGGTAGGTATGGGTGGAATTGGCAAGTCGACCCTTGTCAAGGAAGTCCTCAAAGAAATTGGACGCTTCTTTGACTCTGTCTGGTTTGTTGAAGTGGGAAACCGGACAATAATTTCGGCACTGCTGGAGTGTCTGGCTAGTGAGAACTTCTATAGCAGGGGCAGGCGAAGTGTCATTACGCAGAACGTTCAAGAGCTATGGCTGCTGTTGAAGCGGAGTAGAGTCCTGCTTGTGTTGGATGATGTTCAGACTGAGGATCAGATAAGTGTCTTCCTGCAACCAGAGAACTTTGGGTACGGGAGCCGTCTCATTGTCACTTCGAGAATTCAAAAAGAAATGCCTGGATTTGTGAAGTACAACGTTCCTTTCCTATCCCAGGAAAGTGCGGACGAACTATTCCGAGCTCAAGTCAATAATATTCAGGTGGTTTGCGCAATTCCTGCAAAGTTGGTGAGGGAGATAGTGAGAAAATGTGATGGATTACCTCTTACGGTAGAGGTGATAGGAAGTTACTTGCGCAATGAGAATAAATTGGCCAAATGGGAGGGTACGCTCAATAAGTTGGGCAAAGCGGAATCTGTGGATGGAACTGCTGATGACAAATTGTGGCGGAAATTGAGAGTGAGCTACGACGATCTAGGGAATCCGGAACAAGAGATGTTTCTTGACTTGGCCTCGTTTGATAAGTATGGTCCATGGGAAGAGCAATATGATTTGGAGGTGTTCAGAGCAGCATGGAGACCAACATCGTGTGACGCCACGGTACAGGTAGAATTGGAGAACTTGGTGAATAGATCACTTATTCGCATCATCACAAGGAATGGTGATGAGGCTACGGAGGGAAAAGACTTGGTAGTGTACATACACGCGCAGCTGAGGGACCTAGGGAAGTCTATTTCCAGGCCGCAGCGCACAAATCCAGAGAATTGCAGGGGACTTTGGAAACAAGAAGATGCAGAGCATCTCTTGACCATGTGCAAGGTGAATTCCGTAGTATTCTGTCCATCCAATTTGTGGATTTCAATGGACTGTCTGGACATACATAATATTGACTTTGTACGATTTTGGTTTGGGTGACACTAATGCGGATTTAGAATCTATACTTATTGAAGTCATCTCTTTTACAGAGGCGAACAGTCGTCACCAATTCCAAGCTTGAGGTACTATCCGTGGAGCTGAATCGGAGAGGAACATCTTCTCATGCAGCTATCGGTGAAGAGAAAGGACAAGCTTTACCGTGGGGTACTGTCCATGAATTGGAAAGATTACGCTTGTTGAGAATGTCAATTATCAATATGATTGAATCGGATCATACTCATCAGCGATTTCCTTCTGGTCTGACTCTGCTACACATGGTCCATTGTTCCAAAGGGTCTCCAGAAAGATGGTTACCTTTTGTTCGGTGGTGGAGCAGTGACAGGTGGCCAATTCGAGACGAAGATGTGGGGGCGCTCCATCAACTGGCTGTTCTCCTTTTGGAGAAGTGTAATTGTGTACGACTTCCTGAGAACATACACGAGCTGAGGAATCTGAAGATTCTCCGAGCGTTGAAGGCCCTCACGATACGTTGTTCAGCTTTGAAGGCGTGGCCAACTCCAAACCCCCTTGCGACTGTACCACAAGAGGTTTTTCATCTTGACGCTCTCACGAATTTAACTCTGGCAGACCTTCCTTTCTTGATGGGATTGCCAGACAGCTTCGGGAGGATGAGATCCCTCGAAACATTGGTCATCTCCGAATGCTCTGCTCTGAAGACTCTGCCTGAAGGTTTCGGCGACCTGAAGCACCTGAAGGAACTGCATATAATGGATTGCGTAAACTTGGAATCCCTATGCGAATCTTTCGGCAACTTGGACAGCCTTGAGGAGCTCCTTCTATATGACCTCGTTGCTCTGAGGATGCTGCCGGATTCAATGGGATCATTGCGGTCTCTCGAAAGTTTCGGATTGTGCGGTGTCCGAAATTTGGCCACATTCTCATGGAACATATTTGCTATTGGAACGCTGACACAATTTAGTATTGAGGTTTGTGACCGTTTGGAGAGCCTGGGGCAAGGATGGGGACAGGAGAACTCTACCGGGTCTCGACCTTCCAATCTTAAAACTTTATCCATTGATGGGTGTCCCAGACTCAGATATCTCCCCGAATCTCTTGGACAGTGCAGGGTTCTATCGGAGCTGATAGTCTGGGACACAAATCTCAAATCTCTGCCCGAGTCCCTAGGGGAGCTTAAAGGGCTCACAGTATTAGACCTTCAGGATTGTGACAGCATCAAGCGTCTACCCTGGAGTACAGGGGAACTTACAGCGCTCACGAAGCTGAGTTTAGGGTCCTGTGAAGAACTGGAGGTCCTACCGGAGACTGTAAGTCAACTGACAGCACTACACCACCTAGACCTGTACCCGACAACCGGTGTAAGCACCGGCATGACCGGTATCGGTGACCTGGATAATGCTGAAGTACCGGCGTCACTAGGGGACTTGAAGGCGCTCACTTCTCTACGGATTCATAGATGTGCAGTTGTTCCCGAATCTCTCTTTCAGTTAACAGGGTTGCATCACTTGTCAATATTTGGTGAGGGGTTTGACATACCTGATTCTCTTGGAAAGCTTGAATCACTACACAGCCTCGAGATAAGAGGATGCCATAGTATTCCGATGTCCTTGGGACGACTCAGTTCCCTAAGAACATTGAATATCATAGGTCATAGAATTTCGGACAAATTCTCTGCATCATTGGGACACCTTCAGTCATTACCAGAGTCGGGAGGCATTAATGGGAGTGGAATACCCGAGTGGATGAGGGGTGAGAGTCATCTTTTGAGTCTACCTCAGTCCTTAGGACACCTTGGGTCACTAACAGAATTAACATGCAGAAATCTGAGCGCAATCCCGGAATCCTTAGGGCAGCTCAGCGCTCTACGATTCTTGAGTATTGAAGGTGAAATGGTTCCTACGAGTTTACCAGAATCTTTGGGAAACCTCGGATCACTAACACGATGGACATGCATAAATGTGGATCTAATGCGGCTCAGCGCCATAATGTCCTTGGAAGTTAAGGGTGGGAGTCATCCTCTGAGTCTACCTGAGTCCTTGGGACACCTGAAGTCCTTAAGGGAATTGAAATGCGAAAATGTGAAGGAAATACCCGAGTCCGTAGGGCAACTGAACGCCCTGGAATCCTTGACGATAACTGGTGGAACTCTGGCGAAACTACCCGAGTCCTTGGGACAGCTTGGATCACTGACGGACTTGTGGGTGGAGGAATGCGCAAATATTAGCGGAGTCCCGGTTTCCTTGAAACTACTCACCACACTGGAGAGTCTGTCAATATCCAAGTGTGGGATCTTCGAGAAGGTACCTGATGCTCTACACCATCTGGTTATGCTTGAATCGTTGATTGCACCCGATTTTAGAGACTTTGAGGGTTTTCCGGAGTCACTCTTGCCTCTCATCAATTTAAATTCTTTAACAATCAGCGGATCTAAAACATGTGATGTCAAGAAACCGATATTTGAATCACTCAAACGACTCCCTAGATTGGGCACATTGACAATACAGAATGCTGAGAACTTCGAGGGTCTCTTGGAATCACTAGGGCAACTACCAAGGCTACGTTCCTTGGACATCCGGGAGTCTAAAGATGAACAGCGCAGGTTTGATATGATGCTATCGGGGCATTTCAGATCCCTTATAAACTTGACTTTTGACCGATGCGAAAACTTGATAAGTCTGTCGACGTCAGTTAGTTCGTTAGAGAGTGTAAACATCGAGGATTGTAGCAGGTTTGAGCGAATACAAATTTCTGTAGGGAAGTTGAAACTTTTGCGGATACGAAACTGCCCGAGGTTCATAGGCCTGCCCGATTCTTTCGGGCGGGCCTGTGAACCTCTTGCGCATATCGAACACGATGAAGACGGACTGTATTGGTGCAAATACTGGTAGAAGCAGCGACGCGTAAAAGAAAATAAAGGAGATTGCCCGCCCCATCAAGCCATATAAGGAAAACAAACGGGTAAAACGGGGCCGAGGCCCTCGAGCATCGCCAATAATGGGTCATGCTGCATTTAGCATATCCAAAGCATTCATAGAAGATAGTCAGAAGGCTTCTGAAAATTAATATTTTATCTTCCATCGGGCGAATCATGTACTTGTGAACAGTTATCAACCAATAACCATGGTTATCCATGTCTGTTCGGCATAACATTTCCAAAATGATCTTATGTGAAGATTGGGAGAGCTTAGCTTTGAGTGGCTATATTTCGGTTTCTCAGGACCTCACTGAGTTCTGATGAGATCAGAACATAAGCACTAGTATAAAAGTTAAAGGATGAGATTTATCTGACAACAATTTTTTTGAAGAGAAAAAGTCTATTGTACATTTCCTAATGTGCAGTGCTAAGTGGTACAAGATTTAGACAATACTTCTTGGATTGAATACAAATAAGTTTATTTTTCTCTTCATAGTTACCAGGGAAGCACGATGAAGCAGAAATTATACTCGCCTTATTTTAGATGTCTGTTTCTAGAGCCTATGAGGTTTTTAAAAACAATATTCACCAACAGCCTGTGCAGCAATTTGACGCACCACTTTTAGTCCCTTCCAGTGTGGAGAGCCACGGAATTTTGGTTGCGACTTCGGTATGATTATCTTGGGCAAATTTACATGTCAGCACCTTTGGCTCGAAAAGTTTGACGTGTTTCATGTTTGTCGTCCAATAATTCGAGGATCCTAGTAATACTTACTGATTCATGACTAAATCATAGAGTTTACATCAAAGTTCTCAAGAAATAGTAATGAAACTGTTCCAACCATTTTTTGTACCCTTGCTCCTAATGTCCAAATAGGTTAGCCCAGCATTTGAGATGCTTAATATGTAATATGAAATCTCGGAACAAGGCGGTCCATTTTGACTTTTGAATATCTCTTGCACCCAAATGACTCCAAACCTAATGGGTATACTCGCCTTTATCAAAACCAAGAATTATGGGATTTGAATCCAATATAGAATTATTTCTTAAAATGTCCACCTTTTTGCCTTGGGATGTGAAACCCAGCGACTATCAAGTGTACTTCAGGCTTATGGCCTCAGAACAATTCCAAATCTTGATTTTCAACATATACCATCATAATACACTTTTATAAGTTATTATAAAAGATGTGGTTTCTAACAATTATTAGTACATTTTAATATTTCACTTGAAAAAATAATTGCTGTATGACGTGTATAGTTTTTTTAATCAGCAAATAATTATGAATGTAATAATAATATATATATTTATATATATGAAATAAAGAAGAAAAATAAATAATATATATTAAATTTTTCATAAAATATAGATTTATGAGAAGAACATTACTAATCAAATATGTGGTATAGAGTATGGCTCAATTTAATACAAATCACAAAAGCTCTCTCAAAGTTACTTTGCTTTTCTGTCTTCATGGGTCCGAGTACAGATTTAATACCTTATACTGTACTTGCATCCTTTGAACTTTTGATAGAAAGAGTCTAGAAATCCTTTAGGCGTCTGTAAGGAGCGATATGTCCGCTAATGTCTTCATTACAGTGCAGTGCCACGTACAAAAGGAATAGCTCAAGGCATTTCCTATGCATTTAAGCGCGTACCAAGAGTAGTGGTCGCAGCAATAACGATTGTATCCCGATTTCAGCCTTACGACGGATTTTAATTGATCTCTGCAAGAATTAGGAAGATTTTAAAGTTTGTCGGTAATCATTCAGTTTTGCGTTGACACGATTCAATAAGGCGATGTCTACAGACGAGGTATCTATAGCCGTTCTTGCTGAGTGCTAGAAATATGTAGTTGTATGTTCTAAATCCCAAAAACAACAAGATTGCCTAGCAGTGCATCTCTTCTGATCTGCAGTCATTCCCGAATTCTCTCTCAACGAGCAGGATTGAATACCTTGTCAATATGTGGGAGATGGAGGACTAACCTGATTCGGGAATGAGACCACTGCAAAGGCTCAACATAAGAAGTTGCAATGGCATTCCCATGTTTTTAGGCCAACTCAGCTCCCTTAAAACATTGAAAACATTTTATAGGACTCATGACAGCTTACCTGAGTCCTTGTGAAGTTCCGGTCATTAATAAGGTTAGAGTGTGAAGGAATGTCGAAGTCCTTACGGCAACGCAACGGCCAGGTGATCTCTTGCTGCGCGTTCACCCAGGTCCTTGGGACACCCGTCACTAACAGGACTTTAATCCCAAAAATGGTAAAGAATTCCTGGAACCCGAGGGCAACTCGGAGGTCTCGAATCTTTGACAGTACTGGTGGGACCTCTGGCAAGGCTACCCCAGTCCTTGGGACAGCTAGGATCGTTGACGAGGTTGAAGGTTGTGCAGTGCAAAGGTATTAGCAGAGTCCCGATTTCCCTGAAACTACTCACCACACTACACAGCTTAGAGAGTGAATGCCCAAGTGCGGGATGTTCGAGAAGGTACTTGATTCTCTACTGTAACAACATTTTCTTATCCTTAAATGGCTGAGTGTACCGAAATTGAGACACTTCAAGAGCGGTCCAGATTCACTTGTCATCTCTACGCCTTGGAGAATGTATTGCACTCCTAGTCACTATGGTAGATGCAGGTAACTATTCTACTTTATATATAAAATACAAGATGTCTTTATCACCAACATAAGAAATGAAAATCTTAGCACTCAAATTTGATCTCCTCTAAGTTATGGCTATGCTAGCCAATCTCTATTCCAATTGCTTAATCCAAATAGCCATAATTGTATCAAAAGCAAGGGTCGATACTACATTCCTACCAGGTGTGGATCCTCTCACCACTTTTGCTACCTTGTCCTCCATGACTTAGAGCTCCTCTACCACCTACTATAGCAATCCTACCACTCTATATCTCCAATGAAGGTGAAAGCATTGGTCACTAGTGTGACCAAATATGTGGCAATTGTCACACTATTTCTATGTTGGTTGGGATGCATCAAAGGTATTATGTCCACTAGCCTAAGTGCACTCTCTCTTGTGGTGAGATCCACCACAAGTCCAACAAACAATAGCACCACTTGCGGGTTGCTACTAACTTGAAAATGAAAGTAAAGGTCTAGCTACACTAGGCCCTCCACTCACTCCATAGGATCTAGATGGTCCATTCTATCATAAAAAATGGACATGACATGATGCATTATGTTGCACTCTAGAAAAAGTAACAAGTATAGATGAGTTCTCCCTACCAAATCTAGATGTCACCACTCTCTCTTCCACCATGTTGAGTTCAAATGCGCTCAACCAAACTAAAGAACATTGCCAAGCAGGTGAATTAGCCTATAACAATGGAGCATCATGTACTCTATGTTGCAACTTCCTGTCCAAGATCTCATACCAAAATTGGATAGCTTGGACCTCAATAACTACTTGAGTGAAATTGATCAATAGTCTCATGCAAATGTATGCCTTGCATAGGCTTTTGTTAGCCTTTTGCTAGAACTTTTACAAGCTTCTCAACTTGTCAATCCATTATAATATTCCCAAGACATTAACAATCTCAATAGAAACACATATGAGAAAACATAAAGTTTCACACTCAAACTCTGATGCACCAAATGAGCACCTTGGCTTTATTATGTAATAAAGCAAAAATACACAATGGAAGCTCTACCCTTTGATCAGATACATGGATTGGTGACATGTCATTGATCTCTACCCTTAGATTAAGTTCTTGCATGGATGACATGTCAATTGTGGTCCTATTTGGTTGGTCACGCAAGTGTTGATCGGAGAGAATGTTTAGGGAATTTTCTTGTAAGAATCTTAGAATTGCATGAGTGAGATACTATTGGAAAGCTCTTGATGAGCCAAAAAGGGGAGAAGGAAGGCCAACTTTTTCTTCCTTGGGAGGAGAGCCTACACATTTTTCAGGCTTAATTCATCCGTTTAGGCCCCCAAAATTACCTCCATATTTCAAACATATTTTGATTTCTGTTTTATTAGTAGAAGTACCCTTTTGGTGATACCTCTTTCTGATCTACATAGTCCATCATGTATAACATTCTTCCAAATATTACCAAACCAAATTTCACCTCTAGATCAGATGGTTAGCTATTATTTCTAAAGTTTTCAAGAATATTTTGATTTTTGCCATATTAATAAAAGTAATATTTTGGTGAT
Organism: Lunularia cruciata; assembly: GCA_948567375.1. Lineage (NCBI taxonomy): Eukaryota > Viridiplantae > Streptophyta > Marchantiopsida > Lunulariales > Lunulariaceae > Lunularia > Lunularia cruciata. Next base: position 9,628,992 of record OX419762.1, on the reverse strand, counting down.
ATCTCTATCTGATCTACTTAGTCCATCATATATAACATCTTTTCAAATTTTAACAAACCAAATTAGCCTCTAGATCATATGTCTAGCTGTTGATATTACATCAGCATTCCCTAGTAGGTTTACCTCAAGCACTAGAAGAGCTCCACAATGGGATGAAACCCTAGTATTGCACCACCTCTTGTAGTGGTACCCCCACTTGTAGTAGCACCAACTCCAACTAGTGCAATTCCACTAGATCCACCAATGCTATTAGAGTTATAACTTGTAGGTATTGTTGATCTCCCCTAGCAACCAAACATAAAGTGATGAAAATGTAGTTTGGTGACCAATAATGTCTCCATAGCTTGATCTTCTCCAAGTGAGCTCTCCTAAACTCATTATAGTCATCCATTGGTGGACCCTCTAGGTGTTGAAACAATCCTTTCCATACATATTGCATATTATATCAACTATCAAATTCTTGGATAAAATTATCCAACTCTATGATATCCATTGTACCAAAGTACTGCTTGGGGCCCTTGGAAGCCAAATAAATCTCATCCATGTCCCACAATACTAGTGCAAACACACCAAGTGCACTCTCCATCCAAGCAGCTCTTATATCAAATTCCAAATCATAGTCACCCTCCTCCTTCACTAGGACTTGAGATAGAGGTTGATATCGAGTGCCACTCCATGTAAACCCACTATATATTATAGTGTTATCTCTTCTAAAATTTCCAAATAACTCAATCATGACAATGTAACTCAAACCACCACAATTACCCCACCAAGGATTACCACCAACTTAACACCACCCACTAATGTAACTCTAACTACAACACCTACACTAGAAGAAATTACAACTTATAACTTGCCAGCACAACATGCACTCTCATGGTTTGCATGTCATCACTTCTTGCCTCATCAGAGGGGAACAAAAATAGTCTCACTAGTTATCATTCTAAGCTCACTATCAAGAGCACACCAAAACACCAACACTCTAAGGTCATGTCATCTCATACAAACATGTTTCACAATAAGAAATAGAGAATGTAAAAAGGCTAATCATAAGAAATTTGAACAAAACACTCCATCTCATAGATCAACACCGGATTCACTCTATCGCCATTTGGCATTTGATATAATAAGAGTGTCCATCTACTCCTAAGCTGTGCACCAAATCAACCCTAATTCACCTCTTGGGTCAAATTGAATATGCATTATCACAACTCTCAAAAAGTTGGCTAGCATTTTTGCACACCATTTGCACCACGGCCAAAATCTACATCAATTTGTACAAGGCTTTCACACACAATCAATCTCAAGGAAATCTAAGACCTTAATCAAGGTACCAATAACCAGCCAAGCTTGGAGATACCACTAAGATACTCAATTCTTGCACGCAATTCTTACTCTCCTATCTCTTATGTAATCAATTCTTTCTTCACTCTATATTAGATATGTGCTCAATCCTCAACAATCTTCAATTGATTAGATCTTTGATGTAATAAATTCTTTCTTCACTCAACAATCCACCAACAATTGGGCATTGATTAAAGTCAAATCATACACACTCTAACTAAGAGACTCCATGTGATGCTCTCCGACCTCTCTCTATAATAGCTAAGAACCCAAAGGCTCAACATCAAAGAAGAGAGCTTTATGGAGCTGCATTTTGAAAGTCAACCCCCTGCTCGACCTAGGACTCCAACCCTAACGGCATCATTGATGGCACATCCAATGGTGAAAATGGTGCAAGTGATGGTGGGTTCTACCATGAGATCAATAGCCCAAACATAAAATTGAACCACCAACAAGTAGTCCATGAATAACTACCAAAATATTTACGATTACCAACACTACCACTCCAACATCCAAGCAACCTAGCTTTGGCATTACAAATGTCATGATAATGCATGAAATTGTAAAACTGTAATGGCTTCATCAAGAGTGGTATAAGAACAAGGAGGAGAGGGGTTCAAAGGCATGACAATAAACAAGGACACTATGAACAAATAGTAGTAACAAATGCAAGCAGATTATGAGCAAACAATGATAACAAACACACCAGATTATAAGCAAGAGAGCAAACTCCAACTCTTGTGAATTTTCATGATTGGGGGCCTTACTCCCAATCATGAAAATTACCCATAACATAACTCACTATCGTTCTTTACTTGTTAGATCTAGTATTGTCAAATGGAATCATCAGATTGGTTAGTATTATACAATGAGTTGGATTTGCTAAAAAGGTGAGGTGGGTTTACAAATTGCTTTTCAGAAATAACTTTACAAAGTTTCATGTAATTTCTAAATGGTATTTACAATTTTTTTTCTAAATTATATTTACAAAGTGTTTGAAAATTTTATATGGGTCACACCAATATTATTCTATTTGGGTAGATTATGGGGATCCATCCAAGTTCCTTAATTTTAACAAACCCTCTAATTGGTGGTCGTAAGAAATAAAAGATATGGAATTTACAATATAACCCATAAAATATTAATTATTATCACTAATAGATTATCTGATTTGAATTTTGTGCAAATGGTTCTTTAGGGAATCTAGGAAAATTTCAAGAAGAAGGTGTTGAAAGATGTTTGAAAATAAGAAATAAAAGAGATGGAGTTTACAATATATCCCGTTAAATATTAATTAGTATCAATAATAGATTTTCTGATTTGAATTTTGTTCAAATGGTTCTCTACTATTTCTTATATAGACTCTATTAGGGCTTAGCCCCATTTTGCCTTTTTAGTCTCTCCTTGTAAGGCTTGATGGGGTCTTTCCATCCTTCATGTTTTCTACACGTCTCCCTTTTCACGTTCTCTTTAGTGAATCCAAGGAAATTTCAAGAAGAGTTGTTTGAACGTCGGCAAAAAGTAAGTGCTTGTGGGCTTCCAAAAAGTTAATGCTTGTTGAAGTTCGTTGGTGTCTATTTTTCTCGTGGTAGTTCAATGTGTTATCCAAGTCACCTAATTGATTCAACACTTATTTCATTATCTAAACATCCATAAGTGGAAGTCTGCTTTTTAGAAATGAACATAGTTTACATCAATTTACCCACAAAGGATATTTACGATGGGTTCAGTTAGTAACTTATGGGCGATCTAAACATCCATAAGTGGAAGCCTGCTTTTTAGAAATGAACATAAATTACATCAATTTACCCACAAAGGATATTTACGATGGGTTCAGTTAGTAACTCACGGGCGAGTGAAGAATTGCAAAAAAAGTGATTAAAAGTTTATTATTTGTCCTTTAGACATCGTCAATACTATTTCTGAAACCCTCTAACGTAGGGCGACGTACAAAAAGAATAATTGTAGTAGCACCAACGATTGTATCTCGATTTCAGACTTGAAACGGGCTTTAATTGATCTCTACAAGACTAAGTAAGATTTAAAAATTTGCAGTTATTATTCAGTTTTGGGTTGACTCAGTTCAAGAAGGCGATCTCACGGAACAAACTAGGTGTATAGTCGTGCATGCTGAGTGCTAGAGACACGTAGTCAGAGCTACTTTGTACTGCGTACTAAATCGCAGAAAACAACAAGATCGCCTAGCAGTGCATCTTTTCTGATGTGCAGTCCTTCCCGAATTTCTCTTTCATCTAGCTTGTTAATAGCTCCAATAACTTGTCAATATGGGGGGAGGTGGAGGACTACCCTGACTCACTCGGGACCCTTAGATCACTGCAAAGGCTCAACGTAAGAAGCAGCAAATCGCATCCTCATGATCTCAGGCCAACTCGGCTCCCTTAAAACATTCAAAATAGGTTATAGGATTTATGGCAGTTTACCTGAGTCCTTGTGGGAGTTCCGGTCATTAACAAAGTTAGATTGCACAAGTGTGAAGGGAATGTCGGAGTCCTTCCGGCAACTCAACGGCCAGGTGAATCTGTTTCTGCGCGTTAACCCAAGTCCTTTCGACAACTTGGGTCTCTAACAGGACTTTAGTGCAAAAAATGTGAAGGCAATTCCTGACACCCCAGAGCAACTCGGAGGTCTAAAATCCTTGACAACATTGTTGGAACCCTGGCAGAACTACCCCAATCCTTCGGACAGCTAGCATTGATCGTCGACGAAATTAAAGGTTCTGGAGTGCGAGAGTATTAGCAGAGTCCCAATTTCCCTGGGACGACTCGTCACACTGAAGGAATCTATAAAGTGAATATCCAAGTGCGGGATGTTCGAGAAGGTATCTGATTCTCTACTGTAACAACATTTGCTGATGCTTAAATCGCCTGAGTGTACCCGGTTGCTGACACTTCAAGAGCTTTACAGATTCACCCTCACCTCTCGCGAATTTACAAGTTGCTAGCAAAGAACAGTTTTATTCCTAGCAAGCAGAGGGAAAAGTTCAATGGACACAGCGAGTAATCGTGGTGATTCGATGGCGAAACTCACATCTAAATACTCGTTTTGAATTGGAACCACCTTCTTATTCTGCAAAATATGCCTCTCACAGTTACTTTGCTTTTTCTGTCTTTATGGGTCCGCATACAAATTTTGTACCTTATACTTGCACCCTTTGAACTTCCAATAGAGAGAATATTGAAATCCTCTCGGCGTCTGTAAGGAGCGATATGTCCTTTGTGGAGAAAAGCTCAATGGATACAGCGAGTAATCGTGGTGATTCGATGGGGAAACACACGTCTAATACTCGTTTTGAATTGGAATCATCTTCTTATTCTGCAAAATATCCCATTTGCATTACGCCTTTCTTCACTTTAAGAGTCGATAACCATATCGGAGGCTCATGATAAAGATGTTCATCCCACAACCCGATATGCCTTTGGATTCGTAGTATTGCCGAATGATTTTGAGTAGGCTTATTAGAATATGCGTCTTGTCAAGTGCCCACTATCTATTGCGCGGTTTCAACTACCCACTGTCTATGGCACGCCCAGTGAGTGGACATTCGGCACAGATTTCAAATATGTGTGCAGAAACTTGAAGAAGTTCCACAATTTCTCCACTTTTGGTGATGAAGAAATTATATTCTCATGTTCTGTTTACAGTTAAAGTAGATGGTGCGCATGACCCTAAAGACAAAGTTTTCTACATCAATCGCAACTGCGTCATACCAATGGCGCAGGAAATGCTCCGGATATGATTTATCACAATGTAAGGGACTAAACATCCGACCTTTCGCTGCAATTGGGATTGACAAATCTGAAAATCATGAGAAAGTACAATAATCATACAGGCTACTCTGCTGCGCTGGAGTGTCAGATCACGAATTTCAATAATTCGAACCTTCTGTCTATGTTGCGAACAGCATGCGGTTAGGAGAGGATGACTCTACAGACTTGACCTGTGGAATTCTGATCACTAGGTCTAGCTAATAGTTAAGACAGGCATAATCAATGTCGTCGAGTGTTTGAACGAGATAGAGACCCTGTGGATGGCCACCCATCAGTGGAGGCCAGACATTAATGATTGATTGACACACGGATGGAATGAATTCCTATTTTCAAGTGGGAGGAACTGTTCAACTGCTACCAGCTGGATTCTCGTGTCAGTTTGTTCACACAGCAATTAAGCAGTCTGCAATGGAACTAGAAAAGCCGTTGACAGATTGTGGCGGACTATCGAAAGTGAGCTACGACGATATAGGCGAGGCTGAGAGAAGTTCAGTGACATGGCTCCTTTGAGATACGGATGGTCCAACAAACGACGTTATGAACCGCAGATCACCAAAATCGCATGAATTGAATATCGGTTGAATATCTATAGAAGTGATACAGACAGAAATGCTTAAGCATACGGATAGATCACTGAGTTGTTACTACGGAGATGGGACTTCAGAGATGCAAGCGTGTACATTAGGGATACGAGGAAGTTAGGTTTCATGCTCCTGACCCCAAACCCCGAGTTGCAGGGGACTCCAAAGACCAGACGAGACGAGCCCGATGCAGAGTGTCTCTTGACGTCGTGCAAGGTGAATATCGCTCATCGCTAGTCTGGGTTTTACATTTCTGCTGCGATTGAGCGGAAGAGTTCGTAGTTACTTGACTGATCAGCAATCGAACTCTCCAAGTCCACTCTATGATTGACAGTAAACACAAGCCGAACAGGAGAACGAAAGTACTAATAGAATTTGTGTGCTCATGCGTCAGAATCGCTGTCGGCCCTGGCCATCACGGTCCTCCACCCTTTGCCTGTGGAGAGCTTAAGTAATCCTGCCTCTGTCTCATGTGCCGCTCCCGAAAGATCTTCATAGCCCATAGTCTCGTGACTCGATCAGCTACGGACACTCCCGGTCAACCAGGAGCGCTGTGCCGCCCATTCCTCTCCGTTCCAACAGAGTTGCATATCCCTTCTACGTGGTACAAGCTTTCATGGTCGTCCTCTACAGTAATGGAACGCGGACAATCCTCCTCATCTAACAATTCACTTTTGCTACGAGAGGCGACCTCTTAGGATAATTCATTTCCCTTTGGAGTGCTAGTATGATATGAGAATTTTGTCTAGAGCTTGTTAGACGGTGCATTTGCAAAGGAGATTTTCCATGTGTATTACCTTCCATTACCAAGAGAATCGAAAATGTGCATTTGGTATATTCTTTTCTAGTATTGCTTCTCTAATCAAATTTACTTCATTGATACAATTCCACCTCGTCCTTCATATTATGATTGATAGCTTTAGATAAAAGAATTATGAAAGTTTTAGGTGATATTATTGGACTAAGAATATTTGAGTGTATAACAAAAGATTTGGCATGTAGACATACGGTTCGGTCGATCTCGTGTGGAGGGTTGGTTTGCTATCTATGGAGGAGACGGCACTTGTAGCATTTTTGGGTAGTTGAGTTCCCTTGGTAACACTACTTTCCTTTCATTTTTTGGTTGTCGACCGATTTTGGAGATTTATGTGATAGAGGCTGAAGAAGGATCCTTTTCTCTCTTGATGTTATTACGGCAAACAAGAGATAATCTATCCTTACAAATAAGAGATAATCTATCCTTACGGCACGAAAGGACTTTCCATCTTTTGCTTCACTATCGTTAGACAGGACAAGAGGTTTATCACCTTCCTTGATGGAGCAATAATGTGAACATACGATACATTCTCTCTTAGCTAACTCGTCCATTCTTCAAGCTACTAGAGCACGTCTTTGCTATTGCTCCGACAAAGGTGCTATAATATTCCGAGGACAAGAAAAGAAAGAAAACACAAATTTCACACTCAATTATTCAAAGGAGCACATTCTCTTTATTATATAGACCAAGAGGATCTCCTCCAAGGAAGCTCCACCATAGGATTAGGCACACAGATAGGTGACATATCAGCAAGCTCCACCCTTGGATTACTTAGTTGGATGGGTGACATGTTGGTCCAGGTATTATCTGGTTGGTCAAACAAACTTTGATTAGAAGGAATCTTATAGAGAATCTTCTTATAGGAATCTCAGAATCACATGGGTAAGGTATCGTGTGAAAGCTCTTGACAAGACAAACCAAGAGGGATGGAAGGCCAACCTTAACTTTTGGGGGGGGGGAGGGGGAAGCTGCACATTTTTTAGGTCTAGTTCATCCATTTAAGCTTCTGAAATTGCCTTCAAAGATTTCAAGCATATTTTAATTCTTATTCTATTAGTAGAAGTCCACTTTTGGTGATACTTTTTTCTGAATTGTTTAGTCCATCATGTGTAACATTCTTCTAGATGTTACCAAACTAATTCTCACATTTAAATCATATGTCTAGCTATTGATTCTAACGTCTTCAAGTTTATTTGGTTTTTGCGCTATTAGTATAAGTATTCTTTTGGTGATACTTCTATTTGATTTTGACCATCATGTATAACATCATTCAAGATATTACCAAACCAAATTTAGCATCGAGATCATATGGATAGCTTTTGGTATTACGGGTGCAGGCTCTTGGATCTTAGCTCGACCATGCATTCTGATTTGCATGAGTTACTTTCTCTACAATGATGAGGTTCTGCCTAGGTTTGGTCCACCCATCTGCATCTTCATTACTCACTTGTGAGTATGTTTTTACACTAGATGTAGCAATGGTCCATATGACACGGTGTCCTTTTGGAGGACAGAGGATAGTACCCATGATGCTATTAGGGACATATTGTTTGCTATGACACGAGAGAGTGGATACTTGGCTTGAGGGAACATTCATATGCTTTGTAGGCCACACGTGTTAGGGTAGACTTATACTTGGTCCGAGATGATCAGGTGATAGGAGCAGATGTCATGGTTTAGACCCTATGAGTGATAAATTTTGGAGGGAGTGATTACCCATCCCCTTAGATGGGTGGTGAGTGCAGCAGCAGGTTGCAAGGTCTCCAAGTATAGGGTATGCAGCAAGGTTACCTCTTTGTTCCTCTATACTTGGAATTATATGGAGTGATGTACACCACATTCGACACATTTGTTAGGCAGTGTCTTAGAGCTTACCTATTAGGCGCCAAGTGTTACCACTCTCACTCTCATACTTTGTAACATATTTTAGACCGTGTGTGTCCATTGCTCTATAGAAGAAAGTGGTTGGTGCAATCCATAAGAGAGTAATAACAATAGGTGATATTTCTTCAGATATTCTAGTTGTTTGTAGTCCGTACAACTTGCATAGCTCGGATATCTTGTACAACTTGCATAGCTCGGATATCTTAGGTGCAATACAGAAAATTTCTCTTTCACACTCTATTGGGGCCTAGCCCTATTTTACCTTTTTTTTTATTTTTTTTTGCCTCTCCCTTGTATAACTTGCATAGCTCGGATATCTTAGGTGCAATAGAGAAAATTTCTCTTTCACACTCTATTGTGGCCTAGCCCTATTTTACCTTTTTTTTTATTTTTTTTGGCATCTCCCTTGTATGGCTTAATGGGGTCTTCCCATCCTATGAGTTTTCTATGCAAGTTTAGTCTATGCGAGTTCTATAGGATTTATGGCAGTTTACATGAGTCCTTGTGGGAGTTCCGGTCATTAACAAAGTTAGATTGCACAAGTGTGAAGGGAATGTCGGAGTCCTTCCGGCAACTCAACGGCCAGGTGAATGTGTTTCTGCGCGTTAACCCAAGTCCTTTCGACAACTTGGGTCACTAACAGGACTTTAGTGCAAAACATGTGAAGGCAATTCCTGAAACCCCAGAGCAACTCGGAGGTCTAAAATCCGTGACAACATTGGTGGAACCCTGGCAGAACTACCGCAGTCCTTCGGACAGCTAGCATTGATCGTCGACGAAATTAAAGGTTCTGGAGTGCAAAAGTATTACCAGAGTCCCAATTTCCCTGGGACGACTCGTCACACTGAAGGAATCTAGAAAGTGAATATCCAAGTGCGGGATGTTCGAGAAGGTACCTGATTCTCTACTGTAACAACATTTGCTGATGCTTAAATCGCCTGAGTGTACCCGATTGCTGACACTTCAAGAGCTTTACAGATTCACTCTCACCTCTCGCGAATTTACAAGTTGCTAGCAAAGAACAGTTTTATTCCTAGCAAGCAGAGGGAAAAGTTCAATGGACACAGCGAGTAATCGTGGTGATTCGATGGCGAAACTCACATCTAAATACTCGTTTTGGATTGGAACCACCTTCTTATTCTGCAAAATATGCCTCTCACAGTTACTTTGCTTTTTCTGTCTTTAGGGGTCCGCATACAAATTTTGTACCATATACTTGCACCCTTTGAACTTTCAATAGAGAGAATATTGAAATCCTCTCGGCGTCTGTAAGGAGCGATATGTCCTTTGTGGAGAAAAGTTCAATGGACACAGCGAGTAATCGTGGTGATTCGATGGGGAAACACACGTCTAATACTCGTTTTGAATTGGAATTATCTTCTTATTCTGCAAAATATCCCATTTGCATTACGCCTTTGTTCACATTAAGAGTCGATAACCATATCGGAGGCTCATGATAAAGATGTTCATCCCACAACCCGATATGCCTTTGGATTCGTAGTATTGCCGAATGATTTTGAGTAGGCTTATTAGAATATGTGTCTTGTCAAGTGCCCACTATCTATTGCACGGTTTCAACTACCCACTGTCTATGGCACGCCCAGTGAGTGGACATTCGGCACAGATTTCAAATATGCAGAAACTTGAAGAAGTTCCACAATTTCTCCACTTTTGGTGATGAAGAAATTATATTCTCATGTTCTGTTTACAGTTAAAGTAGATGGCGCGCATGACCCTAAAGACAATGTCAATTCGAACCTTCTGTCTATGTTGCGAACAGCATGCGGTTAGGAGAGGATGACTCTACAGACTTGACCTGTGGAATTCTGATCACTAGGTCTAGCTAATAGTTAAGACAGGCATAATCAATGTCGTCGAGTGTTTGAACGAGATAGAGACCCTGTGGATGGCCACCCATCAGTGGAGGCCAGACATTAATGATTGATTGACACACGGATGGAATGAATTCCTATTTTCAAGTGGGAGGAACTGTTCAACTGCTACCAGCTGGATTCTCGTGTCAGTTTGTTCACACAGCAATTAAGCAGTCTGCAATGGAACTAGAAAAGCCGTTGACAGATTGTGGCGGACTATCGAAAGTGAGCTACGACGATATAGGCGAGGCTGAGAGAAGTTCAGTGACATGGCTCCTTTGAGATACGGATGGTCCAACAAACGACGTTATGAACCGCAGATCACCAAAATCGCATGAATTGAATATCGGTTGAATATCTATAGAAGTGATACAGACAGAAATGCTTAAGCATACGGATAGATCACTGAGTTGTTACTACGGAGATGGGACTTCAGAGATGCAAGCGTGTACATTAGGGATACGAGGAAGTTAGGTTTCATGCTCCTGACCCCAAACCCCGAGTTGCAGGGGACTCCAAAGACCAGACGAGACGAGCCCGATGCAGAGTGTCTCTTGACGTCGTGCAAGGTGAATATCGCTCATCGCTAGTCTGGGTTTTACATTTCTGCTGCGATTGAGCGGAAGAGTTCGTAGTTACTTGACTGATCAGCAATCGAACTCTCCAAGTCCACTCTATGATTGACAGTAAACACAAGCCGAACAGGAGAACGAAAGTACTAATAGAATTTGTGTGCTCATGCGTCAGAATCGCTGTCGGCCCTGGCCATCACGGTCCTCCACCCTTTGCCTGTGGAGAGCTTAAGTAATCCTGCCTCTGTCTCATGTGCCGCTCCCGAAAGATCTTCATAGCCCATAGTCTCGTGACTCGATCAGCTACGGACACTCCCGGTCAACCAGGAGCGCTGTGCCGCCCATTCCTCTCCGTTCCAACAGAGTTGCATATCCCTTCTACGTGGTACAAGCTTTCATGGTCGTCCTCTACAGTAATGGAACGCGGACAATCCTCCTCATCTAACAATTCACTTTTGCTACGAGAGGCGACCTCTTAGGATAATTCATTTCCCTTTGGAGTGCTAGTATGATATGAGAATTTTGTCTAGAGCTTGTTAGACGGTGCATTTGCAAAGGAGATTTTCCATGTGGATTACTTTCCATTACCAAGAGGATCCTAGATGGCATTTGGTATATTCTTTTGTAATATTGCTTCTCTAATCAACTTACTTCATTGATACAATTTCCCTCTCGTCCTTCATATTATGATTGAGAGCATTCGATAAGAGTATTATGAAAGTTTTAGTTGATATTATTGGACTAAGAACATTTGAGTGTATAACAAAAGATTTGGCATGTAGACATACGGTTTGGTCGATCTCTTGTGGAGGGTTGGTTTGCTATCTATGGAGGAGATGGCACTTGTAGCATTTTTGGGTAGTTGAGTTCCCTTGGTAGCACTACTTTCCTTTCATTTTCAGGTTGTCGATCTCGTGTGGAGGGTTGGTTTGCTATCTATGGAGGAGACGGCACTTGTAGCATTTTTGGGTAGTTGAGTTCCCTTGGTAGCACTACTTTCCTTTCATTTTCAGGTCGTCGATCAGCCAATTTTGGAGATTTATGTGATAGAGGTGGAAGAAGGACAATTTTCTCTCTTGTTATTATGTTATTTTGGCAAACAAGAGATAATCTATCCTTACGGCATGAGAGTACTTTCTATCTTTTGCTTCACTATCATTAGACAGGACAAGAGGTTTATCATCTTCCTTGATGGAGCAATAGTGTGAACATACGATACATTCTCTCTTACTTGACTTGTCCATTCCTCAGGCTACTAGAGCACGTCCTTGCTCCCTTGATGGAGCAATAGTGTGAACATACGATACATTCTCTTTTAGTTGACTCGTCCATTCCTCATGCTACTAGAACATGTCTTTGCTTTTGCTCTGACAAAGGTGCTGTAATATTTAGAGGACAAGAGAAGAAAGAAAACACAGATTTCACACTCAATCATTCAAAGGAGCACATTCTCTTTATTATATAGACCAAGTAGATCTCCTCCAAGGAAGCTCCACCATAGGATTAGGCACATAGTTAGGTGACATGTCAGCAAGCTCCACCCTTGGATTACTTAGTTGGATGGGTGACATGTCGGTCCAGGTCCTATCTGGCTGGTCAAACAAGCTTTGATTGGAAAGAATCTTTTAGGGAGTCTTCTTATAGGAATCTCAGAATCACATGGGTAAGGTACCGTTGGAAAGCTCTTGACAAGACAAACCAGGAGGGATGGAAGGCCAACCTTAACTTTGTTGGGGGGGGGACCCGCACATTTTTGAGGCCTAGTTCATCCGTTTGAGCCTTTGAAATTGCCTTCAAAGATTTCAAACATATTTCAATTCTTACTCTATTAGTAGAAGTCCACTTTTGGTGATACCTTTTTCTGAATTATTTAGTCCATCATGTGTAACATTCTTCTAGATGTTACCAAACTAATTCTCACATTTAAATCATATGTCTAGCTATTGATTCTAAGGTCTTTCAAGTTTATTTGGTTTTTGCACTATTAGTAGAAGTACTCTTTTGGTGATACTTCTATTTGATTTATTTTGACCATCATGTATAACATCATTCAAGATATTACCAAACCAAATTTAACATTGAATTCATATGGATAGCTCTTTGTATTACAGGTGTAGGCTCTTGGATCTTAGCTCGACCATGCATTAAACTATGCTTATTCGCATGAGCTACTTTCTGTACAATGATGAGGTTCTGCCTAGGTTTGGTCCACCTATCTGCATCTTAATTACTCACTTGTGAGTATGTTTCTACACTAGATGTAGCAACGGTCCATATGACACGGTGTCCTTTTGGAGGATAGAGTTTAGTACCCATGATGCTATTAGGGACATAGTGTTTGTTATGACACGAGAGAGTGGATACTTGGCTTGAGGAAACATTCATATGCTTTGTAGGCAACACGTGTTAGGGTAGACTTATACTTGGTCCGAGATGATCAGGTGATAGGAGTAGATGTCAAGGTTATAGACCCTATGAGGGATAAAATTTTGGAGGGATTGATTACCCATCCCCTTGGATGGGCAGTGAGTGCAGCACTAGGTTGCAAGGTCTCCAAGTATAGGGGTATGCAGCAAGGTTACCTCTTTGTTCCTCTAGACTTGGAGTGATGGACACCACATTCGACACATTTGTCAGGGAGTGTGTGAGAGCTTATCTATTAGACGCCAAGTGTTACCACTCTCACTCTCATACTTTGTAACATATTTTAGACAGTGTGTGTCCATTGCTCTATAGAAGGAAGTGGTTGGTGCAATCCATAAGAGAGTAATCACAATAGATGATGTTTCTTCAAATATTCTAGTTGTTTGTAGTCCATATGACTTGCATAGCTTGGATATCTTAGGTGCAATAGAGAAATTTTCTCATTCACACTCTATTGGGGCCTAGCCCCATTTTACCTTTTTTGGCCTCTCCCTTGTACGGCTTAATTGGGTCTTCCCATCCTATGAGTTTTCTATGCAAGTTTAGTCTATGCGAGTTCTATCTAAACTCTTGGTGAGTCTCATTCCTTTTGTGTTGTCTTTTTATGGCTCTCCTACTTCCATTTACTACGAGCACGGTAGTTCACCATCTTGGAGTCACCGTCGTGGAGTTAGCTATTGGTACACATCAAGGAGATCCTTTGGGAGGACCCTTATTTTCCATAACTCATGCTTTAAAGCTCTCCTATCTACTACTTTGGCCATGCCAGGTTGTGTATTTCACTCCTTGGCAAATGAAACACATGTTGTAGACTATGTAGATCAGATTAGGCAGGCCTTTGACTACTTGACTACCGAGCTACATCTAGTCTGCTTGAGAGTCAATGTGTCAAAGTGCAAAGCATGGTCCCCTATAGGTATCCCTCCCCACCTTGAGCTTCCAGAGGGGTGTATCACATCCACATATGGACTTAGTGTTCTTGGAGTGCCAATAGGATCAGAGGATTTTATCACACCCTTCTTAGATGTTGCCTTGTAGAGGATGTTCTCCATGTGGATGAACTTCCATTACTAGGAGATCCGCATGTGGCATTTGGTACACTCTTCTCCAGTATTGCTTGTTGACCATCCTATCTCATCCGTATCATTCCCCCCTCACGGTCCTTCCTATCATGCTCGAGAGCTTTTGATAGGAGGATTATGGGAGTCTTTGGTGATATTATTGAACCAATGACATTTGAGTGTGTGATAGGGGATTTGGCACGCAGATAGATGGCTCTGCCAATCTCATGTGGAGGGGTTTGCTTGCTATCTATGGAGGAGATGGCACCTATAGCATTTTTTGATAGTTGAACTCTCTCATCACCCCTACTTTTCTCTCATTTTGTGGTTGTTGATTGGCCAATTTTGGAGACTTATGTGATAGAGGTGGAGGAAGGATATTTTTCTCTCCAGATATTATTGCGGCGGACAAGAGATACTGTATCTCCCACATGCACAAGAGGATTTTCCACCTTTTGCTTTGCTATCGTCAGATTGGACTAGAGGTTTATAGTCTTCCTTGATGGAGCGACAATGTGAGCATATGCTACATTCCCTCTTAGTAGACTCGACCATTCCTCAAGCTACTAGAGCACATATTCACTCTTGCTCCGGCAAGGGTGTAAGCTCTTGGATCCTAGCTTGATTGTGCATTAGGGTATTCCTATACGCACTAATTACTTTCTCTACAGATATGAGGTTTTGCCTAGGTTTGGTCCACCCATCTTCATTACTCACTTGTGAGTGTGGTTCTACACTAGATACAACAGTGGCCCACTTGACACGGTGTCCTTTTGGAGGATAGAGGATAGCTACCCATGACACTATTAGGGACATAGTGTTCGCTATGGCACAAGAGAGTGGATACTTGGCTTGGAGAGAGCGTTCGTATGCTTTGTAGACAACGCATGTCAGGGCAGACTTATACTTGGTCCGAGATGATCAGGTGACAATAGCAAATGTCGTAGTTACGGACCCTATGCGGGATACAATTTTGGAGGGAGAGATTACCCATCCTCCTGGATGGGCAGTGAGTGCAGCAGCAGATCGCAAGGTCTTCAAGTTTAAGGGTATGCAGCAGGTCACCTCTTTGTTCCTCTAGCCTTGGAGTTATATGGGGCAATGGACACTACGTTTGACACATTTGTTAGGGAGTGCACAAGAGCTTATCATGTTAGGCGCCAGGGGGTACCACTCTCACTCTCGTACTTTGTAGCATGTTTTAGACAATGTGTATGCATTGCTCTACAGAGGGTAGTGGCTGGTGCAATCCATAGGAGAGCAATCACATTAGGTGATGTTTCTTTGGATGCTCCAGTTGCGTGTAGACCCTACGACTTGCATAACTCAGATATCTTAGGTGCGGTAGGGCAGATTTCTCATATAGACTCTATTGGAGCTTAGCCCCATTTTACCTTTTTTGTCTCTCCCTTGTACGGCTTGCTGTGGTCTTCCCATCCTTCATTTTTTCTACGCGGTCGTCTTTTGCCTTTCTTGAAGAATGCATTGCACGGTTTCTTGTGAAACACGTCCGCTGCAGCATCTCTGCATGTTTATCAAAAGCAACAGCACCTGAGGACCATAGAAACTATGGTTTTGTTCGCCCCATCAAACTAAGGAGAATCATTTAAATGTAATATTTTATTACTCGATTCTCTGATTTTTCTAATCGGATTTCTTTATTTTCAAATAATTGAAGATTAACGTAATAAATGACTTCTATAAGAGAGTGGGGAGATATAATTTTTAGGTTTTCCTCCGTGTTCAATTTGTCAAGACAGGGAGATAGGAGTCTCTTTATACACTTTGGAAAAGGCTATATGCTTAAATGTGTACACATAAGTTTTATTGTGGAATGTCTTTTCATTATTGACTTAAGCTCTTATCTAAACTCACGCAAACGCTAACCGGACTTATTCTAATTCTCTCTTTAGCCCTAAAGTTATTTTCAGAGACCAAGCACGAATCACTCCATTCTGCTACGCTTAAAAGTTATTTAACATGAGAGTAAATTCTGTTAGAACAATGTGGAGTTTATAAAACAATTTAGTTCGCCAATAGCTTGTACAGCAATTTAACACCTTTTCCGACTGCTTGACGCACTTTACACGAAGGCGGAAATCAGCATGAAATTCGATTCGCTTCTATGGGCGGACCCACAATACTACAACATGGCTTGAAAAGTTAAAGTGTCCGAGCCATTGACTTATGTGCCTTCCAGCACTTGAGTGGATATGAAAGCGTGTCTTAAATGAACGAGTGTCTACTTTGTTCATCTCCTAAACAATGTATTGTTTCCGGTCCCAAAAACGCGTTGTTGAAATTCCTGGCAACGACTTGAACCCCTCTCTATGTCATAGACTTCACATCTTTCTAAAGAAATGAAGAGCCCTCAAGAAATCTCTAGGATTTAGTGCAATAACCATGAAAGCTGGCGGCCAGTTACTTTGTTTTGTTTCTTGCATAAGAATTCTCTACTTTACACCGTCCTTGTACTGTTTGATGCGCTGCACTTTCTCAAATTATATTTACTAAAAGTGAAGTAATTTTGGAGTCTTGATAAGTTCTAAATGGTATCCTCTAGATCGCTCGACGACATAACGTCACTTGAATTGAGTTTATTCATTTACCAGGTTTTAATTAGCTTATCATAATACATTTAATTTAGACAACTGCAATGTCTGCAACTGCATTTTCCTATACCCTACAAGAGACCGGTGAAACTTTTGATTGTGAACGATTATAAGACATCCGTTATTGTGTTTACCTTTTCTTTAAGCTTGCGCAGATGCAAACTGGAATACCTCTAGCATCGTCTAACTCTAATGTGTCCTTGGCTCTATATGGTTCTTTCCATAATTCCCAACGTGAAGCCCATGAGACAGTCCAGTCTGCTAAGTAAGTTTAAAGTTTTAGTTGCGGAAGGATCATATATTCCTTTTAGCCTTAATCTAATCAAGTCTTTTAGCGGACAGTTTGGGATGCCTTCGGTGATTTTAAAAATTGTTTCCATCTGAAATAAGCGCTGCACATGAATCAAATAAAGATAGAAAACCAATATAAATTTTAGAGAAATCTACAATGGCACCTACAAATTGGAAGCAATGCTGTAAGGAGTGAATCCAGAAAGCTGGGCTAAGCTTGTATTGTTTTTTATTTTTAACTTTCAATAAAATTAAAATTACATATTTTAGATTGAGTATAATATGTAGTTTATAATAAACTTTAAATAGTAGAGATTCTCAAACAAATATTATGGACAATGAAAATAGAAAATTATCAACATCTAAAATATTAATTCTCTGCTCTTCTTACCCCGTTCTTTGTTCCACTTTACTTTTTCACACTCAAACCTGGGATTGTTTCAATCAATGTTAGCCATAAAACCCTACTCTCCTCGACTTATTGTTTTATTACTCGACGCTTTATTCATAAACTGCAGATAACTCCATGTCCGGCTAATGGGGTCTTCGTTTGAATTTGGTTTATTACTTCCTTACATGTTTGCTTTAAGTTCACCTTGCGACTAGTTTTTTAAGGGACTGTACATTTCTGTATTAATCTCGGGTTATAATCTGCATACAAATTATTCAGTTTGTTTCCAAGTGTTTGTACATTCGTGTATTAGTCTCGGTTTACAATTTGCTCTCAATTCATTGAGCTGGTTTCCGTTTGTTTCACATTCGTTCATTCCACGATTTCTTCTTTTTCTCAGTACTCATTGGTTAACAGATTCTCTACATGTAGTAATATATGGTCGTTGCTTGTTAATACATGCTTCCTAGGAATAAGATTTCATCTCCTATTGGCATCTATTTTTCAGTTACTTCTGCTTCAATGTTATTGCCATTTCATCTGCTTGCATTTAATGAGTTCCGGGTAACCCGTTCCTCGGCTTCTGTCCTAATATATCCAGTATCATCACACCTAAAAGCAGCTGGCATGGACGCTGCTTGTGCTCACGGACAAGGGTAAAACAAACAAACAAGCAATTCAAATAGAGGCGCTTAGCTTAATTAACACAAAAGGAATACGAACCATTTAGATAGAGTAATCGTTTAGAGGTCGTCGCACGAACTTTGAATGAGATTGACTGAAAATACCTGATTCAATTCATCACAACGCGAGGCTGCCTCAGGCTAAGGAACCCCATACTGGGGTGTAGGAGGCATCAAAGTCTGTTAGTCAGGACAGGAGGCAGACGCGATGAATTAAAAGAGGTGCAGTGACTGATCCTGCCAGGCCAATTTCTACTTTCATTGCTGCATATACAAGAACATCAAAGGCCAACGATATCTAGCGTGTTAATTAGCAACTATTAGAGGTCTTTTTGTCTACAAACCCAAATCTCTCCATGGTTAGCATTATATATCAGAGTGGATGAACTTGTGAGCAACTGAATGCAACCAACCGCGTGCATTCTGCACCAAGCACGACCATAGATCTCCACACAAATGGCAGCTATCTGATCCCTCATATCGCCACCGCTTTGGAACACAGTTCTATCGTGGTAATCATATAAAGGCATGTAAAGTTGTCGTAATCTAAAAGGGAATCACTACTGCACGAGCCCGATAAAAGTGGAAACTACGGTGTGTAGTAGTCCTCTGCCCCTGAGGTGATTGATATGCCGGGGGAATCAGTCACCCTAGCCATAGGAGATGCTATGACTTTCCAAGCCAGTTGTGATATCAGTAGGGTGCATATTTCGAGCTGATATTTTTGGGCAGTGCGCCAAAGCTTCTTGTACATGATGAAAAACGTCCTTACATTTGTGAATGACTTTGTTTACTTTATAGTTTTCCAATATAAATTAATTCCGACTATATGTTCATATTTTCCAGATAATAAATGATGGTGAGAATCTGTAAGCTCATTGATTTCCGTGATGTGCCAAATTCAAATATTAAGCTGAAATGCGATAACTTACTGTAATCAGCAAATTAACATTAAATCTCTCCCCCCCACCTTTTGTAATTTCGCAGGCCTGAGATCCGAAGGTGGCGATCGGGATGTGGTCTGCTTAGTAGCAGATGACGCCAACGCTCTTTCCAGCTACCCAATTCGAACTCTTCTTCGCAACACGCTTTCAAGACTTTTGACTTGCGAGTCCTCCTGGAATACTATAATGTTACTTTTACTATTTTCCACATGCACGCAGTGTCGATAGTTGTTGAACTGATTTCGTCCACTATGGAACCGAGATCCTTAGCATGTGACTTCTTACGGGGGAAGCTCGGGGGACCAGGATATTCTTTTGATGTGAGGCAAGGATGTGCACAACTAGAGAAAGGGGGAGCAACAACAGAATGTTGGAGTGTTTGCAGATCTTCAGTAGTTCCTTCAACGCTTCTCGGGTGAAGGAGCCTTTAGTTCCTATGTGGAAGAGATAGAAGGGCCTCGCAGTCTAGGCAGAGCAAAGAAGTTGGAGACGTACGTTGATCAGCGACGAGAGACGGATTCTTTTACTATACTATTCTGGATTGAATGGAGATGTGTTGCCGTCTCTATCGATGATGTAGTTCCTTGAAACGCTTCCCCGGTGAGAGATCCTTTACTTCCGTGTTGTACAGATAGAAGAGCCTTGCAGTCTAGGTAGTGCACGAGTTGAAGAAGTGCGGTATTCAGCATCGCGAGTTGGACGTCTTCATTTGCGATGCTCTTTTGATTTGAAGGGAAACGTGTAACACTTATTCTCGACCATGGCAACCTCAAGTCCGCATGCAGAAGCAAGCACAGTTCGGTTTGGCAGTGTAAAAACAAGTGGAAGATGCAAACGGGTACTTTTCCTTATCACAAACTCAATAACATCAGAGGCCGTCGGCGTTGAGTCCCCTGTTTAATCAATGTATTCTTTCTCTTCCCTGTAGCTGAGTCACAACTTGAAGATGGTTAGACTCAATCTCTGAAGTAATCTCATCTAGTTGCAATAAAGTGTCCAGAAAAATCTATTGCAATCTAGCTCATCAGCAAACTCCCGCCCGAATACTCTGGCTACATACGTCGTGGAAATCTTTGTTTCCTTATGTTCCACTGAAATTATGGGCTAAACGTCCTAGAATCTTCATGGTACAAGTTTAATCTTGAATACCTCCTTAGAACTACAGCTGCATGGAAAAGAGAAATGGGAATAGTATATGTCGTCTCCAACCTTCCATTGGCGGCTCCGCCAACCATTATGTGTATTTGCTTAGTGCATGCATGTGAGTGATTCTTCTTCTTTTGATTTTGTGTTTGCAGCTAAGTGACGAGGTGTATGAGCTCTACTTCCCGCCTAAAGGACCAGTCAACTTGGAGATTGTTCTTTTTCATGGTTTTAACCTTGAAGAAAGAGAAGACGCATACCTTTCGACGTGGAGACGAGAAGAAGACCCTACGTGTTCGCTGGACTCTTTGCTTGCCGAAGCATACCCTCAAGCTCGAGTTCTTGCAGTGTCATACGATGCGAGTATCGTTAAAACGTGTAAGAAGGGGAGGATGGACTTGTATAATGTTGGAGAGAACTTGGCTCAATCTCTCATCCAGCAAGCAAGTGTAGGGAAGAATTGCCCAGTTTTACTGGTTGGTCACGGTGTGGGTGGGCTAGTGCTTAAAGCACTGTGCTTGAAAGCTGATCATTTTGCAACCAGTAGAGGGAAGCACATCTACATACAGCAATGTCCCTACTCACTCTTTTTGAGGAATCTCAGAGGAGTGTTCTTTTATTCCACGGCTCATTCAGGATCCCCAATATTTCACAGAGGAGAATCGGAGGGGAAAGGTCTCTTGCTTAGATGTTGGGAACTACTCGATTCAGACGCTTGCAGAATAAACTTTGAGTTTGCGGCATTGCGTCTACAACACCGGTGGAAGGCAGGTGGTGTGTGTGAAGCCAATGAAACGGATATAACGACCCTCATCCTGCCGCCTAGTCCTGTATGTATTTTGACCAACTTGCGTCAATAATGATTGCACGATTCAAGAGATATCAAGAATCTTTTATTTCACATACATATAAAGTCTTTGTGTTCAGATGGTTCCATGCTACTAAAATGAGTCAAGTAAGCGATCCTACTGGGATGGATCAGAGTTGGTTGGCTCGAACCTAATTCACAATGCACTGTGCGTTCTTTTATAGTTTACGCGACTTGCTGAAAAGCCTCGTACTGCAGTCGTGACGGAAGAAGCGTCAGCGAGATATGACATCGATCTAGGATTCTTCTCTACAATTTCTGGAGAAGATTACTACAGTATTTGTAGGCCTAAGGATCGGCACTCGATGAGCTTTCAACGTCTGGATAATTTCCTCAAAGCCATATGCATGGAAGAGGTGCGAATGCGTTTTTTGCGCTGCCTAGAAAGAAACATCTATCTTCATGTTAACAGTAATTAATTACTGATGAACTCTGAGGACGTATGGTATAGGAACTGCAAGATGCCAAGTTGTAGGTAAGTCGTGGCTGATAAGGTCTGTGTATTGTCAACATTTGGCACATGCGTATCACAGCTAAGAGTTGTGACAGTTTTGAAGTTTACAGAGAGCCTGTGTTGCATGTCTCCACCCGAGGTGCAGTCAAACCTCTGTTACCTCACCTTTTAGACATCAGTTACTTGAGAGTCATGGATCGAGGTGAGGCAATGAAAGTGATGTCCGTTTCAAGGCAATACCAGGTTTGATAGTCATAACAGGAGTGTTGTACCGTGCCCGTTTTACAGGAGGAACAGATTGCCCACCAGCCACGTTTTCTGGATCCACCCCGTCTGATGGTAGATATGGACATACGAAAAGCCGACGTGATTAAAATGCTGAAACTGGAAGATGAAGAGACTTCCAGATTGGCGTTGCAGGTGGTAGGTATGGGTGGAATTGGCAAGTCGACCCTTGTCAAGGAAGTCCTCAAGAAAATTGGAGGCCTCTTTGAGTCTGTCTGGTTTGTAGAAGTGGGAAAGCGGACAATAATTTCGGCACTGCTGGAGTTTCTGGCTCTTGAGAACTTCTATAGCAGCGGCAGGCGAAGAGTCATGTTGCAGAACGTTCAAGAGCTTTGGTTGGTAATGAAGCGGAGTAAAGTCCTGCTTGTGCTGGATGATGTTCAGACTGAGGATCAGGTAAGTCTCTTCCTGCAACCAGAGAACTTTGGCTACGGGAGCCGTCTCATTGTCACTTCGAGAATTCAAAGAGAAATGCCTGGATTTGTGAAGTACAACGTTCCTTTCCTATCCCAGGAAAGTTCGGACGAACTATTCCGAGCTCAAGTCAAAAGTCAGGTGGTTTCGGCAATCCCTGCAAAGTTGGTGAGGGAGATAGTGGAAAAATGTGATGGATTACCTCTTACGGTAGAGGTGATAGGAAGCTACTTGCGCAATGAGAATAAATTGGCCAAATGGGAGGGTTCGCTCGAGAAGTTGGGCAAAGCGGAATCTGTGGATGGAACTGCTGATGACAAATTGTGGCGGAAATTGAGAGTGAGCTACGACGATCTAGGGAATCCGGAACAAGAGGTGTTTCTTGACTTGGCCTCGTTTGATATGTGTGGTCCATGGGAACGCCAATATGATTTGGAAGTGTTCAGAGCAGCATGGAGACCAACATCGTGTGGAATGTCGGTACAGGTCGAATTGGAGAACTTGGTGAATAGATCACTTATTCGCATCATCCCACGCAACGGTGATGAGGTAGTGTACATACACGCGCAGCTGAGGGACATGGGGAAGTCTATTTCCAGGCCGCCGCGCACAAATCCAGAGAATTGCAGGGGACTCTGGGAACAAGAAGATACAGAGCGTCTCTTGACCATGTGCAAGGTGAATTCCGTACTATTCTGTCCATCCAATTTGTGCATTTCAATGGACTGTCTGAACATACATAATATTGATGTATGATTTTGGTTTGAGTGATACTACTGCGGATTTGGAATCTATACTTATTTAACTCATCTCTTTTACAGAGGCGAATAGGCGTCACCAATTCCAAGGTTGAGGTACTGTCCGTGGGGCCGAATCGGAGAGGAACATCTTCTCATGCTGCTATCAGTGAAGAGAAAGGTCAAGCTTTACCGTGGGGTACTGTCCATGAATTGGAAATATTACGCTTGTTGAGAATGTCAAATATCAACATGATTGAATCGAATCATACTCATCAGCGATTTCCTTCTAGTCTGACTCTGCTACACATGATCCATTGTTCCAAAAGACCTCGGGAACGATGGTCACCTCTTGATTGGTGGTTCAATAGTGACAAGTGGCCAGTTCGGGACGAAGATGTGGGGGCTCTGCATCAACTGGCTGTTCTCCTGTTGGAGAAGTGTAATTGTGTACGACTTCCTGAGAACATACACGAGCTGAGGAATCTGAAGATTCTCCGACTTGTTGACTGGAATATGTCAAGAGTACCAGACAAATTTTATCTTCTTCCAAGTTTAGAGAGATTACATCTTGAATGTGCCCAACTCGAGGAACTACCGAGTTCATTTGTGCATATCGGAGCGTTGAAGACCCTAACGATACGTTGTTCAGCTTTGAAGGCGTGGCCAACTCCAAACCCCCTTGCGACTGGACCACAAGAGGTTTTTCATCTTGATGCTCTCACGAGTTTAACTCTGGCAGGCCTTCCTTTTTTGATGGGATTGCCAGACAGTTTCGGGAGGATGAGATCCCTCGAAACATTGGTCATCTCCGAATGCTCTGCTCTGAAGACTCTGCCTGAAGGTTTCGGCGACCTGAAGCACCTGAAGGAACTGACGATAAGGAGGTGCGATAACTTGGAATCCCTATGCGAATCTTTCGGCAACTTGGACAGCCTTGAGGGACTCTTTCTAATGATACTCTATACTCTGAGGATGCTGCCGGATTCAACGGGATCATTGCGATCTCTCAAAAGTTTCGAGATGTTTTTGGTCCCAAATTTGGCTACATTCTCATGGAACATATTTGGTATTGGAACGCTGACAAAATTTCGTACTGAGTGTTGTGCCGGTTTGGAGGACCTGGGGCAAGGATGGGGACAGCAGAACTCTACCGGGTCTCAACCTTCTAATCTTAAAACTTTATTCATTAGAGAGTGTCCCAGACTCAGATATCTCCCCGAATCTCTTGGACAGTGCAGGGTTCTATCACAGGTGACACTCTCGCACTGTCGAGATCTCGAATGTCTGCCCGAGTCCCTAGGGGAGCTTAAAGGGCTCGCACTATTACAACTTGAGGGGTGTAGCAGCATCAAGCGTCTACCCTGGAGTACAGGGGAACTTACAGCGCTCACGCAGCTGAGTTTAAGGTCCTGTGAAGAACTGGAGGTCCTACCGGAGACTGTAAGTCAACTGACAGCACTACAGCACCTAGACCTGTACCCGACAACCGGTGCAAGCACCGGCATGACCGGTATCGGTGACCTGGATAATGCTGAAGTACCGGCGTCACTAGGGGACTTGAAGGCGCTCACTTCTCTACGGATTCATAGATGTGCAGTTGTTCCCGAATCTCTCTTTCAGTTAACAGGGTTGCACCGCTTGTCAATATTTGGTGAGGGGTTTGACATACCTGATTCTCTTGGAAAGCTTGAATCACTACACAGCCTCGAGATAAGAGGATGCCATAGTATTCCGATGTCCTTGGGACGACTCAGTTCCCTAAGAACATTGAATATCATAGGTCATAGAATTTCGGACAAATTCTCTGCATCATTGGGACACCTTCAGTCATTATCAGAGTCGGGAGGCATTAATGTGAGTGGAATACCCGAGTGGATGAGGGGTGAGAGTCATCTTTTGAGTCTACCTCAGTCCTTAGGACACCTTGGGTCACTAATAGAATTAACATGCAGAAATCTGAGCGCAATCCCGGAATCCTTAGGGCAGCTCAGCGCTCTACGATTCTTGCGTATTGAAGGTGGAATGGTTCCTACGAGTTTACCAGAATCTTTGGGAAACCTCGGATCACTAATAGAATTGAGATGCATAAATGTGGATCTAATCCCTGAGTCACTAGGGCTGCTGAGCGCTCTAGAGTCCTTGGAAGTTAAGGGTGGGAGTCATCCTCTGAGTCTACCTGAGTCCTTGGGACACCTGAGGTCCTTAAGGGAGTTGAAATGCGAAAATGTGAGCGAAATACCCGAGTCCGTAGGGCAACTGAACGCCCTGAAATCCTTGACGATAACTGGTGGAACTCTGGCGAAACTACCCGAGTCCTTGGGACAGCTTGGATCACTGACGGGCTTGTGGGTGGAGGAATGCGCAAATATTAGCGGAGTCCCGGTTTTCCTGAAACGACTCACCACACTGGAGCGTCTGTCAATATCCAAGTGCGGGATGCTCGAGAAGGTACCTGATGCTCTACACCATCTGGTTAAGCTTAAATCGTTGATTGCACCCGATTTGAGACACTTTGAGGGTTTTCCGGAGTCACTCTTGCCTCTCATCAATTTAAATTCTTTAACAATCAGCGGATCTAAAACATGTGATGTCAAGAAACCGACATTTGAATCACTCAAACGGCTCCCTAGATTGGTCAAATTGACAATACAGAATGCTGAGAACTTCGAGGGTCTCCTGGAATCACTAGGGCAACTACCAAGGCTACAGTCCTTGGACATCCGGGAGTCTAAAGATGAACAGCGCAGGTTTGATATGATGCTCTCGGGGCATTTCAGATCCCTTCAAAAGTTGACTTTTGACAGATGTGAAAACTTGATAAGTCTGTCGACGTCAGTTAGTTCGTTAGAGAGTGTCAAGATCGAGGATTGTAGCAGGTTTGAGCGAATACAAATTTCTGTAGGGAAGTTGAAACTTTTGCGGATACGAAACTGCCCGAGGTTCATAGGCCTGCCCGATTCTTTCGGGCGGGCCTGTGAACCTCTTGCGGATATCGAACACGATGAAGACGGACTGTATTGGTGCAAATACTGGCGGTAGAAGCAGCGACGCGTAAAAGAAAATAAAGGAGATTGCCCGCCCCATCAAGCCATATAAGGAAAACAAACGGGTAAAACGGGGCCGAGGCCCTCGAGCATCGCCAATAATGGGTCATGCTGCATTTAGCATAGCCAAAGCATTCATAGAAGATAGTCAGAAGGCTTCTGAAAATTAAAATTTCATCTTCCATCGGGCGAATCATGTACTTGTGAAAAGTTATCAACCAATAACCATGGTTATCCATGTCTGTTCGGCATAACATTTCCAAAATGATCTTATGTGAAGATTGGGAGAGCTTAGCTTTGAGTGGCTATATTTCGGTTTCTCAGGACCTCACTGAGTTCTGATGAGATCAGAACATAAGCACTAGTATAAAAGTTAAAGGATGAGATTTATCTGACAACAATTTTTTTGAAGAGAAAAAGTCTATTGTACATTTCCTAATGTGCAGTGCTAAGTGGTACAAGATTTAGACAATACTTCTTGGATTGAATACAAATAAGTTTATTTTTCTCTTCATAGTTACCAGGGAAGCACGATGAAGCAGAAATTATACTCGCCTTATTTTAGATGTCTGTTTCTAGAGCCTATGAGTTTTTTAAAAACAATATTCACCAACAGCCTGTGCAGCAATTTGACGCACCACTTTTAGTCCCTTCCAGTGTGGAGAGCCACGGAATTTTGGTTGCGACTTCGGTATGATTATCTTGGGCAAATTCACATGTCAGCACCTTTGGCTCGAAAAGTTTGACGTGTTTCATGTTTCTCGTCCAATAATTCGAGGATCCTAGTAATACTGACTGATTCATGACTAAATCATAGAGTTTACATCAAAGTTCTCAAGAAATAG
The DNA here is from genome assembly GCA_948567375.1 of Lunularia cruciata. Lineage (NCBI taxonomy): Eukaryota > Viridiplantae > Streptophyta > Marchantiopsida > Lunulariales > Lunulariaceae > Lunularia > Lunularia cruciata. Next base: position 9,601,933 of record OX419762.1, on the reverse strand, counting down.
TAATGAAACTGTTATAACCTTTTTTTGTACTCTTGCTCCTAATGTCCAAATAGGTTAGCCCAGCATTTGAGATGCTTAATATGTAATACGAAATTTCGGAACAAGGCGGTCCATTTTGACTATTGAATATCTCTTGCACCCAAATGACTCCAAACCTAATGGGTATACTCGCCTTTATCAAAACCAAGAATTATGGGATTTGAATCCAATATAGAATTATTTTTTAAAATGTCCACCTTTTTGCCTTGGGATGTGAAACCCAGCGACTCTCAAGTGTACTTCAGGCTAATGGCCTCAGAACAATCCCAAATCTTGATTTTCAACATATACCATCATAATACACTTTTATAAGTTATTATAAAAGATGTGGTTTCTAACAATTATTAGTACATTTTAATATTTCACTTGAACAAATAATTGCTGTATGACGTGTATAGTTTTTTTAATCAGCAAATAATTATGAATGTAATAATAATATGTATATTTATATATATGAAATATAGAAGAAAAATAAATAATATATATTAAAATTTTCATAAAATATAGATTTATAAGAAGAACAGTACTAATCAAATATGTGGTATAGAGTATGGCTCAATTTAATACGAATCACAAAAGCTCTCTCATAGTTACTTTGCTTTTCTGTCTTCATGGGTCCGAGTACAGATTTTATACCTTATACTGTACTTGCATCCTTTGTTTGAACTTTTGATAGAAAGAGTCTAGAAATCCTTTAGGCGTATGTAAGGAGCGATATGTCCGCTAATGTCTTCATTACAGTGCAGTGCCACGTACAAAAGGAATAGCTCAAGGCACCTCCTATGCATTTAACCGCGTACCCAGAGTAGTGGTCGCGGCAATAACGATTGTATCCCGATTTCAGCCTTACGACGGATTTTAATTGATCTCTGCAAGAATTAGGAAGATTTTAAAGTTTGTCGGTAATCATTCAGTTTTGCATTGACACGGTTCAATAAGGCGATGTCTACAGACGAGGTACCTGTAGCCGTTCTTGCTGTGTGCTAGAGATATGTAGTTGTATGTTCTAAATCCCAAAAACAACAAGATCGCCTAGCAGTGCATCTCTTCTGATCTGCAGTCATTCCCGAATTCTCTCTCAACGAGCAGGATTGAATACCTTGTCAATATGTGGGAGATGGAGGACTAACCTGATTCGGGAATGAGATCACTGCAAAGGCTCAACATAAGAAGTTGCAATGGCATTCCCATGTTTTTAGGCCAACTCGGCTCCCTTAAAACATTGAAAACATTTTATAGGACTCATGACAGCTTACCTGAGTCCTTGTGAAGTTCCTGTCATTAATAAGGTTAGATTGCACGAGTGTGAAGGAATGTCGAAGTCCTTACGGCAACGCAACGGGCGAGTGTACCCGATTTGAGACACTTCAAGAGCTGTCCAGATTCACTGTCACCTCTCACGAGTTTACAAGTTGCTAGCAAAGTTTATTGCTAGCAAGCAGAGGGAAGAGTCCAATGGACACAGCGAGTAATCATGGTGAATCAATGGCGCGGCTCACGTCTAGATACTCGTTTGAATTTGAATCATCCTCATATTCCGCAAAATATGCCTTTTGCATTGCACCCTTGTTCACATAAGTAGTTGAGAAATCATATGATAAAGATGTTCCTCCCACAACACGAAAGATATCTTTGGATTCGGAGTACATATTACAAAATGATTGCGAGCAGGCTTATCAGAATATATTCATTCTTAAATCCGGGGTTTTTAACTGCCCACGGTCTATGGCATGCCCAGCGAGTGAATATTCGGCACACAGTTCAAAAATGTGTGCAAAATTATGAAACTTGTATAATTCTGCTGATGTTACACGAATTCCCCACACTTTCTGATAAACAAAATATATTCTCATGTCCTGTTTGCACCTTTAGCGCATGTAGTGATATACCATTATCCAATCCCTTCATGCTTTGCTCTACTTCCCCCGTTCTTTCTTCCACTTTACTTTTTCACACCCAAAGCTGGGATTGTTTCAATCACTCTTAGCCATAAAACCTTACTCTCCTCGACTTATTGTTTTATTACTCGACGCTCGATTCATAAACTGCAGATAACTCAATGTCCGGCTAATCGGTCTTCGTTTACATTTGGTTTATACTTCCTCACATGTTTCGCTTTACGTTCACCTTGGAATTAGTTTTTTACGGGACTGTACATTTCTGTATTAATTTACAATCTGCATACAATTTATTTCGTTTGTTTCCAAGTGTTTGTACATTCCTGTATTAGTCTCGGTTTACAATTTGCTCTCAATTCATTGAGCTGGTTTCAGATTGTTTCACATTCGTTCATCTCGCGACTTCCTTATATGAGTTGACTCTTCGTTTCCTCAGTACTCATTGGTTTACAGATTCTCTACATGTAGTTATATATGGTCGTTGCTTGTTAATACATGCTTCCTATGAATAAGATTTCATCTCCTATTCGCATCTATTTTCAGTTAGTTCTGCTTCCATTTATTGCCATTTCATCTACTTGTATTTAATGAATTCTAGACAACCCGTTTCTCGGGTTCTATCCTAATATATCCAAGATCATCACACCTAAAGCAGCTTGCATGGGCCCTTCTTATGCTCACGACAACGGTAAAACAAAAAAACATTTCAAATAGAGGCGCGTAGCTTAATTAACATAACAGGAATGCCAACCCTTTAGACGCCAAACTCAATGGTTGTTCTCACCTGAGAATTACCCCCACTTTGCCTGACCTTCATGAGGTGATGGGATATATGGAGGCCACCCAGGCAATGTTCGGACGCCGGTTGTCTGGTCAGCACAGTGATTTTAGCCGGTGAAAATTTTTTGCAACCTATCTATATACTGTAGCCAACCCGGCGAATTTGGTTTTCTAATACTGGAACATGTCAGCCGATGGTAGAATACAGCCCATGTCCTAAATTCGCAGCTATAAGAAGGTATAGATTCCCTTCCTACTGTTGTAGTAATCGTTTAGAGGAAGGTCGTCACACAACTTTAAATGAGACTTACTGAAAATATCTGATTCAATTCGTCACAACGCGATCCTGCATCAGGCTAAGAAACCGCTTACTGGGGTGTAGGAGGCATCAAAGTCTGTAAGTCAGGACAGGAGGCAGAAACGATGCATGAACAGAGGTGCAGTGACTGATCCTGTCAGGCCAATTTCTACTTTCATTGCTGCATATTACAAGTACATCAAAGGCAAACGATATCTAGCGTATTAATGAGAAATAAGAATAAAAACTAGAGTCTCTCAGGAATACTGTGAGGTACTTTTCGGTGGTAGTCTGCGAGAATATGCATCTTATCTAGCAACTATTGGGGCCTAGCTCCATTTAACCTCTTTTGTTTCTCCCTTGTAGGGCTTGATGGGGGTCTTCCCATCCTTCATGTGTTCTACGTGGTCGTCTTTCTCTTCATCTCATCGAGCAACTACTAGAGATCTTTTGTCTTCAAACCCAAATCTCTCCATGATTAGCATTTGATATCAGGGTGGATGAACTTGTGAAGAACTGAATGCAACCGTCGGCGTGCATTCTGCACCCAACATGATCATATATCTCCATACAAATGGCAGACATCTGATTCCCTCATATCGCCACTGCTGGAACACTCTTCTATCCTGGTACTCATGTAAGGGCATATAAAGTTGTCGTAATCTAAAAGGGAATCACTGCACGAGCCCGATAAAGGTGGAAACTACCGAGTGTAGTAGTCCTCTGCCTCTGCCCCTGATTGGATATGCCTGGCGAATCAGTCACCCTAGCATAGGAGATGCTATGAATTTCCAAGCCAGTTGTGATATCGGTAGGTTACCATATTGCGAGCTGATATTTTTGAGCAGTGCGCCAAAACTTTTGTACAAGATGAAAAAACGTCCTTACATTTGTGAATGACTTTTTTGATTTTACTGTTTTCCAATATAAATGTATTTCAACTATATATTCATGTTGTCCAGATAATGCCTTATGGTGAGAGATCTGTAAGCTCATTGGTTTCCGTGAATATGCCAAATGAAAAGATTAAGCTGAAATGCGATAACTTACTGCAATCAGCAAATTTACATTTACCATCCCCCCCCCCCCCCCCCCCCCCCCCACCAACCACCTTTTGCAATATCACAGGCCTGAAATCCGAAGGTGGCAACCGGGATGTGGTCTGCTTAATCGTAGATGACGTTAACGCTCTTTCCAGTTACCCAATTCGAACTCTTCTTCTCAAAACGCTTTTAAGACTTTTCACTTGCGAGTCCTCCTGGAATACTTTAATGTTAATTTCACTATTTTCCACATGCACGCAGCTTCGATAGTTGTTGAAGTGATTTCGTCCACTGTGGAGACCGAGATCCTTAGCATGTGAAGTCTAATCTTCTTACGGGGGAAGCTCGGGGGATCAGGATGTTCTTTTGATGCGAGGCAAGGATGCGCACAACTAGAGAGAGCGAGAATAACAACAACAGAATGGTGGAGAGTCTGCAGATCTTCAGTAGTTACTTCAACGCTTCTCGGGTGAGGGAGGCCTTTAGTTCCTATGTGGTAGAGCTAGAAGGGGATCGCAGTCTAGGCAGAGCAAAGAAGTTGGAGACGTGACGTTGATCAGTGACGAGACACGGACGATTTTCTTTTACGATGCTATTCTGGATTGAAAGGAGATGTGTTGCGGTCTCAATCTATGATGTAGTTCCTTGAAACGCTTCCCCGGTGAGAGATCCTTTAGTCCCATGTTGTAGAGATAGAAGAGCCTTGCAGTCTAGGCAGTTCGAACGAGTTGAAGACGTGCGGTATTCAGCACCGCGAGATGGACGTCTTCATTTGCGATGCTCTTTTGATTTGAAGGGAAACATGTGACACTTATTCTCGACCATGGCGACCTCAAGTCCGCATGCAGAAGCCAGAACAGGGCGGTTTGGCAGTGTAGAAACGAGTGCAAGATGCAAACGGGTACTTTTCCTTATCACAAACTCAATAACATCACAGGCATCGGCGTTGAGTCACCTGTTTAATCAATGTACTGTTTCTCTTCCCTGTATCTGAGTCACAGTTTGAAGATGGTTAGACTCCCAAGCAATCTCATCTAGTGGCAAGAAAGTGTCCAGAAAAATCTATTGCAATCTAGCTCATCAGCAACTCCCGCCCGAATATTCTGGCTACATACAGTCGTGGAAATCTTTGTTTCCCTATGTTCCACTGAAAGTGTTGACTAAACGTCCTAGCATCTTCGCGGTACAAGTTTAATCTTAAATACTGCCTGAGAACTACAGCTGCATGGAAGAGAGGAGTGGGAGTAGTCTCCAACCTTCCATTGGCGGCACCCCCAACCATTATGTGTACTTGCATAGTGCATGCATGTGATTGATTCTTCTTCTTTTGATTTTGTGTTTGCAGCTAAGTGACGAGGTGTATGAGCTCTACTTCCCGCCTAAAGGACCAGTCAACTTGGATATCGTTCTTTTTCATGGTTTTAACCTTGAAGAAAGAGAAGACGCATACCTTTCGACGTGGAGACGAAAAGAAGACCCTGCGTGTTCGTTGGACTCTTTGCTTGCCGAAGCATACCCCCAAGCTCGAGTTCTTGCAGTGTCATACGATGCGAGTATCGTTAAAACTTGTAAGAAGGGGAGGATGGACATGTATAACGTTGGAGAGAACTTGGCTCAATCTCTCATCCAGCAAGCAAGTGTAGGGGAAAATTGCCCAGTTGTACTGGTCGGTCACTGCGTGGGTGGACTAGTGCTTAAAGCACTCTGCTTGAAAGCTAATCATTTTGCAACTAATAGAGGGAAGCACATCTACATACATCAATGTCCCTACTCACTCTTTTTGAGGAATCTCAGAGGAGGGTTCTTCTATTCCACGGCTCATTCAGGATCCCCAATATTTCAGAGAGGAGAATCGGAGGGGAAAGGTCCTTTGGTTAGATGTTGGGAGCTACTCAATTCAGACGCTTGCAGAATAAACTCTGAGTTTGCAGCATTGCGTCGACGACACGGGTGGAAGGCAGGTGCTGTTTGTGAAGCCAATGAAACCGATATAACCACCGTCATCCTGCGGCCTAGTCCTGTATGTATTTTGACCAACTTGCGTCAATAATGATTGCATGATTTAAGAGATTTCAAGAATCTTTTATTTGAATATAAAGTCTTTGTGTTCAGATTGTTCCATGCTACTAAAATGAGTCAAGTAAGCGACCATGCTGGGATGGATCATAGTTGGTTGGCTGGAACCTAATTCGCAATACACTGTGCGTTCTTTTATAGTTTACGCGATTTGCTACAAAGCCTCGTACTGCAGTCGTGACGGAAGAAGCGTCAGCGAGATATGACATCGATCTAGGATGCTTCTCTACTATTTCTGGAGAAGATTACTTCACTATTTGTAGGCCTAAGGATCGGCACTTGATGAGCTCTCAACGTCTGGATAATTTCCTCAAAGCCATATGCATGGAAGAGGTGCGTATGCGTTTTCTGCGCTGCCTAGAAAGGAACATATATCTTCATGTGATGCAGGATGTGATTCATTACTGATGAACTCTGAGGCTGTATGGTATAGGAACTGCCAGATGCCAAGTTGTAGGTAAGTCGTTGCTGATAAGCTCTGTGTATTGTCAATATTTGGCACATGCGTGTCACAGCTAAGAGTTGTGACAGTTTGAAGTTTACAGAGAGCCTGTGTTGCATGTCTCCACCCGAGGTGCAGACAAACCTCTGTCACCTCACCTTTTAGACATCAATTACTTGAGAGTCATGGATCGAGATGAGGCAATTAAAGTTATGCCCGTTTCAAGGCAATACCAGGTTTGACAGTCATAACAGGAGTGTTGTACCGTGCCCCTTTTACAGGAGGAACAGATTGCCCAGCAGCCACGTTGTCTGCATCATCCCCGTGTGATGGTATATATGGGCAAACGAAAAGCCAATGTGATTAAAATGCTGAAACTGGCAGATGCAGAGACTTCCAGATTGGCGTTGCAGGTGGTAGGTCTGGGTGGAATTGGCAAGTCGACCCTTGTCAAGGAAGTCCTCAAAGAAATTGGAGGCTTCTTTGAGTCTGTCTGGTTTGTAGAAGGGGGAAACCGGACAATAATTTCTGCACTGCGGGAGTGTCTGGCTAGTGAGAACTTCTATAGCAGGGGCAGGCGAAGTGTCATTACGCAGAACGTTCAAGAGCTATGACTGCTGTTGAAGCGGAGTAGAGTCCTGTTTGTGTTGGATGATGTTCAGACTGAGGATCAGATAAGTGTCTTCCTGCAACCAGAGAACTTTGGGTACGGGAGCCGTCTCATTGTCACTTCGAGAATTCAAAAAGAAATGCCTGGATTTGTCAAGTACAACGCTCCTTTCCTATCCCAGGAAAGTGCGGACGAACTATTCCGAGCTCTAGTCAATAATAGTCAGGTGGTTTGCGCAATTCCTGCAAAGTTGATGAGGGAGATAGTGAGAAAATGTGATGGATTACCTCTTACGGTAGAGGTGATATGAAGCTACTTGCGCGATGAGAATAAATTGGCCAAATGGGAGGGTACGCTCGATAAGTTGGGCAAAGCGGAATCTGTGGACGGAACTGCTGATGACAAATTGTGGCGGAAATTGGGAGTGAGCTACGACGATCTAGGGAATCCTGAACAAGAGATGTTTCTTGACTTGACCTCGTTTGATAAGTGTGGTCGACGGGAAGACCAATATGATTTGGAAGAGTTCAGAGCAGCATGGAGACCAACATCGTGTGACGCCACGGTACAGGTGGAATTGGAGAACTTGGTGAATAGATCACTCATTCGCATCATCACAAGCAATGGTGATGAGGCTACGGAGGGAAAGGACTTGGTAGTGTACATACACACGCAGCTGAGGGACCTAGGGAAGTCTATTTCCAGGCCGCCGCGCACAGATCCAGAGAATTGCAGGGGACTTTGGAAACAAGAAGACGCAAAGCATCTCTTGACCATGTGCAAGGTGAATTCCGTAGTATTCTGTTCATCCAATTTGTGGATTTCAATGGACTGTCTGAACATACATAATATTGACTTTGTACGATTTTGGTTTGGGTGATACTAGTGCGGATTTAGAATCTATACTATAATTATACTTCGGTGGTGGAGCAGTGACAGGTGGCCAATTCGAGACGAAGATGTGGGGGCGCTCCATCAACTGGCTGTTCTCCTTTTGGAGAAGTGTAATTGTGTACGACTTCCTGAGAACATACACGAGCTGAGGAATCTGAAGATTCTCCGATTTGTTGACTAGAATATGTCAAGAGTACCCGACAAATTTTATCTTCTTCCAAGTTTAGAGAGATTACATCTTCAATGTGCCCAACTCGAAGAACTACCGAGTTCATTTGTGCATCTCCGAGCGTTGAAGACCCTAACGATACGTTGTTCAGCTTTGAAGGCGTGGCCAACTCCAAACCCCCTTGCGACTGTACCACAAGAGGTTTTTCATTTTGATGCTCTCACGAGTTTAACTCTGGCAGGCCTTCCTTTTTTGATGGGATTGCCAGACAGTTTCGGGAGGATGAGATCCCTCGAAACATTGTTCATCTCCGAATGCTCTGCTCTGAAGACTCTGCCTGAAGGTTTCGGCGATTTGAGATTTGTCTCTTTCAGTTTGTCCCTTTGTTCCCGAATCTCTCTTTCAGTTAACAGGATTCCACCACTTGTCAATATTTGGTGAGGGGTTGGACATACCCGATTCTTTTGGAAAGCTTGAATCACTACACAGCCTCGAGATAAGTGGATGCCATAGCATTCCGATGTCCTTGGGAGAACTCAGTTCCCTAAAAGAATTGTATATAAGCGGTCATAGAATTTCGGAAAATTTCTCTGCATCATCGGGACAACTTGGGTCATTACTAGAGTCGGGAGGCATTAATAGGAGTGGAATACCCAAGTGGATGAGGGGTGAGAGTCATCCTTTGAGTCTACCTGAGTCCTTAGGACACCTTGGGTCACTAACAGCATTAAAATGCAGAAATCTGAGCGCAATCCCGAAATCCTTAGGGCAGCTCAGCGCTCTAAAATACTTGAGTATTGAAGGTGAAACGGTTCCTACGAGTTTACCGGAATCTTTGGGAAACCTCGGATTACTAACACGATTGACATGCATAAATGTGGATCTAATCCCTGAGTCCCTAGGGCGGCTCAGCGCCCTAGAGTACTTGGAAATAAGTGGCGGGAGTCATCCTCTGAGTCTACCTGGGTCCTTGGGACACCTGAGCTCCTTAAAGGACTTGAAATGCAAAAATGTGAAGGAAATGCCCGAGTCCCTAGGGCGGCTCAGCGCCATGGAGCACTTAAAAATTAGTGGTGGGAGTCATCCTCTGAGTCTACCTGAGTCCTTGGGACGCCTGAGGTCCTTAAACAACTTGAGATGCAAAAATGTGAAGGAAATGCCCGAGTCCGTGGGCAACTCAACGCCCTTAAATCCTTGACAATAACTGGTGGAACTCTGGCGAAACTACTATATATTCATATTCTCCAAATAATGAATTATGGTGAGAGATCTGTAAGCTCATTGATTCCCGTGATATGCCAATTGCAAAAGTTAAGCTGAAATGCGATAACTTACTGTACTCAGCAAAATTTACATTAAAATTTACATCTCTCCCCCCACTTTTGCAATTTCGCAGGCCTAAAATCCGAAGGTGGCAATCGGGATCTGGTCTGCCTAATAGCAGCTGAAGTCAACGCTCTTTCCAGTTACCCAATTCCAACTCTTCTTCTCAACAAGCGTGTAGGGTCCATAACCCTACACGGAGGAATATAGGGGTATGTATAGGGGCATGCAAACCCTACACGGAGGAATATAGGGGTATGTATAGGGGCATGCAGTGAGATCACCTCTTTGTTCCTCTAGCATTGGAGTTATATGGAGTGATGTACATTACTTTTGACATATTTGTCATGGAAGGCATGAGAGCTTATCATGTTAGGCGCTAGGGGATATCACTCTCACTCTCATACCTCATAGCATATTTTAGGAACATGTGTCCATTGCTCTAAAGAGACCAATGGCTAGTGCAATCCATAGGATAGCAATCACACTAAATGATGTTTCTTCGGATGCTCCAATTGTTTGTAGACCATACAACTTGCATAGCTCAAATATCCTAGGTGCAATAGGACAGATTTCTCATATACACTCTATTGGGGTCTAGCTCCATTTTACCTTTTTAGTCTCTCCCTTGTATGGCTTGATGGGGTCTTCCCATCCTTCGCTGTCGCCGTAAGGTCCATAACCACTATATCCGCTATTGTCACCTTATCTCTTGGACCAAGAATAAATTTTCCCTAACACATGTAGTTTGCAAAGCATATGAATGCTCCTTCCAAGCCAAGTATCCACTCTCTCGTGTCATAGCAAACACTATGTCCCTAATAGCATCATGGGTAGCTATCCTCTACCCTCCAAAAGGACATCATGTCATATTGGCCCGTTGATGCATCTAGTGTAGAACCACACTCACAAGTGAGTAATGAAAATGCGGATGGGTGAACCAAACCTAGGCAAAATCTCATTGTTGTAAAGGAAGTAGCTAGTGCGAGTCAGAATGACCTAATGCACAGTTGAGCTAGGATCCAAGAGCCTACACCCTTTTTGGAGCAAGAGCAAAGATGTGCTCTAGTAGCTTCAGGAATGGATGAGTCATCTAAGAGAGAACGTAGAGTATGCTCCTATTGTCTCTCCATCAAGGAAGATTGTAAATCGCTAGTCCAATCTGACAATAATGAAACAAAATATGAAAAGTAATCTCATGCCGATGAGGATAGACTATCTCTCATAAGCCGCAATAACATATGGAGAGAATAGGATCCTTCCACCTATGCCACATAAGTCTCCAAAACTGGCCTATCAACAACCACAAGACGAGAGGACAGTTGGGTGTCCAAGAGAGCACAACTACCCAAAAATTCTATTGATGACATTTTCTCCATAGATAGCAAGCCAACCCGTCCACACAAGATTTACAAAGCCGTCTGTGTACGTGCCAAATCCCCTTTCACACACTCAAAAATCCATGGTCCAATAATATTACCAAAGACTTCCATAATTCTCCTATCTAAGGCTCTAAGACTAGATAGGAAAGATGAAGAGGAGGAGGAGGAAACTATGCATATGAGGTAAGTCGGTCTATTTATAATAAAGGAGAGTATACCAAATGCCATAGGTGGATCTCCTAGTAATGGAAGGTTATTCACTTGGAAACATCCTCTATAAGTGCAACATCTAAGAAGCATGACAAAATCCTTGAATCCTACTAGCACTCCAAGAACAGGTAATTCATCCCCTACACCCCTTTGGAAGCTCAAGGTGGGGAAGGATACCTAAAGGGGACCATGCCTTGCACTTTGACACCTTGACTCTCAAGTTTACTAGATGTAGCTTAGTAGTCTAGTGGTCAAAGGTCTTCCTAATCTGATTTATAGTGCTCACAATGTGTGCATCATTTACCAAGGATGGAAATACACAATCTAGCATGGCCAAAATAGTAGATAGCATAGCTCTAAAGTGAGCCATGGCAAATAAAAGTCCCCCCTAAAGGATCTCCCTAATGTATATCAACATTTGACTCCAAGAGGGTGACTCACTCCTATAAACAACCGTGTTGATAGTAAAAGGAAGCAACAAAGCCATAAAAAGACTGCAAAAAGGAAATAAGACTTGCTACATGATCTACATTTTCCTTAAGTTCTCTAAAGATGAATGCCCATGAGATGTTATTAAAAGCATTCTCAACATCCACTTGTAAGGCAACACACTCCAAATGGATATCTAGGAGTGCCCAAATTTTTAGAGATATAGTCTCATAGCCTCTAAGTGTAGCTACTCCAAACTGACGTGGAATGATGTGCTATTGAAAGTGAAAATGGTGCTCAAGGATAATGATATGACAGACAAACACAACAAGATATCTTTGATAACAATTGGTCTAATATCTCACTATGTTTCTCCATTGCAAGAATTTGGACTAGCATCTAACCCAAGACTATACTAATATACGGCTTCTCGTTCAAATTTTTGAACTGACATGTCTAGCACAAAACTTTGGACTAACTTACATGTCTAGCACAAAAATAAAACCGGACATGGAGAGGTGTACATGGCTAGCACAAGAATAATAGCACAAGAATAATGACAATCATATATGCTCCTCTCCATATCTCCCCTTAACCAGCTTTATAAAACGTAGGACTTGTGTGTCCTCTATGAATACTTTAATGTTAATTTTACTATTTTACACATGCTTGCCGTTTCAATAGTTGTTGACCTGATTTCGTCCACTGTGGGGACCGAGTCCTTAGCCTTAGAATGTGAAGTCTAATATTCTTTAGCGGGGAGCTCGGGGACCGGGATATTTTTTGATGCGAGGCAAGGATGTGCACAACTAGAGAGAGCGGGAGGAACAAAAACACAATGTTGGAGAGTCTGCAGATCTTCAGTAGTTCCTTCAACGATTCTCGGGTGAGGGAGCCTGTAGTTCCAATGTGGTAGAGATAGAAGGGGATCGCAGTCTAGGCAGAGCAAAGAAGTGGGAGACGTGACGTTGATCAGCGACGAGAGGCGGACGATTTTCTTTTACGATGATATTCTGGATTGAATGGAGATGCGTTGCGGTCTCTATCGATGATATAGTTCCTTGAAACGCTTCCCCGGTGCGAGATCCTTTAGTTCCGTGTTGTAGAGATAGAAGAACCTTGCAGTCTAGGTAGTGCGCACGAGTTGAATGAAGACCGAGTTGAGGTATTCAGCACCGCGAGATGGACGTCTTCAGTCGCGATGCTCTTTTGATTTGAAGGGAAACGTGTGACACTTATTTCTCGATCATGGCGACCTCAAGTCCGCATGCAGAAGCCAGCATAGTGCGGTTTGGCAGTGTAGAAACAAGTGCAAGATGCAAACGGGTTCTTTTCCTTATCACAAACTCAATAACATCAGAGGCCGTGGGCATTGAGTCCCCTGTTTAATCAATGAACTCTTTCTCTTCCCTGTATCTGAGTCACAGTTTGAAGATGGTTAGACTCAATCTCTCAAGCAATCTCATCTAGTTGCAATAAAGTGTCCAGAAAAATCTACTGCAATCCAGCTCATCAGCAATTCCCCTCGGAATACTCTGCCTACACAGTCGTGGAAATCTTTGTTTTCCTATGTTCCACTGAAACTATGGGCTAAACGTCCTAGAATCTTCGTGGTACAAGTTTAATCTTAAATACCTCCAGGGAACTACAGGTGCATGGAAAAGAGAAATGAGAACAGTCTTCTCCAATTGGCGGCTCCGCCAACCAATTGTACTTGCATAGTGCATGCATGTGAGTGATTCTTCTTCTTTTGATTTTGTGTTTGCAGCTAAGTGACGAGGTGTATGAGCTCTACTTCCCGCCTAAAGGACCAGTCAACTTGGAGATTGTTCTTTTTCATGGTTTTAACCTTGAAGAAAGAGAAGACGCATACCTTTCGACGTGGAGACGAGAAGAAGACCCTACGTGTTCGCTGGACTCTGTGCTTGCCGAAGCATACCCTCAAGCTCGAGTTCTTGCAGTTTCGTACGATGCGAGTATCGTTAAAACGTGTAAGAAGGGGAGGATGGACATGTATAATGTTGGAGAGAACTTGGCTCAATCTCTCATCCAGCAGGCAAGTGTAGGGAAAAATTGTCCAGTTTTACTGGTTGGTCACTGTGTGGGTGGACTAGTGCTTAAAGCACTCTGCTTGACAGCTAATCGTTCTGCAACTAGTAGAGGGAAGCACATCTACATACAGCAATGTCCCTACTTACTCTTTTTCAGCAATCTCAGAGGAGTGTTCTTCTATTCCACGGCTCATTCAGGATCCACAATATTTCAGAGAGGAGAATCGGAGGGGAGAGGTCTCTTGGTTAGATGTTGGGAGCTACTCAATTCAGACGCTTGCAGAATAAATTCTGAGTTTGCGGCATTGCGTCGACAACACGGGTGGAAGGCAGGTGGTGTTTGTGAAGCCAATGAAACCGATATAACGACCCTCGTCCTGCGGCCTAGTCCTGTATGTAGTTTGACTAACTTGCGTCAATAATGATTGCACGATTCAAGAGATTTCAAGAATCTTTTCACATACATATAAAGTCTTTGTGTTCAGATGGTTCCATGCTACTAAAATGAGTCAAGTAAGCGACCCTGCTGGGATGGATCAAAGTTGGTTGGCTCGAACCTAATTCACAATGCACCGTGCGTTCTTTTATAGTTTACGCGACTTGCTAAAAAACGTCGTACTGCGGTCGTGACGGAAGAAGCCTCAGCGAGATATGACATCGATGTAGGATGCTCTCTACTATTTCTGGAGAAGATTACTTCACTATTTGTAGGCCTAAGGATCGGCACTCGATGAGCTTTCAACGTCTGGATAATTTCCTCAAAGCCATATGCATGGAAGAGGTGCGTATGCGTTTTCTGCGCTGCCTAGAAAGGAACATCTATCTTCACAGTAATTAACTGCTGATGAACTCTGAGGATGTATGGTATAGGAACTGCAAGATGCCAAGTTGTAGGTAAGTCGTTGCTGATAAGGTCTGTGTAGTGTCAATATTTGGCACATGCGCATCACAGCTAAGAGTTGTGGCAGTTTTGAAGTTTACAGAGAGCCTGTGTTTGCATGTCTCCACCCGAGGTGCAGTCAAACCTGTGTCACCTCACCTTTTAGACATCAATTACTTGAGAGTCATGGATCGAGGTGAGGCAATGAAAGTTATGTCCGTTTCAAGGCAATTCCAGGTTTTACAGTCATGACAGGAGTGTTGTACCGTTCCCCATTTACAGGAGGAACGGATTGTCCAGCAGCCACGTTTTCTGCATCATCCCGGTGTGGAGATTGTAGATATGGGGAAACGAAAAACCGACGTGATTAAAATGCTGAAACTGGAAGATGAAGAGACTTCCAGATTGGCGTTGCAGGTGGTAGGTATGGGTGGAATTGGCAAGTCGACCCTTGTCAAGGAAGTCCTCAAAGAAATTGGAGGCTTCTTTGAGTCTGTCTGGTTTGTAGAAGTGGGAAATCGGACAATAATTTCGGCACTGCTGGAGTGTCTGGCTCATGAGAACTTCTATAGCAGGGGCAGGCGAAGAGTCATAATGCAGAACGTTGAAGAGCTATAGCTGCTAATGAAGCGCAGTAAAGTCCTGCTTGTGCTGGATGATGTTCAAACTGAGGATCAGATAAGTCTCTTCCTGCAACGAGAGAACTTTGGGTACGGGAGCCGTCTCATTGTCACTTCGAGAATTCAAAAAGAAATGCCTGGATTTGTCAAGTACAACGCTCCTTTCCTATCCCAGGAAAGTGCGGACGAACTATTCCGAGCTCAAGTCAATAGGCAGGTGGTTTGCGCAGTTCCTGCAAAGTTGATGAGGGAGATAGTGAGAAAATGTGATGAATTACCTCTTACGGTAGAGGTGATAGGAAGCTACTTGCGCAATGAGGATAAATTGGCCAAATGGGAGGGTACGCTCGATAAATTGGGCAAAGCGGAATCTGTGGACGGATCTGCTGATGACAAATTGTGGCGGAAATCGAGAGTGAGCTACGACGATCTAGGGAAACCGGAACAAGAAATGTTTCTTGACTTGGCCTCGTTTGATAAGTATGGTCCATTGGAAGACCAATATGATTTGGAAGTCTTCAAAGCAGCATGGAGACCAACATCGTGTGGAATGTCGGTAGAGGTGGAATTGGAGAACTTGGTGAATAGATCACTTATTCGCATCATCACACGGAAAGGTGATGAGGTAGTGTACATGCACGCGCAGCTGAGGGACATGGGGAAGTCTATTTCCAGGCCGCGGCGCACAAATCCAGAGAATTGCTAGGGACTTTGGGAACAAGAAGATACAGAGCGTCTCTTGACCATGAGCAAGGTGAATTCCGTAGTATTCTGTCCATCTAATTTGTGCGTTTCAATGGACTGTCTGAACATACATAATAATGACTTGTATGATTTTGGTTTGAGTGAGACTACTGCGGATTTGGAATCTATACTTATTTAAGTCATCTCTTTTACAGAGGCGAACAGTCGTCACCAATTCCAAGCTTGAGGTACTATCCGTGGGGCTGAATCGGAGAGGAACATCTTCTCATGCTGCTATTAGTGAAGAGAGAGGTCAAGCTTTACCGTGGGGAATCGTCCATGAATTGGAAAAATTACGCTTGTTGAGAATGTCAAATATCAACATGATTGAATCGAATCATACTCAGCGATTTCCTTCTGGTCTGACTCTGCTACACATGGTCCATTGTTCCAAAGGGCCCCCAGAAAGATGGTCACCTTTTTATCGGTGGTGGACCACTGACAGGTGGCCAATTCGAGACAAAGATGTGGGGGCGCTCCATCAACTGGCTGTTCTCCTGTTGGAGAAGTGCAATTGTGTACGACTTCCGGAGAACATACACGAGCTGAGGAATCTGAAGATTCTCCGACTTGATGACTCGAATATGTCAAGACTGCCCGACAATTTATATCGGCTTCCAAGTTTAGAGAGATAACATCTTGAATGTGCCCAACTCGAAGAACTGCCAAGTTCACTTTTGCATCTCCGACCGTTGAAGACCTTAACGATAAGAGGTTGTTCAGCTTTGAAGGCGTGGCCAACTCCAAACCCAGTTGCGACTGTACCAAAAGAGGTTTTTCATCTTGATGCTCTCACGAGTTTAACTCTGGCAGATCTTCCTTCTTTGATGGGATTGCCAGACAGCTTCGGGAGGATGAGATTTCTCGAAACATTGGGCATCTCCGAATGCTCTGCTCTGAAGACTCTGCCTGAAGGTTTGGGCGAGCTGAAGCACCTGGAGGAACTGCAGATAACGCGTTGCGCAAACTTGGAATCCCTATGCGAATCTTTCGGCAACTTGGACAGCCTTAAGGAGCTTGTTCTGGAGGAGCTCTTTGCTCTGAGGATGCTGCCGGATTCAATGGGATCATTGCAGTCTCTCGAAAGTTTCAGGTTAGAATATGTCCCAAATTTGACCACATTCTCAGGGAATAGATCTGAGATTCGAAGGATGAGATCGCTGAAAAAATTTAATATTCAGAATTGTGACCGTTTGGAGGACATGGGGCAAGGATGTGGACAGCAGAACTCTACCGGATCTCTACCTTCCAGTCTTAAAAATCTCTACATTGAGTTCTGTCCCAGACTCAGATGTCTCCCCGAATCTCTTGGACAGTGCAAGGCTCTATCAAAGGTGACACTCAGGGGGACAAATCTCAAATGTCTGCCCGAGTCCCTAGGGGAGCTTAAAGGGCTCACATTATTAGAACTTGAGTCTTGTAGCAGCATCAACCGTCTACCCTGGAGTACAGGGGAACTTACATCGCTCACGAAGCTGAGTTTACGGTCGTGTGAAGCACCGGAGACTGTAACTCAACTGACAGCACTACAGCACCTAGACCTGTACCCGACAACAGGTGCAAGCACCGGCATGACCGGTATCGGTGACCTGGATAATGCTGAAGTACCGGCGTCACCAGGGGACTTGAAGGCGGTCAATTCTCTACGGATTCATAGATGTGCAGTTGTTCCCGAATCTCTCTTCCAGCTAACAGGATTGCAACACTTGTCAATATTTGGTGAAGGGTTGGACATACCTGATTCTCTTGGAAAACTTGAATCACTACACAGCCTCGAGATAAGAGGATGCCACAGTATTCCGATGTCCTTAGGACAACTCAGTTCCCTAAGAACATTGGATATAATAGGTCATATAATTTCCGACAAGTTCTCTGCATCATTGGGACACCTTGGATCATTACCAGTGTCTGGAGGCATTGATGAGAGTGGCATACCCGAGTGGATGAGGGGTGAAATTCATCCTTTGAATCTACCTGAGTCCTTACGACACCTTGGGTCACTGACAGAATTAACATGCAGAAATCTGAGCGCAATCCCGGAATCCTTAGGGCAGCTCAGCGCTCTAAAATCCTTGAGTATGGAAGGTGAAATGGTTCCTACGAGTTTGCCCGAATCTTTGGGAAACCTCAGATCACTAACACAATTGAGATGCGTAAATGTGGATCGAATCCCTCAGTCCCTAGGGCGGCTCGCCGCCCTAAAGTCCTTGGAAGTTAAGGGTGGGAGTCATCCTCTGAGTCTACCTGAGTCTCTAGGGCAGCTCAGCGCCATAGAGTACTTGGAAATTAGTGGCGGCAGTCATCCTCTGTGTCTACCTGGGTCCTTGGGACACCTGAGGTCCTTAAAGCACTTGAACTGCAGAAATGTGAAGGAAATGCCCGAGTCCGTAGGGCAACTCAACGCCCTGAAATCCTTGACAATAACTGGTGGAACTCTGGCGAAACTACCCGAGTCCTTGGGACAGCTTGGATCGCTGACGAAGTTGGTGGCGGAGGAATGCGCAAATATTAGCGGAGTCCCGGTTTCCCTGAAACGACTCACCAGACTGGGGAGTCTGTCAATATCCAAGTGCGGGATGTTCGAGAAGGTACCTGATGCTCTACACCATCTGGTTAGGCTTGAATCGTTGATTGCATCCGATTTTAGACACTTTGACGGTTTCCCGGAGTCACTCTTGCCTCTTACCAATTTAGAACACTTATCAATAAGCGGATCTAAAACATGTGATGTCAAGAAACCGATATTTAATCACTGAAACGACTCCCTAGATTGCGCACTTTGATAATACAGAATGCTGAGAACTTCGAGGGTCTTTTGGAATCAGTAGGGCACCTGCCAAGGCTAAATTGGTTGTTGATCAGGGAGTCTAAAGACGAACAGCGCAGGTTTGATATGATGCTGTCGGGATCCCTTATACACTTGACTTTTGACAGATGTGAAAACTTAATAAGTCTTTCGACGTCATTTAGTTCGTTACAGACTGTCGAAATCGAGGATTGTAGCAGGTTTGAGCGAATATCAAATTCTGTAGGGAAGTTGAGGAGTTTGCGGATCCGAAACTGCCCGAGGTTCACAGGCCTGCCCGATTCTTACGGGCAGGCCTGTGAACCTCTTGCGCATATCGATCTCTATGAAGACGGACTGTATTGGTACAAACACCGGTAGAAGCCGTGACGCGTAAAAAATAATAAAGAGGATTGCCAGACCCATCAAGCCATATAAGGAAAACAAAGGGTCAAAACTTCGCCAATAATGTGTCATGTTGCATCTAGCATATCCAAAACATATATAGAATACAGCCAGAAGGCTTCTGAAGATCAGTATTCTATCTTCTATCGGCGATCATGTACTTTGAAAAGTTATCAACCAATAACCATGGTTATCCAAGTCTGTTGGGCATTGTCAAGGACGGGCTGTGAGATCCATAACATTTCCAAATGATCTTACGTGAAGATTGGGAGAGCTTAGCTTTGAGTGTCTATAATTCGGTTTCTGAGGAGCTCACTGAGTTGTGATGAGGTCAGGACATAAGCACTAGTATAAAAGGTAAAGGATGAGATTTATCTGACAATAATTTTCTTGAATAGCAAAAGTCTATTGTACATTTCCAAATGTGCAGTGCTAAGTAGTGAAAAGTGTACAAGATTTAGACATTACTTCTTTTATGCACGACAATACAAATGAATTTTATTCTTCATAGTTACCAGGGAGACACGATAATGCAGAAATTAAAGTCGCTTTATTTTAGATGCATGTTTCTGGAGACGAGTTTTTTATGCAGCAATTTGACGCAGCACTTTAAGTCCCTTACCCTGTGGAGAGCCACGGAAATTTGGTTGCGAATTCGGTTTGATTATCTTGGGCAAATTTACGTGACAGCAAAATTGGCTTGACAAGTTTGACGCGTCTGATGTTCTTGTCCAAGAATTCGAGGATCCTAGTAATGCTTAAAATTCATGACTAAATCATAGAGTTTATATCAAAGTTCTCAAGACTTAGTAATGAGAACTGTTTGAACCAGCTTTTGTGTTCTTGCTCCTAATGTCCAAATATGTTAGCGCAGCATTTATAATGTTTAATGTGTAATATCAAATTTCGAAACAAGCCGTTCCATTTTGAATTTTGAATATCTTTTCCAAACTCAATGACTCCGAACCTAATAGGCATACTCGCCTATATCAAACTCAAGTATTTTAGGACTTGAATCCAATATAAAATTATTTGTTAAATGTTTACTTTCTGCCTTGGGATGTGAAACCTAGCCACTATTAAGTGTACTTGAAGCCTATAGTCTAAGAAAAATTTCTTATCTTGCTTTTCACCATATACCATCTTACTACACTTTAATAGATTATGAAAAAATGCATGGTTATTTTAGAATTGTTAATAATCTGAAATTTTCATTTGAGCAAATAATTTATTTGTATGGTTTCTTTGATAAGTAAATAGATATTGATGTAATAAATATATGTACTATGATAAAAAATAAATAGAGATGGACATATGTATATGCATATATACCTGGAATATATATAAAAAAAAATATGATATATATAAAATAATTTGTCAAATTTCAGAAAATATGCATTTACAGTAAGAACATTATTAATCTACTATGTAGTATAGAATACTGCTCTTTTTAATACAAATCACAAAAACTTTCTCACCGTTACTTTGCTTTTTCTATCTTAATATTGATAGGTCTGTATACAAATTTTGTACCTTATACTGTACTTGCACCCTTTGAACTTCCAATAGAGAGAATATTGAAATCCTCTCAGTTATTTGTATGGAGCTATACGACCTGTGGTGATCCGTCCAATGTCTTCATTACAATAGGGGGTTTTAGAAAGGGATCAATGAACCCACTCATCTTTTTAGCAAATCTACTTCATTGTACAATACCAACCAATATGATGGTTCTGTTTGACAAGATTTAACAAGTAAGGAACAATAGCAAGTAATGCCAAGGTCTTTGGGACTCCGCCCCAAGCTGGAGTCTCGTGCAAAGAATTTCTATGTTTTCTTGATGGCACTGCTCTAAATTGAAAGATCTGCAGTCTGATGCGGAAACCTAGAAATGGTTGCTTGCTGCAACCTCACCCCAACATTCATTCTGTGGCATGTTCTACCGTTGTGGCCGAGCTCATGACAGACATTACAATGGTGCTCACCAGGTTGATTTTGAGAAAATAACTTTCCACCATCTCAAAGGCAGAAGGTCGCATCCCCTAGAATTCTGCAATGTTTGTGTTGCACGATGTGTTCCAAAAGGTGAACCTCTTGGTTGCAGTGTTAAGGGATTATGCACTATAAAATATTGCATAACAATCTCAACAAGGGGATATTTCATCATGTGTTGTGGATGGGGGAGCAACGTTTCATGCTTTTGTTGAATATACTCCATGATCTCTGCAAATGGTTGAAATTCCTACATCGGTATATTGGTGAATGGTTGCTGAAGCCATCATTGCTTGTCAAAATGCAAATTGTACAAAGACACATTAGCATCCCTGTACTTCATTTGTTTGATAGGATGTGAACAAGGAATGTGCATTATTAGCAAGAACACATTGTTGCATTGATCATCCACTGATAGAGAAAGTGACTTGTGGTACTGTTTGAAAGCTTCTGTCATTGCAAAGACTGAGATCTTCTTCATCACAACTTTCCACAAACGTTCCTCTCCATGGGATAGAAGAGATCAAGTTTGTGGGTACTTGTTGGCCTGGCTGACGTTGGAGAGCTGCTGGTTGTGGGAAACTTAAAGCAATTCATAAACACCTAGTAAATTTCCAGTTGAACTCTGGATCCAACACTTCAATGTGACATGTGCACCTTCCACTCAAGAAGTTGATGTATGCTTGAAGTGCAGAACATGTCAAAGCAATGCGATAACAAAATTCTCCTTGTCGCACTACCATGTCTTTGTAAGATGATGGAAAACCGCACTAGGAGTATTGAGGGTGAATTGATGGATATTTTTGTGTTACTCTTCCTCACTTAAAGAAGAGATACCACCTTGCCATAACTGCATGAAGTTAGTCCAAGAATCTTCAGAGTCAAATGATGCACGTTAATTGGTAAGAATGTTCACACAAAGCATGTTGATTGAGCCTGGGAAAACCACTGATATTTTATTCATTAGTGCAAGTTCATTGTCAATCACAAGACAAAGCAGCGGCTTGCATCAATTCCAAGCTCTTTGCCAAAGGTCATTTTTAGCTTTCTCATTGCCCACCATAATCCTTAAAAGTTTCTGGTTGCATAAAAAATTGAACAGTGTGAATGTTTGATTTGTTGCTGAAACCCTAATTTCATACAACAAGTGCATTTTATATTGATTTGTTTTATATATGGAATCCAAAGGCCAAATCTTGTTTGCAGAGAATGTCTATGTGATTGCCTTGGCAGATTTTGGGACAGTGAACCCGGTGGGTCAGATGTCCACCAGCATCGTATTGAAGGTAGTGGTTAACACCATGCTCAATGAGTACATCCAATAAGGCCTCTATAGCAAATTGTCCATCAAGCACCTTCCTTTTTTGAGCACGTTTGATGTTATAGATATCTTGCTTTGTTGCTTGACAGCTTTTGTTGGTCTCACACAGAGTACCAAGAACTGGACGCAGTGCAATGCAAACTCTGCTCAACTGATGTACACTTTGTACCTCTGTAGCATAGGGGACTCTTTGCACTTGGATATGCAGCAATGTCATCCACCTTCTCATGATTATGATTTGCATTGATGACCTTTATCATCCAAGTTCCATTTTCTTCCTTGTGAATGACCACCAGGAAAGGACAGAGTATGCAAACATTGCTTGTGCTATGCAAGCTTACTTTATCAATGTTTTTACCACTGTGGACACTTCGGATTGTACAGTTTTTGATTGGAGCATCTCGTATGTTGCCTTGTGTGTGTGTGTTTAATTTTGGTTGCAAAACCTTCCAAATATGCATGAGATTGTAAAGCTGCAATAACTTCATCAAGAGTGGTATAAGAACATGGAAGAAAGGCATGACAATAAGCAAGCAAATTATGACAATATGCATGATAATAAGCATGCAGATTTTGAACAAATCATCGTAACAAACACGAGCATATTACGAGCAAACAATGGTAACAAAGGCAAGCATATTATGAGCAAACAATGGTAACGAACGCAAGCACGATACAAGCAAGAAGGCAAGTGATCCAACTCTAATTCTTGTGAATTTTTCTTTGTTGGGACCCTACGCCAACAAGACGCCACTGGGAGCCGGGCCCGCTACTACTCGTTATTGTTCTTTACTAGTTAGATCTAGTATTGTCAAACAGAACCATCAGATTGGTTGGTGTTATGCGGGGAGTTGATTAGCTGAAAAGGTGAGGTGGATTTATCAATTTTTTTCAATAATAATTTTATGAAGTTTCATATAATTACTTAAAAATATTTATAAAATGTTATTTCTAAATTGTAATTATAAAGTGTGTGAAATTTTGTACGGGGTCACCCGAATAGCACATCCAAGGAAATTACATAGATTTGTCCAAGTCTATAATAAAGTGGTTCATAGAAAATAAGGGATAAGGAGATATGTAACAAGGCATTAATTAGTATTAACT
This sequence comes from Lunularia cruciata, assembly GCA_948567375.1. Taxonomy (NCBI): domain Eukaryota; kingdom Viridiplantae; phylum Streptophyta; class Marchantiopsida; order Lunulariales; family Lunulariaceae; genus Lunularia; species Lunularia cruciata. Next base: position 9,578,435 of record OX419762.1, on the reverse strand, counting down.
ATAATTCCGGGTTAACAAAAAATATCTCATTTAAATTCTTTTTTAAATGGTTCGATAATGAATCCAAGGAAAATTTTCAAGAAGAGAGTGTTAGAAAGTGTCGAGCTGTGTGCCTGACGATACACAACTCTGACGATAGATGCAGCTTGGTGTTTGTTGATATTGGTTTGCGATGACTTTTCAAATATACCCTTGGAAATCTTGTGATAATTCAATTTATTACCCAAGTTACCTATTTGTTTAACATTTATCTCATGAAAATACATATAAATATCCATAAGTGAGAGTATAAATTTTACAAACAAATATATTTAAGATTATAATAAAATATTTAATTTTAATATTTATTTAATTTTTAATAATATAATGTATAATTAGATATTTTAAGATGATATATTTATTATTTATAATTAAAATTTTTAATTTAAGTCTTATATTTTAAATTTAGATGAAATTTAAAATAAATTAAACAAAAACATTTCATATAACATAAAATTAATATTAATTATAATTATAAAATGAGATCATTTTAATAATATATTCTATTTGTATTATAAAAAAATTTTGTTAGCATTTACTCTTTAATTTATTATAATTATCTATATAATATTATTTATTCAATAAATTAAATTATATATTTATAAAATACTATAATTAGTAATAATTATCTTATCTATCCCACATAACTAAAATTTTATATTATATTTTCAATTTAATTTAATTACCACAATATAAATACTATACCTTAATGCTACACGTGATTTAATTGTGACACGTCTACACACTCTGGTTGCTCTCATTTGAGAATTGCTACCATTTTGCATGACTTTCATGAGGTGCTGCATCTACCGAAGCCACCGATCCACTATCCGGACGCTTGTTGTGTGGTCACCGCAGTGATTTTAGCCGTTGAAAGTGTTTGCACACCATTTTATCTACTCTAACGAACCTTAAAGACACCGCTTCTTTAGCTGTTCTTGTTTCTGTAGAGCTCGACAATAAATCTGGCTAGGTGAAATCACCACAGGGTGACATTTCACGTCGGCTTCTGCACATGTTATCTTCAGACTGCCTATTTGATATGATACACAAGCACTGAAACGCGGTACATAATAGAGACATGATTCAAAGCGAGTGAATGCTTGTCAAAACAATTTGTAAGGAATCAGTTTCCTTTGTGGCTCTCATTCCTTGGACCTTGGAATATAAAGAATTGTCTATTCTAATCTGAAAAGTTTTATGGACAAGAGGGAAGTGATATTTTCATCATATTTTCTGTTATTTCCATCACATTTAATCACATTTAAAATCCATTTCCCCTCGCTAGGATTAATTTAGGATAGATTAATTTACAATGTTTGTGACAGAAATAGCAAAAAGTGTGATGAAAATAGTACATCCCTAGATAAAATTTACATTTTTTTCAATTTAATTTAGTTAACCACGATATAAACCATCCCTTGAGTGCCACATGTTATTACTTGCGACACCTCTATACAATCAGTGGTTGTTCTAATTTGAGAATTGCCCCTGTTTTGCCTAACTTTCATGATTTGATGCATAATTTGAGCTTTTCGAGGTTAAAGCTCTCTTACCCAATGAAGAAGTTTTGTGTGTAGAAGCAGACTCTCCAAATTTATGACCCACCATTTCTTCAGTAATCTTTAAGCTGAGACACTATTCGACGCTTGTTGTCTGGTCGGCACAATGACTTTAGCAGTTGAAATGTTTTTGCACACCATTCATCTACTGTAACCAACCATAAAGATGGCGAACTTGATTTGTAAGACTGAAACCTGTCAACCGATAGTAGAAAAAGCTCGTGTCCTAGATTCGCAGCTCTAAGAAGGTAGGGACTCCTTCCTATTGTCATAGTAATGATTAGAACAAGGTACCCCGTCGCATGAACTTTAAGTGAAACGTATTCATGATATCTGATCAATTCGCCACAATGCTTTGCTGCCTCAGGCTAAGAAACCTCCCACTGGGATGTAGGAGGCATCAATTTCTGTAAGTCACGACACGGAGCGTAATTGATTTAATCAAATTCTACTTTCACTGTTGTAAATGACAGGAACATTAGAGGCCAACGATATCTAGCATACTATCTGAAAAATAAGAATACAAAGAAGTGTCTCAGGAACATACGGTGAGGTATCTTTCGGTGGCTGTCCTTGCCAGAACAGGCATCTCATCCGGCACCTACCAGAGGAGGTCCTTTTATCTCCAAGTCAAATCTCTCATGATTAGGTATTATATATCAGGATTGATAAACTTGTCAACAACTTAATGCAACCATCAGCGTGCATCCTGAATCAAACACAATTACATATCTCCATAGAAATTGACGGTGGCTGGTGCAGATATCTGAGTCCCTCATATCACCCTTTTCCTTACTTGGGACGCTCGTGGGTCCATGTTCTCTCGTGCTAATCTAAAAGGGAAAAACTGCACGAGCCCGATAAAGGTAGAACCTACCGAGTGTATTTGTCCTCTGCCACTCAAAAAGGTTATTATACTGAGTGTAGTTGTCCTCGGCCACCGACAAAGGTTATTATACATGTCCGGTAAATCGAGATAAATTAATTTTGTGTAAAATTAGAGATAAAACTTTTTATGGGTAATTTATAAAGATTTATGCATAATCTTCGAGTACCCCTTACGGTTCCCCGCCTGTAACCGGGAAGTCACAACAAGGCCCGTAAGTTGTTACGGGGTTTGCTTCGTTAACGGGTGGTCCTAAGTCATAAAGAGGCTACGCGTGTGTTGAAGCTTTGAATCGATCGGCATGTGTTTCACAAGTTCATTTGAGCAAAGATTTCACTTCTAGTTCTTCTGGTACTTTTGGTAGCAAGATTAGGTCTCGATTCTTAGAGGAAATCCACACCATCTCTGGCAGAAATAGGCTTTGCTCTGCGAGACTGAATTGCGTTGAAAATTTTGAATCGATTTGCATCTGTTTCACAAGTTCAATCAAATAAAGATTTCAATTCTATAATTCTAGTAGCAAGATTATTTTGCGATTCTGAGAAGAATCCACACCATCTCTGGCAGAAATAGGCTACGCTCTGTGAGACTGAAGTGCGTTGAAGAATTGAATGAATTGGCATCTATTTCACAAGTTCAATCTAACTCACTTCTAGTTCTTCTGGTGCTTCTGGTAGCAAGATTAGTTCCCGATTCTGAGAGGAAATCCATACCATCTCTGGCAGAAATTGGCTGCGCTCTGCAAGATTTACGTGCGTTGAAAATTCGAACCGATAGGCATCTGTTTCACAAGTTCAATCGAACAAGGATTTCAATTCTAGTTCTTCTGGTAGCAACATTAGTTCGCGATTCTTAGAGGAAATCCTCACCATCTCTGGCAGAAATAGGCTGCGCTCTGCGAGACTGAAGTGCGTTGAAGATTTTAATAGATTGGCATCTGTTTCACAAGTTCAATCTAATTCACTTTTGTTGCTTCTCGTAGCAAGATTAGTTCGCGATTCTGAGAGGAAATCCACACCATCTCTGGCAGAAAACTTTGGATTCTGACCTCGCAGAATTATCTAGGAGTTGCACATTCCACAACTCATGAACTGTTGCTCTGTGTTGCAAATTTCAGCACAGCTTTGCAGAACGACTGACCAATTTGTAAACCATGGGAGTGGGTATACTGGCATATTGGACGGGACATTTACACATGCATTGAGAAGTGTGGATTGAAAACTCAAATCAGGTACAATGCTTTGAACAGAAGATTCGAGGTGGGTTTTAGAAAGAATGGCCCCTGGTCGTTAGATCCCAGACTAACGATGAGTAGAATGTGGCTGAGGGATCGTGGTCATCTTTGGGGGTGTTTCATACAACTGGAAACATTATAGCCGAGAAGTACAAACTGTAGGTGTTCTTGGCAAAGGCGGTGGCAGGACAACTTATGAAGCTGAAATTGAAGATGGGAGTATAGAGCCATATCCCTTTAATTCATTAAAGGATGGAAAGATTTGAAGATGTTTGAAAGGGAAGATAGGGTTTTGAAATCCCTGACATCCAGGCATTCTGGAGTATATAGATTACTTTGAGGTTGACAGTGAATCAGATAGTGCACTATCAAGGACCTGTGTGATATACTTACCCAAATACTGTCACATTTGGTAGCACTGAGAACCCAGCTCCGATATCCGAACATTACCGAAACCCCGGAGACGGTGTTGGGTGAGTCACAATAGCTCCAAATTATTGGAGTTCAAGCATCCCACTTCTTGTGACCTTGTACTGGATCTGTGTTCAAAGAACAATACATCCCTTGTTCCGAAGAGTTCTGCCCGAGTGTTAGCTGATAAACCACATCTCTGAAGCTGTCACTCTAAAACCACAAGCAAGCAAGTACTAATTGTAAGGTAACGTGAACCAGCATAAAACCTCACGCTCAAGTCGAGCAATCCACCGAATTTTCCAATAAGCAGACTTGAAAGTTCAGATTCCATCGATCTACTTTCATGACCGCCTTAGCAATCTGCAAGACAACCCGCTAACTCTTCTTAACATAATCTAAGATCTTAAAGCACCGATTGATAGACTCAGGGGAAAACCGAAGCGAAATAGAATGAACGCGCCAACGCTGTATTCACTACCCTATCTCCTGCCTCACAAAATTCACAAAGTTCCAATTTGGTTGCGACGGCGGAACCACAAACGACGGAGGGAAACGTAGACGAGGGAACTGTAGAAACTCAAATGTCATCGGAGAGGAAAGAACTCAAATAGCAGGGTGAATTCTGGTAACTGCGAAGATTCAAAATCAAAGTAACTGTTCTTAGTGCTAGCTCTCTCTTTTGTGACTAGTGACCCCTTTCTATAACAAGTGGCTTCGTCGCACTCCTAACACTGGAAGCATAATTCTTAATCCCTCTCGTATCCCTTGTAGATTTCTACTTCAATGGAAGAAGAAACTGTCTGTCCTTAGCTGCTGAAGGAATCCGCTTGGTTTCCGGCGGTGTTCGTTCCTCGCAGCCACTGACGGAATCAGACTTTGCTGCAAATTGTCAGAACGTCCGTTCGTTTGTTAAATGACGGAAACGCGCAAGCGAGATGAAACCCGGTTTTTAGGATTGGGGCTCGAAATTCTCAGCTTTCCTTTCATTTCATTGTACCTTCGTTTCATTATAGCCGGAGGACACAACACGCAATAGACTAGTTACCAATAATCAAAAGATAAAGCTCATAGGTACGCGTAATAATTTTACGGGTAAAGGTGTCTACCCCCGCAGAAAGAAGTCCAATAAATCGGCAAGTGAGACCATTGAGTTCACCCTAGCTTAGTAAATCCTATGATTTTTCGACCCGGTCGTCGTACTTTAGATAACCATATATCGAGCTGATATTTTTGCACGGTCCACCAAAACTTTTCCCCTCGTACGAGATTAGGAAATATCCCTCTATTTTGTGATTGTTTATTTTGACTACTTCTTTTCAGTAAAAGTGTTTTGTAACCATATAAACATAAGTTCTAGATTATAAATTATAGATGTAAAATGTCTACGTTTATTGATTTCAGTGATTTAAAAAATGGTAATCGACTTAATCCTCCAGCTTAGTACGACTAAAATCCGACGATAGCAATGGGGACGTGATTCGCTTAGTAGCAGGCGACGTCAACGCGCTTTCAAGGGTACCTAATTGAACTCTTCTTCTCAACACGCTTTTAAGACTTTTGACTTTAGAGCTTTTCTGCAATACTTTACTTTAGTTTTACTACTTTTCACAAGTACGCCATTTCAATGGTCGTTGAACTGATTTCCTCCGCTGTGCAGTTTAATCTTCTTACGAGGAGCCTGGGGAACCAGGATATTTTTTATGCCAGGCAAGGAATTGCACAATTAGAGAGGGGGAAGCAACTAGAGAGTAAGAATAACAGAATGTTGAAATGTCTGTTGATCTTCAGTAGTTTCTTGAACGCTTCTCGGGTGAGCGAGCGTTTAGTTCCTTTGTCGTAGAGATAGAATGGCCTCGCAGTCTAGGCAGAGCAAAGAAGGTGGAGACGTGACATTGATCAGCTACGGGGGATGGACGATTTTCGTTTGCGAAGCTATTCTGGTTTGAGTGGAAACGTGTTGCGGGTCCTATCGATGATGTAGTTCCTTCAACTCTTCCCCGTTGAGAGAGCCTTCAGTTCCTACATTGTAGAGATAGAAGACTTTCAGTCTAGGTAGTACGCACGAGCTGGAGACGTGCGGTAATCAGCAAAGCGAGAAGGACGTCTTCACTTGCGAGGTTATTTTGGTTTGAAGGCAAACGTGTGGCACTTATTCGCGAGCATGGCGACCTCAAGTTCGCATGCAGATTCCAGCACAGTGCAGTTTGGCAATATAGAAACAAGTGCAAGATGTAAACGGGTATTCTTCCTGATAAAATCTTAGCTACATCATAGGCCGTTGGCTTTGACTCCCCTGTTTAATCACAGTACTCTTTCTCTTTCCCTGTATCTGAGTCACAGCTTGAAGATAGTTGGACTCTATCTCTCAAGCAATCTCATCAAGTTGCTTGATCTGCATAGAGTCGTGGAAATTTTTGTGTTTCTATGTTCCACTGAATCTATGGTTTAAACGCTTCGTGGTACAAGTTAGTTACCATCTTAAATACCGCCTGAGAATTGCAGATGAATAGAAGAGAGAGATTGAGATAGTACATGTCGTCTCCAACCTTTCATTGGCAGCAACTATTATGTGTACTTGCATACTGCATGCATATCAGTGATTCTTCTGTCTTTGGATTTTGTATTTGCAGCTAAGAGACGAGGTGTATGAGCTCTACTTTCCGGCTAAAGGACCAGTCAACTTGGAGATTGTTCTTTTTCATGGTTTTAACATTGAAGAAAGAGAAGCCGCATACCTTTCGACGTGGAGGCGAGAAGAAGACTCTTCGTGTTCGCTGTACTCTTTGCTTGCCGAAGTATACCCTCAAGCTCGAGTTCTTGCATTTTCATACGATGCGAGTAAAGTTAAAACGTGTAAGGAGGGAAGAATGGACATGTATACTATTGGAGAGAACTTGGCTCAATCTCTCATCCAGCATGCAGATGTAGGGAGAAATTGCCTAGTGTTACTGGTTGGTCACTCCGTTGGTGGACTAGTGCTTAAAGCTCTCTGCTTTGACAGCTGATCCTTTTGCAACTAGTGGGGGGAGCACATCTACTTACACCAATATGCCTACTCACGCTTTTTGAGCAATCTCCGAGGAGTGTTCTTCTACTCCACGGCTCATTCAGGATCCCCAATATTTTTGAGAGGAGAATCGGAGGGGAAAGGTCTCTTGGTTGAATGTTGGGAGCTACTCAATTCAGACGCTTGCAGAATAAACTTTGAGTTTGCGCCATTGCGTCGACAACACGGGTGGAAGGCAGGTGGTGTTTCTAAAGCCAATGAAACCGATATAACGACCCTCATCCTGCGGCCTAGTCCAGTATGTATTTTGACCAACTTTCTTCAATAGTGATTCCACGATTCAAGAGGTTCCAAGAATCTTTAATTCCACACACATATAAAATGTTTGTGTTCAGATGGTTTCATGCTACTAAAATGGGTCAAGTCCTGCTGGGATGGATCACAATTGGTTGGCTGGAACCTAATTCACAATGCGCCGTGCGTTCTTTTATTGTTTACCTGATTTGCTAGAAATCCTCGTACTGACTCGTGACGGAAGAGGCGTCAGCGAGATATGACATCGATCTAGGGTGCTTCTATACTATTTCTGGAGAAAATTACTCACCACTTGTAGGCCAAAGGATCGACAGTCGATGAACTTTCAACGTCTGCATCATTTCTCCACACCATATGCACGGAAGAGGTACGTATGCGTCTTGTGCGCTGGCTACAAAGGTACATATATCTTCATGTTCAAAGTAATCAATTACTGATGAACTTCTAAGGATGTATGGTATAGGAACTGCAAGATGCCACCTTGTAGGAACCTAGAAGCTCTGGAGAACTCTAGCTAAGTCGTTGATGGTAACGTCTGTGTATTGCCAATATTTGGCACAAGCGCTGTCGTGATAGTCCTGAAGTTTATGTGGAGCCTGTGCTGCATGTGTCCACCCGAGGTGGAGTCAAACCTCCGTCACCTCACATTAGAAATTAATTACGTCAGAGTCATGGATGGAAGTGATGCAATGAAAGTTATGTAAGTTTCAAGTCAACACCAGGTTATGATAGTTATAAATCGAATGTTGTACCGTGCCTGTTTTATAGGAGGAACAGAATGCCCAGCACCAACCTTTTCTGCATGAACCTCGTGTGATGGTAGATATGGGCAAACGTAAAGCGGACGTGATTGAAATGCTGAAACTGGAACATGAAGAGACTTCCACATTGGCGTTGCAGATTATAGGCATGGGTGGAATTGGCAAGTCGACCCTTGTCAAGGAAGTCCTCAAGGAAATTGGACCCTTCTGAGTATGTCTGGTTTGTAGAAGTGAGAAACCAGACGTTAAGCTCGGCAGTACTTGAGTGTGTCGCTCGTGAGAACTTCTATAGCGGGGCCGGGCGGAGAGTCTTGTTGCAGAACGCTCACGAGCTATTGCTGCTATTAAAGCGTAGTAAAGTCCTGCTTGTGCTGGATGTTCAGACTGGGACCAGAAATTTGGGTACGGGAGCCGTCTCATTGTCACTTCGCGAATTCAAAAGGAAATGCTTGGATTTGTCACGTACGACGGTGCTTTCCTGTCCCAGGAAAGTGCGGACGAACTATTCCGAGCTCAAATCAATAGTCTAGTGAAATGCGCAATTCCTCCAAAGTGGAAGAAATAGTGAGAAAATGCGATGGATTACCTCTTACGGTAGAGGTGATAGGAAGCTACTTGCGCAATGAAACGGAATTGGCCAAATGGGAGGTGCGCTTGATAAATTGGGTAAAGCGGAATCTTTGGACGGAACCGCCGATGACAGATTGTGGGAGAAATGAGAGTGAGCTTCGACGATCTAGGGAACCCGGAACAAGAGATGTTTCTTGACTTTGCCTCGTTTGATAAGGATGGTCCAAGGACAAGCCAATGTGATTAGGAAGTGTTCAGAGCAGTATGGAGAGAACAAACATCGTTTGGAATGCCCCGGTGGAGGTAGAATTGCAGAACTTAGTGAATAGATCGCTTATTCTCATCATCACACGCAATGGTGACCAGGCTAAGAAGCTTAAGGGACAAGACTTGAGAGTCTATAGACACGCGCAGCTGAGGGATATGGGGAGGTGTATTTCCAGGCTGCCGCGCACAAACCCAGAGGGTTGCAGGGGACTTTGGAGACAAGAGGATGCAGAGCGTCTCTTGACCATGTGCAAGGTGAATGCTGAAGTATTTGTCCATCCAATTGTGCATTTCAATGAACTTTCCGAAACTACACAATATTGACTTTTATGATTTTGGTTTGAGTGATGCTAATGCGGATTTGGAATCTATACTTGTCTCAATTATCTTTTGTACTTGGGGGAATAGTCATCACCAATCCGAAGCTTGAGGTACTCTCCGTGGGGCTGATTCGGAGAGTAGCATCTTCTGATGCTGCTATCAGTGAAGAGAAAGTGCAAGTTTTACCGTGGGGTACTTTGCATGAATTGGAAGATCGCGCTTGTTGAGAATGTCAAATATTAACATGATTGAATCGAATCATACTCAGCGATTTCCGTCTGGTTTGACTCTGCTACACATGATCCATTGTTCCAAAGGGAAAGATGGGGAAAGATGGTCACCTTTTGATTGGTTGTGGAATACTGACAAGTGGCCAATTCGAGACTAAGATGTGGGGCGCTCCATCAACTGGCTGTTCTCCTCTAGAAAAGTGCAATTGTGAACCACTTCCTGAGACATATACAAGCTGAGGAATCTGAAGATTCTCCCACTTGGTGGCTCGAATGTGTCAAGTCTGCCTGACAAATTTTACTTCTTCCGAGTTTAGTGAGATTACATCTTCAATGTGCACAACTCGAAGAACTACCGAGATCCTTTCTGCAACTCTGAGCGTTCAACACCCAAACGATAACAGATTTTTCAGCTTTGAACGCCTGGCCAATTCCAAACCCAGTTGCGATTGAACCACAAGAGTATTTTCATCTTGATGCTATCACGAGTTTAACTGTGGAAGATCTTCCTTCTTTGATGGGATTGCCAGACAGCTTTGGGAGAATGAGATCCCTCGAAACACTGCGCATGTACAAATGCTCTGTTCTGAAGACTCTCCCTGAAGGTTTCAGCGAGCTGAAGCACCTGAAGAAAACTGGCGATCCGGGGTTGTTCAAAGTTGGTGTCTTTATATGAATCTTTTGGCAACTTGGGCAGCCTTGAGGTTCTCGATCTACATGATCTCGATGCTCTCAGGAAGCTGCCAGATTCAATGGGATCATTGCGGTCTCTCAAAACGTTTCAGTTGGCGAGAGTCCCAAATTTGACCACAATCTCAGGGAATATATCTGAGATTCGAACGCTGACAATCTACGTATTGACACATGTGAGCGTCTGGGTCACCAGAGTTGAGAGGCACTAACGGGAGTGGAATACCCGAGTCCGTACGGCGGCTCAGCGCCATAGAGTCCTTGTCAATTAAGGGTCATCCTTGGAGTTTACCCGAATCTTCGGGGACCTTCGATCACTAACACAATTGGCATGCAGAAATGTCAAGGAAATGCCCGAGTCCTTAGGGCAACTCAACGCTCTGGAAACCTTAACAATAATTGGTGGAACTCTGGGGAAACTACCGGAGGCCTTGGGACAGCTTGGATTGTTGACGAGGTTGGTGATGGAAGAATTCCCAAATATTAGCGGAGTCCCAATTTCCCTGAAACGACTCACCACACTGGAGAGTCTGTCAATATCCAAGTGCGGGATGTTCGATAAGGTACCTGATGCTCTAAACGATCTGGTTATGCTTAAGTCGTTGATTGCACCCGATTTTAGACACTTCGAGCGTTTCCCGGAGTCACTCTTGCCTCTCCCCAATTTAAAAAGCTTAACAATAACTGGATCTAAAACTGTGATGTCAAAAAACCGATGTTTGAATCACTCAAGCGACTCCCTAGATTGCACTGGTTGACAATACATAATGGTGAGAACTTCGAGGGTCTCTTCGAATCACTAGGGCAACTGCCAAGGCTAGAGTGGTTGTGCATCTGGGAGTGTAAAGATGACCAGCGCAGGTTTGATTTGATGCTGTCAGGACAATTCAGCTCCCTTAGAAGGTTGACTTTTGGGAGATGTGGAAATCTAATAAGTCTAACGACGTCGTGTAGATCGTCAGAGTATCTTAAGATCGTGGATTGTAGCAGGTTCGAGCGAATACCAATTTCTGTAGGGAAGTTGAGGGATTTGCGGATACAAAACTGCCCAAAGTTCACAGGCCTGGCCGATTCGTTCAGGCAGCTTGGGACTATTTCTTACAATGAAGACAGACTACATTGGAGGAGTTATCCGAGAGACAATATGTTACCCGGATACATTCTAGAAGCAACGACGCGCAAAAGATAATAAAGAGGATGGCAAGACCCATCCAGCCGTGTAAGGAAAACAAATGGATAAAACGGGGCTAAGGCCCAGAGCATCGCCGTATATACTCTGTCATGCTGCATCTAGGATCTCCAAAACAGTCATAGAATACACGCAGTAGGCTTCTTCTGAAGATTAGTACTCCATCTTCTGTCGTCAAATCATGTATCATGTAAGTTATCAACCAATAACCAAGGTTATCCACGTCTGCTGGGCAGTGTCAAAGACAGTCTATGAGATGCATAACTATTTGAAATGATCTTACGTGAAGATTGGGAGAGCTTAGCTTGACTTTCGACAAATACGAAAATCTGCAAAGTCTGTAGTCTTCATGTCGAGAGAATAGCAATTTCTGTAGGGAAGTTGATGGTTTCGGGTTGGCGGTACTTGGTTTGATGGTCTTTCTCAATCTGAATAGAATCTCACAACCTAGAAATAAAATCTCCCAAATCTTCGATGTCAGGTCGAGAATCGATGGTAGAAAATCTTCCACAGATTTTCTTGTTCCACATATCCGGTGCAGCAAATCTGCAACTTTACCAGCTTAATAGCAGCATCGACAGAGAAAGATGTCATTGAGTAGTTTGCCAGTCCTGTCACCATAAAGTCATGACTAGAACTTTTGAGCTTTTGTTATTGAACGAAGAGAAATGGACACTCCGGGCCTGTCAAATTTGCACTTATCGTGTCAGGCTAGAAATTTCTGTGAACGCAAATTTAACCTTCCTCTTCAATAATAATTTTCCTTTGTGACCTTGAATATCCCGTTTGACTCCAAGCTGCTGTCTGAATTTGTAAGTAGCTCCTTCCAAACAGTGGTTGGAAAGAGAAGGTATTCCTGCTCAAGGAAGTATGGTTTTCCAGATCCTTCAGATGCATTATAGCTCTGGCTAACTCCTGCAAACATTCTCTTCGGCTGCAGAGCAACCATTTATGTTTGACAGTGTCGTGGCTTTGCACGAGAAGGTGGTACGCAGTACTCAAGCTACTTGTGCAATTCAAAACTGTCCAATCTCTTGTCCACAGCTGAAACTGTATATAGAATTGGCCCTTGTACACTTCCGTAGCTTGAAAATTCGTTCTACAACGTGAAAGATGTCCCCGGACGAGCCGCAGATATATATTCAAAGCATCTCGATGAGGGCTTCAGTGAAAATGTGGCTTCAATGAAGTTCTCACGGATTCAAAGTATACATCAAATTTCAGGAATTTCGAAATATTTAGTGGTGTTCTTTTTATGTATCCATCCTGGGGACGACTTCAGAACAAGGACCTCTTTAACCTGAGTTAGTTGTGATATGGCCATACAGCCTTCCAGCGGCTGGATGGGGGAGAGTTTCCCCAGATAAGTTAATGCGCATACAAAGCTCTTGAAGTGAAATCACTCGATTCGATCAACACAGAATAGCACGTACTATATCCGTGCCAATCTAAACCGTGATAAGCGGCTATGCTTCCATTCAAAATCGAGCTCGCAACTAAGCTAACTCGGGTTTACAGGTCCTTATTCTGAAATCTTCCCGACTGGTCACACGGGAAGTTGGTGGTAAACACAGCCAAGGACCGATAACATTTGTACGTCACTGACAGCAGCTCCACACCAGTAACGCAGGAAATGCTTGGAGTTTCAATGAAAGAGACATAAGATCAGAGCTTTCGCTGCGATCGGACTGACTGAAAGATCGTGAGTAGACACATGATCATTCTGATTTCCCTGCTGAACTAGAAATGATGGAAATCCTGACATTCGCATCTAGAATCCAAGCATGATATTGTGAAAGACAAGCTTGACAACTGGAGCGAGTCAATATCATAGAATCTAGAGTGACCTGTTCAAATTAGTAATGTGCTACTCGAAGTCGATCAGAACGTTAATCTGACCTACAAGCAAGTAATACATGGAGCAACAATATCACCTCATCCGAGATCCGGCGCGTGTTTGCTGATAGAGCAAAGACTTTGCTTCAGCTACAGGGTCCGTACAAATGCAGCCTAATTTTCCCCACCTGTAGTAGCACTCACGAATTCGGGTACACACATTCATTCCGTCTATGTTACGAAGTTCACAAGGAAGAAGATTGTTCTCGAAACTTGAGCTACAGAGATTATTTTATTAAGCATCTCTGAGAATCATAGTCGTTATTGTTGATTGTGTCGATCAGGTCGAGAACTGGTGAGCGGGGTCGAGGAAAGATATGACTCTGTGTCGAGATTGTATCTGTATGCTCGTAATCAATTTAGACGAAGTCTGGACCACACTTCATTTTCTGCAACTCGTTGTCAATTAAATTGAAAAGTATGGTGCAGTGATTCAGCTCTGTTCAGCTGAGGCCGAGCCTTGCACAGAGATAGATCCTATAGTCGAGTTCTTCATTGGGTTTCCAATGTAGAAAACATCCATAGCATGAAGTTCCATTCTTAAGTAGTTGGATCTCTTGCACACAGACGAGCTGTCAGCAGCCTATACATACAGTTATCAGCAATGGGGCAATCTGCAAGGGCCTGGTTTGTGCGGATGCTCTTGGTTCTTGTATTTGTGGCTTCTGGATCCGGAGCCACGATCAGGAGAGGAATGGTGCTCGCAGCTGTTGCAGGCACCAAGAAGGACAATAGTTCCGAACAATCTGTGTGTTTATCCTTGGATGCTTCCCCGAACCTCGCCCAATTCGTTGATCCTCTTCCAATCCTTCCCATTATAAACGTCTCCATAGGGCGGCAAGTTGTCATGAAGGCTTATAAAATTTCACAGGTAAACAACCCGTGAAAGGGCCTTGTATATCTTCATGCTCAACTTGAAGAGCTTCATCCATGTGATTTCTGGAGTTGCTAAAATTCTGGATCAGGTTCCCGAAATTGGTTCCTGTATCTGGATTGCTGCAAATATTTCCTTTCTACGATATTCTTGATAACCTAGTGAAGAATTCATCTAGAATGCTTTGTATATTGCTTTTTCATTTCTCTGAGTACTGGTTTGGTTTGCTTACAGAAACTTCACAGAGATCTTCCACCAACAACTCTGTACGGATTTGGAATGAGCGAAAGCAACGCTCAATATCCAGGACCAGCTCTGCAGGCGATACGGAATGTACCCGCTCATGTAAGATGGGAAAATCACATCTCTGATGAAGTGCATTTCTTACCTGTGGATAAAACGTTAAAGGTTGCAGTACCGAGTAAAGGTGGAGTTCCAATAGTCCCCCACCTTCACGGCATGGAGTTGGATAGCACTTACGACGGTCATCCAGAAGCTTGGTTTACGAAACTTGGAGACAGGGGACCTCGGTACGTCACCCAAGATTATGAGTATCTCAACACTGTCCTCCCGGCATTGTTATGGTACCACGATCATACGCTAGGAATCACACGAGTAAACCTCGCAGCTGGGTTGGGAGGACCTTACATAATCCGGGGAAGTGAGGAAGAGGAACCAAACTCTTTGCCGCAAGGAGACCAAGAAATTTTTCTCATGGTTCAGGACAAACAATTCTTTCAGAATGGATCGATCAATTTCCCTTCAGTGGGAGATGATGCCTCCCTGCATCCCGCCTGGTGTCCGGGATATTACGGGGATACTATAGTGGTCAATGGAAAAATCTGGCCCTACCTCGAGGTGTTCGCTTTCAAGTATCGTTTCAGAATACTGAATGGGGCCAGCGAGCGTTATTTCAGTTTCAGATTGACTCACCATGAGAAAATTCTCAAGTTTCATAAAATTGGCACGGATGGCGGTTACCTGCGCTCTGCGGTCGTACTGGATCATATTGTGCTAGCTCCAGGTGAGCGAGTGGACTGCATAATTGATTTTACAGGTTTGGCACCCGGTGACAAGGTTGTGCTCAACAACACAGCGAATGTGGCATATCCTGGAGGAGCTCCTTTGGACGTGGAGGACAAAACCAGGCAAGTACTGCAATTTCGGGTGGTGGCAAACTTCACCGCTGATTTGAGCACAATACCCGAGATTTTGAGCAACTACACAAGGCCTATTCTGCCGGCAGCGAATCGCACACACTTCAGGCATTTCTCGCTCTCAGAAACTATCAACAACGTTGGTAATAGCACTGCTCTACTTCTGGAAAACAGAGCCTGGGAAGACCCTGCTACTGAGATCTCGCATGTTGGAGCTTCAGAGATCTGGCAGTTCATAAGTCTCACCCCAAGTGTGGCACATCCCATTCATGTCCACCTGGTGAAATTTCATGTCCTGGACGTGCAACCGATGAATACGAGTGCTTACCTGAACTCTACATGCTCGCTCGAGGTGGGCTATGGCAACCCCGAGAGCTGTTTCGTGGGTCCTCCAAGACTACCGGACCCCCAAGAAATTGGTTGGAAAGACATTGTATCTGCGTGGCCGGGCAATGTCACTCGGATCCTCATAAAATTCACCTCTCAAGATGGAAGTGATTTTCGCTTTGATCCGACTGGTAAACCTGGCTTTCTCTGGCACTGTCACCTGCTCAGTCACGAGGACAACTCCATGATGAGGCCCCTATATCTCGTCAAGTAACCAAACGATTAGAACTTGACCACCCATAGGTTCATAAAAAGGGCTAGCTATTAATTGCAAATCTCGGCAGCTCAGTTGAGTTGAGCTGGATTGTCCGTGAAACTGGTTGGTATCGTAGTCGATCCAGTCAGAATGTGCGCTTCATTGTCAATTTTGGGAACCATACTTCTGTTAGGATCTTTAGTGAGATTATTGTGAAGGGGTAATGGTTGAAAAGAAGTCGGCAGCATGTAGCGGTGGCGAGGCTTTGAAAGTATTGTCGTGGTCTTCACTATCAATCGCTAGTGGTTTATAAGCTCAATACAAGGCACATTGCCGAAATTTTTATACTTATGCTATCAATTATCGGCGAGTTTGTGTTCAAGTCTTACGTTCCCCGGCTGTAGCTGAGTGATAATGTCTCTAACCCAGAGCTTCCAGAACATTTAAGGGTACTAAGTACGAATGTACTCATGAGTAGATAGATTTGACGAAGTGATCATGGTCAATTACGGCCAGCATGCTAAGAATATGCTCCTGTAGCAACCATTGCTTACTGTATTACGCTTGCTGGCAAGTCTCTGTGGTTTTGGAAACATAGGCAGTGATTGACTCCATTGAAAACGCCAATACGCAGATAGAGATACGAAGCAATCTAGGTATAATACAATGATTTATTTATCTAAGAAGAACTATAAAGAAGTTTGAGTCCCTGGAGCACCAAAACGAGCACCTTAACTAGACGAAATTAGATTGGATTTTACCAAGCAGTTAAATATGTTCTGAATTCATAAAACATAAATATCAATGCACATTATTCATCAGCAATTAAAAGTATAACCTAGGTGCAATTAAAATTTGCTGATGCGGGATGTATTACAAAAACGATTTGTAATGACCGTACATGCTATCAGGCTCCACGTTTTCTTGCACCATTGGGCATCAGGCCGAGCATCGTTTACAGAAACTTCGAGCAGCCTGGCTTTGACAAGTGGATCATCTCCGCTGCATTATACCTTTGTAAAGTGTGATAAGCTTCAAACACGAGGTAATCATTCGTACGCCTTGTTAGCATTGAGGTTATTG
This sequence comes from Lunularia cruciata, assembly GCA_948567375.1. NCBI lineage: Eukaryota > Viridiplantae > Streptophyta > Marchantiopsida > Lunulariales > Lunulariaceae > Lunularia > Lunularia cruciata. Next base: position 9,561,357 of record OX419762.1, on the reverse strand, counting down.
AGGTATGATGGAGAGTTTTTATTAATCAGAACTCAGGAGAGATAGTTTGAAACTTCACGTCCTCATGTTCCACGGGAAATAGACATTTCTCTACATTACAGATACAGGAGAATAAAGAATTGAAACTTATTCTTCAGATGGCATCCAAACCGCGGTACTTATGGCAAGTCAGCATCTTTGTTTAAGGTCATGAACCCTGCCTTTCTTGACAACTGTAGCAAGACTCCTGGTCTCCATGCAGAGAACCATGGCATCTTGGTCAGTGTGAACTCAGTATCCAGATTTGGCTCCTTTCTGCTGAAGGTAGAGAGATTTAGCGTCCTGTGGTTTAGAGATCATCACAGTCAACCTTGAGAAGAATCCCGCATGCTCGGACATACATAATCTTGTCGTTCCAACCCACGATATTCGTGATAATATTCGGTGTTAGATACCAGCCATAGTCACTGTCCTGCAGCACTTGTGGGTGCTGCACCACTGAGTGCAAATTAAGGAGCAGTGCCGCTTGGAAGAGTAAGCTTCAACTCCCCCGAGCTTAGTCCTGCTGTTAAAATCCAAGGTATGAATGATAACTACACGGAAGTACTGTGAAACATCGGAACAGCGTTGAGTTCCTGCTAGAATTGGAGACGGTCTTCTATACCTATTTTTCAACGACCAAGAATTTCGGAGACCGCACCGAAACGTCGAGCGTCGGTCCCTTTGTACCCAAGTTTGTCAAGCTGTCAGGGTGACTGATTGCAAGGACGAGGATGGCTTGTTTCTCAGCATGCACGGAAGGAGAAATCCTGATCATGAGTTAGACGTGGGACCCAACTGCCCGTACACCTTATTCTCGAGGAATTTGGAAGACCTTTCGTCAACGCACTGTAGACGAGAATCGGATTTGCTCCAGTTTGTATGATAAGCAGGGATATTAAAGTGGGACCTTCGGACGTGCAACCAAAAAGATGTGCAAAACGAGACATAAGTATGCAATACGGTAAAATTAACTTGAGAAATTCACCTTCCTGGCTTCTCTTGTACGGCTTGAACAAGCGTACCATCCATTTTCGTTTGGCGTTTTTAAGTATGATAAATAAGCACCTTGAAGATATATGTATATTTTATATCGCAACGTAATGGAAACATTTATGGATCTGTATTCCGTCTATTACTTCTGTGTACATTATGTTTTACATCAATGCTGACATCCATTCGTAAACTTGAAGCAGAACGTAAAAGTTCATATTTAAGTGATAAAGCACAAACGTAAGTAGAAGAAAGCCATCAACTAAAGTAGTATCTCCGAAGCTGCACAGTTGAGCAGGTTAGCCAGAGTAGTCTGCAGTATAACCCGGAGTAATATTTAGTGACCTTGAAAAACGAGACCGCGCGTGAAAAGCAAGAAGAATGGAAGGACCTTCAAGCCTTACCTGGAGAAGACAAGAGGGTAAAATAGGGCTAACCCCCATTAATTTTCGATGTGACGAATCTGCCCTATAGCATCTTAGGTGCTGTATGAGCTATGCAAGCCATACGGTCTATGGATAAACACTCATGCAACCAAAGTAACGGTATATATTTAGACACGGAGTTATCTAGACAAGACACGAGTTGTGTAAGGTTACATGGCCTCAACAATAGCAAGATGCATATACTAAGTGAGCGAGCATACAAAATATATCTAGGCATAATCACCCGGGGCATATGAGGAATCTCCCCTATAGCTATGCAAATTATATAATCTACAAATCCACCCCTAGAGTAGTCAATGAAGCATCATCTAGTGTTATTATTCTCTTATGGATTGCACACACCAATGCTTTGTGTAACAATGGACACGAGCTATCTAGAATATGTCATGAAATATGAGAGTGAGAGTGATACCCTTGATGCCCCTTGATGTTTAGAATGATATGCACTTGTGCACTCCTTAACAAATATGTTAGATAATGTGTCCATAGTTCCATATAGTTCCAAAGCTAGAGGAACAAAGAGGTGACCTTGCCATATACTCTTATACTTGGAGACCTTGCTGACTGCTACTCCGCTAGCCACCCATCAAAGAGGATGGGTGATCGCTCTCTCACACACCGCGTCACATATAGAGTACGGAACCATAATATCCACTATTATCACCTGATCATCTTGGTCCAATTATAAGTCTACCCTAACTCGTGGCATTTACAAAGCATACTAACACTCACTCCATGCAAGGTATCCACTCTCTTGTGCCATAATAACATTATATCCTTGATAATATCATGGGTAGCTATCCTATGTACTCCAAAAGGATATAGTATCATGTGGACCACTAATGCATCTAGTATGAAACCACATTTACAAGAGAGATGGGTGGACCAAACTTTGGCAAAACCTCATTGTTATAGAGAAAGTAGCTAGTGCGAGTTGAAATGCCCTAATGCTTGGCAAGTTAGGATCCAAGAGCTTGCACCCTTGCAAGAGCACAAATAAAGAAGTGCTCTAGTAGCATGAGGAATGGATATGTAAACTAAGAGAGAATGTAATGTATGTTTGAAACTATCACTCCATCAAGTAAGATGGCAAACCTCTAGTCCAATCTGATTGTAGGGGAGCAAAGGATGGAAGGTCCTCTTGCGCTTATGGAAATATATAGTCTCTCATGTGCCGCAATAAGAACTGTAGAGAAAAAATTCCCTCCTCCACCTTGGTCACATATAGTTGCAAGATTAGTCTACCAACAATCACAAAACAGGAAGAAGTAGAGATGCTAAGAGAGCACAACTACCCAAAAATGCTACAGTTTCCATCTCTTCAAGAGATAATAGGCCTACCTTTCTACATTGGATCAACAGAAATATCTATCACCATGCCAAATTCACTATCATACACTCAAATGACTCTAATCTTATGATATCACCAAATACTCTCATAATCCTATCATACACTCAAATGACTCTAATCTTATGATATCACCAAATACTCTCATACTCCTACTATCAAACACTCTCAAATGTATTAAGAAATCATAAAAGGAGGAACCATGCTGGAAAGGTATACCGATTTATGGGCAATACTAGAGGAGAGTATACGAGATGATCTCTAGCTGGCAGTTGGGAAAGAGAGGTCATTCACATGAAAAATCTCTTCTAAAAGGGTTGCATGTAGGAAGAGTGTGATAAAATCCTCTAATTCTATTGGCACTCAAAGAATAAGTAAACCATATGTAGATGTGATACACTCTTTTGGAAGCTGGAAGTGAGGAGAAATACCTAAAAGGGACCATCCTTTACACTTTGACTCTCAAACCTAAAAGCTTAAACACAGTAGTCAATTGGTCAAAGGCTTATCAAATCTATAGTGTTTACCATGTGTATATCATTTGCCAAGGATGAAAAAATACAATCTAGCATGGTTAAAGGAGTGAAAAACAACACCTTGCATGGACAAAGTAGTAATATAGTGGTTTTAAAATGAACCATGGCAAAAAAAATTACTCTAAAGAATCTTCAAGACCATGATTATCTAGTGTGTAAAACCATACTAGTAATAAAGAAAAGAAAGAAGGCCACAAAAAGACCGCCCAAACTAAATAAAACTTGCCAAGGATCCCCAAGTTTCCCTTATCTCTCTTTACTCGTCAGAGTAAAGATGGATGCAAGTGCGATAAACTCTATTTCGCGACCCTGGCTTATCGTTTCACCCCACAAGAAATCAAAGGGTAGTTAAGGCTTTCCCTCGATGTGTAATTATTCATGTAGACAGGTTTCCAGTTGATTGGAACTCGGGTGTAACTCGTTGATCCCAACTTCAGTTGTTTACTCCACCTTGTTTATGGAAATCAGCTTTAATAGTTTCTCATCCACAATTTTCTACTGTACTTGTCGGCCCAGTAAAAGCTTAATCGTCGACCCTCACTTTGTTTATTGCTGCGAAGTTTACCCCATGCAGTGCTCTAATCCATCAATTGTTGCCAAAGTTGTGACATACTGATTACATGCTTTGCTGATGTAAGTAAAGCAGCAGAGCAATGTGCAGTTCGGAAAATTGGGTCACGACAAGATTCTGCGTCGGAACTGCTACATAATGTGAAGGACGACCTTTGCCCCTCACCAACCATCCTAGTCGGCCAAGGGGAGATGGTACTTTGCAGTAAGTAGTGTGTGCATTCAACACCGCAGGCTTGCGTTTCGCGTCTGGCGACATTTCATGTTAAGTAAATTGCTCTCCAGGCTGGCATCGCCAAATCAAACAGAGTTCAGATTCATGTTACGATTTGGACCAGGGATTTCATGAACTTGTATCTCTGATAATAACGCGACGGATGGGAATTATGAAACAATTTCTATGTTAATATTTAATAACCGACGGATGGGAATTGTGAAACATTTTCTATGTTAATAATCAACTCCATACGCAAGGTCTGTTCTAGAAGGGATCCCTCTCCTGATACGAGTCTCTAAGCAACGGAGGTCTGAGACTACAGTCTGTAATATTCCGTTTGCTTTGACTCGTCCAATTCTTAACCTTCACGCCCTTTAGGCCAGGATGGCGATTGCTGTGGGAACAGCTAGGTCCCTGCCCAAGCAAACGCTGCAATGTCGGTTTCTGGAAAGAATGATGCAATTCGATGAGCATGAGATGGCTCGAGCTGTCATGCAAGCTAGCTGGTTTGCGACATGTGAAGAGAATGATTGCTGCTAATAATCAATGGAAGATGGAGGAAAGGACATCAGAAGTCCATTTCCTCATTTCATATCCAGGCAGGCAAAGAAGAAACTCCAGGGGAAAAACCTGCATCATTATCTGGACAAGAAGAAGACGAGTTCTAGCAGTGTATGTAGACTCTGCATGATTAAGGTGGGGTACTGCTCCTGAAGAGTGCGAGGTTATAACAAACCAGTGTCTAAATCATTGTTGACTTGCATAGTTTCAGATTAATCAACGCTCCGCTTTACGAGTTGCGATTTATATGCTGAAATGACGTTTATGTTCTACCATTTTCTCTGGTGACCTCGAGTCTATTCTCGAGCTATAAAGTGGGCAGTTGCATTTAAGCTTGACATTTCTCCTGAGTATGACAGAAGAGGTGCGTGAACAACCATGAAGATATAGGAGCTCCAGCGAGGAGAACCGGTAAGCCTTCCGAATTGTTGTCTACAGTCATCAATCGGACAATCTTCTAAGACAATCAAAGCTGGCTAATAGTCGGAGAAGTTACCAGCGTAGATAACTTTTAAAATGCAACCACTGATAAGTTTGTTGAAGAAACATGCTTATCATTCTTAGCGAAGGCAAACTCTGTATTTGCTCGTTCGAAACGCTGACAGCAGAGAGAGTTCCGCTGAAATTGAAGATCTTCCCAGATTTGAGCCACAGGTGATCACTGCAACCAACGAGATCGTTGACGGGATCCGTTGAGAACATGATGTTTCTGCTGATACACAACGTGTTGTGACACTGGATGTATTTATGGGTAGCTTGTTCAGTCCTGTGCATGTGGAGAAAGCTGAACCTTCGACTGTTCTCTCACGGGCTACTGCACTTCGATTCAACTGTAACATTCCAGATTGTGACTGGTTCGATGGATTCGCATTAATGGACAGGAATCTGATACCTTATTATTGTGAGCTGTTCAAGCACAATCTGGACACTAAATTTCAATTGCTTTGTCCTTCAGGTCTGACTTTTTTATCGAAGCGCCAGAAACTGGAGTTGTCAACCCGAATGATAGACAGCTACTAAGACTCTGCACAACATCAGTGCATCAAGCGTTGTGGAGCTGTCGTGAACAAAATGAGAAATCCCTCAAGCCGAAAGTTCTAATTTAGAGATGCTGGGGAACCTGTTGAATCACGGCTTGAGCTCCACTCAGCTCAAGAGTTTCAGCAGCATCGACTCACAGGGTTGTCAACGAAGAAGTGGAGCTCGAGTGCATGCATAATCGATTCAGTAACCAATTCGCGCATTTCCAGCAAATCCTTCGCGCTACGAGTGGCTCTTGTGCTGTGAATGCGGTGAATGTTCATCGAACTTCTTGAGTCGACGGGCGCATACACTGAAATTGCTTCCTTACTGAATTATATCAACTGCTCACAGAAAATATCCAGCGACGGTGATATGAAGTGTGAGCTGCTGTGAGGATATTCTTTCTGCTAATTGATCCTTCTCGGTCCAGTTTCAACCAAGTATCGCCGATTTTGGCGAGAGGTGATTAAGGAGAATGGGTAGTCTCGTGCTACATTTGTTCATTACAGCAATTTGTGTGCAACTTCTCAAGGTTGCGACGGGCCAGCTAGCATCTGTCTGCTTTCAAATGAGTCCATCTCCAGCTTTGGCGCAGTTTGTTGACCCGCTACCGATAATTCCCTCCATCGACGTTTCTGACGGCAGTTTGCTTGTTATGAAAGCCTTCAAAATCAAACAGGTTTACAGCTTCGCATCCGCTCTAAAAGCATATGAAGTGTGCATTTAAAGCAGTGAGAGTGCAAAGATTCTTATTTAAAATATCTGTAGTACTGCCTTCTACAAACGCAAATTGTAAAGACGATTGTAAACCTGACACTTCCTCATCCATCCATACCTTCCCCAGTAGCGAAGTTATGGATGCTAGATTACCAATTCACCTTAAAATCAACCTATGTTGTGCTTCAGCATTAACCGACTTCGGTTCTATTCGTCTGTGATTTTCAGAAGCTGCACCGTGATTTGCCGCCTACCGATTTGTACGCTTATGGAACGAGCAAGTCCAGTGCAACCTATCCCGGCCCAGCTCTGGTGGCAAAGTCCTTCGTTCCAACCAGAATACGCTGGGAGAATTACATCTTCGATCAGCAGCACATGTTTCCAGTAGATCCAACAATCACATGGGCAAATCCACTAAACGGTGGAGTTCCAACCGTCACACACCTGCACGGCATGGAAGTGGAGAGCCTGTACGATGGCAATCCCGAAGCGTGGTTCACGAGTTTGAATGAAACAGGACCGAGATTTGTGACTCAAGATTACCTCTATCCCAATTCTCTTTTCCCATCCCTTCTCTGGTATCACGACCACACGATTGGAATGACTCGCTTGAATGTTATAGCCGGATTAGTTGGCCCTTACATTGTCCGTGGACCCCAAGAGCCTCCGAATCTACCCGCAGGAGAACAAGAGATTGTTCTCCTAATCCAAGACAAGCAGTTCTTATCAAACGGGTCCATCAATTTCCCGTCTGTAGGCATAGATCCTTCACTTCATCCTGACTGGTGTCCAGCTTATTTTGGAGATACGATCCTGGTTAATGGCAAAGTGTGGCCATATCTCAATGTAAAGCCCTTGCAGTACAGGTTCAGGATCCTCAATGGAGCTAGTGAGCGGTATTTGACTCTTTCGTTAAGCCATCCAAAATTGAGGTTTCAGAAAATTGGAACTGATGGGGGCCTGTTGCCTAGCCCAGTCAGGCTTCAAACGTTAACGATATCTCCAGCTGAGAGGGTAGATTGCATAATCGACTTTCGAGGTGTTGGACCGGATACAAATATTACTGTCAGCAACATAGCACCACTCCCATTTCCTGGTGGAGGAATGGCAACCCCCATAAGCAGCATGTCGGTTCTACAATTCAGAGTTCTAAGAAACCCAGGCAACGTAGTCCTGCTGGACAACAGTATTGTGCCAGCAATTTTGGCACCAGTACCCCGCTTGATTCCTCAAAACACACCGATAGTCTACCGCCAATTCACCCTCACAGAGTCTGTCAACCCTGTGGGCATAAGCACCGATCTGATGCTGCAAAACAGAACCTGGGAGGATCCTGTCACCGAGGTTTTACAAATTGGGGCCACCGAGGTCTGGCAGTTCATCAACCTCACACCAGGGCTGGCACATCCCATACATTTGCATCTCGTGAAATTTCTGGTGGTCAGTCTGCAAGCGATTAACACCTCCGCTTATACGAGTGGTAGTTGCTCGATGACTGAAGCATATGGAAACAACAACAGCTGCTTTCTGGAGCCTATGAGACAACCAGCTCCTGAGGATGGGGGTTGGAAGGATGTCGTGACAGCATGGCCGGGCAATGTTACGAGGATCATGTTGAGGATAACCTCTCAAGATGGAACTGCCTTTCCTTTTGATGCAACTTCTGGGCCTGGGTACTTGTGGCACTGTCATCTGCTTGGCCACGAAGACAATATTATGATGAGACCGTTGCTCATCCGCCCATGAACGAAGTCGAGTGGTTGCAATATAGAAATAGATTGGTCTTCCAATTGAGGAAATGTAGATAGCATTACATTGGCTACATGAGCCGGTGTTGAGTAACAAAGGTTGAGGTACCACTTCAATTAATTTCTCAGATTTTGGATGCGAGTACTGTAGACTTCCTTCCATATAGAGCAGGTCGCCAAGGCTGTAACAAACGAGGGTAAGAAACCCGGACGCTTTACATTATTAACTTGGAACGCTGAGTTATGAATCTGCCTATCATCACAGCTTGCTTACATGACCAGATCCGGTGCCGCATGCATGCTGTGGTAATTCTTTAAGTCTAGTAATGAACCCGCACTTGCTATGAATCTTGGAGAAGATCTCACTTCACCGGATAGAAGAGTGTTTGGATGCTCATTCAGCTGCAGCCATGGTCGGAGTAGTGTTATTCTGGAAGCATCGAGGTTGATGGAGTATGCAAGAGTTCAAAATACCCCGGAGGACATCACAATTAGATTGATTGTTCGCCTTTAATTGAATGTCTGCGAAGTTCAAGAAAGAGCAACGACCATTCATCTACTTTCAAAGCATGCGGTACTCATTATAGCGAGAGGTACTGAAAATTTCGTATTTTATCTCGCATTTTGGAAAATAGGAGCACTGATTTCAGTCTACCCACTTATGATTGCGCGCTCAAAGTAAAACGCTATGTGACGCCAATTCTCCGAGAACGTAACACTTTCCGCCAGACATCGCTCAATTCCTTTCTAGATATCGTGATGTAAAGACGTAGACGTCATTTTGATAGCGGCAGAGACAACCATCAGACTCATGCTCTGAGAAGGTTGATGCCTGGACGTAAATCACTTTCTTTCTTTCCAAACCTCGAGGGTCACCACTGAATCCTGAAAGTGAGTTTAATACACAGGTTGAACTGCTGACATGTCTGGCCGAAATGTTGTACTTCCACGAGTGCAGAGAGGTAACAATATTCCCAGTTAAGGTCTGAGTTCAAATTCATCACTGGAATATGGTCCTCATCACTGGAACTTGGGCGGATTCCTGGTTTCCTCGAGTTAGCGCAGTTAGCTCCGGTTTTATACTCAAATACACGTGGTCACACAACAAATTTATGCATCGGAGATTATGAACTTTATGAATATGGGCAATTTTGGGACCAACATCAAATTTCTTTCCGCCATGCTTGTGGCTTTCTGTGAACATCGAGTAGTGCTGAACACTACCAGAGAGAAGTGACGATAAAAGTATCAAATGGGGATGGTATGTGTACATGCTCCCGAAAATCTCACCCTGCATTTAAATCAGCGAGCACGGATTAGTCATCAATGCGTGTGTGGAAATTCATAACTCGCCACCCCTGTTCAGATTCGTTTCCGAGAGCCTCAGAACAAATTTCTGAACTAACTAAACCATAGGAAACCTTTGACCATGAACTAAGACTAACAGCATAGAGGATTAATATCTTGAACATCAGTGGAAACAACATGCTTGAGTTGCACACATTGAAACATTCTTCACCCTTCAGCCTAGTCCGACTCCGGCCCTTTGCTTCGCTGCATCAGGTTTAATTCGTCGTGGACGAACAATTCGGTCAATAAGTCCGTACTCAAGTGCTTCTTGCGAGCTGAATCGTTTGATGCGACTTAGATCTTTCGTTACCTGCAAAGCCAACCAGCAAACCACCATATTGTCAGACGTTCATCTCGAGTAAATATTAACCCAGCCTGCAAGGAAAAGACCTTGACTCGCGTTCATGAACAAAACAACTCTTACAGTCGATAAGTTTCATGGGCCTATACAATGGTAATTACACAACACTTATATAGCTCCCCCACAACCCCGTTTTCACGGTTTAGGCTGTTCCCATTTCGCTCGCCGCTACTAAGAGAATCGCTTTTGCTTTCTTTTCCTCTGGCTACTAAGATGTTTCAGTTCGCCAGGTTGTCAAAAGTTAGTAACATGGTGATACTACCCTTACGTCCATATGCTACAAGCAGTATGCAACTAAAATTCCCACTAAAGCATGAAACCCACAAACTGGGAGACAGATAGATCTGCAACACAGAGAAGAAGGGTAAGATCTTCAGAAAAGAGATTTTTACTTTATATTTACTATTTACGTACGTTAGTTTCTACTTACTTTCTCAAGTGACTGCCCGGTCTTCTTAGACACTTGGTTGAATACGTAGTTTCTAACTCGAGATAACTCCTTTGCTTCATTTTGAATATCATCAGCCTGAACACGCACAAAAGTCGACCAATTTAAGTATCCGAAAGAGGGCATGCGATTACCGCAAATCGGATTCGACTTGAGCTGGTAAATTAACAAGAGGATATCGCTTGCATGCATTTCCCCCACAGATAGATTAAAGTAAATACAGTATAGGTAAGCATAACACTGGAGACAGTTCATAGGGCAAATAAAACATACTGTTCCCCGCGCGGCACCTGAGGGGGATTGAAGGGCAATCCTTGTCATAGGCATTGCTACACGCAAACCCTACACGCAAAGCCAACGATCCGAAAGCTCAGAAGAGTAAACAAACGTCAATTCGGTCACTTCAGCGCCTCTTACATACAAACAAGTGTTTGATGGAGGACTTCCAAGGTGTAGTAGTATTATAGTTTCAGAACTTGGGTACACTGTATGGCAACCTTCTGCTCGCAACCCAAACCATGCAGAAAGGAACAAAATGCTTAAATTCACAGCAATCGAAATAGCAGCCGCCGGAGGAGGAAGTTCCATAGGATCATTACCTTAGCACCGGCACTCAGAAGCAGACCAGCATTGTTGTACGCATAACCAAGAGCCAATGTCCCTACTTCACTTTTGATACTGTCCATGGTATCGTATATAGCCATGCAGGGAGTCATCTGTCCAAGACGATGTTTACAAAGTTAGATTGCAAGTTTATTAACAACAGAAGGCAAATCCAATACTGTCCTTGAAGTAGAGAAACTCGAACTATAGAACTCACAGAAAAATGCACAGTACCTCCTTCACGAGGCTAGTTATTACCAAAAGTTCATATAGGGTGAGCGTTCCACTCTAACCCGTGGACTACTCGGGACTGACTTAGGGTCTGGTAGCCCCAGGCCCAAGAATGTCAATATTCAAACGAGTGACCACGTGACTTACATCTCCACCGGGACTGTTGAGGTATAGGTACATTGGTTTCGTGTTGTCAACGCTGTCAAGGTACAGCATGGTGGCAAGAATTTGATTGCCGAACTCCTCATCGATATATTGTCCTATAAATATGATGCGTTCCCTGTACTGAAACCAAGTAAGGAACATGAGATTGATAACAGAGGAAGCAAATTATCGTGACATCCAAGTACAGCATGGTCGCAAGGGTCAGATTGCCGAACTCCTCAACGACATACTGTCCTCTATATATATGATGCATTTCCTATACTACAACCATACAAGGAACATGAGATTGAAAAAACAAAAAATATATTATCTTGAGATTCCACCTGTTTATGCAAGATTTCGTGAGTAAAATTGTACTTCCTAGATGATACTATGCGATGATAATGATGTCCTTGGAGACTAGACTACATCAGAAAACCTGACATTAAAGGGAATAAATAGAAAGTGAGAAATAAGGATCTCAAAACACTTACAAGTACATTCCAGATATCAACCCACTGCCAGCCACCCTCCTGGGGCGTTCTGTAGGGAACTTTAGGAGTTCCAATCGGCATCATTGTCACCTGTGCACGGCAAGCTCCACTCTTGTCGCCCCTGATACAGAATGTCACGAACATCTGACTCCAATTATTAAATTTGAGAAATCTGTTCTATAAAACAAGAAGCTACTTCTAGCTCAAACAGGAGCAAAATCATGTCATACATGATCAAATTGACCTGAACATTCATCGCCTCAAAAACGATTATGCTGAATTTACCTGACTTTAAGAGAATTCTGCACTTTCTCATGAAATGAGACCGTCAAAGCTTGCTTATGCAGCCTGTCTGCAGTTACAGAACGAGAATGAGTAAGTAAGAGTAAACCCGCTCTCCGGCCTGATGTGATGACAAATCATTAGAGCTAGATTGCGGTCGAAGAACGTTCAAAAACGCCTATGGCAGCAAAATTTATAACGGTGCAATTTCCCTACGAGGTCCGAGAGCACACGAAGCACAAAGAGTGCATAAATCTCTACTCCCCTACCTACATGCGAATGAGTTAACGCTAAACCCTAAAGCCCAATTCCGAATCCCGCGGATATGGCGTGTGCATCAACCGACAAAATCCGAGAAGAATTAATAAAACCTCTCGACGAAAAGCATTTAAATTCTCCCCAACAGCCACACAAATTCTGATGAACCAGAAAACCGCCAAACAAAGTCCAAGATTTATACCATTGTTCACAGCTCTAAGTCCATTGTGAAGAGCAATTGAAGACGAAGAAGCAGGGGACTGCTCCCCTCTGGAAACACATCTAGCAGATGACACCAACGCTTGCGGGCAACGAGCGCCACCAAGGGCAGCTATGGCTTCCATCGAATCCAATGACCAATTCCTTCGCAACTAACTGTACAGACTACACGAGTGTGGAACCCACTGCTAGAACCACAGTAACCAGAGCTTCGTTTTCTCGTGCCCTGGCGAACAACCCCTCCTTTCTTCCCTTCTTCTCGTGTCCCTTCCTTCTCTTCGGATGGATAATTCAGTCTCACAATTCAATCTTCTTCGCCTGTTACTCCAGTAGAGTCCCACGCCACCAAACTTAACGGAACCTTAACAGCACTTTACCTTTAACTTGAGGATCTTTCCTGAAGCATACAGGTACCGTGTTCCGAAGCGTTTCCGTCCTACATGTCACGCTGTGGACCTTCTGCCAATTAACGTAGATTGGTGCCGTGCTCGTGGTTAAGTAACGGAGACAACATCTTCTACGTTTCTGTTAGGAGGTCTGTTAGCAAGTGGAGGTCGAAAATCTGTCGTCTTGTGATCCATTCTTTGATAGCACGAGTTGTTCAGTGAGACTAAGGGTTCAAAGATGCAAAGAATTGGATAAAATTTAATATAATTATGTTGTTCTTTCCTTGATATAGATACCATAAAGATATAAATACTTTCAGATGTTAGTACAAAAGTTTCTTATATAAAACTCATCAAAACAGGTTAGAGCAGCTAAAGACTTTGGTTGATGATCAGAGAATAAGTTTTGGAAATTGAATAAACACGGTATTTTTGTATAGTACATATACAAAATTAAACATGTAGTTAGCCTTTATGTCCTTTTTCTTATTTTTAGTTCTTTCTTGTTTGAATGATCTCATAATCTCCACCTATATATGAAGTCTTTATAATGTTTAAAAAGCTTATCTAGGGTGGACTGAATGTATAACAAGTTTCAAATAAATTATATTTTCTTGACTTGATAAACTGATCAAAAATGAGTTATAATAATTATTCTAATTCTACTTTTGGGATCTTTCTTCATCACTATAATTAAAATGAGAATTAATTTTTCCTGAGATGATCTACCTAAAAAATAAATATTTTAGGTTTTTGTCTTCTATAGAAATTTTGATAACTCAACCCTCGATCATTTCCATTAGAAGTGCAAAAAGCTTATTAAGTAAAACCACAATACTTAGACTCAATATCCATAGATCTTCTTGTTATCATAGTATTGTAATCCTATATTTGAAAATTGCCTTCAAAGATTCTATATCCTATACTTCTAAAACTTCCAGCAAAATTTTAGCTAATAATAAGAATTTCATAATCTTTTCTATATAAGGTATAATACCACTGCCGGTGTAGTGGAAGAAAGACATTTAATACAAGAAAATACTTGAGGAAAATCTTAATTTAAGATAATTAAATAGTAGTAAAGGTGAATAAAAAGAAACCTAATTTGTATATTCTTATATACCCATACAACCAAATAACGTTATTTGGAAGTTTCCAAGATATAAAACTTATATTGATAGATCTGTTTAGTTGTTCTTTTCATTTAAAATGATTTCATAACAAGTAGTAATATCAAGTTCATCTTATTACTTACATTCATTTAGCCCGTAGTTTCTCCCTTTTAATATATATGTAATCATAATCTATCAGCATTAGTTCTCACTATAATTTTCATCAATTAAACAATCCAAAACCTTGATTTGAGATTCCATCACTTTTAACTTTTAAAAAACCAATAAATTTATCTTTATAATTAGAAAATTAACCTCAAAGATTCTACTATTATCTTAAAAGGTATATGAGAGCTGACTTCATAAAATAATATTTGAGATATTGGTATACTCTGCAAAGCTGATATTTAGTAACAATTCTAGTTGAGACACTTATAATAACTTAATTTTCTATATCTTGGTTATGTTATTTCTTTATTTCAAACTATACAATGTTCTTTGTAATCATACTTAGCTTTGAGAAGTTGGAAATTCTTATTCCTTTCTCTTTTCAAAATCAATATTTTATAATAACAGATCATTAACACCCATGTCAAAATGGAAAATCTTGATATGTAAAGTAAAGTTTTGAATGATTGAAGGCAAGTCACCCTCGTAATCACACGGTGAACTTATAAAGACTAACATATCTTAATTTTTTGAGTAATTTTATGTTGGATTGGATTAAATTTAACTTGATTAAAATAAAAATATCTGCAATTGAATAAAAGAGTACTTGGAAGGAATTTTTTTTATTATTTTCTAATTTCACACATATAAATACTGATAAATCATATTAGTGCATAATATAGATGAATTATATTAGTGTATAATTTTATTTATAACTTTGATATTATAAATTTTGTTTATATTTCAACTTATATTTGTAAAAAATAAATGAGTACTTTCTAATGCTTTCTCTTCCATTTTCTTGTAGAAAGTGACATTTATTTTATCTATAATCAACCAATAAAAAGTAATCTTATTAATCTCCAATTCTTCACAGTAAATTTAATTGGAGAAAGTAAGTTGATAAATTGCCAAGACCTTCAATTACAAGCAAATATCAAGAATCTAAGTTTAGTATATCTTTATTTACCTTACTATACTTTACTTACTTTATTTACAAGTACGGACAAGAGAAAGAGATCAAGTGCTCAATTGAAGGGAGTTCTCATCCTATTAAATAGGATTAATTCTTGTTCACCTAGATTGCAAGTTTAACATATTAATTTTTAAATAGATTATAAATAATTTAGTTCAGTATCTACTTATAATATCAGTTTATTCAATGTATCTTATATAGATTTGTACAACCCTTGAATAGTAATAGTTGAATAGATATTTATATTTGCTTATATTTTCTTTCAGGATTTTTTGATTTTATATTTTCTGTTAAAGGAAATCATCAGAACCATCTAAGGAAATTTGCATTAATATACTATAAGAGCTTCATGCATGATATTGGAGATACGATATATTTTCACCAAGAAGGTTATGCTACTGATCACGTACAAAAATATAAACATCAGATGTGATGTAGATCCCCTCGGATTGATATCCCTTATAGGGATTTCGTACATATATGAGATAAATTCCTGATTAGCAAATAAGCCTTAGCCATGGTGTGCTATATGAACAACACATTAAGTAAATTGTACTAGGATAGATAGAAATTTTAATTTATTTGTACGTAATTCTTAAATTTTAATTTATTTGTGCGTAATTCTTATATATATATATATATATATATATATATATATATATATATATATATATATATATATATAAAACTTCTCACAATTTTATATCCTTGCATCCTTTAACATTGATCTTAGACAATGTATTATCTTTAGGATTTTATTTTAATGTAATTATGTAAGGTGACGCGTTTTAGATCTACAGATAATATTATTTATAAAAATCTAAAATGCAACTAAAATCATCAACTCAGTTAGACTTGTTATCCTTACCGTCACTTCGATCTTCGATCTTTCGAAGGGATGTCAAATAAACATAGATGAATCTGGTGGGAATGAAATTATGCATATCCCCTCCGAGTCGAGTTAGGAAACTCCGATCTCTTTCTCATGAAGGTGAAACAAATTGCAAAGTGGTGAAAGAGTACTTTAAAAGAGGATGATTAATATAACAAGAAGTAGTAATATTTTTTCTGATATTAATGGAATGTTAGTGAAGTTATCGAGCAGATCAGTTAAGTTAAGTAAGCGAGATACTTCACTATTAATTACTTAAGTTTCTAGAGTTTAAATAGCATTCAAGGACTGGAATTGCAAAGTTTGAATAACGACCAAGTTGATTTCAGTCCGATCGAAACACATAATCCGATAGTTAATGAAATCCCGGGGTTGCTCAGCGACTTAAATGATTACTTACTTAAATCAAGATTTTTTAATGATTTATTATACATTAGTCGTACAAATAAGAATACAATATAATTTTCAAAGCAAAGTAGAAACTACCATTTTGATTTCCTTTATTAGCCATTTATATGGTCCAGTTATCTTTTCCTCATGGGTGTCCGAATTACATGGTGACGTTTATTTACGTTAAGAATATGATCATTGCCAGCAACTTGACATATTTGCTGAAAAAATTGGAACAATTAAAATACTTCTAGTATCCTATTGGTAAGAATCAACGTTCATGCTCTTTTCGTATTTAGGGTAGTAACTTGAACATGTAGGCATACTTTGCCGATTGGAGATATATTCCTTCTCCCTCTACAACATTTCAAAATGTAGATTTCCTACAACTTACATAAGAAGAAAGGCAACTTCGTAAAACATATGAAGGATGGAAAGACCCATCAAGTTGGACAAGGGAGAGACAAAAGAGATAAAATGGGACTAATAGCAGCAATGTGAGAAATTTGGCCTACCGTACCTAAGATATTTGAGCTATGCAAGTTGTAAGGTCTATAAACTATTGGAGCTTCCGGAGAAACATCACCTAGTGTGATTGCTCTCCCATGGATTGCACCAGCCAATGCTCTTTTCAGAGCAATTGATACATGTTATCTAAAGTATGCTATAAAGTATGAGAGTGAGAGTGGTACCCCTAACGTCTAATATAATAAGCTCTCATGCACTCCTTAACAAATGTGTTGAATGTCGTGTCCATTATTCCATATGACTCCAAGGCTAGAGGAACAAAGAGGTGACCTTGCTATATACCCCTATACTTGGAGACCTTGCGTGTTGCTACTCCACTCGCTGCCCATCCAAAGGATGAGTAATCACTCCCTCCAGAATTGCATCATACATAAGGTCTATAATTGCCACATGTGCCACTATCACCTGATCATCTTGGACCAAGTATAAGTCTGCTTTGACACGTGTTGTTTGCAAAGAATACAAACACTCCTTCCAAGCAAGGTATCCACTCTCTCATGCCATAACAAACACTATATCATTGATGGCATCATGGGTAGCTATCCTTTGTCCTCCAAAAGGACACCGTGTTATATGGACCGCTACAATATCTAATGTAGAACCACACTCACAAGTGAGTAACAAAGATGCAAACGGGTGGACCAAACCTAAGCGGAACATCATCATTGTAGAGAAGGTGGCTTATGTAATTCAAAATGCCCTAATGCACGGTCAAGCTAGGATCCAAGAGCTTACACCCTTGCTAGAGCAAAGACTAGCTCTAGTGGCTAGAGGAATGGATGAGTAAACTAAGAGAGAATGTAGCATATGTTGACATTATTGCTCCATCAAGGAAGACTGCAAACCTATGGTCCAATCTGACAATAATGAAGCAAAGGATGGAAGGTCCTCCCATATATATGAGGATAGACCATCTATCATCTACCGCATTAACACGTAAAGAGAAAAGGATCTTCCTCCACCTCAGCCACATATGCTTCCAAAATTGGCCTACCAACAATCACAAAATGGTAAGAAAGTAAGGGTGTTGAGAGAGCACAACTACCCAAAAATGCTATAGGTGTTATCTTTTCCATAGATAATAGGTATACCCTTCTGCACAAGATTGGTAGAGATGGTTGTCTATGTGCCAGATATCATGCATATAGATTGCTACACAACATACATCATTGTCAACATCATACACTATAGAAGCACAACTCACACATAAATCATACATGAACTCTAAAGTGCCACAATTTCCCCTCTAGCTGGCGGTTCGGTCCATCTAACTCCAGATAGCTATCTACTCCAAGTATATGTTATACCTTATGGTGGGCAAAAGATCAGGAGGCTGGGTGCTATCGAGCCACATTGTTAGTTGCCTATCTACAATCTATACCATATAAAGGATGAACTAGCTATAGGTCAAGTACATCTAGGATATAACCCCTGTTCCTAAGGAACCACCATGAGGAGTCATACATGCCATATGATCCTCTTGAACATCTATCACACACTAACATAATAGTAGCTCCACAAGAAGAGCCGCATAACATACACTACAAGCCTACACGTACAAGTGCCAAGCTTGGATCCATAGTACCATCAATGTTTGGGAGGTGGCATGGTGCATAATTGTGCACATGATTCTTCCAAACAACACTATCATGTCCTTCCAACACAAGGACTCCAGATAGCAAAACCTCATGCACTCTCAAGATAGTGCATCTTGTAGAAATATCAAGTGTTGTCGGTGTTGTTTGTTGTAGATACACATAGTCACATGGATGAAATTGATGGATCAGGGGTCTATAACCTCCTCCTCAAATAGTAGCATAGCGTAAGGTATCCCTATGCTGAGCAATCACCAAGTTCTCAAAGGCCATTGGCATCACTCTCTAAAGATCTCTACCCATAGAGAACATGCGCTCATCCATACATTTGGATCATCCAAGTCCAACACTATAGTAGCATCTTAACAAATGGCTATAGGTAAATCTGGATCTTGTCCATAGAGTAGAAAGTAAGGAGAGAGTGATGCTAAAGAGGCTTGCTGGCTGAATTGATAGCCCATGGCCAACCAAGGTAATTGGAGATCCCAATCTCCCAAGTGGCCTCTCTGCAAACCATACTTTTGCAATCTTCTCTTCACCGTTTGAACCACTCTCTCTGCTAAGCCATCTGCCTCAAGGTGATCTCGGGAGGTAGTACAATGATCAATCAAAGCCTTATTACACAAGACCTAAAACTCCCCCAAGAACACTATACCCTGATCAATCAAAACCTCAACTTGTGTACCAAAATGACTAAGCACCCGATCTAAGAATGAGTAAGCCGTCCCTTCATTGGACTTGTCAAGAAGTGCCACCAACTCAATCCACTTGGAGAACTACTCCACCATCACCAAAACATACCTCTGATGTCTCATAGTCAACGATAAAGGTCCAACAAAGTCCAAACTCCAACAGTAACCCAATCCCATGATAGGTAATGGGTGCAATTCTGGTGTAGGAGCATTGATTGATGCTCTAACTCAGTCACAAATCACACATCTCATAACAAACTGCTATACGTTGGTCAACATACCATGCCCCCAATAATGACTCTCGAGTAAGCTATATCTATGCTTTACTCCAAAATGTCCTAGCTCCTCATGAGCATGATGGACCAACTATGGTCTTTGAGATGAAAGTAGTACTACTCACACTCTACCATCCTCCCATACATGTAGAAGGTGTCTACCCTCCAATCTGAACCATTGGCTTGCTGAAGAACAAGACTTCTCTCCTTGGCCCCAACTGTGCCACCCACAACACCAGTGCAAAAATAGTCCATCACTAAGACATCATCATGAATATCTTGCTGAACTATACTACTATCTCCACTCTCTTGATCTATGACCTCAATAACTCCTCTTGTATGCAATAAGAGAAATACCACCAAAGTTTGAAAAAATATATAGAGAAAGGTAGATGCATGCTAACCTAGCATCACTCCTCATCTATCTCACCATGCCAATGTGCTCTGGTTTGATAATGTTGGTTGGGACATGGGTTTATGCTCAACCCATATGCATCACCATTCACCATTCCAAGTCTATGAATAATCGTGAAATCATACTCTTGAAAAATCAGAGCCCATCATGCAAGCTTCCTTGAAAGCTTGTCAAACTCTATCAAACCATTTCAGTGGCTAATGATTAGTGATGAGAGTAAAGGGGTTACCAAATAGGTAACATCGGAAATGTGCTACTGCCCAAATTGCTACCAAGTGCTCTCACTCATATAAACTATACTTTGCTTTCGCCAAATTGTTAGAGCGACTAGCATAGGCCACCACAAACTCCTTCCCCTCATCATCATGTTGGGTGAGCATTGCTCCAAGCCCCAACATACTCCAATTAGTGTGAACTTGAAATAGTCGCCCTTTGATCAACCTCCTCAAAATAGTAGTAGATGTCAACCTCTCCTTGAGCTCTACAAAAGCTCTCGCTTGCTCATCTTTGCAACACCACTCTTATGTAAGCTTGGTCAACTTCATCAAGGCCTTGGCAATGGCAGTAAATCTTCTAACATAGTAGCGATAGAAGTTTGCCAACCCAAGGAATGCTCATACTCTGTTCACATCCGTAGGTTGAGGAATATGCGCAACAGCCTCCACCTTGGTTTGCTGAACACTAAGACCTCCAAGGTAGATAATGTGACCCAAATACTCAACCTGCTTATGTAAGAACCTACACTTCCCAAGATGTAATTTGAGTCCATGAGATCTCAACCTCTTAAAAACCTCCAACAAATGTCTCACGTGCTCCTCCATAATAGTGCTATAGACCAAAATGTCATAATTTAGCACCAAGCAAAATTTGATCTAGCTAGGATCCTATCCATGACCCTCTAGAACTCGGCAAGAGTGTTCTTTAACCCAAATGGTAAGAACCTCCATTGATATAACACATCCTTACTATGAAGATCAATAACACCCAAAATATTATCTTGGACTTATCCTCCTCCTTGATCGGCAACTGATGATATCCTACTCAAAGATCCAAAGTACTGAAGACCTTTGCATGCCCAATTGCATCAACAATCTCCTTCAATGTAAGCATGACATACTAAATAACCCTAATATGTTAGTTGATAGGACGATAATCTCCACACATCTGCCTATTTGTGTAGTTGCCATGCATATCCTTCTTGGCTATATCACTATAGGTAATGCATACTCTCTATGTGAAATCTCCACCAAACTAGCCTCAAAAAGATCACTACTCTGGCTCTAAGTCAATGCTCTCTTCATGTCATTATATTGATAGAGACATCAAAAAACTAATGTATCACTAGTCATATCAACCAGTATATTAGGTCCTTTTAGAGCACCCAAATCTTGAAGGTAAAACAACTCATGTAGCATCTCAAGAACCTCCAAACCCATTCTCTTTCCTCTCTTGTAAGCTTGGGTCCAAGATTTGGCTCCCAAGTATCCTCTATAATTGTCGTAGGAGTGGAAGACATACTAATTGGCTGCTACACTAGACCCATGGGAGTGTCATGCTCCCAACCACAAGAGGTCCCAATCTTAGTGTGAAAAACTCTCTCCAATCTGGCTGCAAGCTCTATACGTCCTCTAGTTGCATCCTAAGTAGACCAAAGATGTAATCCAAGTAGCCCACACTCACTTGGATGGACTCCAAGTAGATCACTTTCCCTAGTAGCCATTGGCTGTGTCCCAAGAATACCCTGTCCACTTCGTCCATCACCCCTAGCATATGCATGAATCATCTTGATAGGCACAAGGCTCACAAGTGCTTGAGTGGTGATGCATATCAACTGCACCCTACGCTGCTCTACCACGCCAAGGCTCACAATCCAAGTCAAAAAGTTCATGTCCATAGCCTGACCTAACACTTGATGCTTGGATACCTCTAACATTGTTGGAGTAGCAGTAATACCAATGCAAAAAGCCATTGCCTGCTCTCTCTCATTGGTGTTGGGCTCCACCAACTACTATAATTGTGAATCCCATACCAATCCAGGACCTCCTTCTCAAAAAGCATGGAAGCCTGTGGAAACTCATAATTGTGGGAAAAGCGGCTCTAGGTTGTCCAATTAGGTTCACCACTACCATAGGTGACCTATCAGCCACAACCACCATTTGAGACCGATGCTTAACATCCAAGATATCATCAACAATGATGTGGTCTAGTCATTGAATCCCATCATTAGCACATTGTAGAACCTCTTTGGGGAAGAGGTTCATCCACCAAAGACAAAGATGATGAGCCCGTGATCCCACTCTAGCTACATCTAACAACATGGTAGGTCCCATCCAAGAATGGACCTAATGTGTACCGCCACCCGAGTGCAAGAATCACCCATCAAAGAGATGTTTTCCAAAATGTAAGTTGGAGAAATGGATTGATGAACCTAGCGATGTTGTAGTATCCATAACATCTCCCAAAACACACCAGAATAAAGATCCTAAAAACCCAAGGCTTGGCCAGCATGTGTATGTCCCTAACATGGCCATCCAAAAATCACCAAATGAACAAGACCATGTCTTTCCAAATCATGTGCTCCCAACAAGGAAATGTCTACTAGTAGGGCCTTCTGGTAACCCCTAACTGCAAACATTGGTAATAACTCAAGATACCAATAGACCAAGTGTGCCACATGATGGAGAGAGACTTGCCCAACAATCTCATCTCTCTCCACATACAAGTACTTTTGTACTTGTATACCAACATGTGGTATCGCAACTAGTCCAATGCTAATCCCACCAAACAACTCCAATAGACATACTCCCTCTATTGGATACTACCAAGTAATGAGTGTGGGATCCAAAGGTGTCCAGGTAATCAACTATAGAGGCTCATCCTCACAGTGGTTTCCTAGTGGTACAAAGGCTTCACTCCAAATGTACTACACCAACTAATCTACATGTTGCTCCAATGCCTCCTTTGAACTCCACAATAGAACATTCAAGGTGGATGGAACAATCCCACTCATACTCTAAATTCAAGTGATCTCCTTTGGCATTGGAGTATCCTCTACATGGGAATTCCCTTCCAATAAGTCATTGGGCCAAGTAACAACACCATTGAAAGCCGAAACTGATGCCGTCATGGTCCCAAACTATAGTGAGCCAAGACTACCAATATTGAAGCTTATTGGTAGGCAATATACTCATCTCTCACCAGACTACCAACCTGGTCTATAGGAGGTTTTCTGCTCCCAATAGTCTATATTGAAATCCATGAGATATAACATTGCTCTCCGAACTAACACATCATACTCAACTACCGTTGCAATGGCCTGAGCTCTCACCATAGAGCTATCAATTGGATGGCCGGGCTGAATGTGAACAACAAGCTCTCCACATGTGGTGTACTGTGTATAACCACCACCTAAAGATGTTTGGATTTGAAATGGACACCTCTACATATTGGACTTCCGTAACTCCAGACCAACAACTATAGCCTTCTCCAACATAAGAGGTTGTGCACCAGAGTCAAGTAAGACCATCTATTGTGTATAGACCTTCCCTAAAGGTCCCACCAAACAAAAAATTCCCCTCTAATTATCCAACAAGACAACCCCAGGTGTAAACCATGCTTGCTCAAAGGCCAGTCTAGTTGGTAACTCTTCCAATCTAGAAGTTGCTACCTACCATAAACCACTAGTTGTTGAGCAGATCCCATGCTCCTCAACCAAGTCAGCTCCACTATCAACCACCTTTGCTCTAGTAGTAGGGACCACATCATCACTACTCTCACAAAGCATGGCAGCCAATCAAAAACTAGGGTTGGGTCAACTTCCAAGGTAAACATGTCACTAGTTGAGAATAAAGGAAAGTGCATAATCAACTAAGTTAGCCATAACATCGTGCTAGACTTAGTATGTGTAGTAGCAGGTGGTTGACTATTAGGTAGTCTATCATGCATCCCATCACCACCTATCACACTATAATACTCTGAGGATATGAGACCTGAGAAGAAACACACTATGAGAAACACACAATTTCACACTCAAACCTTCGATGCCCCAAAGGAGCACCTTCTCTTTATTATATAAACAAAGAGGATCTACTCCAAGGAAGCTCCACAATAGAATTAGGCACATAGATAAGTGACATGTTGGAAAGCTCCACCCTTGGATTACTTACTTGGATGGGTGATAAGTTGGTCCAAGTCCTATCTGGTTGGTCAAAGAAGCCTTGAACAAAGGGAATCTTTAAGGGAATCTTCTTGTAGGAATCTCAAAATCACATGGGTGAGGTACCATTGGAAAGCTCTCAATGAGAAAAACTAGGGGGAGGGAAGGCTAGCCTTTCTTCCATTTGGATGTGGGAAATTTGCATATTTTTGAGGCCTAATTTATCCGTTTAGGCCTCCAAAATTGCCTTTAAAGATTTCAGACATATTTTGGTTCCAACTCTATTAGTAGAAGTCCTCGTTTGGTGATACCTCTTTCTAATCTATTTAGTCCATCATGTAGAACATCCTTTCAAATGTTACCAAAAAAATTTCTCACCTTTAAATCATATGTTTAGCTATTGGTTCTAAGGTTTTCAAGTCTATTTCAATTTCTGCCCTATTAGTAGAAGTACCCTTTTGGTGATACTTCTATATGATCTATTTTGACCATCATGTATAACATCATTCTAGATGTTACCAAACCAAATTTTACATCTAGATCATGTGGCTAGCTCTTGGTATTACACACACATGCACTAGGATGTCTAAGAGCCATGGGTGTTGTTTGTAGTGCCTTAGATAGTGTAAAAGACTAGGGAAGTCTGACCTGCCTACTAGCCTCTCCTCTTTGTGTGTCCAACTCCACTAATGCTCATCTAGGCTCTGTAGCACATACTACACTCCTAGTCACTGCAGCAGATGCATCCACCTATGTTGCTCTATACATGAAGTCAAAGACGTCTCTATCACCTGCATATGATGTGGAAGCCTCAGCACTCAAATCTGATCTCCTCTCAACTATGACCATGCTAGCCAATCTCTGCTCCAACTGCTCAATGCGAGTAGCCATAGCTGTATCATACGTAAGGGCAAGTATTGCATCCCTATTAGGTGTGGATCTTTTACCACCACCTCATCCTCCATGACCTTGGAGCTCTTCTACCACCTACCATAGTAGCCCTACCACTCCGTAACTCTGGGTGTAGGTCAAAGCACCAATGACTAGTGTGACTTAATCTGTGGCAATGTCGCACTATCTCTATGCTGGCTATGATGCACCAAAGGTATCAAGTCTGCTACCTTAAGTGCACTCTCTCTTATGGTGAGGTCCACCACAAGTCCAACAAGCAACACCACCACTCATTGGTTGTTGACCTAAAAATGAAGGTAAGGGTCTAACAACACTAGGCCCTCTACTCGCTCCATATGATCTAGGTTGTACACCCTATCCTTGGAAACCAACATGGCATGGTGCACTCTGCTGCACTTTGGAAGAAATAACAACTGTGGATGAGATCTCCCTACCAAATCCAAATATCACCACTCTCCTCCATCATGTTGAGCTTTATACACTCAACCAAGCTTAAGATCATTGTCAAAGTAGGTGAAGTAGCCTATAACAATGTAACATCATGTACTCTATGTCACAACTCCTTGTCCAATATCCCATACCAAAACTAGACTGCTTGGGCCCCAATAACTCTTTGAGTAAAACTAATCAGCCATCTCATGTGAGTGTATGCCTTGCGTATGCTCTCTCCAACCTTTTGCTAGAACTCCTGCAAGCTCTTGAGCTTGTCAGTCCGCACTCCTTGGTAATTTTGCCTCAAATACTAGAAGAACTCCACCATGAGGTTAAACCCCAATACAACACCACCTCCTATAGTAGTACCTCCACTCGTAGTAGCACCATCTCCAAGAGATCCATCAACACTACTAGAGCTAAAACTCATGGGTATAGCCAGTCTACCCCTAGAAACTAAGCTTGACATAATGGAGATATAGTTCAAAGACTAATATTGTCTCCGTAGCTCAATCTCCTCCAAGTGAGCTCTCCTAAACTCATTGTAGTTGTCCATTGACGGACCCTCCAAATGCTAAAAAAACCACTTCCATGCCATGAAGAGTGTGAACAAGGTTGGGTTCCGCATCTACTACATGTGACACCAACTATTGAACTCCTAGATGAAGTCATCCAACTCACTAGTACCCATTGTACTAAAGTAACACTTGGGGCCTTTGGAGGCCCCATAGATCTCGTCCATGTCCCACAACAATGGTGCAAACACACCAAGTGCGCTCTCAATTGGGTCAGCTCTTGTGTCAAAGTCCAACTTAGAGTCAATCTCCTCCCTCATTGGGACTTGAGATACAAGTTGATACCAAGCGCCACTCCAAGTAAACCCACTGCGTATTGTAATGCTATCTCATCTAAAATCCCAAAGAACTCCTTCATGACAAAGTAACCAAGAATTGCAACTCACAATTGTAACCTTTGCAACCAAGTGCTAACACCACCAAGTGCCAATACCTTCCAAGTGCCAACACCACCAACTAAACATCACCAATTAATGTAACTCTAACTACTACAATTACACTAAGGGAAAGGGCAACCTATAACCTACCATCACAACATGCACTCTCACGGTCTACAAGTCATCATTTCATACCTCACCAAAGAGAAACACATGTAGTCTGATTAGTTGTCACTCCAACCTCACTATCAAAAGCACACCAAAGCACCAATGCTCTAAATTTAGTGCACCTCACACAAAAATGGTGCACAAATAGGAAGTAGAGAATGGAGGAGATCCAATCACAAGAAGGCTAAACAAAAATACTCCCATCTCATGAATCAACATCGGACTGACTCTGCTACTATTTGGCATTTGATATAATTGGACTACCTATCTACTTCCTGAACTATGAGGATCATCAAGAATGGGATCAAAGTTCTTCTTGCCAAAATCTGTCGTAAACCCTTCACAAAATCTGACGTAAAATCTGACATAAATCTCTAAATTGGTTGACTGCCAAATCCTCCGCTAACTCTTCATTTGAGCCAAATTGGAAAGATGAGGATCATCAAATTTCTAATTTGCAAGAACGGGTTCCCAAATCCACCTTCTATTTCACTTTTTGAGCTTAACTTGCACCAGATTGGTCTTGTGTTTCTCCTAAGCTCAAAATCACAACTACCGCTTGAAATTGACTCTCTCTATTTGGCTAGCGCTTCCACACACAATCACTCACAAGGAAATCAGAATCACCACTCACAATCCACCAGGCTTGGAGATACCACTACCACCCTCAATTTTTGCACCCGATTTCCCCCCACACTTCTTTATTATAATCAGTTTGTTCACACAACTTGACTCACACTCAATCAGATCAATACTTGATTTGTCACTTCATGATCTGCCAACAATTGTGCATTGATTACAATCAAGCCACACCCACTCTAGCTAAGAGACTCCAAAGGACGCTCGTAGGCTTTTATCCACTCTAGTCAAGAACTCAAAGGCTCAACAACAAAGAAGTGAGCTCTTTGGAACTGCACTTCCAAGGTATACTCCTAATTCGACCTAGTTCTCACCCTAACGGTCCCGTTGATGGCATATTCGCCGGTGCAATTGGTGCAAGTGATGATGGGCCCCACCACGAGGTCAATACCCTAAACACAAAATCTAACCGTCAAAAAGTAGTCTATGAGTAATTGCCAAAATACCTTTAACTACTATCACTAGTACTCATGTGTCCGAGCAATCTAGATGCAATGCTACAAATGGCATGATAAGAATATCAAGAAATACACTCAAATATCTTTAGTCCGATGATATCACCAAAGACTCCCAGAATCCTCTTATCAATAGCTCTTCGACGAGATGAGAAAGTCAAGGAAGAGAGAACCGTGCAGAGAAGGTAAGTTGGTCAACAGACAATATTAAAGGAGAAGAATACTTACTTACATAAGCATGAGGTAAGTAGCCTTATCAAATACTGTTTCCATTAAACTTGTTTATATTGGCTCTATGCTTTATTTGTAGTAGTTTTAATTCATATGAACATACTGATAATTGTCCCTGTTGTTTTGGTCACTACTGAAATTGACCTGCTTATCAAATACTCTTTCCATTAAACTTGTTTATTCTGGCTCTATGCTTTATTTGTAGTAGTTTTAATTCATATGAACATACCGTTAATTGTCACGGTTGTTATTGTCACTACTGTTATTGACCGGCTATAACTTTGAGAAACCCTAAGGTATCACGTAAATGTTCGTGATTTGCGGTAAATATATGTTTCAGCGTAGAATAAGCAGTGAGACCCGATCTATGGCCTCGAATGATCAATTTTCAATCTGGAATTTGATCAAGTGATTTGCCTGATGAAGTAACGTACACGTGATATATATATATATATATATATGATGGCAACGCACTCAGCTTGTCCTCCACTAGATTGATGACTTGATTTACATATAAATCCATAGGTTAGGTCTTCGTACCTTGTTGGACTTAGATACTCTGGATGTTAAATTTAGTTTATATCTTTTTTATAATATTTTCATTTGTTTCAATGCTTGGAGAGGGCCATAGTACAACCGTCCTCAAAAGAGACAAAACAAGCAGTAAAACGCTTAAGTTTCTGTCGTCGCAACAGAAAAAGCCGACAATTAATAGCAGTAGACATAAATAGAAGAGGCAGGCAAATTGAACATCTAAAGATTGAATAAATTTTGCAAAATCTTTCCTCTACATGATTTGCTTAGAAAGACGTATCTCTTTCTTTAATACCCCTGCATAGGAATAGAACGGAGTCCTGGCCTGCTTGCATTACCTGCTCTTGTAAAAGTGAGATAATGGACGAAACAGCAACCAGTAGAAATTGTAAGCTTCTGTCCCGGAAACAGAAAAAGCCGACTAGTGATAGCCCAGTAGACACACATGAAAGAGAGAGGAAAATCCAAACACCTATAGATTAAATAAGTCCAAATATCTAAGCTCAAATATCTATGTTCCTTCTGTAGTATCCCTGCAAGGATTATAACTGGTTCCTTGCCTGCTTGCAGTACCTTCTATCGTAAAAGTAAGATGATGGATGAGAGATGGTTGCTCCACCTTCAGTACTTCACAAAAGTGCTACGGCACTGTGAGCCACAGTAGCATTGACGTCCACTAACGGTAGGCACAGTAGCTAAACCCCGTTGCAGCAAACCGAAACCCGCGCTTTTCCCCGTTCTCCACATGCCGGTGAAATTCAGCACATGCTGAGCTGAGCCCAAACCCAAAACGTCAGTAACCGGCGGGCGAGTTTAGCGAGCGACTGGCACGGCGTCGTGACGGTGATGTGGACAATGAGTGTAGTCAGTGACTCCGCATGAGACGTCGACACTGTAGACCGAGTTTCGTCGCAGTCTGTTAGCCGAGACAGGCTCACGTTTGTCTGTCTGTCACGGCGTCGGCAGTGCCAGCTAGGTTGCACTAAAAATGAAAGGACAAGACAATCACTGGGATGCAATTCCGAGTCTTACCGGTAACTTGTGGAAATTTGACGTTCATTCGGGTTTCGATTTCGTTCTTCTACATCCCTGCATGGTTACATCTGTGACTTCGCTTTCTACGTCACGCAAGGGATTGTGGTTTTCGGGCACTGATCATGGACTTTTTGAGCGGACACGTCAACAAACCGATCAAGACCGTGGTCCGTCCGTATTAGTGTGAAAGATACCGGGCACTGCTCCCGCAATTTCAAAGAACGTTTGTTGGAATCTACCGGCTTCTGCGACCGAGAGTGTTACGATACTGACTGTTCTGATATCGGCCGGGGCGAAGCTGAGTTCAGTTGTTCTCGGCACTACTAGCCGGGTAAAATGCCCTGTCCACGAGGGACAAACTTGACCGGCACCGTCAAGTACGGGGCGCCGGGAAGCCGAAAAGCCAGAACAGTAAAACTTCCAAATTTCCAATTTCGGAAATGAAAATGGGAGAGTAGTTTAGGTAAGTGGTGGACATAAGCTTTTATGAGAAGTTGGAGCGGAGCGTCTCCCATCTCGAGCAATCGCAAGCACTCGAGTGTAGTGCAGTGCTGTTGCAGAGGAAACTGTTGGATTTTGTACATTTTTGTTCGAGGGTGTCCGCTGAATTGAGTGAGTGAGGGGGACAGATTGCCAGCCAGGACCGACGGATCGATCATTTCCTGTGGAAAATTATCGAGATTGTCATGCCAGCCGGCTGGTTCCAGTAGGTTATCGGAAATCGAGTGCTGCTGGCGTTGAGAGGATGGATCTGCTCCTGACACTGTACCCCAGGGTTGAAGAAGGCGGGGCACGGTGATTTGACAGGCCAAAAGGAGTTGTTTCTTTTCGACGCTCCTCTTCGGCTGTTGGTTCCCCTTCCTAGAGACGCCCGAGAGATTTCGTTTGCAATTGCAACGAACGTTTGGCAATTGCAGCTGGGTTTCGAGGGATTAAGACTCTAAGGTGGGGGGAACGGCCAGCAGCTGATTGCAGCCATGCCGAAGGCGCCCAAGGAGTCCGGATCGGAGCACCGGTTCAGACGTGAGCGAGCTGGTGTGTGTTCCGGCTGGTTTTGATATTTGTGGAGTTTGAGACTCCGAATTCGGAGAGCTAGGTCTTTCCCTACGCGTTTCAGGAGATTTAGGCTGGCGTTTCTAATCGTTCTTGAGTGCGGCTTAATTGGGAGGAGTAGAGAGTTCGGATGCATCCTGTAGATTAGAGCAAGCAAGGTTTGAGTTCTAATTGTGTTGCTACGGTGATTTGGTTTTTGGCTATCAGCTATGCTGCCTTTCAAAGCACCGCCTGCTTTGGAGGAGTTGTGTGTGCGAAGCGCTATCGACAACCTCGATTTTATTGGAGATGTGGGGCACACTGATGCCCGACTCCTTAAGACCATTCTGCCTCATTGCACAGCTGAGCAGCTGCTCAAAATTGAAGACACTACCAAGGTGAAGGTTGGTTTGGATTCTTCGTTTCACTATGCTAGGATGGGAAAATTTCTGTTGGATTACGCGCATGTCCGTAGGTAGTTCGCACGCTGGTTGCCGTCCTAGTTGCTGCACTGTAAATCTGAAGTGGCAGGCTTGCGTCGTCTTCCACGAAACTGCGGTTGTCTACTGGGGAATAGTATGTGCGTGCTACTTGAAGTGGGATAGTGATTAATATAAAGACTCAGATTGAACGTGATTTGGATGCGCAGGGCAGAGATTTGAGTCCCATTACCAATGAACTTTGGCTTAACCATTATTCTCGTAAGTTCGGAGACGAGAATGTGAAAACAGTCATGGACAGGATGAAGAAGACCAACAAGTTCTTCAAATGGAAAGCCCTGTACCAGGTATTTCCTGATTCTCTGTACTTGACGTATACTTTGGCTAAAGTTGTGCTGTCTAACGACCTTTGCGTTGAAATGGCCGGCCCAAAATCCTTGTGTTAGTTCTCAACTTCAAGCGAGTTAAATAACTAAGCTAGAAGCACCCAATCTCGACTTAGTCTTAATGTCGTTTCTGGATCCAAAAGTGAATCCAAAGGTTAAGAAGGCAGTCAACGAGTCATGTTGCTTCTAAGGTGGAATAGACATGTCCGCAAGCTGATGGGACCCTGAACCTCTGACAAAGTGCTTGGCGTTAAATGAAGGCTAAACTTCGGGAGCAAGATGATGTTGAGAAGAAATGTGTGGAACGCCTCAAGGAGTTGTACAGAGAATCCTCAGAGAGTGAGTCTCTGAGCAAATTTAATTTTTCCAAGGAGTCATGTAGTCAATAAGGTCTGTCAATCATTTAAGATGTGACTTTTGACAATTTGCTGGATGCATTGTAACTGTCTTAGAAGTTTCAGGAGCTTTTTGTTGTCGCAACATATGTAGGAGAGGAGTCCAGTCGAGATGATCTGAATTTTATCTGGAGTTAGAGACGTAGATGTGGGATGGTGAGCTTCAACTTTGTTGCGACTGATTCCTTGGAGATCATCGTCTGGAATTGTAGAGAAGGACAGTCGCAAGCTTCAGCAAATTGAACTAATGCCTCCTCCGACCAAGAAGAGAAACTTCGGGTCTACTGGTACCTACATCTTAGTACTTTTCTGTATACAAGCTAATTTTTGTTATAAAAATATATACAGGTGGCCGTAGACTGTTTCTGGAATGTTTTTCGATGGTCAACCCGATCTGCTGGCAAGGTGTGTGGAGAACTGTACTGAATCTAAGTTATATGCTACTGTTGGATGACCACAGGCGGATCTACTGGTAACCGGTTCAGTGGTGGTAGTGGTTCATCTCGGTTTGCCGTAAAGGCTGGTGATCCAGTTCCGAAAGGACGTCTGATGAAGAAAGCAAGAATGGAGTATGCTGCCAGGTGAGCAAAGCTTGAGCCCGATTTTCACGTCATACTGCTTCTTAGCAGTCAAATGATTTTAACAATGGTTACTCTTCCTTCTGTTTCAACACTTATTTTAATTTCTCGTTGCTTACTTCAGTGGCTTTCTTCTCAAGACATAGTGACTAGTAGTACAGCTCTGGCAGTCATCGCAAGCAATCAATTCACATCTTTAGCTAAATATGTTTTTGAGAATTTCTTTTTTCGCACGAGACTGGGGTCTGCACACGATCTAATTGCCGGTTTTATGTGGATGCAGTCATGAAGCCAAAAGGCTTGCCCAAATTCGGAAGAATCCTCCTGCCGGGCGTCGATGAAGCGGGGGTGCCACGGATTTAGATGAGCGAGATGGACGAGTACTGCGTTACTCATATGTCGTCTGTCATTTGAGCGTACAGTGACCGACTCTCTTGCAGTCTTAGATGTTCTCTGCCGTTGTAGTCTTCACTCCGAACTTGCATACAGGATTTTTTCGGTTGTGTAATTAGTCATGGCGTGTAGTAGAGGTGAAATTTCCTATCAACCTTGGTGATTCTACTAAATCTCACAGATTACCCAACTGTAAGCGTTTTGTGGAGAAATTGCCTCCCACGACGTCTGTGAGTAGCACTACGCAGCTATGTCCATTCATGTACAGTTAGATAATAGTCGTCCGAAATGGCATTTTTTAACATTGTGGTTCAACGTACTTTCTTTGAGGCAGCCGAAAGAATACAGCTGCGGTACATGTGTCACAAATTGTTCCTCCACTCAATATTTTGAAAGATGGCGGCTGGTCAGACATTCTGACACTGCAAACCAGTTTTGGGGGCTTTTGGGGTAGCTAGCTAGTAAATCATTCTTGAATTAGTAGACTTGAGTTGATAGCCTAGAATACCTTGCCATGCACAGCATATTGCTCAGCTGTGCAAGTGGTCCCATCTGAAGCCGTAGAACCAACATCTCTAGGAGTTCCATCATTCATTTATAAATGGTTTTGAATCATTAGAATCACAGACAGAACTGCATCAAAGAATGTGATGAAGTGTTCTGAGAAGATGTCATGGTCGGAAAATTTTGGGCCTGTGTAATGTACTGGACTAGACATGCATGGGTTCAAATTAGAATATGATACATCTCCAAACAAGTGCTCTGTCATTAATGGCGTAAAATAGATGTTCGTTGTGTTTGAAGTGATGATCTGTGTGACTGACATGTGACCACTTCTTAAAAAATTTCATGTCGTCATTGCTATTTTCAGCAAGTCCGTGCAACAAGGTAAATTTCAATTTTGTAATATGTGCGTAATGAAAGAGTAAGCAGATCTTTAGAGTTCTTGTCTACTTGTGTGTAGCCCTTCTCGTATCTTTGTGTGCAGGCAAAACATTCCATCAAACCCCCATAAAATTTGGAATTGAAGCCAGCTACTTTAGGACTCAAGTTCGCCGGAGGACCCATCGTTATGATCATGGATAAGGACTTTGTCAGGCTTAAGGGTGTGTGGAACTCGGTAGCTGGGTGAATAAAGCTTCTGCGTTGTAAAGTCAGATTAGGACCTGCAGAAGCCATCCACGTGTTACCAGTGTAATTCCATTCTCGATGTCCGCGTCATTCTATTCTGCCGAGTTGTTTGAATAATGTGTCTTTTTCATCCTGTCGCACATGGATGCAATGAGTGGTGCTTTGGCACGAGTTTTCTGTCAAATGTTTCAATAGATCACCCTGCAAAACAGTGATTGCAAGGTAACGTCGTGTCCTGGACAGTTCTTATGTTTCTTAGTCGTTGATCAAGCAACAGAATAGAAGCACTGAACTTGGCATGATTCGTGTGTGCAAGATCGATCGTGCAAGTCGCTCAAGCACACGTACCTGGAAGGTTCTGATGGTATACTCTTGTAAACCCACATTCTTGAATTTGTCAGGGGGCCCCCCCACTGCCCCGTTCTTCCTATCATGTAAGATATAATAAGCACAACGTGCTAGTCTGACTGACGAGACCGCTAATTGGTGATTACTGGCGACGTTCTGTGCAGTATGCAGAGTAGATTGTGCATGCTATTGCCATTGGAGCTTGCGTTTGCCGTGATCTTCTCTCCAATGAACATCAAGCAAATGGTGACGTCAATCAAGTTCTGCTAGCATGGACGCTATCATGGTAATTGTAGCTGCCAGCTATGTGCTCACCTTGACCTGTCTTCGTGATCGTGATCGTTAGCACACCGTGTGAGACCGCTTGAACCATACCTTGCTATTGGAGTCCTACTTAATCATCTGACAAGCAGGGAGACAATTCTGATATCAGGGAATAAGTGCATATATACTCGTTATTCGAGTGTCAATCAGTTCCTCATCCGTCCAAGAGGAGTCGTTACAATGAAGTGCCATTAACCCTAAAGCTCCACGAGTACAGTAGATATCTGGAAGCGAACTAGACTGATTTTGTATCATAAAGGTCGGTATGAGAGGCATGTCTTATATGCTTCCAAAACTTAGACTTTGACGTCGGGGTGTCCCAAATGGATTCAGGTGTCGACAATAGAAACGCCGATTGACGACATCGAAAGGTGAAGAGTCTGATTCTGCAGAGTCTTCAAAATATTAGTGAGAGAATTCTCCTTAGTATAGAGTGTAGTTGGATTTCGCATTCACGGTGAAGATGGCATGAAGAACTTCAAACATGATCGAAGTACTCTATTGCAGATAGGTTTTCTCCTGCAGATTCGTAACAGTCGTAATGAAATTGTCCTTCTGATGGTAGCATTGCCAAGCTTAAATTTAATGGCATGAACAACGTCTCAAATAACTAGAATGAGTATCTTATTTGTGTTTTATGTGTAAACGGGTGTTTAGAGAAAACAATACGGTAAAAAGAACAACTACACTTCCCTTGATGAAGAAAGAAATGCTTAATCTCAATTTCTCTCTATCGCTTACTGTATATGATAGCAACCAAGCTGATTCATGTGAAGTATTCAAGGCAGAAGAGTTGGGAAAAATATACGTTTGCGTAGGGTATGCGTATGATCATCCCCCTTCGGTCGTCTTATAATCTCGGGTGGTGCAGTGTGCAGTATCAGGTTGGCCTTGAAAGAATTATATCAGATGGGTCCATCAGAAACTTGTATATGGATGTAGAGACTTGCTGTTTCCATGCGAGAGTTTGGCTCTAAGTTAAAAAAATTTCTTTCACTTTCTTTCTTTGCACTTGTTTTCCTTTTCCTTTTCCTTTTTCCTTCTTGTAGCACCTTCTTGAAAGACAAAAGAACGATTTCAGTCTCATGTTCCTGTCGTTTACCGCAGTTCCCTTTCATTTAACAGATCAAGTTCTTCAAGTTTAGCACGAGGTTCAGCCCGCTGGACCTTCAGGTTGATAGACAACAATTTATAATACTGACGTGAAACTCCAAGTCTGTTCCACAAAACAGAGAACATTGAAGCGGACGGTTGAAAATAATTTTCAAGCTTTTTCTCAAGATAATCCTTTTTTCGGGACTTCTTCTTTTGATCAATTGGAAAACTTGAAAAATCCATTCAGATACTTGAGTTACCGTACCAAAGATTTTCACATTGATATTCATCACTTTATGTCCACCGTTAAAGGATGAAAATTCTTTTACTTTCAAATTGGAATTGAGACGATAACAATAAGAATTCACTTCAATGAATTAGACCGTCGTAAAGATGGTTCTAAATCTGAAAACCCATGCATTAAACAATAGATGCAAACGAGCAAGGAAAGTTCAACGCAGGCCGCTATTAAGTCATCACGAGCCTCAGGAGAGACTTGGCAAAGTTTCTACTTGCGCATTGGAACCTGAAATAGAACTCTGGTGCAGATCACCCTTGTGTCGATCTAAGGATACGAGAGCAGTTCTAGAATCCAAAATGTAACAGACGGAAAGTTTCTTTCCCTTGTCGAAAAGTGACCTAGCTCAGGAGGAAGTATGAGCTTCAAACAACACCGAAAGTTTTCTATAGAACCTTGAATCCAATCCTGGACGCGAGGACACTTGTGGGTGTTATGTTGATCACAATCACACTGGTGCAAAGATGAAGACTAGCTGTTTTGTATTGCGGACTTTGCGTTCACCAGACCAGCCTAAAATCAAATGTTCGAGTGGCCATGAAATCATCCACTCTTTAACTGACCGAGTAAAATTTATCTATTGATCCATCCTGCTTGGAACAAGCTACTCGTTCTTCATTTTTGTGCTACAAGTTTAGAGAATTTCAGGAGTAACTTGCAGTATCACTGTATGTAAACTTCTGAATGAGGAAACTATAGGAGAAGTCTTAGAAAAATTCCAATTAAAAGTCAATCACCTGCAGCCAAAACAACACAAAAGTTGATTAGACCCTGATCCTAAGCGCCGCGTATATGAGCTACCGTAAACGAGAGAGAGCCCTTTACAAGGGCTACCATGACCGACCGGCTGTCCCTTGAAGGAGAAAGCTGGTCATCTGTTGCAACAGTTTAAGTTTCACAAAGAAGAAGAACAGACTTTTACTATTCTTGTGGCTAGACTGCTTTTCTTGCGAGTGCTGCTTGAGGAGCGGTTTGGATCGGGAAACTGCGAAGGAATGGTCATCGATGCTACGGGATCCAACACAGGAGGTGAAAGCAGGTCCTCTACAGCAGAAGACTAGAAAACACTACACGCGAATAGGAATGAAGCGGGTATTTAGTGGAGAAGAAAGCCTGGAACGGCAAGCTCAGAACATTTGGAGATCTCTTCTGTCAGGATCCAGAGCACCTTTTATGCCCACACAGAGCTTGGCTTGCCGTTGATGTCCGCGATAATCTTCATGAACTGCAAAGTATGACAAATGACATAGCGAGTTGTGTACGAGTAGTATATACTGGGACTACGAGTTGGATGTTGCTCGGAACATTTGCCTAATGGATACGTTTCGCGGGTATGCTTGAATATATTCTTGATTGACTCGGAGAAATCAAACGGAAAGAAGTCCACTGACGTTCTAAAATCTGCCAAATAAATCAGAAACTGTCAAGACTGGAGGAAGTATCATGGAAACATGGCCGAATGGTCATGCAAATCCTAAAACGGTTTGAGATGAGCAGTACCATGAAATTGCATGAGCCGGGTGGTCGGTTCTGAATCTGAAATCGATTCGCTTCCGAGATCGAACTGGGAAAGCATATCTTACGTGGAGAACATAAAAACATGGTCATGATTTACTAACACATGTATATACTTCCCTCCTGAGAAGTTGATTGTTGCATTTCATAATCTTCTCATTAGGTGTAGACACAAATCTGAGTCTTCTTCCCGATTTACGTCTCCCCTCAATATTGCTCTACATTTTCCTTCTGTAGTCAATGGTTGGTACTTCTCTTCGAATACGATTCGATCGAGAGGAACAAAAGATAGAGGCCTTGGGGTGGAGGCCTCTGTCTTTTGTTGGTTTCTTTTCCTGAGTCCTATTCACTCTTGTGCTATCCTACATGCTTGATGGATCTCCAATTTTCAATAGGATAGGATAGCAACTGATCATTTGATGATCCAACTTGGATCAAATGTCACTATAATATCGTCTGATATTGTGGAGATATGTAAAGCTTACTTAGCTGACATCCTTTCTAAGATCCAGTGTCTCACAAGATTAAATCCTGTTAAGGATACATTTTAGGTTTGTGGGAAACCCGCCAGACAAAGGTCATTGACAAATACTTCAAATCGAAAGTTCTCCTGTAGATTCAGACAACATGTCCATTTGCTCGAGAAATATGTAAGGAGGCGCAGGCTAAACTCAGCTACAAATTTAATTTTCAAATCCATGTGAAGCCCAACTGATGTAAACATACAGAAGAGATTGACGCTGAAATATGCTCCCTGAACATATGGACATGATGAACCCGAAAACTTCCGTATATTGTACCAAAATGTTGAAACAGAAAATAGAAAGCCATGTGTGTGCGGTAAACCCATCTCGGTCATGGGAATATGTCTGTATATTGAACGATGACCGCTCTAGTCTTGAACGGTGTAATATCCGAGAACTAGAATATTGAGATATCGATATTCAAGTTCCAGACGTAGATGCGAGATTCTTCTTCACATGTGTCTGTACAATGAACTACATATATGAAATGTCAGTTCAATGTCACGATGATCTCCAACTTTCAACTCGTTCTGTTCGACAAAAGATTTCTATTCAGTCCTGAATTCAGTCCTATTGGGCAGCGCTTTCACATCCAATACTTCCCATCCGTATTTTCCAATTCCATCTAAGTCTCTACAGTAGAAATCTGATTCTTCTTCGCATATGTGCAATGAATCAGATGTATGAAATGTCAGTTCAACGTGACGATGATCTCCAACTTTCAACTCGTTTTGTTCGACAAAAGATTCCCATTCAGCACTGAATTCAGTCTTATTGGATAGCACTTTCACATCGAATGCTTGTTCCTTCCTCATTTTCCAATTCTATCCAAGTCTCTACAGTAGAAATCAGGTTTGCCTTTGGTATCTTTTATATCATAAAATACGAATAAGAAAGTAATACAAGGGAAGAAAAATATCGAAAAGGACAAATAAAAATTGAATAGTATCACTTCGGAAGTGAATATACTCTAACAAATAGTAAATGTAACTTTAATGCTTTGCTGTTTTCTTGCACCATGGAATTCAGGAGATGTTTAGTTTTATTTAATCTGACAATTCTATCCTATAATTATGGGGAGGAAAGTTATGGGACAAAAGGTATTAGGAACTCAAAAAACACGGTGGAAAACTAAGTCTTCAAAGTAGCGATTCGATATTATGTTTACATATGTTAGATCAAGAGTTTAAACTTTATGGATTTTCAAGTTTAAACTATTAATTTAGAAGTACTTACGATGCAAATAATATGCTTTTAGGGTCCTATATTATGTACCAGACAATACACAGTGTAGACTTAATTTACTAAAGATATAAATTCCAGATTTTTTCAGGAACTACAAGAAGTTTAAGTTAGATTTGAAAATGTTAAAATACAGATGTTTAGGGATGCAGTCAAATAATTTACGAGATAAAAATCTAGATAACAAACTATATTCAATTTTTAGGCATAATTTTAGCCAAGTAAGCTTCAAATGTATATTTAATAATTTTTTTCATATTGTTTAAGATTTTGCAGCTAAAATTTGCTATTTGGAAGGCCATGATGCTTAAGTCCATGGTTGCAGTCATAAAATGAGATACCAAAAAGAAATTATATGTTTCATTTTCTTCATTACTTTAATGTTTGAACTGTACTTCATTTTTTATTTTTGTATTGTTAGATATAAAATTTTAAGAGTTCTTA
This sequence comes from Lunularia cruciata, assembly GCA_948567375.1. Lineage (NCBI taxonomy): Eukaryota > Viridiplantae > Streptophyta > Marchantiopsida > Lunulariales > Lunulariaceae > Lunularia > Lunularia cruciata. The sequence continues at coordinate 9,521,702 of OX419762.1, read as the reverse complement.
AGCGTCATCTAACCACTTGAAAGTCATACTATACAAATATCTAATCAAAGTCCACACTTGAAATACTTTTCTTTCTGTTTTTCTCTATGGAACTATACTCCCAAAGTTTTATTAGTAGGCCTTGACGGCTGGAATCCAAAAATTTAGATTTTATAAAAAATAAATGGAGTTTTATAAACTCAATATTAGAAATTTGACACTATAATAACCACTTAAATCTTTTGTATTATCCCACAATTTATGGATTCAAACTCCACCGTCTTTATATGTAAGCCTTGATATTTAAGTTTCTGGATTTAGACACAAGAACAGTAAAATAGGTTATCCAAGAGAAACCAAATTTCCATTTCTCTACAATTTCTACATGTCTCTATATTCTATTTATATTATAAAAATATAAAAAGTTACATTATAAAATCGTTAAGCTGGTGAAAAGATATAAAGTATGACTGTACTTGATAATCTTCTTGGTGGATGTACACACAAATCTGAGTCCAAAGAGTCTTTCTCCCAATCTACTTTTCCATTCTATGTTTGCTCAACATCTTCCCTTTGCAATCTACTTTTGGTCCAATGAAGCAGAAGGATAGAGACCTTGACATGCGGGTATTTGTCTTTTGTTGTTTCCTTTTCATTTGTGTGCAAACTTACACACTTAAATGGGTTCAAACGCAAATGTCCATATTCTATGTGTGGAATATTTCTATAAGTCTGTATTTACTTCTTTTCAGTCCTGTCCACTTTCCTACCATCTTCGATTAACACATTTAACCGGATTCACATATCACTACATTATCTGGAAATTGTCTCCATAATATGGTCTATATTGTGGATATATGTATGTATATATCTTACTCGTCTTCTTAGTCTTAAGTGTCACCGGTGTCTTACAAAATCCTGTCAAGATTATGTTTTAGGTTTAGGCGAAATTGCCTGACTAAATATTATTGATAAGTTATTCAAATTGAAAATTTTCATATAGATTCAAATAAGATGCTCATTGCTCTACAACTAGTTAAGGAAGCATCGATTACTTAGATACAAAATATATTTTCAATCCTACGTAAAATCCTATCTGTAAACATAACAGAACAAAGTATCTGAAGCCTAAGTATGCTCCTTAAACATGATGAACTCTCTTCCATATATTCTACTGTAAATGTGAAACCAAAATATAAAGCCATGTCATTATGACTATGTGTTGATTTTATCTGAGCGTTCGGATTGTGCTGGATAATGAACCATGTGCGCCTTAGTCTTTCTTAAAGGGAGTTATAATGTAAAAATAGAAAATTACAATATTAGGACTTTCAATATTCAACTTCCCGGATGTAGATGAATAATTCTTTTTCACTTAAAGGGAGTTATAAAGTAAAAGCAGCAAATTAGAATGTTAGGACTTTAATTCAGGTTCTGGAGGCGGATGAATCATTCTTCTTTACTATGTATGTCTGCATAATGGATTCAGTAAAACATCAGTTTCGATGTAAGATATCTAAGTTGAAAAACCTTCTATTATTAAGCTGGTGATTTATTCAACTTGAAGATAAAACGCCTGAAAGCGAAACATCACAACGTCTCCAAGTTTCAACTCTTTCTCTTTGACAAAAGATTTCCATCCAGCATTAATTTCACTCCTACTGGGCCGAAATTTGACATATTTCCTTTCTTAGTTTAGAGCTTCACCTAAGTATCTATGGTAGTCCTCCACATAGTTCTTCGATATCCTCTATTTCATAAAATAGAGACAAGAAAAAAATATTTAAATACAAGACAAAGAACAAAGAACAAACAACGTTTGACAAATGACGAGCTTTGATAAACGATAAACGGAAGTAAATATGATATACCAAAGTGAATGGGAATTTACATTATGGTGTCATTGCACACTGTAAATCCACATGCTTGTATTTAATTCTCATTGGAGACCGGTACTGGAAACCTCGCTGGAGGGAGTTTAATTTATTGTTAATTTATTGTTATCTGCTGTTCTCCGTATCAATATTTGATTTAGTTTTCTTTTCTTTCCGCAATTCAGCAATAAGTTCTCTCTCTATTTAATTCTCCAATTCACCAGTCAGAATTAGACAATGAAAAGTGGACCTTTCAGTAACGGATCCATCTTCTTCTACTACCAAAGACAACAGAACAAAAATATGAAAAAAAAGAAAGTAGATATACAGATTTGCTATATCAAGAAAGTCTACCTCAACCAGTTTATATACCATCTATAATAAAACTATACTTCATGTCTAGTCCATATGATCTAATAGTAAAATGAATCTATCCTTGCTGCAGTGACGGTTAAATGAACCACTCCAATGCGTATAGAAAATGATACTCTAACTAATTTAGACTAATTATAACTAATTCTATTAATTTACTTATAATTTAAAGATTTTTTCTTGTGTAATACGTCATATGTTTTTTTTTGGGTATAATACTTCATATGTTATTAAAGACTAGTTAAAGAACATTTCATATTGACAATGACTTTTTGCCATCACCTTAATTATTCAATGTGTTGTATTTCATAATATGGGCTATCTAAAATCCTTTTGGCCTACTTCATATTTCAGAAGGATATTTTATTACTTATGAATAATATCATACCTAAAATATATGGAATTGAAGAATGTTTTCACATGCAAAAGAACTTCAAGTGATGTGAGTTAATAGAATATATAATATTTTTATTGTAATTACATTAAAATAATATATACTCTACTAACTTACATCTTTTGGAATTCTTCCGTATGTGAAAAATATATCAAACATCCAAATCCTATGTTCTTAAAGATACTTAATTTTAACATAATTTGCATATACCTCTATATATAGTGACTAGGTAAATACCAAAAAAATGGATGGATTCTATCTTACATAAATTTTAAAATGAAACTTGGAAGAATTATAAGATATAAAAATAAATTTATTTTTTGCAAGTCTGAAACCTACATTTATAAAATTTTCATAGTACTATTTCACATTGCTTAATACTTCAAATGGATACTCAAAGCAAAACTGAAGATTAAAACCTGCCAATAAATCTGAATAATTTATAATCTACAAAGAGTAAAATACAGATTTTAGAATTACAATGACTTATGCCAATATACCGAGATAATGAGGTTTTCTATTGATATTGGCTTCTTAACCAGTATGATATATTTCAGGCTTTTGCAGTATTATATCAAAATAGAGTGTGTTAGCTTGAATCTGTCAAGTTATGACAACAAAATAAAAGAACATATTTTTCTTTATGTAATATAAAAGTAAAAGTCATTTTACTTGCCTAAGAGCTCATTAAAACAGAATGAATCAGTTTGGAAACCAAACTCTAATGCCAAATAAAGATAATAACAAGACTTGAAAGGGTCACCATTTAATTAAATTTTTTTTATTTTATATAAATTTAAAATTTTATATTCATAATTTATGCATCATCATCTTATTAGTGAAATATTGTATACCAATATTCTGAAATAGAAATCAAATCTATTAATAAAATATTGATATTTAAAAAGCTTCAAAAATATATAGCTTTTAAATATAAATTATTATCCATTATATTATTTTAGATCATGAACTAAGTTTTTAGATTAAATTTTTTTGTCACTTGTGATATGTTCTAGAAATTTTCTGATCAATCTATTATACAAATATGCATTTGAATCCATCAAGTTGTAAGAAAGTAATATGCAAGAATTTTTTTTAAAAGAGTAATTTACTTTTACATAATTTACTTTTGTGAGAAAAAATTACTCAAATTATTTAAGGTTCCACTCTTCCACAACTACAAATAAACTATGTAAAAATTCAGCTTATACATTTATTATCTAACAAGAAATTTAAGAAAAATGCACTAATTATATATTTTTATCACCTTCATCTAAAATGCCTTTTTAGAACCTAAAAAAGGAGTTTCAAGTTATTTGTTTGATTACAGCACTCTATTCATCAATGGTTGAAATAACATTTTGTTGAAAATGTATACAAAGAGGAATTAGTTTGCTTTAGAGAATTTAGCAAGTGTTCTATTTTATTATACTATTTTCTAAATTTTTAACCTCATAAAGTTTACCCATGGAAAATTGGTTTTTCCTTGCACAATTCAACAATTGGTCTCTTCTATAATACTAGGCTTTTTAAGCTTATATATTATTGATTATTAATAATAATAATTTATAAATAGATAAATTTGATTAGAAAGAAAAATCATCAAATTCTTATCACTAAAGTATATTTGGTAATATTTTCCAAAGTAGAAAAGAACTTCCACTTGTGATGTTTTTCATTGATATATTCTTGAAAATCTAAAGATTTTTCTGAAATTTCTACCCTCTATATATAATAAATAACAAATCTATTATAAAAAATAATCATATTTTAATTAAAAAATTAGCCTCATATTTTTAGTATGAAGAAATTTTGAACTCCTTTTTTTCCTTATTTATCAAATGTAAATGGGTTGTGACTAGATATTTTTCCTTTAAAAATTTCATCTGAAATTGGTCTGTTGAAATTTTTCAGTGTGTATTTTTCTCACTTTGTAGTAATTTGTAACAAATTAATGAATTCAGGTAAATTTTATTAAAAAAGAGTTTCTGGCTTTATTAAGGTTATTTACTTCTGTACATTAAATCACCACCCAAAATAAAGATTAAGAGAGAAATTTTGAAGCTAACTTAGTTACGGGAGTTTTTTTATGCTTTTTGCAAAGGCTCCCTTCAAGTAGAAGAAGCAAAGATATTCTTTTATATATATATATATATATATATATATATATATATATATATATATATAAAAGAATACATAGATCTCTAGTTTTCAAAGTTGAATCATATACTATCATTTATATATATGATCTAACTTGTACTTATATATAAATATAGAAAAGTTAGTTTTTACGATTCACGTGTATATAAATATAAAGGAAAGAAAGAGTGGATGACTGTAGTTGATCTCATATTTTTTCTCATATATCGTTGTAGTATTCCAACTTTTCTACTTTCTTGTAATGTCTTTTTCCTTCTCATTCTCAATGTGGTCGTTTTCTATTCAAGATGAATTCCATGATATTTGTTGTCTTGGTAATTCTTGCAATGGACAACGGTCAGGAGTAGTTAACATAAAGAATGATCTTACCACCGGTCTGGATATGGAATGTATTGCAAGAGGTATTCCCGGTTTCCCTCAACCTTATCGGCATTCGTTTGGAAATCAAGAAACTTGGCCAATCCGGTTCATTATGGTGAAGAAGATCGAGTGATAATAGATTGCAGGTTTACGACCTCATTACATTGGACTTGTATTAAGCTTTTCAATTATCCCACCATTACGAGGATTGGACATTAAACAACGAGGGAATACTTCGATTGGTGTATGGTGTATATCAGGTTCAAACAACATAGAGGAAAGGGCCTCCCGGTTACTGTTGAAAAGTCAACACTTGTTAATTATGATGAGAAGATTAACATAAGGATAATCTTCTGATAATAAGTTTTAGTACCATCATCATCGAAAAGATGTCATTCCAAACTAGAAAAGTTACATACGAGTTTTGGACAACAGTATGTTGGTACTCAAAATAAGTTTGTAGCATCTTATCATAACAAGATTACCTTTCTTCATGCTTTTTAATGAGTGCAAGGAATAAATCCATGTAATAAATTTTCTAAATGTTGTGATAATCTTCTTATCATATTACTTTTTATCCAATATCTTTGTATTTGTATCCAATCTTATGCAAGTTAACTCAATTTACTCATAAAGGTGTATTTGTCTCAATGACAATGTTCGTTGATCTGACTCTCTTAGTACTATGAGATTCGTAAAAGCTTATTGTCAAAACTGATGAGTAGAATGACATTTCAGGAAAGCAACGTGAGATTTACATAGAATCTGCATCGTCTCCTATCAGTATCTCCTCTTGACCCTCAAGCTCTAATGCTCTCAAAAGACCTGAAATGATATCCCAACTACAGCCCCTCCTTTGCAATCAACCACCAATACATTTGTTGCTTTGAACAAAAATTTCTTTTTCCTCCCTGTCCTCTGCTCCAAAGGCTGCAGCGTCATCCTCTTATGGGAAACAAGCACAAAGCTAGGTTCAATATCTTCTTTCTTGAGTCCTCATCTCAGAAGCTCATACTTAATGCCATTGGGCCCCAGACATTCCCATTCCACCCGGAACGAGCAAAGGCTTCTGGGTACTCTCGATCACTCTGCAACCTATATCTCTGAAGTTCACTTAATGTGCTGTCCATAACTTGTGCGTAGAACTTCTGCTCATTTTCTCCCTCAGCTTTGCCTCCCGTAGAACTTCTGCTCATTTTCTCCCTCAGCTTTGCCTCCCGCTGTGGCCCCAGCAAGCAGAGCAATGCAATAATTTCTCTCTGCCTGTTCCATCTCTTCAGGACTTGCAGCATTTATTCTCCTTCGTCTACCCCATTCTTGCACAGGTTTGTCTGCACCGAACAGACTCTCATAGGGAGTTTCATCATATACCCTCGAAATCTTCTGCCGTTCTTGCACACGTTTGTCTGCACCGAACAGTCTCTCATAGGGGGTTTTATCATATGCTCTTGAAATCTTCTGCATGTTGCTCCTGTTTTAAGACCCTTAAAGTCATTCTCAAGCTCTCCCGTTGCTCCGGTTGTTCTATCAATATTCCATCCTTGAGGAGATTACCAGTCCTATGTGTCGACCGAATTCCACTCTCTGTCTCTCTGTCAATTGCGCTGTTTTCAGGGTGCTGCTTCTCAAGTCGGAGAATATCTAGATTTAGTATCGCATTATTGCCAATGGAGGTTGATTTTGCACTTTCTTAGTCGCTCAAGCAACGAAGAGTTTGAAATGGAACGAGACTCAGCTGAGGCAGGAATTTCAAATCCAACTCTGCCAGGAAAGCAAAGTATAGAATCCTTTGTGGAAAAGAGTAAATTGACAACGCTGCTGCCAAACCACCCTTCTAATGAAGCCAACGGAAACACCAAACGAGACATAATCACATCCAACTCAGCACCATTTGCAAGACTCTAACCTTGTAGTCTCATTTGCTCGCTCAAAATCCATACTATTAACCAACCGACGATAACGAGTTCGTCCCTCTTCTTCACCCGGAGACGTGTAAGGTTTTTTGAGGTCAAAACTGAAGTAAAACCAATTTCCAGGCCAAGATCCGTTTCATTGAAGTGTGGGTACTTGTCAATCTGTGTAAGGTTTTCTGAGGTCAAGACTGAAGTAAAACCAATTTCCAGGCCAAGATCCGTTTCATCGAAGTGTGGGTACTTGTCAATCTGATGCAAGCCTTGTCAGGCAAAATGATGACTTGTCAACCTAGCGCACACTTTATCACAACAAAGGAACAGCTGTCATTCAGAACAGACACGCAGAGAGGAGTAGAGCAGAGTCGGAAGACTCAGAGAAGGAATAGCAGCGAAGAGCTTCTTGTCACGGGGTTCCTTTGTAAACAAGTGAATTAAATCATGTATATATCTGTAAAATTCATTTTAAAAAACTAAATTATTTATAAGAAAGATATTTTAATATTAATATATAAAATAAATTTTTATTTTATATAATATAATATACAAAATTGTAATTTTGATATGTTTATTTTTATTTTTAATATATTATCTAAAAATTCAATGTAATAATAATAATAATAATAATTTCTTAATAAACATCTTCCTCGAACATCTACTTTCTACCCCATCTGCTCTAAGTACCTAAGTACCTTTCTTGTCCTCCCTGTCCTCTGCCTCCATATACAGTACTATTATCCTCCTTCGCATTTTGGATAACCAGCACAAGGCTAGCCTCCATTCTTCTTTCTTCGGTCCTTGTCTCATAATGCCGTCCATAATGCCATTGTGCCCCAGGCATTCCCATTCTACTTGGAACTAGCCAACCTTTCCGGGTTTATTTTTATGAATTTGACTTGTTCTGTATCAAATAATATTATATATATATATAGGATAATAAAAAAAATTTGATTTAGATGAGTAATATATATATTATATAGATAATTTATCTATATCAATAAAAGATCTTTTATAATTATGATGTTATTAATATACCTGTCTAGCATTTGTTAAATATATAAATCATTAACCTATAGATAGGTAGGACATCAAGCGATCGTTGCATCTAGACTAAATTTGATCTTATGTGACCAATGATATCAAATCATTATTTGATTTGATTGCTATTTGATTACTACTATAAGTCTATTTCATTTTTAGAGTCTTTGATTATTAATATCCATTTAATTTGATAGTTATTAATTGTTTATTGATATTGACTGATAATTCATCAGGCAATAAGTAGGACATGGTAATCTATCAAGTTAGTCATAGATATAATATTAACATATCTTAGTAGGAGACATGGTCATGAAACGCAGAACCATGATCATGAATTTACTGAGACACATTATATATCTCCATATCGAGCTATTGCGTAGAGAACACGACTGAGGGGAAGACCCATCAAGCTTTACAAGGGAGATAAAGAAAAGGTAAAATGGGGCCAGGCCCCAATAGAGTCTATATGAAAGATCTACCCTATCGCATCTAAGATATCAGAGCTATGTAAGTTTAATGGTCTACAAACTATTGGAACATCCGAACAAATATCATCTATTGAGAGCAAAATATCATCTATTGTGATTGCTCTCCTATGGTTTGCATCAACCATTGCCCTTTGTAGAGCAATGGACACATCTCATCTCTAAACTACACCTCATAACCTCTTCGATGAAGTAGAAATAAATCTGAGTCCATAGAATCTTCTTCGAGTATTATAGCAATGGACACATATCGAGAAGATGATGACTACACCTCATAACCTCCTCGATAATGTAGAAACAAATCTGAGTCCATAGAGTCTTCTTCCAGTATTACGAAACCCCCTCTAAGTTTGCTCAACATCTTCCTTTTAAGTTCGATGTTTAGTACTTCATCTCAAATATCATTCGACCGATAGGAATAGAAGATAGAGGCTTTGACCCAAGATAGAGGCCTCTGTCTTTTGTTGTTTTCTATTTTGAGTCCTTTGAATCATATGCTTTGTTTTTTGAGTGCGGAGTTCTTTTCTATTATCTTTGATAACACACGTGAATGGATTTAAATATCACTATAGTATCTCAATAATGTTTGGGTGTATATACGCAAATCTTATTCGTCATGTCTTAGGTTACACCTTTATGGAACCGGTGTCTCACAAAATCCCGTCAAAATTATATTATCAGCGAAACTTTTTCATATGGATTTAGATAAAGAAGTCTATTGCTTTAGGGTAGGATTCTTCAGCTATAAAATTATTTCAATCTACTGTAGAACTATATTTAATATCTGGTCCATATGATGTAGTAGTAAATGAGTCTATGCATTTAAAAGTGATACTTTAACAAATCACTCTGATCCACATAGAAAGTGACACTCCATCTAGTTTATTATGATATAAAGATTGATGTCTAGTATAATAGTTCACATGTTACTAAAGAATAAAGATAAAGCACACTTTGACATTGAAAATAACTTTTTACCAACCTTAATCACTTAATGTATCATATACCATAATATGGACCATTTAGAACTCGTTTTTATCTACTTTTTAGTTCAAACCTATACTTTATAGGTAGTGAATTATATAATATATGGAATTGAAAACATATTTTCACATGCAAAAGAAATTCAAGTATGTAACTCAATAGAATATAGCATAATTTTAAATATAATTACAGTTAAAATATTCTACACTCTACTGATGTATCTTATCTGAAGTTGTTTAAGATGTGAAAGAAAATATTAAATATCTAATCCTATGTTATCAAAATATTTTAATATTTATATATAATTTTATTTGTTAGAATTATTCTATATATGTGACTAGATAAATGAAAAATACATATATTGATGAATCTCCATAAAGATCAAATGAAACTTGGAATAATCACAAAATTTGAAAAAAAAGTCTTTGTTCAAGTTTGAAACCTAAATTTAAATATCATATAATTCTCATGGTTCTATTCCACAATATGACAATACTCAAAACGGATACTTGAAGCAAAAGTGGAAGATTTAAACCGGCCATTGAAATTAAGCACTTTTAAATTCTATGACTAACTTGCCAATCATCTTGAACTTTTCATTTTCAAGTTTTTATCATCACATTATTTTTGTAGTAATAATTATTCTATATCGATTGGTAAGCCATAATCAATATTTTATCAATTGCGAAAATAGTCATTGAGAAATGTATCATTCAGTAATAAATCCATCTCCTATTACCAAAGAGAAAGAACAAAAAATGAGAGAAATGAAAGTAGAAGATACAGGTTTGCTCTTTATAAATCAGAAAAGTCTATCTCAACCAATTTATATAGGATCTACAATAGAAATATATTTCATATCTAGTTAATCTTATAGTGTATATAGTATGTATAGTCTATTATTTGTTAGGGAGTGCGTGAGAGCTTATCATGTTAGGTGTTAGGGGTACCACTCTCACTCTCATACTTTGTAGCATATTTTAGACAATGTGTGTCCATTGCTCTACAGAAGGCAGTGGCTGGTGCAATCCATAGGAGAGCAATCACATTAGGTGATGTTTCTTTGGATGCTCTAGTTGTGTGTAGACCGTACGACTTGCATAGCTTGGATATCTTAGGTGTGGTAGGGCAGATTTCTCATATAGACTCTATTGGGGCTTAGCCCTATTTTACCTTTTTTGTCTCTCCCTTGTACTACTTGATGTACTACCCATCCTTCATTTTTTCTATGCGGTTGCCTTTGGGTATTGTTAATATTATCAAGTAGTAGTATAAATCTATTCATACTTTAACAAACAATAGGAAACAATTTTGAAAGTCACATTCTAACTAGTTTATAATTATGGTATAAAGATTGGTTTTTAGTATAATAGCTCATATGTAACTATGCAACTGAAAAATAAAGATAAAGGACACTTGATGTTGAAAATGACTTGTTCCCAAAACCTTAATAAATTATTGTGTCATATACATGCCTCTTATTTGCGGCTTTTTCAGTGGAAATGTTGCATTGAGCCGTATATAACTTTTTTGTGTTGTTGCATTTAAGGAGAACATCTTGCATAGAAAATTAAAGTAGCAAGCCCTAACATGATCACAACCCCAAAACCCAAACCCCCTCCAAAATTTTCTTTTCTTGAAAACAACTACAAATACACTTGGTTGTTGATCATTCTCATGTAATGTCCCGCTCCACTCCATTCAAGAAGGAACATTGTTCACAGTTTGGTGTCAAAATCTATGAGCTTGATGCTAAGACAAAGTTAGTGATGTCAATCTGTAATACTCCGAGGACAAGAGAAGAGAGAAAACACATATTGCACTCTCAAACATTTGATGTCCCAAGGGAGCACCTTCTCTTTATTATATAGACAAAGAGGATCTCCTCCAAGGAAGCTCCACCATAGGATTAGGGACACAGATAGGTGACATGTCAGCAAGCTCCACCCTTGGATTACTTACTTGGATGGGTGACCTGTCTGGTCTAGGTCCTATCTGGTTGGTCAAATAAGCTTTGACCGGAGGGAATCTTTTATGGAATCTTCCTGTAGGAATCTCAGAATCACGTAAGGTACCATTGGAAAGCTCTTGACAATACAAAGCAAGGGGAGGGAAGGCCAGCCTTTCCTCTATTGGGATGGGAGGGGAGGGGAGGGGAGGGGAGGGGGGGGGATCTGCACATTTTTGATACCTAATTCATCCGTTTAGGCCTCCAAAATTGCCTTCCTCCGAAAGATTTCAGGCATATTTTGATTCCTACTCTATTAGTAGAAGTCCCCTTTTGGTGATACCTCTTTCTGATCTGTTTAGTCCATCATGTGTAACATCCTTCCAGATGTTACCAAACCAATTCTCACCTTTAAATCATATGTCTAACTATTGGTTCTAAGGTTCTCAAGTCTATTTCGGTTTCTACCCTATTAGTAGAAATACTCTTTTGGTGATACTTCTATCTGATATATTTTGACCATCATGTATAACATCATTCCAGATGTTACCAAACCAAATTTCACATATGGATCATATGGCTAACCCTTGGTATTACAGACCTCCCTCCTTTTAAGACGCAACGTCCTCGTTGTGCAATTGTTGCTCAAATGCTTGCACCAACACCGGTGCATGTGCCAAATTGGCTGCGGGTTCTCAGGTTGCTTCATAGAGGGCGTAGCCTTTCCATTGTACTAGATATTCCACCCGTGGATGGCGAGTACCACGCATGCGCTTTTGGAGAATCTGCTCCACTTCATATTCCTCTATGCCATCAATGAGTGTCGGACAAGGTCGAATGTCCTATGTGGAAGGACCTTGGCCTGATCGGGGAGCATATCTGCATAGTAGGGAGACATGGAACACTGGATGGATCTTCATGTGTGGTGGTAGCTCAAGGTGATAGGCCACAACGCCGATGCGACGAAGAATCAAGAAAGGCCCAATAAAACGAGGTCTGAGCTTACGAGATCCAACTAATGTGAGGTTGGTTGTCAATAGCCACACTTGATCCCCAACATTGAACTCCATGTGCCAACGATGTGCATCAGCATACTGCTTTTGTCGATTTTGTGCAATTTGTAACTTGTGCTTAGCGCTCTCCACCCCTTGTTGGATTCTAGAAACAAATGTGTTGACTACATCAACCTTGGTAGTCACTGGATGGATCTTCATCAAGCTAGAAGGTGTGGAGGGATGCTCACCATACATGAGAAAGAACGGAGTGACCTGAGTGGACGCATTCACTGAATTGTTGTAAGCGAATTCCACCAACGGTAATAGGGTGTCCCACCTCTCTTGCTCTTCAAAGGTGAAGCCGCGTAACATGTCTTCAATCGTGTGATTAGCCCGCTCTGTTTGGCCATCTGTTTGTGGGTGGTAAATTGTGGACATGGCCAACTTGGTTTTGAAGAAACCAAAGAGTGTTTGCCAAAACAAACTGGTGAATTAGGTGCCTCTATCGGTGATGAGTACTCTAGACAAGCCATGGTGAGCAAAGACTGCATCTAAGTATAGTTGAGCTAGTTGTGGAGCGGTCACCTCCTTGGTGGTAGGGCGTACATGAATCATTTTGCTGAGCCGGTCCACAAAGACCACAATGGAGTCAAACCCTGAGGTGGTCTTGGGTAATTCACAGACGAGATCCATACTCACTTGTTCCCAACGTTGGGTAGGAGTGGGGAGAGGTTGAAGGAGCCCTACAGGAGCTTGATTAGAAGCTTTGTTCTATTGACAAAGTAGGCAGCTACACACATAGTCCATCGAGTCATTGCTCATCTTGGGCCAATAGTAATGGCGCTTGACTGCATCCAAGGTCTTGTCCACTTCGACATGAGCTGCAATGGCCAAATCATGACATTCCGCTAGAATGGTGGTGCGTAATTTTGGGACATTTGGGATCCATAATCTGCCATCCCAAAAGGTGAGTCCTTGGGTGCTGGTTACACCTTTGGATGATTGCGCTTCGACAATCTGTGGATCAGTTTTTGTAGCAACTAGAATCTCTTGCCAGAATTCAAGGTTAATCTTAACCTCTGCCACCAAGTTGTTGGCCATTGGCATGCGGGTGAACGCATCTGCAAGTTGCTTCTTACCTTCCACGTAGGTGATTGTCATATTGAAGCGTTGTTGCCACTCTACCCACCAAATTTGGCGACGAGATAGATCCTTTTGCGTCTTGAGGTAGACTAGAAGTTTGTGGTCTATCTCTACTACAAATGCCTTCTCGCCCAGGTAGTGCTTCCAATGCTTGGTTGCTAGAACGATGGCCAGCTCTTCTCGTTCTGTGGTGTGGTAGTTGCACTCTGCCGGTAATAACTTTCGAGAGAAATATGCAATTGGATGCCATCCGTCATGCCACTCTTGTTGTAGGACTGCTCCTATTGCTACGCCTAATGCATTTGTAGCCAACTTGATTGGACGTTTTGGGTCATACCACTTCAAGATTGGTGCATGTAGCAAGGCAGCCTTCAATTCTTGAAAGGCCAACTCTTGTGCAATTCCCCATGTCCACTTCTTCCCCTTGCCAAGTAGTGCCATTAAAGATTGTGCAACCTTGGAGAAGTCCTTGACAAATCTATGATAGAATCCCGTCAACCCCAAGAAGCTCTTAAGTTGAGTCTGATCTTCTGGGGCACTCCATTTTTGAATGACCTGTATTTTATTTGTCAATACTTGAATGCCCTCTACACTTACTCTATGCCCTAAGTAGTCTACTTCATACTTGCCAAACTCACACTTTGAGATTTTGGCGTCCAATTGATTATGTCTTAGAATCTGGAGGACCTCTCGTAGATGTTGTTTGTGTTCTATCATCGTGCTACTACATACTAAGATATCATCCAAGAAGACGATAATAGACTTATCCAAGTATGGATGAAATATGTCATTCATTAGACTCATGAAAGTGGCATGCGCATTGGTGAGGCCAAAAGACATCACAAGATACTCAAAGTGGCCATACCTGGTTCGAAAGTCAGTTTTGTACACATCCTCCTCTGCAATTTGGATTTGATTGTAACTGCTCCGCAAGTCCAGTTTGGTGAAGTATCTCGCTCCATAGAGTTGATCAAACAGGTCATCCATGCAAGGTAAGGGGTATTTGTTCTTCATTGTTTGTTGATTCAGACCTCAATAGTCAATGCACATGCGTATTGTACCATCCTTCTTCTTCACAAATAAGACAGGGGCCCCATATGGCGATACGTTAGGTTGGATGAACCCTTTTTGTAGCATCTCCTCAATTTGAGTCTTACACTCCTCCAACTCATGAGGTGATAGGCGGTATGGGGCCTTACAAGGAGGTGTCTTCCCCGGGAGTGTCTCAATTTTGTGATCTACTCGCCTTTTAGGTGGTAATCTTGAGGGTAGATCATCGGGAAAGACATCTTGAAACTCATCCACCACATCCTTCAATTTCTCAGGAATTTGTCCAGCGAGTTGTGCACTCTGGACTTCTCTTATCAGATCCATAAAACATCTATCGGTCTTACAGACAGTTGTCGTCCCTACGACATATAGAGGCCGTTTCTGCCTGTGTGATTTTTCTTTAACCCCAATGATTGACCATTGGTGGGTTCTCACTACTTTCTTCCTCCAATCCACCATTGGGTTGTACTGCTCCATCCATGGCATGCCTAAAATTGCATCATAATGGGCTAACTGTATCACTCGCCACTCAATTGCTTCCTGATATTCTCCTACAGAGAGGGTTACCCGTCTAGGTAATGATTCAATCCTCTCTGTTTGCCCATTTGGTAACTCTACTTCTTCACTTCTTTCTTTCTCTAGATCCATTCCTAATCTGATTGCAACCAAGCGAGACAAGAAATTCCCTATTGCTCATGGATCTATTAATACTCTCACTTGATTACCTTCTAGGATTCCATTCACAACAATCAATTGTGAAGTTGCCTTTTGGGATCTTTGCGCATTATTCTTCTTCCTTCCCTCGCTTCTTTGCTTCCTTATTGAGCCAGTAAGGCCGCAAGGTACATTTACGGGCAATCTTCATTTTCCGAAGTGGTTTTTACCTCCTCCCCTTCAATGTGCCTCTCCATGTTGTGCAAAGATCGCTTGAACAAAGGACGAGGGCCTCTAAGGAAACAAGTGCGACAATTGGTAGATATGTGCCCAATATGGCCACAATTGTAACAATGGCATTGTTCTCCTCAAGTCCCTTCTCCTCGTGGGACTCCATCTTTTTGTTCTTCTACTCGTCCTCGCTCTCCTTGAAGCGGCCGTGCTCCTCGATCCCGGAATCAAAGGTTGCCCAATTCCATTGGTACTGGTCCACCCATGTGTGGCATTTCTGCGCGATAATGTTGAGGTGGAACTACTCCTTCACCTCCACCTAATGCTCCTGCTATTCTCTACGCATAAGCAATGGCTTCAAATACCGTGCGAGGGTTTTGCACCATGACTTCTTGGCAAATCCGCTCTTTCAACCCTCGTTTGAAATTGTCAAGAGCCTCTACTGGACTCATGTCGGTAATTGCGACTTGTAGATCCAGAAATGCCTCCACATACTCTTGTACGCTATTCTTCTATCTCAATCCCCATAGTCTGGTTCGAGCCATTTGCACAGAATCCACCGATTGGAAATTCTTCAGCAATCCTTCTTGCATTGTTGTCCATGTGACCTCCCTTCTCTCTGCCAGCATGGATTGTTCCCAAGCATCATACCATGTGAGGGCTTTATCGGTCAAGTACCCACATGCAAACACGCCTGCAGCATGCTCTGTGATCTCTGTTGAGAACAATCTGAAATATCAATTCATTCTCAAGATCCAATTTTCCACTACTCCCATTGTACGTTGCCCCTTGTAAGGCTCGATGTTGCAGGTCTTCTTCATCCGGAGTAGCAACATGGCTTCACCGTTGATAGGGTTTGTATGCACAGGTGCCTCTCCAAGCACTTCAGTCGTAGGTATAGGGTTTTGAGATGGCTCTTCTTCTTGCATGGCTTGATCATTCCTCAGGATCTGCACTTGACTTTGTAATGTCTCCATGGTCATCTTAATCTCTCAAAATTCATTCAACATCCCTTGCATTCCTTGCACCAGCTCTTGCAATTGCGGATCCATGGCTCTTGCAACACCCAATTGCTAACGTCTACTTTAATACATAGTCAATATAATCACTCTGGAAGGCGCACAAACTATCGGAACTACCATTGGGACCTTAGAAGCTATCACTCGTTGATAATACTCCTCACCAAAATTCCTAACCACAAAATCTCTAAACATCACTTTCGGCCTCACTACATAACAGATTTCTACTTGAGTGTTGAAAGGGAGAGGATTTGGGACATTCATATCCATATTATCATAATAGAATGTAGATCGTCAAATCCCACTCTCTGTCATATATCACCATAGGTAGAATCACCGGGTTTGGTGAGTTCATCACTCTGTCCATGAATTCCGCACCATAGTGATAAACTAGCGATACCCTCATCTGCTCACGCTGGATGTACATAACCTTGATGTGGAATGGGTTTGAGAATGGAAAGCTAGGTGTGGGAAATTGTCCCCCCGGCGCATCCATCTCATCCGCTCTCTAAAGTCCTTCCTAAGTCTAGCGATTACTCTATGTTCTCCACCTCACATTACTCAATTTCAGTAGTTCGTGCTATTCCAAGAGGGGTGATCCACTCTCTTGGACTAGAACACTTGCTCTGATACCATTGTAATACTCCGATGACAAGAGAAGAGAGAAAACACAGATTGCACTCTCAAACATTCGATGCCCCAAGGGAGCACCTTCTCTTTATTATATAGACAAAGAGGATCTCCTCCAAGGAAGCTCCACCATAGGATTAGAGACACAGATAGGTGACATGTCAGCAAGCTCCACCCTTGGATTACTTACTTGGATGGGTGACCTGTCTGGTCTAGGTCCTATCTGGTTGGTCAAACAAGCTTTGACCGGAGGGAATCTTTTATGGAATCTTCCTGTAGGAATCTCAGAATCACATGAGTAAGGTACCGCTGGAAAGCTCTTGATGAGACAAAAGAAGGGAGGATTGAACATTTTTGAGGCCTAATTCATCCGTTTAGGCCTCCGAAATTGCCTTCAAAGATTTCAGGCATATTTCGGTTCCTACTCTATTAGTAGAAGTCCCCTTTTGGTGATACCTCTTTCTGATCTGTTTAGTCCATCATGTGTAACATCCTTCCAGATGTTACCAAACCAATTTTCACCTTTAAATCATATGTCTAGCTATTGGTTCTAAGGTTCTCAAGTCTATTTCGGTTTCTGCCCTATTTGTAGAAGTACTCTTTTGGTGATACTTCTATCTGATATATTTTGACCATCATGTATAACATCATTCCAGATGTTACCAAACCAAATTTCACATCTAGATCATATGGCTAACCCTTGGTATTACACAATCTCTTGCATGTTCTGCATTCACTTCGGCCGTGAGGAGAATATTGGTGCAAAATGCAGTCAGATGACCAATGTCATGTATTTCAAGAAACCATTTTGTGCGGACATGTACTGTAGACACATGGAGATCCAATATCCCCATCACTGGAAGGACCATTCGGCACACGACAATTGCCAGAAGACAAAAAAATTTGACGACAATGATCTTGTTGTTTTCCACAACACCATCAAATTGCACTTTGGTGGTTCATAGGCTCCTGTTCATTTGTTTGTGGACAAGTATATTATCAATGTTATCATTGGCAAAAAAATTTACAAGCGAGGTGATGGTAATGACACCAATAAGGAGCACGCTCTAAGTATCTTTGAAGATGTCCTAGACAAATTGGAAGCCATTGATGGTAATGGAGCTGATGTTGCTACATTGAGATACCAGATTAGATTGATGAATCGTGCTCAATTCTACCTCATTTCTGATTATCTCAGCGTGTGAGTGTCCTCATGGATAGCTGCACTAATTTTGAGGATGACAAAAGAGCAAACTGGCTTAGCGTCTCTTGGCTCTCTCTCTGATGGAAAAGTTGCAGCGTATGCCAGATATGTGTGTGCCTTAAACCTTCAATCAATGCAGGATCTGCTCAAATGGGTGCAGACATTTTTTTTGTTGCAATGGACATGTCTACTCATGTGACTACCTCATACATTGATATTTGCATCAGATTGCATTAGAAGGGTAATCTTTTTATTGCCTCTTGCTTGTGATCCTGATGCTCACTCAACACACATCAGAGGATATATATTTGCATGCTATCAAAGCTCTGAACTTGAATACACGGCTGGAAGAATATGATGGTTTCAATTTCTAATAATGGTGAACACAAGATGATAGGGTGCGTCCAAGGTGTGGTGACTTGCTTCAAGCAGGCTGCTTTATCTGGTTTTTACTATATTTAATGTGGTTTGCACCAGCTCAACCTTCAGCTTCAGTGATTCTTCATATCGTTGATGGGAGAGGAGTTCTATTGCAAGCTCATGAAGTTGATAGTGTATTTGCACAAGCAAAAAAAATTTATCGAGGAGTTGCAATCAGAGCCACCAACTGTTGCTAAAACTTGTTGGGAGTCTATGAGCAAGGTTGCATCCTGGTTCAAGAAGTATTGCATGGAGGTTATGGGATATATGAATGGAAAGAAACCTGCCACTGCACCCAATTCATCTTGGTGGATTGTGATGATGTTCATTGAGAAAATCTCATCTTAGGCGACGGCAACATTTTGCAACCTCAAAGAGCTAATGACCTTACTGTCACAGCAGCGTGAAGCATTGTGAAATGTGCATGGTACTTATGTATGTTGGTTCAATGTGATAGGGCCACTATTTGTTGCAGAGGCAGACATGGTCGATCTGGAAGTTGCCATCGTCCCCAATGATGGTATGTATTCACTGCTACTTTCCCATGTCAAGGCAATGCTCAAGACCTTGGCAGGTTTGTGATCAACAAGTTAAAAATGACTAACAATGAAAACATGGCGACACTTCTACATGACCTTGCTGGCTGCACAGTCAATCCAATTGCTGGCGTGATTTCTGTTGTTGCTGAGAGTGGCTCATCAAATGATGCTGCCAAAGAGATGCCTCTTGTACTTCCACATCAATTGGTAGCACATGGAGGTCAAGAATTTGCCAATATTGTGAAGGTTCACATCCGTTGCTTGCAGCATAGCTTGTTGTCAGCAAACATCGATGAGATCAAGCAAGAGTTCCAATATCTTCAAGTGGCATACCACCATGAGAGCAGTTTTAAGGTTGTCTTGGATAAGTGTGATAATCAAACCTCTTCCAAAGGCAGTTGGAAGCTGGCCCAAGATCGGTTCCTGCAGCTACGTCCGTTTTGAGGTGGGCTCGCGACAGCATTTCTTGGCCCATCTACTGTTGAGAGCGATTTCTTGATTGTCAAGAGGGAGAAAGACGCTCAAGCCTCTTTAATTGACTTCTTGCTTGAAGGCATTCTTCATTCAAAACAGTTCAAGAAGCTGAGCTATCAAGTTTTATTAAGAAAATAAATGAATATATACATTGTTTTCTATGATTGCCACATTTAATTTTCCTTGGGTGCTACAATTAGCTTATTTGTGGTCTTTGAGGCCCATGCCGTAAATAAAGAGGCCTGGTTATATACCAATATGGAATTTAAAATGCCTTTACCTACCTCATATTTCAAATGTATATTATGTGAAACGGTAAACCCACCACATCTTTTTTGCACATCCACCTCATCCCTACTATTCTAACACTTCCAACCAGTTAGAGTGGTTAATAGTGTGAAATTGATGTTGCCGCATGCACGTGATATGGTCATCTGATTTCTACATCTTATTCTAGGATTGTAGCCTAGTTCATAACATAGCGAGAGTGGTTTGATTGGTTTATTTGTATGTGTATTGGTATAGCATCGCAAAGGGTGAGGTGGATGAATAGAAAAGAGTGAAGTGTATTCATAATTTTTTTTAATAAGCCATGAATAATATTATGCATAAAATATATAAATTTTAATTCTTTTTCACATGAATGAATTTTCAAAAAAATTTGAGTTATATAATTCTATAAAATATATATTATTTAACTATAATTATATTGATAAAATATTAAAATTTTAATTTTAACTCCAGTTAAAATAATCTATATTCTTTTTTCCTTATATCCTCTTAAGTTCATACATGTAGGAAAAATATAAAAATCCATAAATCATTCCTCCTTAAGTTAATTTAATGCGAACATAATATCCCACACACTTTAAATATTTAGAAACTTCTATGTATATTGATTAGGTAAATGACAATGATCCCATATAAAATAGATGAAATCTTCTATAAAAATTAAAATAAAACATAGAATAAATATAAGATATAAAAATAAATCTTCCTTTTGCAAGTCCCAAACCTACAGTTATAAACAAATTAATTATAATTATATTATTTCACACTGAAAAGTACTCAAAATAGATACTTGAAGCAAAAGCTTAGATTAAAACCTGCCAATAAAATTTTACATATTATACTAGAGGAAAATTCCTTGTATAGAAGTAGGAGAATAGATTATAAATTAAAATAATACTTGAAAAAAAACCTAAATATTAAAACCTGCCAATAAAATTTATACTTGATGAAAATCTCCTTTTATAAAATTAGGAGAGTAATTCAAATTCATGTTTAGGATTCTCCACCTGTATCGGCTGGTTCACTACCCTGATATATTTCAGATTTCTTGCAAGATTATTGCCAAAATATAATGTATGTTACCTTGAATCCGTCAAGTTATGATAATACAATGAAAATAAAAGGAGTACCTTTTAATTTATGCTAAATATATAATGAAAAATAAAAGTCATTCAAGTTACCTAAGAGCTCGACTGGCATAAATTAGTTTAAAACCAAACCGTAATACTAGATAAAGATTATTACAAGACTTGGAATACTTATTGTTTAATTTAATAAATTTACTATTCCTTTTATAAATTACAAAATTTACATATATAAACTATACATAATCATCATACTATTCAGCATTAGTGCAATATTTGATATCAAATATTTGTAATAGATGATTATAGTCTATTAATAACAGATTGAAACTCAAAAGGATAAATTGATATAATATTTAAGATATACTGATTTTAAATAGAAAATTTTCTCCATTTCAAAATAATATATAACATTTTTAGATCAATATTCACGCCTTTGTCACTACTGATATTGTTAAGTTTCTTTCAATCGGTCTATTATACAAAATTTATAGACTTATTAGCAAGAATTCTTCAAGTTGTAAAAACATAATAAACAACAGTAATGTAAAAGAAAGATTAAATTAATTTATATAATATAAAAAATTAAGAGAAAAATGATGTATATCACTTTAAAGCACACTCTTATTCAAGTACAAGTAACTCATATAAAAAGTAATCTTAATAATTTTATATTAAAAATGGTTCTACATGAAAATTATACCAATGATCTAGATTGAATATTTTATCACCTTCATTTAAGATGCCTTTTTTATATGAAAGTTTCAACTTATTTGGTTTGATAGTATCACTCTATTTATTCATAATTGAAACAATATTATACTAAAAGTTCATACATACGAAATAAGGTTTGCTTTAAAAAAGTAAATAGATGTTCTGTTTTGTAATACTCTTTTCTAAATTTTAAACCTCATCAAGATTCATCCATAGGAAATCTATTTGCTTTGCAGAATTTAGTAAGTGCTCTATGTTATAATACTATACTCAATAATTATTAATTATTAATTATTACTTATAAATATGAAAATATGAAAATATATAAAATTTTGTTAGAGGAAAATAAAAATAATTAATATCCTACCAGTAAAATAGAATATTGACAAAATCAAAGAGAACTTCTATTTGTGATGCTTTCTTTTAATACACTCTTGAGAACTAAAGATTTGTCTAAAAGTTCTATCCCTCTATCAATTTCAAACAATTAAAAAATTTAAAATGTATAAAATATATGTAGTCTCATATTCTGTTGTCCAATTTAGCCCTATCTCTATATATTACTATACTAGTGATAAGTATATAATTAGTATCTTCCTAATTTATTTTAAACATAGAATTGATCATATATATATATATCTTGGGAAAAATTAATTTTGATAATTCATATCTGCATCAAAAATTTATCAATATCAAAAAAATATATTGTAATGTTATTAATTCACCAGTTTGAAACTTATTTAATTATACATTATTAGTCTAGGTTGATTATTGAGCGCTTAAGATAAATTAGTCTATATGATTGTTAAGCCATAAGCAATATTTCATCATAATATTTTCTAATTTAATGGTCAGTAAATCTAAAAATATTACTAAGTATTATTTAAAAAGAATAATTTAAAATTTAAATGCATTAGTTCTCATTGTTAATACATTAATACACATCATAAGTCCTCTTTTGTAGATAAAATATCAATATAAGTGATGCAAATTTAAAAAATTAAATTTATTAATAAAAAATAATAATCCATCTATATTAACATGATCTGATGAGTATAAATGCTGAACTTGTGCTTCATAATATAAGTGATATAAAAATCATAAGAAAGGATAATATAAAATTACCTTATGGAACATGTTTCTATGAAAAAAAATGCTTTACTATTATTAAAAATATTTTCTGCTTTCTTATAAGCTTATAGAGTGTGAGCTTATAAAGTGTACCGATCTTGAATCCTTTTGGTTCCTTGGGACAATAGATATGATTAATCAATGTTGGAATTCAAGCCTACCATCACATCTTATCTTATACTCCTCCTTTCCAACTTTTACTAATATTCTTTTTCTTGTTCATAACCAACAATCAGTAATGGGATTCATGTAAATTAAGGAACACTCCCTCTCCTTGGAATTTAGTGCATCATCAATTAGAAGTACAACATTGCCATTAGGAACAAGGAGTACAAAAACTTGATGAGTCTTAAACTTTCAAGGCTTAAATGATGTTTGTAAATTAAAGTCTACTAAATATAGCGCTAAGTTGTATTATGAGATCAATAACAAATAACACTTCAATTTTGGCTAGATAGACTTTCCTTGTATGGAACACATGTACACTAAACTCCTAGCTGGCAAGAGTTGATCAATACTCTTGCACGCTAGTAGTGGCAAGAGTATGGGTATACTTAAGGTGCTTGTTTGTACATTTTGTTGCCTTGACTTGTACAAAGAATATTATAAGCAACATAAGTCACATTTTTGAAAGACTCTAGCAAGTGATGTTTATCACAAGAACAAGATTGATAATTATGGATGGTTAAACCAAGTAATTAGCTGATGAGAATGGTAGCAAGGAGACAAAAAAGAGAGATATTATGGTCCAGATATCCCGACACACTCCTTTGTAGTAGGAACAACCTCCACCAAAATGCTCAATCTTTAAGTGATATATTGTCCATGAACAAATAGTGTACAATGTGCAAATGTCAATGATAATATCCATTTAATGACAAGTTTTTATCCATTATCTTATACTTGGTTTAGCCTCGTGTAACAAGCAAGGAGAAAAATTTTTAGAGCATTTGGTCAAACATAGGATAAAGGATAGGGTAGGATATAGGGTACCAAATAGCAAAAAGCCAATATGGCAATTGAGAAATTGGTCACTGGAGGTACTTCAAAGCAATTGTAGTTGTCCAATTGATTTTATATGCAAAATAAATAATTACTAGCATTGAAGTGGATTATTCTAACAAGTTTTCCTACCATCAAGAAGTTATTTTTTTGACCAATGCAAACTTGCGCCAATGTACTATCAGCAAAGTTTAATAGCATGGGAATGTTCTTAAAGTACACCAACAGAATTGGTTTGCAGCAACATAAGATCCCAACTATTATAACGTCAGTAAAGTTTATTGATGTAGATAATTTTATATGTATTGACCTCCATAAGTGTTGGTTTGCATTCACTCCAAATACCACTTCCATTATACATTTTCAAACTTGCTAGCATTGACAATTTTTTATGGTCTCTACAAATGAGTATTTTTTATAGTTACTTGAGAATAATGCTAGAAATGATTTGTTTATAGTTAATTGAGATCAAATTCTAGAACTTATTATTGTAACAAAAGCTTGCAAGAGTAGATAAGTTTGAAATTTTATCTTAAGTTACTATTGAGCTATCTCAAGTTCATGATAAAAATTTTGCTAATGTCATAAATTTGTAGCATTGTTTGTTAAAAAAACTTTTTTAACTCAATAGTGAAATTTCCTATGCTTGCAATATTTATTCACATAAATAGATTTTATATATGTAAAAACTCATGATAATCTTTGTATAATCTTCATTAATACCGATTAAGCACAAATAATAAGTTTCCTAAGCGTAAAAGAGTTGTTATTTGACCAAGGCATACATATGCCAATATAAACCACTATAGTTTTCTAGCACACAAAAGGGATGTTCATCAAGTGCTGCCAAGGACTTGTTTGTAGCCACACAAGATTCTAGTTGTTGAAAAAATTACCAAGAATTCATTGACATAGACAACTTTGTATGTAATTAATAACCTTTCAAAAGTATTAATTCACACTCACTTGAAGATGTTGATAATACCTGGAGCACTAGGCAATTATCTTCTTTATAGAGACAATTCATTAGGGCAGTTGCCATATGCAATTACCAAAGCAACAACATGTTCTTGACTATAGAGCACCTTGAATCTAAGTTTATCCAAACAATGCACTTGATCGATAGGTACAAGAAACTGACAGTAGTTTTGTTGATGGCCAATAATTATGAGACATGAAAATCTTATCAATTTCTATAGCATTTTGTGCAAGCCTAGAGCGTCTTGTATTGTATGCATTGAAATAAAACAGTTCATAACTTGCACTTTACTTTTAGGTTTCTTAAGTGTCAATTGTATTAAAGAGTACATTGTCTTTATAGATTAGTTGACTAATATGACTTAAGTCAGTCCTACAAATAAAAATATTACTATCTTGAGTTTTCTTCTCTCTATGTATTTATGTATATATCTTCTCATAATATTTTTTTCTAGAGTATTTATCATACATATGAACTCACAAATATGTTCTGGAAAATTTTGGTTGGGATTTTCAAAATATAGTTAGTCATGTCCACTACTTATCATTCTTGAAGTGTTGTGCAATAAAGAAAGCCTCTATAATCATAGAGATGTATTCCAAGTAATTAATTCTTGGAGTAATAAGAGTCAGAGTATACCTTGCTTCATCTTGTCAAAAATTCATATAGTAACTCTAAAGATGCATCAAGAAAGGTCACATTCTTTTACTTTATTGTGACCATCATTTCCACTGCACTATTTTCTTTATCACAAAAAAGAAAGTACTATAGACTACCACCCAAAGTTATCATAGTTGAGGAGTTAATGTCTTGGATTCATCAAGACGTTCAACAACAATAAGAAGTTTGCTATTGCACAAAATCAATAAAAAGAAATATGCCAATGCTCATTGACATGATGTAGAGTTTTAAGGTAGGCAATCAAGTATGGTTATCCATTACCAAATGTTTTAGTGTGCACATGGAAGAAAAGCCCATAATACATTACTTTATATAATACCATAGAATAACTCAACACAATAATTTATTATTTGAAATCAACATCTCATCTAAACAACATCTTATATTCCTTGTATGGCTTGATGGGGTCTTCTCATCCTTCAATTTTCCCACACGGTTGCATGCTTTCTTACCTAAATAAAAATAACTTCTAAATAAGGATCTAACCTCTTTCTTGAATCCACCTCTCTATGTCTTCCCAATAAGAATCTAACTATATCCCAAAATTTTATCCATGAATTTTTTTATATCTTACCTTTACATTTAACATTATATTAGTTGAGTGCAAGGATAAAGCATCTTGATTGGTGACTATATCAAGTTTCTAATCCAAGAAGCAATATGTATTTGTAATTTACTCACTCGTTTTAATTTAATAATGATTGGTGATTACATAGGGGAATTTCTATTAAATCAATAAATCAAACATGTGAGAGTTTTATTTTGAGTTCTACCTTAGATTAAAAAGTCAAATGTAGATTTAATTTATATCTCTATTTTTTCAAGTAGGACTCCTTGGTCAATCTAGTTTGATATTTGTATACTTCAAGGATTGAAATATTTTCATATTTGCATATTTCCTAGCAATTATAGCCTTATAATCTTCTAATTTTGGAACCAATTTCAGTTCAAACTGATTATCTAAGATAGCACTCATTTGTATCAATAGGACCTATTTTCTTAGATTTTCAGTCCTAGTAACTTTTCTAGTTAGGACAGATCATCCAATGATCTATACACACTCAAAAGTTGAAATCTAAAGTGCATGTTTGTTGATTGATGGTTATTCCATTGAAATTGGTTGAGCTAGTTTATTATCCATTGTTACCGGTGAAGTGCTTAAAAATCTACATTGATAAATTGAATTACCATTTTGAAGTGGTGAATCAATTCTTTATCTCACAAATCAATAATCAATTAACTTAGTTGATTCTTATAATCTGGAGCTTGATGTGTATTGGTGCATGTATATGATGTATTTTTATTATGATAGTTTGATTTTTGTTACTTTTTATGGAAATTTTTACTTTATTTTATTCTTATAATGGATAAGCTAAGCATCTCTTATATATAGTCTCTCCATAAGCAATTGAGTATTGCACCTTAGTGCTTTGGATATCAACATAACATTCAATCAAAAGTTTAGTACTTTGATATTTTTTGTTAAAAACCAAAACATCCTCTTAAGTTGGAATTTTTCTCAATTGGCTAGGCTTGCCTAATATGAATTTTGTTGTCATTGATTAAACCTTAGTTGAAATTCTTGATTATCAGTAATAATTTCTAGTCTTGATTCTCTATCTATTTAGTATTAACTAAATCATAAAATTGCCAACTTTCACCGTAATGAATTAGTTCATGTTATTCAAATCTATGGATTCTCTCAAAAGATGCATGCTTTCCTTTGTTGTTGCTACTCCTTTTTGCTTCAAGCTCAATGGTTTGCATTGATGATAAGCTTCATGAGTTGTACAAACAACAATGACATGGGTTTATTAAGCACATGACTTGCTATGATGATAATTCATGTATCATTCCTTGTTATTGTTATTCCATTTCATTTATCATTGAAGTTTGTTTTATACATTTTGATCTTGAATTCCTCTTATGCTACTTCTTGAGCTTGGGTTCAAAGGTTCTTTACATAGATGTATGCAAAAAAATTAACAAATCATTACTACTAAGTTGCTCAATAAATAGAAATGGTAATTATTCAATCATTATATATTCAATTTCTTTGTTTTAGGTTTTTAATTAGATAAGAATGATTGGAATCTCTCTGGTATATGTTCATTGGGTTTGTATCATTCCTCCACTTCATCCAATTGCTTGGCTAGATCCTTGGATCCACCTCATGCACTTCGATCAACACAAAGAGTTACCAAGATTGGATCCCACTTCTAAGCCATGTTAGACACACTCATCTCCATATGTAATTCCAGCCATTCCAAGGCTTTACCACCCTTTTGCCTTTTAAAATTATAATCCTAACCAAAATTCATTCAAATGGACTCATTTAGGGTGCTTGGGCCAAACTAGGAATTATTTAAAAGCCTTTTATTTGAGTGCTTTCCACAAAAATAGCTATTCTCTTCAATAATAAAAGGATTTTGAACTATGGGCTAGAATGCATTTTGGCTTACCAAACATATGTGATTTTGCTCATATTTTGTGTGTTATGCCATAATTTTTCCATTTAGTGTGGTCTACATGTATTTTACCTTTTGGTAATAGCTCTTTGCAATTTGTAGCATTTTAACACAATATCTCATTTTTCATCTAGTAAATTGAGTGCCTCAAAATTTGGTTCTATACCAACATGATTTGAAATCCTATTCTAACACCACCATCATATGGCACCAAGACTCACAAGCATAAACCAAAGTCCCAACTTAAATTAATCATTCTAAGGTTTTTAGTTCTTGATGGCACAAAATTTGAGGTTATTGATATTCAATTTGCTTTATTCTGATCCTATTTTCTCATCTTTATTTTATTTTTTCTTGTTAATACATCTTTTTTTAACAAATTTCAATGGATGGCACTTTGGGTTCCACATCAAACTCCTCTTTCAATGAGCTAATGACTTATCATATTTTTGTCATTTTATTTGTCATTGGTGGCTTATATCTTCTTCTTTGTTATCATAATCTTCAACTATGATTGAGTATTGCTCATTCATTTTCTATTCTAGCACCATCATTTATAATGCTTCATTAATAACTTTAGCAACCCATATTGTGAGTTGATTGATCTCTACTATTTTATAGAAGAGATTGAGATTATATTTTTTCACTTGCCATAAGTTTGTCTTTCAAATTAGTCATATTTTCTTTGAACTATAGTACAAGTTTTCTTGCAATGGACAATATATATTGATACTGATAGGATATTATAGTATATTGATTAACTTGTTCTTGAATACCCTATTGAGTTGTTTCTGGCAATTCTAATTTCTTATTGCTGCTTTTTGCACAACCATATTTACTTGAAAATATTCCCTATGCACCTTATAAGTTGCTAATACATATTGTGATAACATCTTGTAAAATGAGGCAGCTAATCTAGGAACACCTCAATTTCCTTCTTCCTGAACACATTAACCTTAGGTACAACACCATGAAAGTGGTCTAATGGTTATCTAGGTTCTTTCCCAAGTTTGCATCCTCTCTTTAAGCAAACTTCAAATTGGGTTGTGGTAATGGGGCCTTTCTCTCGTATCAAGAAGAAAGTTGATGAAGATTATGTTCTCATGATTATTGCTTAATTTATTATGGACTAAGTTCTCATTATGGTAATATTGGCCGTTTCTCCTCACTTAATAATTTATATCTTCAAGTTGTTATTTATAATTATCCTGGCATTAATTGGTTGAAGGAAATTGTTTTTGAATATTTTGGTCAGTAAGTTTATGTTTAGGCTTGAGAGATTATGGTAAAAAGTTAAGTTCAAGTATCTAAAAAATTCTCCAAGATGTAACTTTTGCTTTGTCTAATACTCCGCCATCCATTTATTTTCCTCTTATCAAGGGAGTATTGTCTTTTTTAGATATTCTTATTGCTCATCAACTATTATAATTGCATATGAGGGTGGTAGGTAAATCACAATATGGTCCTGATTGAACGTAAAACTGTATAGATGTCAATCTTGGTCCATCCCCTTACTTCTCGGTCACTATTTTTCTAAATCTGCTATGACTACATACGAACCATTGAATGTATGCAAGTGCATCTAGTCACGAAGAACTCTAATTGCTCACATCTTTACGTCCCTATAGTCTATATCTTTTACTCTTATATTATAAATTTCTCTTTTAGGACATTTTCCCCTTGATTCTATCTATCTTCTCATGTCTTCACCCATACACATTGGCTGCATATCTTTTTTTAACCACGTCTTTTATCTTATGGTTATTCTGACCGACTTCTCCAAGAAGCACGTTTTTCTCTTTGTCTCCTACCAACTAGTATATCTACAGTGTTGTTTTAATAGATATTGTCTTATGCACGCTACTAACAGACTTCTATATGCAATGGAAGCTACCCCAAGCCTATTTTGGATTTTCTCTAGAAGTCACTCCATTAACAGGTCATATCGATATCATGCGTATAAAAAAGAAGAAGTCTTCTTTTGATACAAAAAGAACTAGAAATTTCTTTTTATGAATAAAGATAGTAAAGGTGACGTATTTCTTCTATCCTGCATTAACATACAGTAAGAATATCCAAAAATTGACCAAAAGATCTGAATATTTCTCCAAATAGGTATACAAATGTTTATATAAAATTTATTTTAAATTAATTCCTAATTGATTCTCAGGAAAAAATAATTTTACATAAAATGCATGATTTTTAAGTGATGTACAGACGAATAAAAGTGATAACTGATTCATTGTACAAAGTACTATTCATTATGCCCTTGACGGTAAAGGTAGACGTATGGAGAGAAGCCACCATTTCTTGATCTGGAGGGTTTAGGGTTTATTTAATTTTGTTAAAATTTTTAATTTCATCTTATTTTTAAGCTAATCACGAAACCAGAAATACATTTTAGAAGGAGAATAATTCTTAAGTGATTTAGAAAAAAATATAAAGATAGTTGATTGTACCAAGTACAGTTTCTTTTGCCTTTGACGCATGGAGGTAGACCAATGGAGAGAACCAACCACTTTTTGATCTGTAGGGTTTAGGTTAATTTGTTAAAAATTTCTTTTATCTTAGTTACTAATTAATTTTCAAACCAAAAATATACTTTAAAAATATTAGTCTTAAATGATTCTTCCATCCGGAGCGGTAAGCATGTTCTTATTTGGATTCTGTAGGTGGTGACATTGTTTACCAGCACTCACAATTCATGAATTGTAAATGCTAGACAGCCGCTGCCAACATAGAAAAGCGTATTTACCAACTTTCTCACGCTTGTGGGTAGATTAGTTAGTTACCTTTAAATGGTGGAATCACATCATCACCAGCATCATACGAATTACAAGACGTGAAGATAAAGGAGATTGTGTAGAGCAAACCATGAGAAGTTTAGCTGTGTAACTTTTGCTTCTTTTCACTCACAGGAAGATGTATAACGATCAGTGATTGCACTCACAAGAGATTCTAAACTTGTAAAATGGTACTGTCACTCGTGTGAAAAGAAACATGGACGCGTTCCAACCAAGTACATTACCATGAATACATTCAGACTAGACCCGAACGCAGAAACAGGATTGAATTGAAGAACTTCATGCAGATGAATTCATAGTTTTGACCGGAGCTGAATCGAACTAGCTTACGTTGAAATCTCGGTGGTGCATCTTGCCGCTGAGGATGTGGACGCTGCCAACAAATAATATTGCAGAAGTTTCTTTGTACATGACAGTGTCCATGTTCCGATTAGAGACAAGGATGGGAACATCCCAAACGAGAGTTATGCACTTCGTGAATCGCCCATGAGCCATGGGAATCTGCCTCCGTGCTGAAGCTACCTCCAGGTCCTAATCGTTTATCCTAATCCATCTTGATCAAACTGAGCTTCGAAATGGAAGCATTGGAACCAGTAGACATCCATATTCAGCTTTCGGATGTAGAGCCGTCCTTCTTCTTTACGTACATCTACAGAATGCATTGAGATAAAGGGGGTCAATCTGATACACTCTCATCCGTTGTAACAAACTGTATAAACAATAAGCTATCATGTGTGGTGAACATTTTGTTACCTTAAATTTGAATGGGTGCTCCATGCGAAAGGTTACAATGTCTCCGAGATCCAGGTTGTTCTCTTTGACCACATGAATCCATCCAGCACTGAAAGAACGACTCTTTGGCAGATACTTAACATCCCATGTTTTCCCTTCCTCGTTTTCCAACTTCATCAAAGTCTCTACAGCAGGAAACTGGTTTTGCTTGCGAAACTTGCTGGGTATGTTCTGGTTCATGCACAGGAGTTCAGAAAGTGTTTCACTAGCAGAAAGCAAAGAACATCATTGATTGCCGCAATTCCTATACAAGTGGGATGCTAGAGTTTTAAACTGGAAGGGAAAAATCTTAGAACACTATCGCCTTCAAGTCAGAATGTTGAACAGGAAGAGACCAAAACAATATCAGTCTTCAAGTAAACAAATTAAACGATAAACATATGGTTTTACCAGACAGAAAGAAACTTTTACGTGGTGCCGCAACATCACACACTGAAAGTCCCCGGGAGGTAGCGTCTTCTTAATTTTGTTTTGAGGTTCATGTCCCACGGCCAGATTGTCCGTATCACTTTGGAGTAACATGACATTGTTGTCTACAGGAGAAAGAGTGTCATCGATTTTGTCAATATACTCTTGTCCCGTATCTGTCTCTGTGCGAGTGTTTTCTCCCTCCAACTCACCAATAAGTGCCAACTCCAATTCGTCAGTCAAAATTGGATCGTTAAGAAAAGCATCTTCCATTTTCTCTGTCCGTGGCAACTAGATGATCAAGTTTCGCACTGAATAAATAGACAAACCTCGTTTGATAGACCTACATACGATTCCAAATACAAGGTTCTGTCACGAAGTATACTTCATGTGGTGACCAAGGAGTTGGAATTTATGCATGCGCATGCAGTGCAAATTAAAAGAAGACATATTTCTTTATTAACATTCTAATTCAGGTATGACAGAAAAGCACTAAACTCCGTACTCACAAGGAGATTGCAGAGAGACTGCGACAATGACCTCTTGACTAACTGGGATCTATTAGAAATAAAATAAAATAAATGAGAATATATTAACAACTCTTTCTACAAAGAGTTGTTACAAAGCAAGGTTCTACCCTCCATATCAAATCCATAAAGGAAGTCTCAGCGCATTTGATCTCTTAACGTACAGGGGAAGGATAAGATAAGGACGGATCAAAGGGACTATTCTCTAAATCTACAAGAAAGATACCGGTTATAACTTCTCAACTTACGACGACGACATAACGATCGTCAAGAAATATAAAATCGGATATAAGAAAATATCCTATAACATAATATTAACGGAAATGTAACTGGACTTCATAATATAATAAAAATTCTAAAGTGGATAACTAAATGTGGTTTCTTTACTTGTAAAGTTCAATCAGACGAATCAACTTATACTAGGACGAAAATGTAAATGGGCTCAATTTTTCAGAAGAAAATTGGTCTAAACATTATAGTGTGAGATATCTTGTATGAAACCATACCTCACTAGGAAGTCATTTAACGTCTTATTCCAGTTCTTTGGGGCTTTGCTTCAAGGCGTTTCACCAATCTGGAAATATTTTTCTCATTTCCAAATTTTCTTTATCCTTGTGACTGCTCCATTTAAATCTGCTCTTGCAAAGCTTCAATAAGAAAAAAAAACTCTCACTTTTGATAAAGAATCACTTTTGAAAAATCTTAGAATAGAATATAACAATACAAGAAAAAAGGAGTTAAACTTAAAACCTAAATTCCAAAATTGTGGTCAGATTATGTCCAAAAGTGCAAAATATCTAAATTTAAAATGAGAAAAAAATTAAAGCAGATAAAAAAGTAAAACCTGGAACAAGGATTCTAGAATTGAATTTAGAATAAGATCTCTATGCTATCCTTGATGTAGAAACTTGGAGATAAATGGGAGGAGAGAAAGTGATAGATATGGGAACCAAGCAAATTGGAGAGCAAAACAATGTTGAAGGAAGACAAATCATTCATCAATCTAATAGTATTTTGGAGAATGCAAAGAGAGAGAGAACCAAGCAAATTGGAGAGCAAAACAATATTGAAGGAAGACAAATCATTCATCAATCTAATAGTATTTTGGAGAATGAGAAGAGAGAGACTCTTTATAAGAGTAACTCTACGGATAGAACCAACAAACTTATTTGACATAAGAGTTCAGCATACCAATTTGTCAAGAAATGAATAGGCATAACACATCAAAGAATTGTGATTAAAACCATTTCAATCTTACAAAGGATAGAAAGGGGAAAAGAATGTCATAAATGTTTTAAACCAAGTGTCCATAACTATAAGATAGGTGGACAAAATCTAATCAATGCATCACTTGCTGGATGTTTTAGTAATTTATGATATCTCAACAATTGTACAGCCTGAAAGAAGTCTGATTAAAACCATTTCAATCTTACAAAAGATAGAAAGAGTGGAAAAGACATCAGAACTCTTATAGCCAAGCATCCATAACTATCAGATAGGTGGACCTACATCTTGCCAATGCTAGCTTGCCGGGTGTTCCAATGACTCATGGCAACTCAACAAGATGTATGGCCTCAGAAAAAGTGTGATTAAAACCATTTGAATCTTACAAAGGATAGAAAGAGGTGACAGGACATCATAACTCTTGTAGCCAAGAGCCCATACCTATAAGATAGGTGATCCACATGTAAAATTTTTGACTTGCTCAATGTTATTGTGATTCATGATAACTCAACAAATTTCATAGCCTTAGTGTTAGTAATGTTTCATTCAAATTCTACACTCATAACTTTTGATGATAGAAGGATAGAGGCCTACCATGGTGGTAACATGTGACATGATGGAGAATTAGGGTTTGATTCCAAAGAAGGAGCTTGAGATATGGCCACCACATCCAAGGAAGGTAGTAAGTGTGAAAATTACCAAGTCCCAACACAAAGAGGTAGTGACAATAAATAATAATATTAGGTTTTTTCAAGTTTGGTAATTAGGAAGCATACGATCTAAATCCCTTAAAGAGGATCCATTGGAGTACAAGTTTGGTGCCATTTTAATTCAAGCTCCAATAGTATATGTGTAAGTTGTTGCTATTTAAAAGCTTGTAGTTGGATCTTGGGGAGGAGTGAGCAATCAATTTCTTTGGCGTGCATTTTTTGCCTCTCTCTTTTGACCAAAGACAGCTAACAATAAACAATCCATAGAGCTAAGAAATGAAGAGCAATAAGGTCGTGATTAGCCCATACCTTTTTTTCAATCTTTCTAGGGTAAGAAAAGAGAGCAAGAACTAGATGGTAAAGGATCTTGCTGCAAAAAAGAAAGAGGGAAAATCTTGTGAGAGATAATAGGACATATTAAACAACACAATAAAAATATGTTATATAATATGGGAAGTATGTGAACATATGGTTGAGGAGGAAAAGCTTCACAAATAAATGAGGTCTAGAGCATTAAAGGCAATTGATCTCTTATTATCATATCCATGAAGTAGAAGGCAATAAAAGCATATTTTCAAATAAGAAGAGGAAAAACCTATGAAATAAAAATTAGTAGAAACTACAGGAGAAGGGGGAGAAGATGTTAATGCTTAGTGATTTATCAAAGGTATAAGAGTATAGAGAAAAAAAAAGTGGAGATAATCATGAAGTTTGAGATGTTTGTGATGTAGACCAAATTTGTAATATAAAAGTGAACAAAAAGCAAAGCCAAGAGTCAAAATATCATCATTCCAAAATTCTGGTCCAAGTAAAATTATTCAAGGAAGAATGACAAATATTGTCATAAGATTTGTGCTTACATGGAAGAATATTGAAAGAAAAGTACAATTCTAGAATCATTGTCCTACAAGATTCTAATTTTGGAACTGTACTTATTTCTAACTATGACTTTGGATCACAACTTTTGCAAATTTTGATTCTAGTTTCATGATTACCAGCAATTGCCATTGTTGAATTGCAAGTTTTGCACACCAAAATTCCATCATAGGTACAACCAACTATACTTTGGGAATAAATTTGATCTTTCAACTTCTACTCTTAATTTGACTTATCAGGCGGACATCTCAACAAGCAATTAACAAGGCTCAAAATGTAGATATAAAACAAAGATATAGATGAATCTTTGTCATTGGATTATGTATAAG
The DNA here is from genome assembly GCA_948567375.1 of Lunularia cruciata. NCBI lineage: Eukaryota > Viridiplantae > Streptophyta > Marchantiopsida > Lunulariales > Lunulariaceae > Lunularia > Lunularia cruciata. The sequence goes on along the minus strand of OX419762.1, from coordinate 9,485,815 downwards.
TACAACATAAGTCAACAAGAAAAATAAAACTTCTAGATCTTGGAATCCAATTGCTCAATCTACAACTTTGTTATTTTCCCTAAAGAGATAAAAGAGTGGCTTTGCTCATTATTTCTTATTTTTGGAGCAAGATATTGCTGGGTTGTGTTATTGAGTCATTATTTTGTCTCTACTTCCTTTTCAAAAACCATAATTCCACAATATAAATTTTTAGTCTTAGCTTCTTATTACCAAGCTAATATTCTAGAATTGTGCTTCCTTTGCTCAACCTTGCTCACTGAATAAAAAAATTTAATCCCATAATTTCATTTTTCCTTCTTAGCTTCCAAAGTCCACAAAATACCACACGTCAAAAATTGGACTTTCTTAGCTTGTCATCCACATATGTTTCTTTAATCAAATTATATTTTCAAATGTGTTTGTTTGATCAAGATATATTTGCAAATGAGAGTTGATCAATTGGACATCTATTCTCCTCATATTACCCAAGAATTATTTTATATGTTTATAGATTATATTTTCTCTCTATACTCATGTATAGATTGTTGAACATGTAATCTTACAACATTGATACCACCTGTGGTAGAGATAGTAAAGACCATGCCTACTAGTCCACAAGTAGAAAATTTAATCTCTTTCGAGATAACCAATACAAAAAATACAACAAGAGTTAGGAACGACCACATCTTCCACTATATAAAGAGAGTGGAAAATGCAAAAAGAGATCATTTTATCTTGCTATACATGATATTAGGTAACCATTTACTAGTAGGATAGAGACTAATAATAAAGAGTAAGGTATGGATATTCTCATAATTTCTAGGTTTCAATAAGACTAGGCTTTCCAAGATAGTATATTGGAAAGCTTACATAGTGAGACAATTGCAAGTTGCAATAACACTAGATTTGGTCATAACAAAAATAAAGCCTGAAAACTTGGTCTACCATCAAGTTCACTCAAAAATAATCACCAAACTATCTCTTATGAGGAAGAAGGTGCAATGGACTGGATTGAGGAGAGTGCAAGAATTTCAACTATGTACGGAAGGAAAGGATTTCCATGGTATATAGGCTTAGTGGATTGTACTTTGTTTCCCTTGTATAGAGGCCCACTATTGATGGAGAAGTTTCCTTCACAAGGAAGAGCACTTATTCTATAAATGGTCAGGTGGTATTTGATGAAAAGTGTAGAATCATTCACCTTTTTGTAGGTAAAAGATCTTCCACATAAAGATTTCTTGCCTTGAATAAATAAATTTCCCGCCTCAAAATGTCATTGCTTGTTGAACTTTAATGGAGTAGTAATTGAAACCCCTTACTTCTTTTACATGTAAACATACAACTTTTATGGGGGCCACTATACTTCCATAATTTTCTTGTAAATTTGGAATTTCAATTCCCTACTATGATACTCCCATGAGGGTATTTTTATAAACAATGGTTTACCTCATCTTTTATAGAGTAGATCACACAAGCAGTATGCTTATAATGCTTTGCAAAAGCATTGCTCCGTCTACTCAAGAAGAAAATATAAGCTCATTGTTTCTACACAAAGTAAAGCTTCCACTCTTCACTTGGTGCTCTATGTTGCTTCTAGTTTGTATTGGCTACACACACAACAACAGTATTTGTCTTGAAATGCACAAATTCTTCATCTTAAACTGTAGTTTTAGCACATGGATTTGTGTACATATATTGAGTCAAGAAAAAGACCAAGACTTCCATTCCAAGACCCAGACCAAGACTTATGGAGTATTGTTAGTCCCATGTTAAGATTTATAGCATCTATGACTTCTACTTTTGTTTCTTCTTGTTACTCTTGTTAGTGTCTTGAATTAGACTTGAATTGAGGGCTTAAGATTTAAGGTTGAGTTCTAAATTCCAAAATCCTAGGATATTTTTATGATTTTATGATTATATAATTATATTATATTATATTTTTATATTTAAATATTTTATTTTATTTTATGTTAGAGGTATAAAGTATCTAAGATTTATGGAATACATTTGTTCCATTATATTTACATGTATATATATACTAGACGGCTATTGATATTGTAGTAATTTTTTTTGGAATCTATTTCAACTAAAGATAAGCTTTGAAAATTTTAATTATAGTGAGCTCGAGTGATTCTAATATTTATTATTTCTCTACTTTATTCCATTTGGAATCTTAGGAATTATCTAGCATTCCTTTTTTATAGTATATTAGCTTCTACATTTTATATAATTTTTCTCGATATATATACTGATTATATTCAGTTTAACATCTTTATATATAAAATACATTAACGACGGATATTCAAGTGTAGAACTCAAATGTCCCATTCTAGAACTCAAGCGTTAGATAATGGACCTTGATCACACACACAATAAGTCAAACATCCAATGTTGAATCTGTTCATTGAGACACGATTTTAAGAGATGGATGATACAAAAGTCAATGGTTTATTATGTGTTAGACAGAGTAACTTTTCAAGCCATATTGGAGTATTGGGAAATTTGGCGATAAAACAGATCAAATTTTCAGGCTGATTTCCGTCATAGTGGTGAAGTGCGTCAAAGAGTCGGAAAGTGTGTTAAATTACTACACAAGCTATTGAGCACTACTTTTTATTATGAACCCACACTTGTTGTAATAGAGTTCAATCTCATGTTGAAAAACTGTCAAGAGCACAATTGATTGATCTCGTATGCTTGAACTCTGGAAACGACTCTCAAGGTAAAGATACAATTAGAAGAATGAGATGTTGTTAGTAGTCCAGTTTGCTTGAGTTTAGATATGAACTGAACTCAATAACTAAAAAGCATGTCACAATAAGACTTATCTGCATACATATAAGCATATGATCCTTTCCAAATTTAACCAAGAGGCACCTACCTACCTGTCTTGACAAGTTGACCACCGAGGATAACCAAAAATTTATATCTCCCCTATAGATGCCACCTAATATGTATAATCTTCAATCCTTCAAATATAAAGAAATCTGCTTAGAATATCAGAGTAGAAAATTGATAAAGATAAGAAGAAAAGATTTAAATGATTCTCCTTTCTAACGCTGCTGCTTTTGATAAACATGCAGAGTTGCTGAAGCTAACATAGTGTGACAAAAAACCTTGGCAAGTCAATTCTTCAAAGGAAAGTGAATTATCCTATGCCTTTTCGTAGGGAAATTGAATTGTCATATGAGGAGGATTTTCCTTGTTTGGGTTTTATGGAGGACGACCATGAAACCTTGTACCATGTAGAAGGGATATTCACTTTGTTGAAAGTGAGAAGAATGGTGCATCATAATGGTGCTGGTTGACAAAGGTCCATAGCTAACCAAGGTAGGAGATCATGGGTACAAAGTTCTTTGGGGAGCGGCACATGAGATGAGACAGAGAGAGGTAGGATTTCTAAACTTCTCCACAAGCAAAGAGTGAAGGACAGCAAGCACCATTGCCCACAATGATTCTAATGCATGAGCACACAATTTTTATTAGTACTCCTTCATTCTCTTGTTTGGCTTGCATTTAGTCCCAAGCATAGAGAGAAAAGGTGACCGAGTAGGAAACAGAAAGGATGGGAAGACCCCATCAAGCCATACAAGGGAGAGACAAAAGAGGTAAAATAAGGCTAGGTCCCAATAGTATCAATATGAGAAATATACTCTACTACACCTAAGATATATGAGTAATGCAAGTTGTAAGGTCTACAAACTACTAGAGCACCCAAGAAGCATCACCTAGTGTGATTGCTCTCTTATGGATTGCACCAACCAATGCTCTTTCTAGAGCATTGGACACACGTTGTCTAAACTATGCTACAAAGAATGAGAGTGAGAGTGATACTCCTTAACATCTAATATGATAAGCTCTAGTGCACTCCCTAGCAAATGTATCAAACGCCATGTCCACTGCTCCATATAACTCCAAAGCTAGAGGAACAAAGAGGTGACCTTGTTGCATACACGTATACTTGGAGAGCTTACTTGCTGCTGCTTTGCTTGCCGCACATCCAAGGAGATGAATAATCACTCCTTCCAAAATCACATCACGTGTAGGGTCTATAACCACACCATCTTCCACTATCACCTAATCATTTTGGACCAAGTATAAGTCTACTCTGACATGTGTTGTCTACAAGCACACAAGCACTTCTTCCAAGCAAGGTATCCACTCTCTTGTGCCATAGTAAACACTATGGCCATGATGGCGTCATGGAGAGCTATCCTTTGTCCTCCAAAAGAACACTATGCCATATGGATTTAGTGTACAACCACACTCACAAGTGAGTAATGAAGATGCAAATGGGTGGACCAAACTTAGGAGGAACCTCATTGTTGAAGAGAAAGTAGATGGTGCAAGTCAAAATGCCATAATGGACAGTTGAGCTAGGATCCAAGAGCCTGCACACTTGCCAAAGCAAGAGCAAAGACGTGCTCCAATGGACCAAGGAATGGACCGGTCAACTCAGAGAGAATGGAGCAATGCTTACATTGTCACTCCATCAAAGAAAATTGCAAATGTTTTGTCCAATCTGACAAAAGTGAAGCAAAGGATGGAAGGATCTATGTGGATAGACTATCTCTCATTTCCCACAATAACATCCGTAAGAAAAGGATCCCTCCTCCACTTTGATCACATACGTCTCCAAAATTGGCCTATCAACAACAAAAAATTGGGAGGAAAGTAGGGGTGTTAAGAGAGCCTAACTACCTAAAATGATCTGTGTCTTCTTCTCCATAGATAATAGGTCTACCCCTCTGCACAAGATTTGAAGAGATATTTATGTACATGCCAAGTTCCTTGTCACACACTCAAATGTCCTTGGTCCAATGATATCACCAAAGACTCCCATAATTCTCTTATCAAAAGCTCTCAAACTCGATAGGAAGGTCAAGGAAAGGGAAATTATGCTAAGAAGGTAAGTTGATCAACAAGAAATGCTAGAAGAGAGTATACCAAATGCCACATATGAATCTCCTAGTAGAGGAAGGTCATTTACATGGAGAATATCCTCTACAAGGGCAATGTCTAAGAAGTGTGTGACAAAATCATTAGATCCTACTAGCACTCCAACTATATGTAGTCCATCAATAGATGTGATACATCCCTTTTGGAAGCTCAAGGTGGGAAAGATACTTGAAGGGGACCATGCTTTGCACTTTGACACCTTGACTCTCAAGCCTATAAGATGTAGCTCACTAGTCAAGTGATCAAAGGCCTACCTAATCTAATTTGCGGGGCAAAAATTTTGTGTATTGTTTGCCAAGGAGAGAAATATAAAACTTGGCATGACCAAAGTAGTAGATAAGAGAGCTCTAAAGTGAGCCATGGCAAATAAAGATCCCCCTAAAGGATCTCCTTGTCATATATCAACAACTGACTCCAAGATGGTGACTCTTTCATATGACCAACCATGCTTGTAGTAAAGGGAAGCAATAGAACTATATAATGACCGCACAAACGGAATAAGATGCACCAAGGATCCACCAGCCTCCCTAAACTCTTTAAAGATGGATGCATAAGAGATGTTATTAAAAGCATTCCTTAACATCCACCTATAGGACAACACACTCCAGATAGATATATAAGAGTGCCCTAATGCTTAGAGATATAGCCTCACACCCTCTAGGTGTAGCTACTCCAAACTTATGTGGACTAAGGTGTTGTAGGAAGTGAGAATGATGCTGAAGTATAATGGTGTGGCTAACCAAGCACAAAAAAATCTCTCCAATAGCAATGAATCTAATGTCCCAATGTCCTTCTCCATTGCAAGAAGTAGACTAGCACCTAACACCCGACTAATTGATCTATGAATATCTCTCCAAGTTATTGCTGCAACCACTTGAAATAGTTCAGTAAGTCCACTAGAATGATCATCTGCCCAAAAGTAATCTTCAAGATGCTCATATATAGTCCTTGAAACCCCTCTTGAATAGAGGCGAGGTGCAATGCACAAAGCTTGTGCAAAAAGTAACTTATCAACACATAAAAACTACTCAGGTTGATGATCTAAAACCTTTAATTGTACTCCCTCTCTGATCATAATATGTAATGAGCATAAGGATGAGATAGTCTAGTCAATTGAGCTAGCCATAGACAAATGATGTAGTGCTTATTTTGTTTTATTAAACTCTCCCACCTGACCCTATATCTATACTTTCATAATTGAGTGTACCTGACCCTATATCTATACTTTCATAATTGAGTGTACTCTATAATATCATTTGGCAAAATAAATGGTGTAGTGCTTGTGTTGTTTTATTAAACTCTCTTGCCACCCCAATGTTTACGACCTGACCCTATATCTATACTTTCATAATTGAGTGTACTCTATAATATCATTTGGCAAAATAAATGGTGTAGTGCTTGTGTTGCTTTATTAAACTCTCTTGCCACCCCAATGTTTACGTCCTCGTAATTGAATGTACTCTATAGTATCACTTGGCAAAACTTATCTCTTAAAATTTGCAATCCCAAATTTACTCCTCTTGTAAGGTAGCCCAATCCCCTCCTCAACACCGAACAAAATCTTGCAGCCAAGTATAGAGTATAGAGTGGACTTTGAGAGTTTGAATGCTGATCACTCAAGTACAAGTACGAACTCTTCCGCTCAATCGTCGCAGATATGTGAAACGTAAACCGGCGATGAGCAATATTACCTTGCACAACATCAAGGGTCACTATGCATGAAGCTCGTCTCGTCTTGTCTTTCGAGTCCTCTACGACTTGGGGGGTTTGTGCTAAACTTTCTTGTATCCCTAATATGCGAGCTTGGCTCTCTGCGATCACAATCCCATTTCCGTAGTAACAACTCAGTGATATAGCGGCATGCCTAAGCATTTCGATATGTATCCCTTCTATAAATGTTCAGTCGATGTCCGATTTCATTTAATGTTGTAGATCTGCGGTTCATAATGTCGTTGGGTTGGCCATCCGTAGCAAACGAGCCATGTCAAGGAACTTGTCTCAGCCTTGCCTAAATCGTCGTAGCTCACTTTCAATTGTCCGCCACAATCTGTCAACGGCTTTTCTATTTCCGTTGCAGACTGCTTAATTGCGTTTGGAAACAAACTGACAGGAGAATGCCGCTGGTATGAGTTGAACAGTTGCTCCGACTTGAGGTTAGGAACTTATGCGATCCATGTGTCAATCAATCAATTAACGTCTGGCCGCCACTGATTAATGGTGACCCACAGGGTCTCTATCTCGTTCAAACACTCAACGACATTGATTATGCCTGTCTTAACTTAGCTAGGCCTAGTGATTAGAATTCCGTAGGTCAAGTTCTGTAGAATCATCCTCTCCTCACCCCATGCAGTTCGCAACATAGACAGAAGGTTCGAATTATTCAAATTCGTGATCTGACACTCTAGCGCAGCAGAATTGCCTGTATGATTATGTATTTAGTCATGATTTTCAGATCTGCAATCCCAGTTGCACCGCAAGGTCGGATATTTAAGTCCCTTGCATTGTAGTAACTCAAATCCGGAGCATTTCCTGCGCCATTGGTATGACGCTGTTGCGATTGATGTAGAAAGCACTTCCTTTTAGGGTCATGCGCACCATCAACTTTTAAGTGTAAACAGAAAATAAGAATATAATTTCCTCATCACCCAATGTGGAGACATCGTGTAACTTTTTCATATTCTGCACACATATTTGGAATGTATGCCAAATGTTCACTCACTGGGCGTGCCAGAGACAGTGGGCAGTTTGCGAAGGTATATATTCTAGAAGCCTCTCAACATCATTTTGCAATAACTACTACGGATTCAAAGATATCTTTCGTGTAGTGGGATGAACATCTTTATCATGAACCTCGGATATGATTTATCGACTCTTTATGTGGACAAAGGCGCAATGCAAAAGGCATATCTTGCGGGATGAGAGGATGATTCTATTTCAGAGTTTTCAGACGTGAGTTTTGCCATTGAATCACCACGACGCCATTGAATCACCACGCTGTGTCCATTGAACTCTGCTTGCTAGCAATAAAACTGTTCTTTGACACTCTTGCTAAAAGCTCCATGGACTGAAATCAACAACGCACTGCAGGTTGGCATGGAAAAGTTTCAAATCAGAACCCTGGCCCTTCGTACCAATTGTGTTTCAAACATCGATTCAGTATTTTATTGTTTCAGTTATGTTTCACGGGAGTGTTGAGTGAACTGTCAGAGTTATATAGCAAGCACTTAAACCATCAGGAATCGTTTTCCAATCGCTTTGGAATTGATAAAACCTCAAAGTCGTCCCACAAAGGAAACCGACTCCTTACTGAATTGTTTTGACAAGCAGTTACTATCTGTTATCCGTTTCTCTATCACGCACCGCGTTTCAGTGCCTGTGTCGCATAGCAAATAGGCAGTTTGAAGGTAAAATGTGCAAAAGCCGACCTTAAATATTTTAAATTTTTATGATAAGATCGTCCAAAAAGTTAGCACCTAGAGCAAAGGCTTTTAAAATTTAATCTTAACGACTTCAGCTGTTTCACTTTTAGTAGCAGTGACTTGGCAGCTGCCCTCATCGCCCTCGACGACTGTATTTTAAGTTCTTGAAAGACAAGTCTCATATTTTCAGAGTACTGCCTAAGCTGTAACCTCAGAATGCGCAGAACTCAGTGAGCTACGTATACGCAGAAACCAAATTGTAGACATACAAAGCTAAGCTCTCCAATCTTCACCAATAGCATCTTGAGTTGTAATGCATCTCAAATAGGGTCTTGGAAGCTGCCCTACAGACTTGGTCGACACTTTAGCTTGGTTATAGGCTGAAAATGTCTGACTGCCACAGCATATGTTGCCTGCTACGGCTGAATTCCTAATGCGCAGAGCTGTAACTGCCATGGCATACGGTGCCTGCTACTTGTGAATTCTAAACTCAACTACCGATGTTCCTGTCTATCTTTATTGTAAGAGATATCCTAAGTTGCCCGAAAGAATCAGGGAGGCATGTGAATCTTTGGCAGTTTCTGAGTGCTCATTGAAATCAAATTGGTATCTCAACATGAAGACTCAGACTCTGCAGATTTTGCATTTGTCGAAAGTCGAGCATTTAAGGGATGTGAATTATCCAGAATATCAGACCGCGCTTAGATGTTAGACGTTAGGAGTCTAGCCTTCGCAGCTGCCATAGTGATTCCAAGAGACCCTTTAAGTTTTCACCATTCTTTATTGTCAACGAGCGTAATCTAGAGAGTCGTTTGAGTGATTCAAATATCGCTTTCGTCACAAGACACTAGTAATTCGTAAATTAGCGAGTGTCGAGAGTGAATCTGGACAACTCTTCCAGTGTCTCAAATCGGGTACACTGAACGATTTAAGCACAAGCAAATGTTGTTACAGTAGAGCATCAGGAACCTTCTCGAACATACTGAACCTGGATATTGACTCACTGGATCTCTTCAGTATGGTGGATTGTTTAAGGGGAATTGAGCCTCTGCTAATACTTTTGCACTCCACAACCTTCAACCTTGTCAACGATCCTGGCTGTCCCAAGGACTTGGTTAGTTTTGCCAGAGTTCCACCGATATTGTCAAGGTGTTTACACCTCCGAGTTGCCCTGGGGTTTCAGGATTTGCCTTCGCATTCTTTTGCATTAAAGTCATGTTTGGGACCCAAGATGTCGCAAGGACTTGGTTACGCGCACAAACAGATTCACCTGGCCGTTGAGTTGCCGAAAGGACTCCGACATTCACTCCACACTTGTGCAATCTACCCATGTGAATGACCGGGACTCCCACAAGGACTCAGGTAAACTGCCACAAGTCCTATAAACTATTTCCAATGTTTTAAGGGAGCTAAGTCGGCCTAAGAACATGGGGGTGCTGTTACAAAATCTTATGTTGAGCTTTTGCAGTGATCTAAGGGTCCCAAGTGACTCAGGTTAGTCCTCTATCTCCCCATATATTGGCAACTTACTCAACCCTGCTAGTGGAACGAGAGATTCGGGAACGAGTGCACATCAGAAGATGTGCACTACAAGGCGACCTAGGTTAATTCTGCGGTTTAATACATACGTCAAATAGATCTGACTAGTGTTAGACTTACTACTTAAGTCTAACACTCAGCAAGAACGATCATACCTACCTCGTCCGTAAAGATAGCCGTACCGAACTCTGTCAGCCCAAAAATTAGTAATAACCGACAAACTTCAAAGTCTTCACGAAGTCTTGTACTTTAATATCAACCAGCAATGTAAAGATCAAATAAATCCCTTCGTTAAGTTGAAATCGAGGTACGACGTTTGTTAGCATTCCCATTACCTTTGCTACGCGCTCCAATGCATAAGACGTATCTCGAGTTGATCCATTTGTACTGGTCGCTGATTGTAACGTGGCTATTTACTTAGCTTTAGAACACAATTGTCTTCTATAATATTTATATATGTATATATAAAAGAGGATATGTCGCCAGGGGATGATAGATGGACTTGATTTTGTGAGCAGAAATGGAAAACGGATAGATTCAATAAACGAAATTATTTCTAGGAAGTAAGAGGGGGATGGGAGACAATGGACGGAACTGTTTTTGTGGGCGGGACATCGACACGATGCACGGGGCTTACCTAGTCACCCCTTGCAACATGCCAAAAGGATTTCAAGATTCAATCTACCAGAAATTCAGAGGGTGCAAGTACAATATAAGGGACCAAATTTGTATGCGGACCCCATGAAGACAGAAAAGCAAAGTAACTGTGAGGGAGATTTTGTGATTCAACACAAAAAATGGTTCGAACACTCGTCACAACTAAGTTTCGAGAACTATGTTATAATCTGTATGGCATAGAGCGGGCATGTTTTGGTCATGAATTATACGTACTACTAGGATCCTGTAATTCTTGGACGAGAAGTATCAGTTGCTTCGAGACAATTAGTCTAGTTTACATGAGCTGTTGGAGATTTGTTATACAAATTGTTTAAGATTTGGAGGTCCTGGAATTGATTAAAAAAACCCGTTCATTATAGCACGGTTCTAAACCATTTAAGAGATGATGATATAGACAAAGGATCAATGTTTTAGAATGAGCTAGACACGTCTAGCTTCTCAACTTTGGAGCTTTGTTATACAAATTTGAAGATTTATTATACGAATCGTTTAAGATTTGGAAGTCCTGAAATTAATAGAGAATCCGTTCATATCATTTAAGAGCGGATGACATAGTAAAAGGATCACTAGCACTGAGTTAGACACGTTCAACTTGTCAAGCCAAGTTGCCAAGATAAACAAACGGAATTCGCAACCAAATTTCCGTGACGCACCATAGTGTAAGGGACTAAAAGTGCTGTGTCAAATTGCTGCACGGGCTGTTGGTCAATATAGACAAAATCATAGGCATCCAGACATCTAAAATAAAGTGAAATTGAATTCTGGATCATCGAATCCCCATGAAAATCTGATGTGTTATAACTCGTTGTATACATAAAAAGCAGTCTTTACTAAATCTTGTACACTTTTCACCACTTATTACTGGACATTAGGAAATGTACATATAATTATGCTTTTAAAGGAAATTGCTGTAAGAAAGATGTCATCCTCTGATTTTTATACTAGTGCTTAAGTTCCGACCCGATCAGAACTCAGTGAGATCCTTCAGAAACCAAATTATTTAGACACTCAAAGCTAAGCTCTCCCAATCTTCAGATAAGATCATTTTGAATTGTTATGCATCTCGTAGACCGTCTTTGACGCTGCTCAACAGACTTGGATAAACTTGGTTATTGGTTGATAACTTTTTCGCACGTACATGTTTCGCCGATGGAATAGTAGTCTTCAGAAGCCTTCTGACTGGATTCTATGAATGTTTTCGACGTCGTAGATGCAGCACGACATCAGGGCGATGCTCTGGGGTCTTAGCCCCCGTTTTACCCTTTGTTTCCTTATACGGCTTGATGGGTCTTGCCATCCTCTTTCGTATCGCGCGTGTCGTAGCTTCTACGTATCTGTTAATAACACGACCAAACTATTCCATCTTTAGTGTGAGAGATATTCCCAAGCTGCCTGAAAGAATCGAGCAGACCTGTGAACCTTGCTCAGTTTTGCATCTACAAATTCCTCCACTTCCCAGAATTTGGTATTCGCTCAAACCTGGTACAATCCTTGATCTCAACAGAGGATCTAAATGACATTGACAGACTTATTTGATTTCACATCTCTCAAAACTCAACTATCTAAGGGATCTGATTTGTCCCGACAGCACCATATCAAACCTGCGCTGTTCATCTCTACACTCCCCGATGAACAAGGACACTAGCCTCGGCAGTTGCCCGAGTGATTCCAAGAGACCTTCGAAGTTCTCAGCTTTATGTATTGTCAAACTGATCAATCTAGGGAGTCGTTTTAGTGATTCGAACGTCAGTTTTTTGACATCACATGTTTTAGATCCACTTATTGATAATTCTACTAAATTCGTGAGAGGCATTAGTGACTCCGGAAAACCCTCGAAGTGTCTAAAATCGGGTGCAATCAGCGGTGTAAGCATAACCAGATGGTGTAGAGCTTGAGATACCTTGTCGAACATCTCGCTCTTGGATATTGCAGACTCCGCAGTGTGGTGAATCTTTTCAGGGAAATCGGGACTCCGCTAATATTAGTGCATTCCTCCACCACCAACGTCCCAACGATTCAAGCTGTCCAGTAGTTTCTCCAAAGTTCCACCAGTTATTGTCAAGGTTCTCAGGGCACTGAGTTGTTCTACGAACTCGGGCATTTCCTTCACATTTCTGCATTTCAAGTCCGTTAAGGACCTCAGGTGTCCCAAGGAGTCAGGTTGACTTAGAGGATTGACTCCCACCACTAACTTCCCCGATATATTAGTGATCCAAGGTTTACCGAAGATTCGGGTGAACTCGTAGGAACCATTCCACCTTCAATACGCAAGTATTCTCGAGCGCCCGACTGAATCCGGGATTTCGTTCAGATTTCTGCATCTTAATTCTGTTAGTGATCCAAGATGTCCTAAGGTCTAAGGTAGACTCAAAGGATGGCTCTCACCCCTAATTGAGAAAGACGTTAGGGGGCTGAGCCGCCCGAAGGACTCGGGTATTCCACTACGAGACTCCAGGGTAGACGCTTGATGCTGTCACAAGAGTCAAGGTTTAATTATGTAAGCTCTCTAAGTTCCCCTAAGGACTCGGGCAGACATTCGAGGTTTATACAGCGCCAGACACTCATTTTTGCTAGAGCTCTACACTGCCCAAGAGATTCGGGAAGAAATCTGAATCTGGGACACGAGTCAATGTGGATATTATAATGTTTGGAAGCTTGAAACGCGGTCGAGTTCTGCTGACCTCATCCTTGCCCCAGGTCCTCCGAGCGCTCACATTCTCGAATATTTAGATTTGTCAGCATTCGAATCTCAAATATATTCCCTGAGAATGTGGTCAAGTTTGGGACTTTGAACAAATACAACGTTTCGAGAGACCGCAATGATCACATTGAATCTGGCAGCATCTTCACAGCACGGAGTTCCCGTAGAGGGAGCTCCTCATGGCTGTCCAGGTGCCGAAACCTGGACAGCATAGATTCGCATAGGGACTCCAAGATTGAGCAGCACATTATCTGCAGTTTCTTCAGGTGCTTCAGCTCGCCAAAACCTTCAGGCAGAGACTTCAGATCAGAGCAGTCGTTCATGCACAGTGTTTCGAGGAATCTCTTTCTCCTAAAGCTGTTGCAATCCCATCAAAGAAGGAAGATTTTTCAGAGTTAAACTCGTGAGAGCATCACGATGAAAGGACCCTTGTGGCACCGTCGCAACTGGGTTTGGAATTGGCCATCCCTTCAAAGCTGAACAACGTATTATCGTTAGGGTCTTCAACTCTCGGAATTGCAGAAATGAAGTCGGTAGTTCCTCGAGTTGTGCACATTGAAGATGTAATCTCTAAACTTGGAAGAAGATAAAATTTGTCGGTCAGTCTTTGAAATATTCGAGCCATCAAGGCGGAGAATCTTCAGATTCTTCAGCTCGTGTATGTTCTCAGGGAGTCTTACATAATCGCACTTTTCCAAGAGGAGAATAGCCAGTTGATGGAGCGCCCCTACATCTTTGTCTCAAATTGGCCACTCTTCCACAACCTTCAAATGTGACCATCGTTCCAGGGGTCGTTTGGAACAATGGACCATGTGTAGCAGAGTCAGACCAGACGGAAATCGGCCGAGTATGATTCGATTCAGTTATGTTGATCTTTGACATTCTCAACAAGCGTTATCTTGCCAATTCATGGGAAGTACCCCACGGTAAACCTTGAGCCTTCCCTTCACTGATAGCAGTATCAGAGGATGCCCCTCTCGGTTTCAGCCCAACGGATTGTACCTCGAGCTTCGAATTGGTGATGACTGTTCCCCTCTGTACACAAGAAAAATTAAACAAGTATAGATTCCAAATCCAAATTGGTATCACTTAAACCAAAATCATACGAGTTAATAATACGTATGTTCAGACAGTTCATTGAAATGCACAAATTGGATGACCAGACTATTTCGGCATTCACCTTGCACATGGTCAAGAGACGCTCGGCATCTTCTTGCTTCCAAAATGCCCTGCAATTCTCTTGTGCGCGGCGGCTGGAAATGGTCCCCATGTCCCTCAGCTGCGCGTGTATGTACACTATCAAGTCTTGTCCCTCCATTAGCGTCATCACCATTGTGTGTGATGATGCGGATAAGTAATCTATTCACCAAATTCTGCAATTCCACCTGCACCGTTATTCCATACGCCGTTGGTCTCCATGTTGCCATGAACACTTCCAGATCATATTGGTTTTCCCTTGGACCATCCTTCTCAAACGAGGCCAAGTCAACAAACACCTCTTGTTCCGGCTTCCCTAGATCGTCGTAGCTCACTCTCAATTTCCCCAACAATTTGTCATTTGTGACCCCGTCCTGAGATTCTGCTTTGCGCATCTTATCAAGCGTACCCTCCCATTTTGCCAATCTATGCTCATTGCGTAAGTAGCTTCCTCACCTCCACCGTAAGAGGTAATCCATCGCACTTTCCCAGTATTTCTTCCACTAACTTTGGATGAATTGTGCATACCTGAAGACTATTCAGATAAGCTTAAATTGAAGTTCTGTAAGCTTTCATCGCGTCACCTCTATTCAGATAAGCTTAAATTGAAGTTATGTAAGCTTTCAGCGCGTCACCTCCATCCATGACACTGAAGTAATTAATGTCTAAAATGTGAGGTGACGGTTTGACTCCACCTTGGGTGGACACAAATGCATCACATGGTCTACATAAACTTCAGAACTGTCACAACAACGCTTGTGCCAAATATTGGCAATACACCGACCGTATCATCAACGACTTCGCTAGAGTTCTCCAGATCTTCTAGGTCCCTACAAATGGCATCTTGCAGTTCATATACCATACATCCTTAAACGTTCATCAGTAATTAATTACTGTTGATATGAAGATATACGTACCTTTGTAGCCAGCGCAAAAGACTCATACGCACCTCTTCCATGCATATGGTGTGGAGAAAATTATTGACGTTGCAAGCTCATCGACTGTCGATGCTTAGGCCTACAAATGGTAAAGTAATCTTCTCCAGGAATAGTAGACAAGCATTCTAGATCGATGTCATATGTCGCTGAGTGATCATATACGCTTCTTCCGTCACGAGTGCAGTACGAAGCTTTTTAGGAAATCGCGTAAACCATAAAAGAACGCACAGCACACTGTGAATTAGGTTCGAGCCAACGAACTATGATCCATCCCAGCAGCATCCACTCACTTCACCCATTTTAGTAGCATGTATCCATCTGAGCGCAAATTTTGTATAAGTATGTGAAATAAAAGATTCTTGAAACCTCTTGAATCGTGCAATCAATATTGAAGAAAGTTGGTCAAAATACATACTGGACAAGGCCGCCGTTATATCGGTTTCATTGGCTTCACAAACACCAGCTGCTTTCCACTCGCGTTGTCGGCGCAATGCCGCAAATTAGTTTATTCTGCAAGCGTCTGAATTAAGTAGCTCCCACCATTCAACCAAGACACCTTTCCCCTCCGATTCTCCTCTCTGAAATATTGGGGATCCTGAATGAGCCGTGGAGTAGAAGAACACTCCTCTGAGATTGCTCAAAAAGCGTGAGTAGGGATATTGGTGTATATAGATGTGCTTCTTCCTACTAGTTGCAAATTGATCAGTTGTCAAGCAGAGAGCTTTAGTACCAAAACATTGACCAATCAGTACAACTGGGCAATTTTTCCCTACATTTGCATGCTGGATGAGAGATTGAGCCAAGTTCTCTCCAATCTTATACATGTCTATCCTCCCCTTCTTAAACGTTCTAACGATACTCGCATCGTATGAAACTGCACGAACCCGAGTATGCTTCGGCAAGCAGAGAGTACAGCGAACACGTAGGGTCTTCCTTTCGCCTCTAAGTTGATGGTAAGCGTCTTCTCTTTCTTCAAGGTTAAAACCATGTAAAGAACAATCTCCAAGTTGACTGGTCCTTTTTCAGGAACTAGAGCTCATACACCTCGTCACTTAGCTACAAAACACAAAATCCAAAGAAGAAGAATCACTGATATGCATGCAATATATGCAAGTACACATAATGGTTGCCGCCAATGAAAGGTTGGAGACGACGTGTACTATCTCAATCTCTCATTTCCATTCAGCTGTAATTCTCAGTCGGTATTGAAGATGGCATGAAGAGGGTATCAAACATGTACCACAAACATGGCACTACGAAGTTTAGCACATAGATTCAGTGAGACATAGAAGTACAAAAGTTTTCACGACTGTATGCAAATAGAGTATTCGGGCATGAGTTGTTGATTAGCTAGATTGCAAATAGATTTTTCTGGACATTTCTTGCAAATGGATGAGGTTGCTTGAGAGATTGAGTCCAACCACCTTCAATCTGTCATTCAGATACAGGGAAGAAAAAGAGTGGTTTGATTAAAGAGTGGAATCAAGGCCTACGGCTATGATGTTATTGAGTTTTGAGAAGGAAAAGTACCCGTTTGCATCTTGCCCTTGTTTCTACATTGCCAAACCACACTGTGCTGGACTCTGCATGCGTACTTGAGGTCGCCATAATCGAGAATAAGAGCCACACGTTTGCCTTCGAACCAAAATAGCATCGCAAGCGAAGACGTGCACCTCGCGTTGCTGAATACTACACGTCTCGAACTCCTGCGCACTACCTAGACTCCAAGGCTCTTCTATCTCTACAACTTAGGAACTAAAGGCTCTCTCACCGGGGAAGCGTCGAAGGAACCACATCATAGATAGAACCCGCAACAAGTTTCCATTCAATCCAGAATAGCATCTTAAACGAAATTCATCCATCTCTCGTTGCTGATCGACGTCACGTCTCCAACTTCTTTGCTGTGCCTAGACTGCGAGCCTTCTATCTCTCACACAAAAACTAAAGGCTCCCTCACCCGAGAAGTGTTGAAGGAACTAAAGATGTACAGACACTTCAACATTCTGTTCTTATTACTACTCCTCTCTCTAGAAGTGCACATCCTTGCCTCGCAACAAAAATATCCTGGTCCCCCGAGCTCTCCCTAAAAAGATTAAACTGCACGCATTGGAGGAAACCAGTTCAACAACCATTGAAATTGCGTACTTGTGTAAAGTAGTAAACTATCACTAAGTATTCCAGAAAGACTCGCAAGTCAAAAGTCTTAAAAGCGAGTTGAGAAGACGAGATGAATTAGGTACAGTCGAAAGAACGTTAACGTCATCTGGTACTACGTAGGTGGGTACCACATCCCAATTGGCACCGTCCGATTTTAGTCGTGCAAAGGCGGGGGGATTATGTAGATTACCATTTTTGTAAATCACTGAAATCAATAAACTTATAATTTTTTCACTGTAATTTATTATTTAACAAATATGATTAAATAGTACAAAAATTTTATATTGGAAAAATAAGTAATCAAAATAGCCATTCATAAAATGTATGGAGAATTTCTAATCTTTTATTATTTAATAAATATTATTAAATAGTAAAAAAACTTATATTAAAAAAATAAGTAATCAAAATGGCCATTCACAAAATGTATGGATAATTTCTAATCTTGTATGTGAATTTTTGGCTCATCGGGCAAAAATATCAGCTCAAAATAGGTAACCTAAAGATACCTCAACTGGGTCGGAAAGTCATAGGATCTAGTATGCTAGGGTGACTCAATAAATCATTCACCCAGCATATATAAGAACCTTTCCCAGTGGCAGAGGCCAACTAAACTTAGTTGTTTCCACCTTTATCGGGCTCGTGCAGTGATTCCCTTTAAGATTAGGGAAGTTTATATGCCTTTATGTTATTAGCACGAGGGTCACAAGCAGTGGCGATATGAGGGAACCAGATATCTGCACCAGCCAGCGTCTATTTATATGGAAGTATGTAAGCTTTTGTCCATGTAATATGTCCATTTATACGAAGTGTGCTTGGCACACAATGCATGCCCATGGTCTTATTAAGATGTTAATGATAATGCTAATCAATGGAGGGATCTGATTTGGAGCTTAAAGACCTGCTTTAGTAGTTCCTAGATGAGATGCCAGTTCTGGCATGGACTCAGCCTCTCTTTCCTCTTTAATCCATTCTCCTATTCTCAAATTTTTTGCTCATCTGAGTATATTATTCTGATCACTATTCTAGAATCTGGGTTCAAAGTTGACCCCGGCATTGATCTAGTAATTCTCTCCTTTTCTCAAATTTTAATTTCTTCCAAAAGATAATATATCTTTCTCTCCTTCCTCCTTTCTCCCTTACTGAAAGTTACAAATGGGTAAATGATTTACGTACTTCTGTTTACACTCTGGAGTGTTCGGAGATGCTTTACGGCAGTACACTGAGTATAATTCCTTATTTACTAAGGTATGGTAGAAAATTTAACAGGAACAAATCAAAGTAATTTTATGGTGCAGGTGAAAATCTGAATAAAATGGGATCGAAACTTGCAACTGCCTTTGTAACTTCGCTAACATTTTGAGATCCTTAAAATAGAATCCACTCTCTCGATAATATATATTCATGAACTGACTAGTCTACTTGATTTAAGCACTTTTGACATTGCTGAAACCTCAGCTTGACTTGATTCATTGTTTGATAATTCCACTTGGATGCCCATATCTTTCTGTTGGTGTAAAACAGCATTCGTTGCCTGCAATGCATTTGCAACGCTATGCAGCAAAACATTGAATGAAAACTTAGTATTGTATTGAGTTGCTATAATTTAATCTTTAATGGGCATAGAGAGAAACATACTCGTCTCATTGAGGTACAATATTTGATTACTATCAATAATCATTTAATGATATCAATAACAGTCCATTAGTAATTAGAGATACTAATAATCTATAGAAACATTCATATGAAATATTAATCATTCCCACCTAATGATACTTGGAAAGTGATACCATTTGAAATTTCACCTCGATATAAACTTTTGGCTTGAGAGTTGGGAGATATCTAACCTTCCTCAAGAGGAGCCACTGAGGATCTCATTTGGCCAAAATCAAGGTTTTGTTCTGAATTCAGGTTAACAACTCACTTAATTTCAGATTTAGCTAAGGCTGAATCTGAAGTTCAGGGTGAGCGAAGTTTGCTAGGGCTGAAGTAATGTAACAATTCCACTCATCGTTGGTGTGGCAAGTTTAGGTTTAAAATATTTTAGTTCAGTGATAATTGGAAAATA
Organism: Lunularia cruciata; assembly: GCA_948567375.1. Classification (NCBI taxonomy): domain Eukaryota; kingdom Viridiplantae; phylum Streptophyta; class Marchantiopsida; order Lunulariales; family Lunulariaceae; genus Lunularia; species Lunularia cruciata. The sequence continues at coordinate 9,466,162 of OX419762.1, read as the reverse complement.
TAATAGATAGATAATTATAAAAAATTTGTAAATATGGCTCAAGAGGATCGGTAACTAAACTAAATAATACTTGAAACTTTCAGTAGCCTTACGGACATCACTTTACCGTCAACATATTCGCTAGCGTTTGATAGTAGTTAATGCAGCTTCGAGAGGCGGAGGTTGCCATGGTCATGTGAACTAAAACATTTTTTTGTAAATTAAAAGTTTTGACAGTATTCAGTCTCATGTATTTATTTTCTTTATTTATTTATTTTTATTTACATATTTATATATATAAGGTGCATTGATTTTTTTTATTTTTTAGAAAACTTGACCAAAATTTTAGAATATAAATTCTAAAATTTTCAAATATACATATCTATTTATATTTATATTTATATTTACATATAAATTTTTATATATCAAAAAAATTTCATTCATTCAATTATCATATTGAAGAGTCAATTCTAAAAGTAAAAAATAATTTTTTAGGAATCTAATTTTAACGATGATTATCATTCATATGTTCTAGTTTGAATATTAACAATGTTAAGTATAATAATTTACTAAATTGACTATAATACATTATGTGTGGGACTCAATATAATATAAATTTCAAGTAACCATAAGAAACATCTTTGATTACGATAGATGTCTATACATAATTTTTGAGTGCATGCGATAAAAGTTTTGAAATGTTTAAATAATATTTTCAAAAGACATGGGGGTAATTTCTAAGATTCTATGAGATTCACATTAGCGCATTCCAGAACATCAGCACCTGACTTGGCAATAGAATACTCAGATAACGGGACCTGAGCAGAGAATATATAAGTAGAATCAAATTAAAGATGAGGAGAAGAACCACTTACATAACAATTTAATGACTATGTTTCATTGGTTGGTCTTGCCTTCCATTGTAAAAGTTAATTGATTATAATAATTACAAATTAGAATTGAGTATGATCCATAGTAAATACTAATTGGAAGTATAAGCTCAAATAAAAGTCCATAATATATAGGAATATAGAGGATATGCACCGGGTACGAGGATCCTAAGAGCTAGCACGATAAATTCATATGTACAAATATAATTCTAACTCTATACAAAGGTACTAGTCTGAGATTTTTACTTCACTACTATACTATGACAGTGAACAAATTTTATTTTGAGTAACTCTGAAAATTTGATAAATCTTAAAATTCAAGTTAAATCTAGAGCTTTGGTTTTACTAAAACTCCCAAATTTTTGTATTTCTGATAATAATATCAATTACTTAATATTAATAAATAAGGAAATTTTATTATCCTAAAATTTGGGATCCTATATATAAAGGCTTAATTTAAGTGTCCATTATTTTCAAGTATTTGCTACATATAGGTCAAAATAAATACTAAACAACCATTAACTATAATAGTCAGTGATTGACCACCAAAAATTGAAAGAGATATTCCAATTCTATAGTTTATCATGAAATTTTACTAGTTTCTGGAAAAGTAATTTGTATTTCAAACATTAAGATGATCGTATACACAACATAAACTAAACTCAAATATATTGATAAATTTTGAAATGATAAAATATCCTAACTTACATATGATATCATGGAATGAAACTTAAAATGAAATCATACTGTTTTGTCCATTATTTAGTCTTTTATATACTCCTCTTTCAATCTTGATTTCCTCCATATACTAAATAGTATTTTAATATTTAGAAATTAAAATATATATTATTAAATTTATTTTTATTCATTTTCTAAATTTGATTGTAACATCATATTAGATCCACATGAGATATAAGAGTACAGAATTGATTCAGCCCGTCCTGATAATAATTTTATTCTTACTTTATAATAATGTTAATAATTATCGTATAAAGTTCTTCCCAGGAGTTCAGAAAGAAGGCACCAAAGAATTTAAAACAAATTTTAAATATATGAGATCCAAAAATTAATTATGTAAAATAATTAGTTTACTTTAATTTAAATTATATATGAAATAATGCAACATATATTTTCAATTTAAAAATTTATGAATTTTAAGAGCTCAGAATAACCTATAGTATAATTTATGATCAAAATACAACTCTTGAACAGTAGATGCAAATGGACGACAGGAGTCCCCGGCGGACAGAAGCGTATGTTGTAGAATACGGTGGAAAGTGGAAAGAGCACAAATTCCCATGCGCAACTACGTAGCTTTTGTGTGTACTTGGACGTAAAATGTATGTGTAAATTTAGTAGACCTTCTACTGGATGTACGCTCATCGCCCACATATTTATAAATTCGAAATACATGAATATCTGTGGTCTATAATGTCACTTTGATCGATGCAGCGGAAAAGGAAAACCTTAGAAGGTCGTTTCTAAGAAAAGCCTTCTTTTTTCATCCTCGTAAGTAAGAGAAGAGGGCCAAAAGGCAAACATACATAAACTCCTGAGTATGGGTTGTCAACTATTTTAGTCAACTATTTTAGCAGATGTCACAGCTTGAGTTGTTGCATTATGTCACTTTCTCCTATGCTGAGGCAGGAGGAGAAAATAATAGTCGCACGCTTAATATCTTCGTTGCAAAACAAGGCGCCACCACTGGTGTTTGATAAGACTTGGGCCCTTGGAGCACTTAAGGTCAAAGGAAAGTGAGGTTTAATTCCAAAAGAGTACGACATATACACAGTACATATGTTATCCACGATTTTGTATTTCATTCATAAATACGGACATTAGGTGTACCACATTTGGTACAATACACAGAATACAACGACATGCCATGTGAGTATAAATTGTAATCATCCTCTAGTATTTTGGTCTGCATTATAATCTGTGTTCGGCTAAAGAAAGTTGACTGCAAAATTTCAGTCACCGACCATGGAGCTTCTCGGAAATGAGACCTGAATAGCTGTGTATATCCACCGAAAATAAATATCATGTAAAAGTAATCTCATGTTTGTTCAGATTTTTGTTGTAATAAGTTTTAGTAATATGACATCACTCACTAGATATAGCATTTAAAAGTTGCATATAAGTTCATAAAACTAGATCACTCACATAATATATATCCTTTATTATAATAAATATCTGAATAATATTTTTTAATTCATGTATGATAACAATTATATTATTATTTCCAGAAAAATATTTGATAAAGCTGAAGATTCATAAGAGACACTAACTAATTGTAATCATCCTCTATAAATAAGTAGTAGTGCGATGAAAACCGGGGAAGACTCATTAGGGGTTTTCATAATCGGGTTTCGACTTCTGTAAGATTTCTGTTTACGGGAGATCCCATAATCTGGTACGTGGTGCATAAGAGGGACGTATGAGTTTTAAATTTTCATAACTGTAAAAGATTTTGTGTGGGTCATGAAAAGCATGTCCCGTAATTTGTAAATAGTTACTGGAATCACGGGTGTATAATAAAACTTAATAACAGGAGTACTCGCAAAAATTGATAGACATATGTGAAATAATCAAAACTCTAAAAGTTTATGCCCGTGTTCATTAACGAGTCCGATTTGGTTTACGAGACCCCGCTAATAAATCTACCGGAACCTTACGGGAACGCCTAATTCCCGTCAAATTCAAAGCTGAAACCCCTTATTGTTATCCCGAAAACTCATTCGATGAGGTTGAGACTAACATATATCGGATGCGATAACCATTATATCCAATACAGTAAACACGAGCTGGAGTCTATTTGGTTGGAGAGTAAACTGCGACGTAATGCTCCTGATCACCATGGTATTCAACATGGTGATCTGAAGAGATTGTAGCACTCTGATGATATGAGGTGCAGATCCTCATCCGCAGATTGAGTAGAAAGCTGAGATTGTGGAAAGTTGCAATGAAGAATAAAAGTCTGGAACTTGATGCGTTTAGAAGCTAGTGCCCGTTTACGTTACGAACCGGTTGGCTTCTAGTTCTCGCAGGTAAACCTTCAGAAATCTGAAGTATACACCAGACAACTTTGCTTGTCGTTCCCCAAAGTTTGTATCAGTAAATTCCAAGTGCAATGTGGATATTGCGACTCGTTCGAGAGTCATACATTGCTGTTCGTGCCAAATCATTTCCTGGACCAAATGTATCTTAGATTTTATCTACAGGATGGGGTACACTTTATGTGGTAATTGCTATTAATTTGAACATTTCCTTGGTGGGAAATCTACTTGATAAACGAAGAAAATGGGAAGGGATATCTTGGAATCCGCTGATCAGATATGGAAATTACAAAGCTGAGTACAAGAAACTACCCTCAAAATATGATCGAACGGTCATGCACATCTGAAAGCAACTAGTTATGAGATCAAACTGGGGTGAAAATAGTTCAGGTGAATAGCGTGATCATGATGAACAATGACTGATTATTAGGGAGTACAAATACTTGGAATATAAAATGGCAAATGTGAAATTTTTGTGAATTTTAGAAGAGTAGAAGGCAGAATCTAAAATTGGAGTTTAAATCGGTGAAAAGCGAATTCCACAACCAAATTTTGCAATATTGACTTTGACAGTTTGCATACAGAAGGTAAAATTGATAATTTTGCATATATAATGTAAAATTAGACAATTTTACATACCGACTAGAGCATGTCACCATTTAACTTGATACTCATCTTATCTGACTGATCCCGTAAGAACTCAAAATATTTATTCACACGCAGGTGATTCAATGTTAAACCTATTTAAATGTAAATTATCACTGAAAAACGAAATTAAATGTGGATTATCAATGGAAAACGGAATTCTGCACTGTTTGTGGAATATTTAATGCATTACAAAAAGACGGGTTCCGCTGCGGAATGCGGAATTCCGACCATTTGGTACTCCGTACCAAATACTCCGTACTGATTATGAAGTCTCTATCGCTTACTACATGTACAAATGAGTGAGACTCATGACATGACATATCGTGTAAAGTGAAAGGCGATCGCGTAAGAAAAATGAAGGAGGGGGAAAACCCATCAAACCGTACAAGGGAGAGAAAAAAAGGTAACATGGGGCTAAGCCCCAGTAAAGGCTAAAAGGGGATTACTCCACCTCTCTTCTTAGTTGAATACGCGTCTGGATACTACTGGAGCCTTCCGCGGTCGTTTCCCGACTCCTTTTATGGCCGATTTTTTAGATTTTCTCTTCCAAGACTACTTGACTGAAAGAAACATGTTATTGATTGTCTGCTGTCCAGACAATCCTGTGCTGTACATGTGTGGACATTTCATTTACTGAATCGTGGGATGCCTCTGTCGGATGAGTACTTGGCTACATGAACAGATGAGTGAATTGAGGGGCAAAGGGAACCTAGCAGTGGCACAATTATTTACCTCTACACCCTAAACTCTTCTCCCGTGTTAATTTAACTTACGAATATGATTACTTAACATAATAAATCATACTAATTTAATTTTTATACATTCTCATGTAGGTGATTAATATAATATAATGAATCATTACACTTTAATCAACAAATATATATATAATGGTGAAAAAGTCGATACAAAATACAAATAAAATATCCAACAACTTCATAGAGTATGCAGAATTAGTATTTATCCAATTTTACCCAAATATTTCTCTTCACTTTTGAGTTTTTTTCATGTTCATTTCAAGCACTGGAATTATTTGTGTTAATTGAGGATGAGAGCTTGTTGCGGGAGGTCATAAGTTGGTCTTGTGGGCAGGGCCTGGACCCTACCATTACCTATGTGTTTACGGGAAGAAACAAAAGCAATGGCAACGGCTGATGCTCACGCTAGGTTTTTCAATTACTTCCCAAAGGCTCAGCCGGAAACTATCATGTAGAATGATACCTACATGTACTAAAATGTTTCAAGGGAGGAGAAAAAAAAAAGACAAGGAAGTAAAAACCTAGTATCACAAGTGGCTTTTGATGCGTGTTGGTGCATATATGAGTTAGAGATTAGAAAACTGCAGAGATACCGGCAATCAACACATGTAATCATTTACATGTAAATCACAAACCTGTGCTTAGGCTGGAGGTCCTAACTATCACTTGAAAGTACCACAAAATAGAGGAGGTGAAGGTAGAAGTCATGAAGCAGTATGATGAAAATTTATCCACATATACATTCAAAGAAATCTGATTAGGAAGGGTTACACATTCACCAATCAAGATGTGAATGATATGATTCATGCCAAGAACAAAAGGGAGTTGGAGTCTTCTGCCCGTCCTGAAGTTACTCCAGACTCTATGCAAGCTCCAGACTCTATGCAAGAATGTGATTGACCATAAGGGCCTTGCCAAGCCAAGGTCAAGAGAAATCACACATCTATTTATATTTCCCAAGCAATGTGAGGATCTTACCAAGTGCTTTAAGCAAGTCATCTTGATGGATTGCACTATAATACAAATAAAATTGGCATGGCACTCCTCCACATTGTTGGCTTCACAAATACATCTCATTCTTTTACCATCATATTATGTTTTATGGAAGGAGAGACAGAGGAAGATGAACACTTTGCCTTGTAAAAGCTTTCACATGCATACAAGAAAATTCTATATCTGCCACTGATATTGATTCTACATGTATTTTTATGTATAGTGAAGTGTACTCTACTTCTGTCCATCTCCTATGTAGATGGCATATTCTCTTTGCAAATCATTGACCTCAATTAGCTAGAGACCTCAATATCTTTACAAATTATTAACCTCAATTTGGGAAAAATGAGAAGCAATGGAGCAATGTTCTCACCAGCTGGAATAATCTGATTGGTGCTACCAAAAGCACAGAGGAATTTGATAAAAAAAAATGTGCCAATATGAAAGAATCACTAAACATAGATGATACAAACATTGGGGATTTTGTCAATGAAGATGATGGGAATGATATTACTAAAGCAATAAGGGGAAATGCAAGAAGATGGATACATGACAAACCGTTAGTCATTGATTACTTGGAAGAAAACAAAATTCCTTTACATGAGCAATTCAGAGCTCCATTGACCAATAATTGTAAGGACTGCAAATTTCCAATCTAGAAACAAGCTCAAGCATTGCACAACATGGAGAAACATGCATAAGATTTTATGTGGTTTGGCCAAGAATTTGCCTATGTCCACAACTACACTGATTTTGACATTAGTGTACTTTGTCACACATGTGACAATGAGCTAGTGAGACCAATGGGGAGCTTTGCTCCTAGACCCCCATTGGCGGCGCTGCCCCTAGACCTATGCTAGAGGGTGCAACCTCCCATGCCCTCACCCTAGACCAAATCTACAAAGCCTATTCAAGTATCATGAACTAAAGACTCCCATGAGACTCCACACTCAACAGTCTTATACTTGGAGTCTAGCATCATCTATCTACTTGATGATCTTTGTCTCTTGTAAATCTTCTAAACCTTGGTACACCTAAGTGATAGCACAAGTACATCATTCTTCTCATCAATCGACTCTAAAAGCCAATTGAAGCTATGCACTACTTAAGCTTCTCAATTGCAATTACCTTGGTGAACATATTTGCACGATTTTTAATTCTTATAATCTTCACCAAGGTCAAAACTCCACCATCTATCAACTCGCAAATGAAATGGTATCTTAGTTGAATAGGCTTTGTCCTAGCATGAAACATTGGATTCTCTATGAGGTTAATTTCACTCTAATTATCATTGTGAAGTACATGTCAACCTATTCTTTGCCTAATTCTACCATGAAGTTCTTCAACCAAATCATCTCCTTATTAGCCTCTAAGAAAGCCATGAACTTGGCTTTTATGGTGGAAAGCACAACACCACTTTATAGTTGAGACATCCAATTAATAGCTATACCACCCAAGGTAAGCATGTAACCTATGGTAATATTTCTACTATCCAAGTCTACATCTATGAAGCCCTTTAAAATGGCATTTTTCTGCTTGAAAAGAAGTGCTCTATCTAAAGTGTATTTCAATTAACATAAAAGTCACTTTATTGCTTCCTAATGCTCTTTCCTTGGATTTGACATGAATCTGCTCACAACTCCCATAGCATGAGCAATGTCTGTCTTAGTGCATACCATTGCATACATCAAATTGCCAAGTGCTGATGCATAAGTTACTCTACTCATGTATTATTTGTCTTCATTTTTCTTTGGTGATTGATTGCTCACTAGAAAGCTTGAAGTGACTTCCCAAGGGAGTGGTCCAAATTGTAGCATTTTGTAGAGAAAAAAAATCCAACAACCTATGAATGTACTTCTCTCAAGAAATGTCAAAGTACATATAGATCTGCTTTTGCTAACCTTCATCCCAAGTCTTTGTTGTGTAGGACCAAATCTTTCATCTCAAGAACATCACTTTAACTTGTTGATCTCCTTCATGTTGGACCCAACAACAAACATATCATTAACATAAAATAGCAAAATGATGTATGAATCAAAAAATGACTTATTATTGTAGCAACAATCCATCTTGCATCTAGTGTAACCATTGTCAGCCATAAAACCATCAAAATTTAAGTACCACTATCAAGGAACCTACTTCAAACCATAAAGACTCTTCTTCAACTTGCAAACCATATCTTTTCTATGATTGACTTGAGACTCCTTTGGTTGTGCAATAGAGTCATCCGCCATATTATCTCCTTGTAGAAATGTTGTTTTTAATCAAATTGCTCTAGATGCAAATCCTTGTCATCACAAGACCCAAGACCAGTTTGACTAAGTCATCTTAACTACAAGAGAGAAAATCTCATTGTAGTTTTTACCTCTTGTCTACTAAAAACATTTTACTACTAGTCTTGCCATGTATTTTTTGCTTCCATCATGTTATTCTTTGAACCTATACACTCATCTATTCTACAATGTCTTCTTTTCTTTTTGCAACTTAGTCAATCACAAAGTCTCATTCTTTTCCAAGGATGACACCTCTTCCTTGATTACAAAATTCCATTGCATTGTGTTGTCCATTTGCATTGAGTAGCACTCAAGTTCACTATTTTCCATTAGAAGCAAGTAATACATAGATCTATACTACCTCTTTATTTGCAATCTAGTGAATCTCCTCAATTCTATTACATGCAAGCACTTTGGATCTGCACTATTATCTCTAATTTCTACACAACTCTTATTTCCTTCAACATCACACTCTGCAATATGTTCTACCACTGCTCTTCTTGTTGTTCCATTGTAACTTAAGCCTCTACAACAAGCCTATCTTTATACATAGCAGTCTCATGAAGAATGACATCTTTACTTTTGAGTACTTTTCTATCATCTGTATACTAGAAACAATAACCCATGTCATCATACCCATATCCAATGAAGAAACACTTTTTCAATTTAGATCAAGTTTGCTCCTATTGCTCCTATCACTATCTTTAATCTTTACATGTGAGACACAACCAAAAGTTCTCAAGTGTGAAAGATTTACCTCCTTTCTTGACCATTCCGGACCATTCTTCAACAATCTTGAATCCAAATGGAACTGAGTGTCCTCAATTTATCAGGTATGTTTTCATGCTAATTATATCTACCCAAAATATCTTTTGCAACCCTGCATGTAGTCTCATAATTTTGGCCCTATTATTAAGAATTTTGTTCGAGGGCTCAGCCATACCATTTTGTTGTGGAGTCTCAAGAAGAGTTGTATCATTCAAATTCCATTCTCTACATAGTAATCTTTGAACTCATTGCTATTATACTCTCCACAATTATCAGATCTCAAGCATTTGATGTTTTGACCAGTCTGGTTTTCAACCTCAGATTTCCACCTCTTGAAATTAATAAACACATTTGATTTATTTTTCAAAAAATACACCCATACATTCTTGGTGGCATCATCTATCAAGGTGACATAACAGCGAGATCCTTCAAGTGACTCAATTGATGTAGGACCATACGCATCTGTATGTACTAACTCTAGCTTTCTAGCTTTTGGTGCCTTAGCAACCTTTGTGAAGGTGACCCTCCCAACACACATGTTTGTAAATGCTAAGTTGAACTATCTTTGACTTTTAAATTTTGCCATTGGAAACTAATGCTTCATATACTTCTCACTCATGTGTCCAAGCCTTTGGTGCCACATGATCAAAAGATTGACATTCTCAACTGTCATCAGATGATATGATTTATTTGTAATTTTTAAGGTTCCAACCTTATGCACTCATGCCAAACCATATTACCCCTACAAGTATTGCAATGTTTGCTTTTCAAAGATATGTGATATCCTTTCACATCTAATTGACCTATAGAAATCAGATTTCTCTTATGTCCAAGGATGTATCTAACATCTGTCATTGTCCATGTAGTTCCTTGAGAGGTTTTTAAGTTCATGTCTCACTTTTCTTTGATAACAAGGGTTTATCATCAACAAGATGAACCTTTCCAAGGTTTCCAAGAACAAAATTGTGCATCAATTCTTTGCATGGAGTAGAGTGAAACCATGTTCTAGAGTCCATAACCCAAGATTCTATTGTAAACTCTACACAACAAATAAGCACATCATCATGTTTTGTTGCTACATTCACCAAATTATCTTCCTTCTTATCCTTCAGACTTTTACACTGATTTTTGAAGTGACCAACCTTGTTGCAATTCTAGCAAACTATTTCCTTGAATAATTATTTGTGACATATTGACTCACCTCTCTTCCTTGACTTGGATCTGCCATTCCCCTGACTCTGACCTTGGTGAAACTTTCTACCTCTGCTTTCAATATGTAACACTACACTTGACAATTTTGTAGAATTGTGTCTACAAATGTCCTCACTAAGAATTAAGTCCCAAATGCTATCAAAACTTAAACCACTTGCTCTACATAAATTACTCACTTTTGTTATTGTTGCTCCCCGACTATCAAGAAATGATGATAACAATAGCAAATCCTGAACCTCATCATCAAAATTAATCCTCACAAATTCCAATCTCAATATGATAAAATTGAATTCATTCACATGATCCTTGATCGATGCTCCTTCTTTCATCCTTGTATTGACTAATTGGAAAATCATACATACCTTTATTGAAGCAGATGGTTTTTAGTACATGTTTGATAATGCCTTGATCTATCTATGAGTAGTCTTCTCATGGATAATGTTGTATGCAACATTCCTTGTCAATGTCAATTAGACCAAACCTAAATCAATCTATCAATCTAACAACTTTCACTTAGCATCTTCCATCTCTTTTGGCTTTTCTTCCTCAAGGGGCAAGTGCAACTACTTCTCATATAGATAATCCTTGATTTTCATCTTCCAAAATCCTTGCCATCAAACTTGTCAATTTTGACTTTCTCTTCTTCTATTGTTGCTTCCACTCTTCTCCAAACTAGGCTCTAATACCAGTGTAAAGAATGAAAATCTGCAATCTAGGAAATAAGCTCAATCATTACACAAAATGGAGAAACATACACAAAGATTGTATGTAGTTCATCCAAGAGTGTGCCTATGTTTATGACTACACTGATTTTGACATTATTTTACTTGTCACACATGTTACAAAGCACTAGCAAGACCTCAATTGAGAGCTCTACTCCTAGATTCCCGCTCTAGACCAAATTTATAAAGCCCACCACAAGAACATGAACTAAAGAGTACAATCAGATTCCACACTCAATATAAACATCATCATTTTGGACAGCAAGAGTGCACATTGGAGACCAAAGAGGAAGATCACATTTGGGACTCTCAAGTGAGTGAAAGTCATAATGCCTAGCTTGAGCTTGGCTTGGGTGTTTATAAGTAACCTAGGTATAAGATTCCCAAGGAACTTCCAAGGAAAATTTCTTTTGGGGAGCCACGTTACTTGGAGTGCAAGCTAAGCTAGTTGTTCACTTGTCATCCAAGCTAAGCTAGCCCGCAACTTTGCATACAAGGTGCTCTACCATTGGAAAGTTCCTAGAAGCTTCTCACCAAGAACTTCTTGTGTACTGCTAAGATATTCTACCCACAAGCTTTCTTGATGCTTTGAGCATATTCTTAGGCTAGTTCTACTTCTATTTTCTATATTTAGCTTAGAATACTAACTCATTAGCTTCTACTAACTCATATGCTAACTCCATAGTACTATATTTTCAGTTTTCAACTTCTTGAAGTTTTTTCAAGTGGGAATTTTTTTCTGCTCGTGTTAAGATTTGCTTTTGTCAAAAGAGTGCAAAACATAAGAGTTTGTGTAAGAGGGTGTAGAGATAGGTAGATTTTTTTACTCAAAGAATCAACACAAGCAGTATGTACCATGGAGGTGAGAGATGAGGTGAGATGAGGTAAGACAAGAGAAACCTATAAAGATTGTTTGCAAACCTCCCAAAATTTCTAAGTGTGGTCTATATTGCTAATTGGATTACATAAGGGGTAGATAATTAGAATTCTTGTTGTGTAATTGGAGTTTTTCAAATGTATCTTTGCTAGAAGAGATCAAGATAAGATCAAAATGAGCAAAAAAACTCTTAAGAGTAAATCTTATTCTGTGGAAAAAAGACCACAAGCAACAAGTGCTAGGATCCAAGTTCTTTCCTTTTTGACCAAATGTACATGGACACTCCTTATGATTGTCCTAGCAAGAGCCTCAAAGCAAATATTGAAAATTTTTTTGCTGAAGGGAAGTCAATAAATAGATACAAGATAGAAGGCCTCAAAGATCCTATCCAATGAATCATCATGGACACAATCATAAAACTATTCAAGCCCAAACAACTAGCCTATGTAAACCTAAAGCAATAGATCTTCTTCCAAATTTTACACAAAGAGAAACTCGTAAGTTGTGCACAAATGTTTCCAAAAATAAGTCAGCAAGCTATTGGAGGAAATTATTGAGGGCCTTGTCACAATCATAACCACCTTCACCCCGCATTTTTGCTTAGGAATGAACCTTTTGATAGAAAAAGAGAAGAATAAATATCCAAGCCATTTCCACCGTCTTGCATGTTTTATTGTGCACCCAAACCTTTCAAAAGTGATAACAAAATATCATGAGATAGACAAGGAGTTTGCTTATGTGAATAATTTCATGCCAATTGAAGAATCATACAATACAATAATTGTTCATATGAAGGTGCCAGGTGTGAGATCCAATATTGAAGCCTCCATGAAGCAAAAATGATCCCAAGTGATAGATTTATCCTCAAAAGAAAGTGGAAGTAGAGAAGAAAATGAGGGAATGAAGGAAATAATGATATAGTGGACACAACATCCATTCCAAAGCAAAAACTATATCTTATAGGGGAAGAGTTGCTTTGGAACATCATCCAATGTTGGGTAGTAATAACTTCTCGTATTTTGTCACTAGGGATGGCTGATGAGGTGAACTTTGGAGATCTAAATGGCAAAGCATAGTTGTTCCATATAGCAAATGATGCAAACATAGGAGCATCCTCAGACAAACAGAAAATGACAATGGAAGAGGAAGAGTCCACCCTATTTCCAACTTAAATAAATGATCAATACCCAAGCACAACCTTTGATCTACCTCCTTTATTTGAATCAAAGAAATGTGAGATAATGAATTGTTCATACTACAAGTGAATTGGATGAGGCTCATAACAAGACAATGATAGTGTAAACTTGATACAAGTATTTGAAGAAACTCACCAATCTTTGGATCCAAGACCTCAACACAAGCCCCACATGTCAACAAGAAAAGGAGGACAAGCAACAAACAAAATACAAAACAAGTTGACAAGGGAACTCCAAGAGGACTAAACAAAAGTTGGAATACAAATAGACAATGTTACTAGCAACAATTAGGCACACAACAATGCAATTCAAAAAACCAGTTGGAACTAATTGTCAACAAAAACAAGAAGGCTTGCACAAACAACCAACTCAAAGTCAATATTTGATAAGATGTAAAACCATACTAAATCCAAGTTCCAAGAAGCATATACTAGCTTTACACAAGAAGTTGCAAGTTACATGTAGGAGCTAGTATCATTCATCCAACTATGTACGGGAGAATGCAATTTGTTGCAAGTGCAACAAATTGAAGAGCTTCTAGCTTGTAAAGTGGAAGAGTAAGAAGATTTTATCTAGAATGACTACAAGTTATCTCATAGATAGGTATTTTTTGTAGTCCTAGCATAATGTGCTTTGTATTTATATATACTTTGTACATAGTTAGTTAGGTTACAATACAAAGATCATGTGTTAAACCCATCACCTAATATAATAGCAATAGACTACAAGTTAAGAGGTTGAAGTGCTTACACCATGTGGTCCGATGCCTACTTAAGATTAGATTAGGATAAGATAAGTAGATAAGATGTGATTAGCACAAAGAGCCTTAGATGTAATTAGGAGATTTCTAATACATTGTAGCCATTGGATTCCTTTGATGCTTAAGTAGGAAATGTATAAAAGGCTTAGGCTCAATGATCGTAGATTCATTTGGTGCATCCTTCTTTTGTAAGAAATTAATTTTATACCGTCAAGACTCTTGAGTTGGTGTATGTGTATTAATATATACTTTGTATGAGTGATTGCATGCTTAATTGAGTGGGATTGAGGAATGTTGATGATGAGTAGAAGCAATTGCATGAGAGGCGTCATTTGTGTGTAACAAGAGTATGCAACTCTAGAAGCTCTACAAAGTTCATGAACAATATAGTGCTAGGCCACAAAACACCTTGAGTATTGTAGATTCACACTAACTTGTTCAGGTTAAGAAGCATGTTCATTCAAGACTCCTATGATGTCATGCCTTTTAGGATGGGTAGAACATTGCTCATAATTTTAGTTTTCAAGGTGACAAGATTCTCAAAATTCCTACCTTTGCTTCATATTTTTGTTCTAAGATATAATGTATAGTACCTTGCGGTCAAGTTGATCTCATAATATTACAAATCTCATAGTGCAAAAGAAATATTCAAAGTGCCCAAGTGTAATACCACTAGCTAGACAGATTATCTAGAGGTGAAAATTGGTTTGGTAATATCTTTATAAATGTTATATAAAATTTTCTAAGTAGATCAGATAGAGGTGTCACCAAAAGATCACTTCCACTAATAGGGTAGAGGCCAAAAACACCCTAAAAACTTCAAAGCCAATTTTGAAGGCCTAATAAAAAGAACTAGGCCTCACAAAATAGAATCTCCCCCCCCCCCTCTTTTGGAGGAAAAGTTGTTTCAATCTCTCCCATTCTTTGTCTCATTAAGATCTTTCCAATGGTACCTCACCCATGTTGTTTTGAGCTTGCTACAAAAAGATTCTTCAAATATTCTTGTTGGTCAAACTTGTTTGACCAACCAAATAGGACAAGGATCAACATGTCAGCAATCCATGTAGTTAGTCTAAGGGTAGAGCTCACTAACATGTCACCAATCCATGTAATTAATTCAAGGGTGTAGTTCCCTTTGTGAGGATCCTCTTTGCTATATAATAAAGATAAGGTGCTCGCTCCTTTGGGGCATCATAGTATTGAGGAATGAAACCTTGTATTTCTCTTGTGCTTCTCTTGGGGTTTCTTCTTTCTTTGGAACATTACACCAAGTGACTCAGCAACAATAATCTAGAACTGGTCATATTAAGTGGTTAACAAAGGAATCTAAGGCAAAGTGACCTTCATTAAAAATGAAGCATCAAATTCATTAATCCTTTGGATTAAACATATAATGAGCATTATAACTAAAAAAATTATCTATTTATACTTCACTAAAAGTGGTTACCTTGCACTCTTCTGGGAATGACCTTTTCCAAGAGGTTAAATACAAAATAATACTTATATTTTTATTTTATTACTATTTCATTAATTATAAGTTGACCTAACTTCAATGTCATCACAACTTGTTAGCTTGACTTATCATAATTTAAGCTTGTCTTGATTAGGGTATCTTAGCCTAACTATGATGTGCAAGGTTATAGGGATAATGAGAGGTTTTGAACCCAACCAAAGATAAACATTTTCTTTTAAAAAAACTATATTAGGATCACTTAATGTCTCTTTTTGAGAGAGGTTAAAATTCTATCTTTATTTGCACAATTTTAATGCTTTCACATCTTAATGTTTAATGGATCGAATTCTCCTTTTCCCGGAAACACCCACCGCAAGATCTAGATCTTGGGCTCTTTCCACTGCCACTAGACACCGCCGACCAACAAAATAGTCTATGCTTTGTCTGCTCCCAACACCCACCATACATGTGTGATACTGGGGATAAGACTTTGGTGTCACATATATTTTTTTAAATCATGTATGGCAAGACCTCATCTTTGCTTACATTGATTTTCTTAACATATATTGTAACAATCAGGCATTTTTAAAATTTGTAATAATGTGGTAAGAACCAATAACTCCAACAAGGATCCAAGTGGAAGGTGGTTAAAATTGAGATAAAGTGTAATTGACACTTGTAAGGCACCTAATTAACCTATTGGTAAATTAGGCACCTTATAAGGGTCAAAGAAGATATGATAGCTATGGGTAAGATAGAATAATACAATAATACCTAGAATGTACAATTAAGATGTAGGTAATAGATATTTGGAGTACTTCAACCATTATTCATTGCAAGTTAGAGTAGGAATTGTTATTCAAGGTGTTAGGCTAAGTGTGGATATTTTTCATTCCTATAACCATAATATAGCAAAAGAGCTCAAAACCTATTTGTCAATATTGCCTTAATTCCAAGTATTTGTTGTTGTCTTTGTCAAAATAGGGGTCAAGAACTTTGTAGTATGAACAAATATGCTAGAGTGTAGGAAACACAACTTTACTTGATTGGGGTGCATTATCCTTGAGGTTATAAAGGAGCAAAGCAATGCCTTGATGGATCATCAATGAGTTGTAGCGTTAAAAGTACCACAAGAAATGAAAAGCAAAGAGACTCTTAGACTTGTGCCTTCTGGGAAGTGTAGTATGCAATCTTTGGTTGCCGGTTTGGGTTAAGTGAATCATCACCTTCAAGATTAATTTAGAATTTACTTGTAATGAAAGTGATAAACTAAGTTTTCTATTTACCATAGCATGCAACAAGGAGTGACGATGCCGTCTCTTGGGAGTGTTTCCTACCAAGATATTAAATACATAACAATAAATGAACTGCAATAAAGTTACATTTCCCTTCAATTCTATCATTTTTACTTTTATTCTCAAGGAAACAACTTATTGCACCATTATATCACTTTTTGGTCAATATTAAGTTATCAAAATTATTCCTAAACTCCTATAAATCTAAGAGAATATGCTTGTTTTAATATAAACCAATTATTATTATTATTATTAAAATTCTCAAAATTCTTTCAATTAGAAAGAACTTCAAAAGTTGATGATTGCTCACAACCTTGACTACTTACATCCATCCTTGTTATACAAAGAATTAGATATATTATCTAAAGGTGAAAATTGGCTTGGTAGCATTTGGAAGGATTTATTATGTATGATGTGCAAGGTAGATTAGACAGAGGTGTCAGCAAAAGAGTACCTCTATTCATAGGGCAAGAGCCAAAAATAGCCTGAATTTGTAATACCAAAAGCTAGATATATTATCCAAAGGTGAAAATTTGCTTGTTAATATTTGGAAGGATGTTATGTATGATGGTCTAGGTAGATCAGATAGAGGTGTCACCAAAAGAGGAGTTTTACAAATAATGCAGGAGTCAAAAATAGCCTAGAAACTTCAAAGCCAATTTTGGAGGCCTAAAAGAATGAATTATACCTCAAAAACATGTCCATCCTCCCCCACCCCCTCCAACAAAGGAAAGGCTAGCTTTCCCTCCCCTTGGGTTATCTCATCAAGAGCTTTCCAATGGTACTTCATCCATGCAATTTGGAGATTCCTACATAAATATTCCCT
The DNA here is from genome assembly GCA_948567375.1 of Lunularia cruciata. Lineage (NCBI taxonomy): Eukaryota > Viridiplantae > Streptophyta > Marchantiopsida > Lunulariales > Lunulariaceae > Lunularia > Lunularia cruciata. The sequence goes on along the minus strand of OX419762.1, from coordinate 9,448,459 downwards.
AAAGATTCCCTCTTGTCAAAGATGGTTTGACCAACCAGATAGGATCATAACTAACATGTCATCCATGCATGCAACTAATCTAAGGGTAGAGCTTGCTGACATGTCACCAATCCAAGCATCTGATCCAAGGGTTGAGCTTTTTTTGGGGAAGTCCTCCTTGCTATATAATACAATCAAAGTGCTCCTTTTGGGCATCAAAGATTGAGTGCAAAGTTTTGTGTTTTCTCATTTGTTTCTCTTAAGGTCTCCTATCCTCGGAAGATTACAATCCTCTAGCTTATGCAATAAAGCATAATAGTTTGGATGCAACTCAAATGGTTTTATATTTAGAAACTATTAAAAGGAGGTAATCTATGTTAAGTAAAGAGTTTTAGATAGGTAAAACAAGAGGAAGAATAAAATTTATGGTTAAAATATATGCAAAGGATTATTACATGGTTAAATTTATGGTTAAAATATATGCCAAGGGCTTATTGTTAATTTTTCTAGATCATGTTGAATACCCTTAAATCATGGAAGTTTGAAGTATATATAGGAGAAACAAAAGGTATATGAGAAATAATTTTTTATCATATAAAATTTTCATTTTACATATCATCTTTCATATATTTTATATATCCTTAAAGCTTGGATGTAGACTTGTATTCTTAAAAGAGGTTCTAAAAGTATGAAAAAATGAACTTGATACATAATCCAAGCTACTCAAAAATTTCCCAAGAAGTAAATATATTATATTACTATGTGTATGTATATCACCTCTATAGTCTATTTTTTTAGGATCATAATATTAATATTTAGATTTACATCTAAAAAAAGGTTCTCATTTTTTTAGTTAAAGTTTAGCAATAAAATGTGTATGGGTATTGTGGAATTTACTACTAAATCCATCTATCATCTTTATGATCAAAACAAGATCTATTATAAATATCTTTGGGTTATAGATACCCATTAGCATATACATTTTTTGTGCTCAAAGGATCTTCCTTTGAACTTTGGAGTATAAATAGTCACAAAATTTACAAGAAGTATACAACCTTATTGATTGTATGAGCATCACAAGATCCAATATACAGATTTTTTAGGATTATATTCCAGAAAATGATATAATTTAATCCAAATATACAAAATATGAAGATGATCTTAAGACACAGACTTACATATGTATTCAAAAGATGATGTGGATTGTTTGATGAATGTTCCAAGGTAGGAGCATACAACTTGTTTCATCTTAGCTTAAATTGGAGCTAATCAAACCTAAGCAAACACATACCATATTGATAGGTCATAACATGAGTTTAGTCCAGGAGTTACAAAATTCCATAACAACTCCCTAAATTGTTTTCAATGTAATCTTATAAAGAATTATGAAGTATATAACAAGATGACACATAAAATTTATGATATCTCGTCATTCTTTCAAATTGTTACTTTCTTGTATTAATTATTCTCTCTTGATTTCACAAATATATTTAAAATAAATTTGTAAAAAAAATCAATTCATTGCATATGATATCTGTTAGTTCTCTAAATGGATCTCCCATCACTCTTTATGCATTCCCTTCCATAGCATTTCTAAAAAAATCTACAATTGAAACCTTCTATACCTTTTCACTCTCTTATTCACTCTTTGATGACATACTTCCCATGGCAATAAACTACTCCTTGAATGTCAAATAGTTTGATAGGATCTATGGATTCTAAAAATGATAACCATAGATGGGCTACCATTACCATCTATAAATATCAATTGTAATCATTTATATCTGAAGCACATAATGTTAGAATTTATTTTTTTGTATACATGACTTTTCTTTTAATATTCAATGTAGGATTAGAGATATGGTCAAGCATCTTTAGATACAAATTGTTTTCAACTAGCATCTATAAATACCATTTACTTCTTTTGCAATTTTAGTTTTTGCTTAGAGATGCACAAGGACTAAAATAGCCTCTAAATTTATCAAGTGCACTTTTGTAGACCTTTTCAATTTGGATAATTAACACTTTGCACCTCAATATCCTCTAAAGATTTAATGAGGTTATTCTATGAACTCCTATTTCTTTGACTCAAATAATTACCATCTATATAGTCATAATGTGTGTGGAATTTGATAAGAAAATGTTTGAATATAATCAAAACCAATAATATGTAATCCAAAAGCAAAGAAATGAAGTAGAACTATAGACATAGACAAGTATCTATAGTCTATAGGTGATAGAATAGCATTATTCACCTCCATAGTTCAAGATTGTAGAGCGTGTAACTCATCTCATCACTCAAACATGGAGCAAAAACAAGAAATTTCATTCTCCAAATCTTGCTCTCTTTTGTTATTTGTATCAATCTCAAACAGAGAAATATACTAATAAAGCTTATAGAACATCATGGTAATTACAAGAAAGAGCAAGATTAGGTTCTAACTTTGAATCTCATGGCATGTTTGAGAAAGAACCTTGAGGTGGTGTGAAACTAATCTTCATTGAGTGGGCTATTCGAATATCCTCTCAAAATTACCCATGAACTTGCATCTGAAGGTCCAAAGTCACAATTCATAAAGAATTTATAGAGATGAAGACAACTAATATTTGAGAAAAATACTCTAATTTCAAAGACATGGTAAAACACATATAGAGTAAACATCATATAGAGTAGAAGGATAAGCAAATAAAACTTCCCAAGAGTGATGTGATTGGCAAACAAAATTGAAAAGCTATAATGAAAAAATATAGATATCTAATCACAAGAGCAAACTACATAGGAACAACAAAAACTTGAAAAAAAATATTCAAATAGGCTTTAAAATCATGGGTATCATGGAGACTACTCCAAATGATCTACTCAAAACATTCACGATGCCATATCATGAAGATTGCATACCATGTTTGATTTAATACAAGTCTAATTTCTATAAATTTCTTGCAATCTTGTTGAACATAGCATCAACATCTTATGTGTGTGAAAATGGATGAAAAAACCACATGGATTTTATTGAAAATATTCTTGACTACCAACATTGCACAATAAACAAGGACATGGATACCATCTTCATGTGTGTATCAAAGGATGAAAAAGCCATATGGATCTCCTTGAATACCTTATTGGTCACCAATATTGACAATAAGAAATGACAATACAATTTCTTACATTGGACCTAGCATTGTCTAATTGAATATTTGATATCTTTGGCAATTTCTTAAAGCAAGCCTTGTGTATATCCCTTAGATTATGGCCAACATGAATTACGCTTTATAGTTTCTCACTACCATGTAAGAACCGCTTGTGCAAAGTTGTAATAAAAGGACTTTCAAGAAAGTTCTTCATTGTTTCCTAGGCTCCTTTAGTTAAAAAAAAACCACTTGAGACAAGGAATCAATGGTTGCATTGGATCACCTATTTTGTATGTGACAACATTAATTTTTGTATTACACCAAGGGATATCCATGTGTGAAAATGCTTGTACAATAAAATAAAATCTGCACAATAAAATACACATTCAAACATAGGCTTCTTTTACAAGAATTTATATATAAGAACCATAAATATGGATTGATAATTATTAATATATCTAATAAAAATAATATATTTACTTTTGTAAAATTATAATCTCTCATAGGTGCGTGCAATGGATGTTAGAATATAATGCAAAAAAAAGGTGAACAAAGATATGGATTGGCCATCGTAATCTAGAGAAGGGTGTAAATCCATAGAAATGGACTAGAATCTATAGACCACAAAGAGATAGAAGAATTACATATAGATTGGCATCTATAGTCCAAAGAAGAGTGATATAGTTAGATTGTGATAAAAGTTATGAATTTGCATTATATAGTCAATAGGATAGTGATATGGTTTGAATAAGATCACATAGCATATGACTCACCTCCTTAATTATTGAGGAGCAAAGCATGTGATATAGAGCTATCATAATGCAATTACAAATCACTAAAACTCCATATTCTCAATTTCATAAAGCAATTAAATTCATAGTTTCAAGAACTTGCTTTCGTTCATGTGATTTTTATCATGCTACTGTATTAGAGTAAAGGACATAAATAATTGAGAAAATTATTGATATTAATATAATTTATTGAATATATATATATAACTTATTTATTTAAGTTATTAATAATCTAGTGCTATCATATCAATTATTTGACACTCTATTCATGATGATTTTGTCCTTCATATGATGATAATGAGTAATTAATTACTAAAATAAGAGTATAGATGAAGATAATATCCAACGTTGATAATTCAAAGAGAGCCAATGCATTTGTAGCAAGTAGATCTACATCAAAGTGTAGAAGTAAGGAAGAAGGTTCAAAAGCAAATGGAAATTGAATTTAAGAATTTCCACCAAAAAAAACATATAATATAATGAAGAAACAATGTATTGAACAAGGTAAAATATCAGAATATAATTCAATTCGTATATAATTCAATAAGGAAGGAGGAAGAAGTGATGTGGATATATAGATATACATTGGCACTTATGACAAAAGGAAAAATGAATTACAAATGTGAACTTCTTTTATAGCCTAAAGAATGAAATTGATATAAAAATATAGATTTGCTCATATAATCTAGAGAGAGAAATGGATATATATAAAGACACACACACAAACACACACACACACACACACACACACACATATATATATATATATATATATCTATATATATATATATATATATATATATATATATATATATAGATATATTGGCCTTTAGAATCCATAAAAGAATAATACATTTTGAAAGAGAGTGTAGGAAGTGTTAAAAAAGATTGGTATGGATTATGAGTATGCCTTATCTTTCACTTAGAATAAACCTTTGATTATAATTAAAGTATCAAACCATGGATTAAGAAGGTGACTATAAATTTAAGGCACAAGGTATGCTCTCCAAAGAACTCAACAAGAAAGTAAATGAAAGGATGTTTAGTACCTCCTTGGCCTTGTTTATATACTAATGAAATTCTTATACACAAAATACTAGTGATTGGAGTAACTAAATTATTATACAAAAAATCATCTAAAGTCAAAATCCTCAAAAGAATTTCCAAATGCATGGAAAGAATCCCCATAAGCAAGTGGTCTTATCTTGATCCAAAAACTAATTCAAGGACTCTTTCATATGGGCTATTCTTGAACTATAGGAAATCCATATAAAAAATGCTTGTGGTTCCAAGAATTTTCAACTCTTGACTCAAAGCAAAATATCTAGCAAGAAAATATAGTCAATAATAAAGTAATAATAAATTTCAAGGTATTGGTGCTTAATCTTTGAAAAGATTATAAAATAATACCACTTGTATCTTAACTATGACTAACTCTATCTAATCATGGCTAATTTATAAGTTTTTATAACTCTATAAAATTAATTTCCATGCAAATTATTCATAATCCTAAACCAAATATCCCAATAAATCATACATGCACTAATGTGTTACAATTTAACTTGCATTTGCTTCATCTTTGAAGTGAAGTTCTTAAGTTCTTTGCTATAACTTCATAATATCATATTTGATCCTATCAAAGTATCTCCTAAACTTTTGTCACAATACTCAAGCAAAAACTTATTTTGTACCTTCTTGAATTGAATAGAATCAAACAACATGATTCAAATACCTTTCTTGAAGTGCTTGATCATATTTTTATCATAGCCTTTCTTTTGCTTCTTTTGAGTTGGCTCCACTCAAATCATTATAATTGCTCTTGATTCCTTTAATTCCATGAGTTGATTCTCCTTTGATTTCTCTACATCAATGTTTTGTACTTCCTTCATTTTCCTTTGAATACTTTGGAATATAGAAAGATGAAAATGTATAGTTAAATTAGACTTAATAATATTTTCCAAATTTAATTTATAATATAAAAGGGATATTTCATGGTTGCCTTGTACTCCCATAAAACCACATCAAGTCTCTTATCCAAATGATGTTTAGTTCCTTCTTTTTCTACGTCTTAGTTAACATCATATATAAGGTTTGAACGGTCATCTATGCCAAGCTACTTGAGTTTGGCATATAGAATGTAGTCACTTTATAGATAATACAGAAACATTCTAGTATAGTTGTAATTATTTTTCCTCCAAACTCTCTATTCATGATAAAAACTAACTATAAGGGTAATAAAATTTAGCATGATGCATCCATAAAGTACTCTAATTCATCTTCATTCTTAGTCTAGCCTGAACTCACTTAATAAAATAATCAATTACTACAATATACTAATGTTCTATGTGGTTCTTTAGAGAGTACACATAAAGTCAATTCTTCACTTCTCAAACAGGCCTAGTGATATAATTAATCCAATAGGTAAAGTAGAGGTGAAATTCCTAGCAAGAGCTTGACAAGCATTACAATGTTTGCACTAATCAAGATAATCATAAAAAATCCTTCTCTAATGGGATCTTATAGTTAGAATCTTGAAAGAGATAACCTTACTTACAAAGTGATCTCTAACTATAAACCAATCATGAAACTCTTTCATGAGTTAGGTAGACTACTCCTTACTCATTACTCTTTGAAGTAGATTTTCTAATCCTTGGTGAGAAAATATATCTTCCATTATTGTTTAAGTTCTAGATCTTGCTATAGTGCTTTCTAGAGCATACATTGCAATTGAGTAGCTACCTCTTGTAACAAAGTCCACAATCCCCTTGTACTCCATTGGAACCTCTTGAGTGACCAACATGGTCATAAGCTCCTTATCAAACAAAGAATCGTCCTTTAGTTCAAGTCTATAAGCTTGTAATACACAATGATGCATGTATGCTCTATTAGAGTATCTCATTTGGTATTGTGAAGATATTGTTTCCATAGATTTTACTCAAGCTTATAAATTAGCTATGATTAACTAAAGTTAGTCATATTGAAGATAGAGGTGATACTATCTAAAAATAAATTATAAGAGTAAATACAAATTACTTGTATTTAAGTGTATTGAATTTGTGTTATTCTCAAATATTGAGCTTTTAGGAAAGAATTGAAAACTCTTAATACCACAAGCCTTTTGGTATGGATTTTGCTATAGTCCAAGGATGCCTCATATGAAAGAATCCTTGCCTTAAGTGATGGGTCAATATAAGAGCACATGCTTATAGGGTTTATTCCTATGAGTGGATATTTTCTTAGACTTTTGAGTCTAATTATTTTTACTTGGTGACCTTAACTACTCTAATAATTAATAAATTTTAGGTGTAGAAATTTCACAAGTACATAAAATAGAGATTAGGAGATACTCAACATCCTTTTATTTGCAATGATATATCTCTCCTTGAGTTCTCAAATGAGCAATATCTTGAATCATGTATCTCTAAAGAGTGTTATGGAGTTTGGTTTCTTGCCTTCTTGACATATGGTATGTTGCCTAAAAAACCATCAAAATTTTATCCTAAGTGAGACATAGGCTAGCACATAAGTTACCATAAGACCACATGCTTATATAAAATATTATTTTTGTGAGTTTGGATAATATTCTCTTAGACGTTTATACTTTAGATAAATTTTTGCCTAATCGCTTTAGTCACCATGGTCACTTTTATGGGTACAAATTTCACATGTATAGAAGTAAGGGATGAGGATGTACTTGTAATCCTATCATTTGAAACTCACTCTCACATTAAATTTTTGTGGGAGCAATGTTTTGAGTCTTAAAGGTACTTGGAGTTGTCATGCAATTTGGTTTCTTGACTTCTTAATCCATGGGAGGCTATCTTTGCAATCATTAAAGGTTCATCTTGAGTGAGAGAACCCAGTTCATATTACATATCTACTTCACAACTTCAAAATTCTTGATCATAAATACATTTGATGAACATTAAAGTACAACAATTCAAACAATACATCTTACAAGAACTTTTTTTTATCTATAATGAACAATCTTAATTGGTCAATGTTAAATAATTTCACCTCACAACTTCAAACTATGGTTCATCAACCTCAAAGTATAAATCAACCAAATCACCAATATAGCACATTTTAGTAACCAATATATTTTAATAAAAATATTCGATTAATATAGAATAAATGCCAGATCACATCATGAATATAAATCTCATGTAAAGATATTACTCAATTTCTAGTACTCATTATATGAAAATTCTTGCTCAAAGGTTTAAATGACAATCTATATCTTTTGTTAGTTTTTTTAAGCAAGCGACATATTACATAAGCAACCATTTTTTCATTATGTTGAATGTAGATGTATATCTAGTTAAGAATTAGATGTGATCATATCTAGTGAAGAAAACAAACTCCATGATGTTTTTACAAGAATATTAAGATAGCTCTCAAGATGCTTGAGTATTGTTCTGTAACTAATATACACGTAGTATTGAGGGCTTATAGGCTTGTGGGAGATCTGATGATTCTAAAGTTTTTCTAAGATGAATGGATCACTCATAAAATAATCAATCACTATCATAACATTTGGATTTTTCATATACCAACCCTATCCACAAAATAACACAAAGTTAAGAGATCATTGTAGAAGTCCTAAAATATAATATAAAATGCTTAGATATGAATTTATTATCTAATAAGTGCATTGCAAACATAAATTTTGCTAAATTTCTCTCTCACCCAAAAGATACCTCTAGTTACCATTTATGCATGCAAAGAACAAAGCTAGAACTAGAACAAAGAAAAAACTTGGGTATTAAGAATCACTAAGGATAACAACTCTCAATTAATTCTCTCATTCACGTCGTTCTCTACTCACATAACCTGTATCGTCTAATATGTCAAAGCTCTTCCAAAGTAGCATACAAGAAAAGACTTCATCAATCTGAACATTAGAAGGTCTGTCCCTTGTACTCACAAAATGTTCCCTCTAGAGTAAGAGATTCTTGAAAGACCAACACTAAAATAATATCCCCCTCAAATAAAAGATTTCACGATTTCATTATTTACTGAGCAAAAATAGGTAATAATTACAAATTTTCCTTCTTCTCCTTCACTCCATACTCTAAGCTCACCAAGGAATGAATATCTTTCACCTCTTAAGCTCCTCCTTATATACTCACAAAAGTTACCATAGTATGAACCTTGGTAACTTACTAAAGTCTCTACTTTACTTTAATTACCCTAAGTAAGTAATCTTATATCAATGTGCAATTCTCATGAGATTTTGGCCTTACATTCTTCCCTTTGGAAGCTTCCTAAGTATATCTTGTATGAATATAAGACCTTTTCTTAATTAAAAATTAGAATAAACTCCAAGCTCAAGTCAAATTCTAACTTGAGAAACCTCCACTATCAAAGTTCATCTAACTTGGTGAAGCCAATAGTATTTTGATATCTCTTATATACCAAGTCAGCTTGATTGTGTAAGTAAAATATGGGTTCTTACTCTAACATAAATATGAATTGCATTTTTAGATCTCACTCTAGTATAAGTTTTGTTTAAGAGATTACACTCTAATGTGATTTAATGAAAATTCATAACATGATCTCATTAAAAATTCAACAATTAAATATCATATCTATTCCCTTAGTTATCCATACTAACTTAATTGGTGATAACTATGACTTACTTATGATTGAATTTAACTAGTTATAAGTAACTCAAAACCACCAAAACACACAAGGAGCTAATGTGCACTCCAAGGTGTTATAAAGCTATACGCTAAGTGTAGTCTAGAACTCTTCAAGAGTTTGAGATGTTTTACATACCAAGTCATCTCAAAACTCTTTTTGTCAAGCAGTTTGTTTGTTAATTGTATAAGCATTGTGCAATGAAAAATTATCATCTACAGCTTGTAATATTTGGAGGAAAAATAATTTCCATATAGATATGTAAACTAGGAATATCTAAACATGCTCTAGAGATTGTATAATATAAGTAACTAGTTTAGAATTCAAGCTTTTAAGCTTATTTAAGCTTATTTCTAATGCCTACATGGGTCAAAAGTTTGATGTTAATCTATCTCTTTTGAACTAAATTTATAATACGAGATGTATGTGTCTATTTATCATAATCTCATGGACTATCAAAATGAACAACTTGGATTTTCATGTTACAATATTTAGTCCAATCTGTAATATATTTATGTAAATTTGGAAATACCTGAAGAATCTGTAATAGCTATTGGGAGGAGTTGCAGCCCAAATAATACAATCACCTTTATAAAAGCTTTAAAATATGCTTTTGATCAAACTACAAAGAAGTAAAATATATTAATAGATAATTGAGGACCAAATTATAATGTGTCTAAAAGATAGTATAAGTTCTAAACACATTATCTTTACTATATAATATAAAATTTATTTACATATTAAATATATAATAGAAAATAATTTCAAATCAAGTTCTAATTTCTTATGTTTTTTATTCCTAATAGTCAATGTAAAGAAATAATCTCAATGTATTTGTGTGTAGAATCTTATTTGATATAACCTTTTCCAATGTGTTTAATTTTGTAATTTTTTAAAATAAAATATTTCATTCTATTTCTTGATAGATTTTTTACCTAGTATATTAAAATATATCAGAGTCTCACCAATATAAAAATTAATCAAAATACATAAGCAAGTGTGAAAAATTGGCCATGAATATTGTGATTATAAAGCAAGAAGGAAATTTGATAAAAATAATAATCTTGTATAAAAAATAAATTTTATAAATATTTTATATCAAATATTTAATAATAAATAATCATACTAAAATAAAGACAGAAATTTATGCAATAGAGATTCAAATTGCTTCTTACTATTAACCTTGTGGTGCACAACCTCCCTAAAAAGTGAAAGTTTGTTTCATTTTTCTACTTTTTTGTTAAGTATGAAGAAGCATATTGTTATGTTAAGGTGGAAAATCTCTCAATTGGATATTATTCAACTTCATCCTTGTGTATGCCAACATACAAAGTGGACTTGGAGCCGTTTTTGTATATTGCTATGTGGGTTTAGTTCCCTATGGTGGTGCACAAAGGTCTTTGGTGCACCTCCAATCCTCTTTCTCGTAACATTCCAAGGACTAGAGAAACACAAGGTTTCAAACTTCAATACTTTTATGCACCACATGAGCACCTTGTCTTTATAATATAGCAAAGAGGATCCCTTTCAAGGGAGCTACATCTTTAGATTAATTGCATGAATTGATGACATGTCAATCCTTGTCCTATTTGGTTGGTCAAACAAGTTTGACCAAAAAGAATCTTTGTAGAATCTTCATGTAGGAAGCTCATAAAGCATGGGTGAGGAACCATTAGAAAGATCTTTATAAGACAAACAAGAGGAAGAGAAGGTAATGCCATTTTGTCTTGGAAGATTGCTTCTAGTTTTTGAGGCCTAAATTTTTTGTTTAGGCCTCCAAAATTGGCTCTGAAGTTTTCAAGGTGTGTTTTGCCTCAGCCTTATTAGTAGAAATACTCTTTTGATGACACCTCTATCTAATTTACTTAGATCATTGTGTATAACACCTTAAAGATGTTACCAAGCTAATTTCCACCTCTATATAATTTTTCTAACTAATGGTATGACACTCCATTTAGCCTTATATTGACATTATAAAATTGTAGCTTTTGGATGTATATAGCAAAAGTTACAACCATTTGAAGTTTCAAAGTTCCCAAGGATGCTAAAGATGATGGAGGAAAAGAGGAAGGAGGTTGCTTTGTGGCAAGAGGTTCCACAAGAAGAACTCAAAGTTCCCAAGGATGCTAAAGATGATGGTGGAAAAGAGGAAGGAGGTTGCTTTGTGGCAAGAGGTTCCACAAGAAGAACTCAAGGAGGAGGCTAGAGCAACATACAAACCTACCTTGGTGGAAAAAATCACTGAGAAAGTCACTGACCTCTTCAATACAAAGACCAAAGAAGAAAAAATCTTTTGAAGGCTTTCAACATTTGTTGATCAAGACTGCCAAGGATGCAGCCAAAGGAAAGAGGAGTAATATTCTATATGTAGGGAATCCTTCATTGACGAAATTCCTTCTTAGTTGTAGATGTTCTTCTTGGTTGTATGACCTTTGTAGAGGAAGGCTTTTGTAGTTGAAGACACCTTTGGGGTGGAAGGCCTTTGTACTTGTAGACATCTTCATAGAAGAAGACCTGCATGGTTGTAGATATTTGGCACATAAGGCCTTTGTCATGGAAGACACCTTTGTAGAGGAAGAACTTTGGCATAAAACATCTTAGTAGTGCTAGGAACCTTTTGTAGCCAAAGTCCTTCAAGGTCATAAGCCCCAAGGTGCACAATGCTACAAGAGGTAACCTCATACTTTCCTTTGACACTTCCAAGAAGCTGAACTAAAACCATGATAGATAATATAAGTAGATAGGCTTTGTAGTAGACTATGGAAATGTATATAGAAGATTTCTAGTATCCTACTTAGCCACTAGATCTCTTTGGTGAGAAGTAGGCAAATGTATATAAGGCTTTAGCTCAATATGTTTTAAGTTCACTTTTTGGTAATCAATGAAATTAGCACATGGACCTTATAAACTCTATCACTTTTTGGCTACATGTTGAGTATTGATTGGATGCTTTTGTTGAGTAGTGGTGAGGAACCTCAAAGTAAGAGCGCAAGCACTTGAGTGCAGGAGAATATTTGCACTTGTTTGGGGTGTTTGATCCTTGGGATTCCAAAGAGCGAGGCAATGTATGGAAGGGTTTTGGGTAACTTGGAGCATTGATAATACCAAGGAAACAAAAAGCAAATCAATCAATCGATACAAAGACTCCTTTAGAGTTGTGCATTCCAGGAAATGTAGAGCCTTTGGAGTGGTAGCCTTTGGCATGAGTGAACAATCACCTTAAGAGATAATTTGGAATAGATTTGTAGTGAAAGTAATTTTTGTTTTCCCTTATTTGTCATGTGTCATAAGGGGGGATAATACATTCTTTTGGGAGTAGTTTTGCCAAAGAATAAAAGGAGCATAAAATATGATACTTCTCTTAATTTTATTCCCTTCATGTATTTTTGAAGGAACAACATATTGTTATCCTTTTTGATATTAGTACATCAACATTGGGATGTCAAGAATAGGTAAGTTCAACTTATTTAAATATAAATATAATTCAGATAAATACTAATTTTACATGACTATATTTTTAAAATTAGGAAATTATATTAAGTAACACAAAGGCATGATAGGTTGTGAGTTCAAATAATGTATGCTAATGTAATATACTTAAAAAAGAAGAAGATATGGGATCTAATGTCATAATAGTTAATAAAAATTTATATTATAAAATTAATAAATTTTATAATAAATAAATAGAGCTGAAAATAAATAGATATTAAAATTAGAACTACTATAAATTCAATAAAGTGATATATTGTAAATATCTAAGTATTGATCGTAGTTAATGCAAGATATCTAGAATAGATGCAAAGAATATAAAGTCCATTTTACTCTGTTTTATTATTGTGAATGTTCCACCATATTGTGTAAGGAGGAAAATTGAAAATAAATCTACAATCTAAATATATTATTTATTTATAATAAAAATTCAAATTCAAATATTTTTTTTTCTTTATCAAATATTTATGACCAATTATTTGGAAGGCTAAGAACATATTGATAAAAAAGAAAAAATTATTTCATGAAACTAAATTTGTTTCATGTATGTTTAGTTAGCCCCTTAGTTATAATGTTTTACACCCTAATAATTCCCTTATTATGACTAATTGTATTCTTATAAACATTTAATTATAGTATAAGTGAAAGTTTGTATATTTTGATTATGTTTATATAAATTTTATACTATTACACACCACTTTTTAAAGTGGCTGAAATTGAACTTTAGCTATAATAATAATATGTTTGTAGTACATATGATATAAAAGTTATGAATTAAAATTTTCTATACACATACAGTAAGATTGAGGGATATGTCTAGAAGAGAGCAGTCTAACTATAAATATTATTTTCTTCTTCTATTTAAAATATTAAAATTGAATATTAATTTTAATAATAAAACTTAATCACTCATAAAAATAATACTAGTTATATATATATTAAAGAAGTTGAACTTGAATAAAGATAGACTTCTTGCCTTTAGTTTCTTAAATATATAGGTTGGATAAATTTTTTTTCTTCTTGATATTTAAAAAAATAATTATAGTATATTTATGGAATTTAATATAATTTACTTAGTAAAATTATGATGATATAAACAGAAATTATTACTTGATTCCCAGTGTTTCTTATTATAAATTTTTTTTATGAATGTAATAACACTCTATGTATCTTGATTTTTGATATCTTGGATTCCATTATCATTTTATTAACAGAATATACCATAAATTATTTCTATGTATATCATGAACGTAGCTACTAATATTCTAGTCAGAAGCTCTCTTTATCTCGCTTAATTTTTATTATTTTTACAGATATGTATAACTATTCATGAATGTACCATAACTACCGACAATTGATTTATTTAATAAATTTTATTACTTACTTTTAGGTATATACCCCAATATCGATGTAAAGAGGTTAAGTACAATAATGTACACTCTTTTTAAGTGCTATTTCATTTTGATTGTAGTTATATTTATACATGTTTAGTTTAAAATACTTTTTTTATCTCAATTTTTTTAATTATTTCTTATTTTTTCCTATTTTTATTATCTACAGATATAATCTCAACTAGAATTAGCATTCATCCAGAATCTAACTTTAAATAACTGAATATTAATAACTTAGAAAAATTTGAGTGGAGTTAAATCAAGAGCAATTGGAACAGAAGTTGTACACTTAACCGAACAGAATCCTAGTAAAATCATTTAAACAGTCTGTTCACATGATATATTATTATTCATAATGATTAGCATACCAAAAGATTATTATACAGATCTCTTATTTTATATTTAACATTCATCATGTGAATGTATTTACAAATATTAACCATATTAAAGCATATATCATTTATAATTATGATATCTAACAATTGATATATACTTGATCGCACAATAAGAGATTTGTATTATAATAAAAATTAAAGTGTCTGAAATGTTGATTTACCATATGAATGAATTCATGATGAGATGATAGTTTTGTATTTTGCCATATACATTTTCCTTTTATACATTAAAACCAGAGTGAAATGTCATATGATTTCAATTCTAAACTTTCATATGATTATAATGTATAATATAGACTTTAATAATCTCTACTTGTATATACAATAGAAATATATACATAATTCTAGTATAAAACATAAAATGTAAAATTTATATGAATTTTTAGAATAATTGTTGAGACTCTTTTCTTCTTATACAGAATTATAAAACTTATTGACTATAATCTGACATTAGATGTACTCGAACTAGTTCGAGTACCTCGAATTTCATCGCAGTATATTCCATCTCACCCATCCCCTACTTGTGAGAAGCTTGGTAGGGTGGACCACGTCAGCTCCTCCTGGACAGTTGTGGTCACTAAACCAAACCACAGTTAAGAACACAATTTTCAAACTGTGGACTTCGGGATGGACTGTAGTTGTGGACAATTCGAGAATATTGTTCAGTGCGGGAAAACTATGGGAATGCTTCGTTCATCGTCGATCGTTTTCTAGTGACCAAATTCTCCGACGAACATGAAGCTGGAGACTCGAAGCGATTGATGATTGTTCGTGATATGGTTCGGTGTGCAGCTCCCGATTCGGCAGCGGTAGTGTTTTCTTGGCTTTCATGGCGAGTGAGAGTTCGAACGAGAAGGAGCAAACATGGAATCCTCTGCCCTCGATGCCTCGGATTTCTGTAGCTTCCAGTTCTCGAGCTCGATTAGCGCACCGCCGACCAATTTCCATTTCCTTGTCTTCTAAAATTTCAAGCTCCGTTCCGCATTCTAGTGGGTTGAGCTGCGAAGTTCTCAATTCCATCGGACAATCTTCATCCGCGGTTAGCGCAGAAGTTTATCCAGCGGTTTCATCCTCCTCTTCTCTCACTGTGGACAGTCTTCACGATTCTTTAGCTTCAGCTGATATTGCTAAAGCTTCATCTCCAACATCTAGCGGAATTGATACATTACCAGTTATTTCTTCGGCCTCGCATCTTGAACGGACGTTTACTGAAAATGCAGTTGCAAAATCATCCGATGCTGAATTTATAGCGAAATTTTGCGCATCTGCTGCCTCTGGGTCACCTATTCGTTGTGACAGCAGATCAGTTGACCTTGGATCGCCTAAAACCTCGGATGACTCCTACGTAAACCCTGAGTTGGCAGGCGTAGAGAGCTTACCCGAGACTTGTGCCCTTGATCGGGATATCAATTTGAAGAAGCTGCAAGATGAGCGAGTCGAACAACCGGTTAATAATGAGGCTGAGTCGATTACAAACGTTGCTGAACTGATCACTTCATGCTCAGAGTCAACTGGCGTACTAGAGCAACTTGATCATGGGAGTGGACGTGGGGACTTGTGCAATCTGTCGGAGCCCAGCCCAGTGTCATCGAAGCAGAGTGAGGGTTCGCACACGAAGGATGCTGGTTCAAAAGATAATTTAGGGCTCAACTTAGAAGAAAGTGAGCCTGAGGAAGGCCAGCTTCCAGGCGAATGGAGTGGGAGTGAGGAGTCATTGGAAGATAAAAATGAAAATCATGACAAGGAAATCGACGACCATACAAATTTTTTTAGTAGAGGGGAAGAAGTATTTGCTGTTGCCCAAGATGCGAGGTTTGAACAGATGCAATTTCCATATGGAGAAAACTCCATTTTCCTGGGAAGATCGAGTCTTGAGGGTCTAAGTAGACTCAAGGAAGTGCCCAAGAAGAAGAAGAAGAAACACAAGAAAGGGGAAGGTTCCAAAAAGAGAGCCCGCGAGAAATCAAGTCAGAAGTATAAAGAGCTGAAAGCTAAAAAGCTCAAACCTAATGCTGCTGAGCATTCAGGTAAAGCTCCGGTTCAGAAACAAGGACAGAGCGAAAGGCGTGAAGTGCAGCAACTTGTGAATAGTTGTGGAAGTTCGAACCAGGCACCCGTATCTCAGGCAAAAACTGCTTCAAAAGATGATGTGCTCGAAGATGGTGAAATACATGAGGTCAGAATACAGCGTTCTTGGTCAAAATGCACCTAAATTGGATTAATAAGTCACGCAACTGTATCCCTCTGAAATGTTGTGAAGATAGAAACTTCGACTTGCGTTTGGAGCCAGTGTTCTGTTTACTGGTGATGTAGTTGCGGTTTTGGATGCCTAGCAGCATTTAAATTCGACCTGAGATTGTTTCTGGTCAAGTTTAGAATGGGTCACAAGTTTTAAGCAACGTACAGTTGATTGCATCGAAATTCTTTGACCAATGTCTTGCCCCCAAATTCTCAATATGATTTTTGCACTATTACAAATGCAATCTTGGCCTGAGGTTCTTGCTGGTCGTAGCTGACCAGCCGAGCCTATCAAACTGTTCAGCATCCCTCATGTTTCTTTGCAGGGTTCGCTTATCAAAGTTTCTGGTTTGTACAGCCGACGCAGACCAACAACGGTCTACTTTTTTCTCTCGTTGAAGATGAAGTTGGACTTTATACGACCGATGATATCGACGATCAGCTGGTCGCCCAGGTGCATTTCTCCTCTATAGCCAGCTCCCATGTTCCAAAATTTACTGCTTGTCTTCAGCTTCGATCCACCACCAACCTTCATCAACGTTTCCCTCTCTTAAGGTCGAGTTGATAGAGGTTCAGAGGTTATTCAATCTTTTAAGTTCGTCTAAAGTATCAAGACTGCTTTCTTCGCCATCTGACGTGAAGCCAAGAAAAGTCAGTTGGTAGACAGGCAGTTGAATGCAGACTCTCAGACTCTCTCTAGTGAGACTTGTTCGTTGTTAGAAGTCATTAGACCACTTTGTTGTACGGGAATTTCCATGCCTCCCGCTCTTTATTATGCAGTCTATGACCTGTTAGATGTTTCCTGCGTTTTTGTTTTTGTAGATGGAGGAAGATGGTGCAGTCAAGAAAAAGCGTGGGCCTGAGACTGCTGAGAGGATGCTGAAGAGAAAGGTGAAGTCAAAGGGGTTGGGTATTCCCCATCTCTAAAAACTTTAGCATTTCTTCCTCTTGAATTTTAACTCTCTACTTCTCTCTCTCTCCAATAGGACGTTTTACACAACTTGTCAGTCTCATATCTGTCGAACATCAGTTCATTTTCTAAGAGAATAGAGGCGCGCGTACTGGAAGCACAAGAAGAGCTTAAATTTGCGCGTTCAATAGCTCTTAGGTTTCGCTTACCTTTTGAAGATCTCGATTCTAAAATGCACACAGTGATTCCCTTGCCAGATTGCAAAACGCAAAAAGCGAGCGCAAAAGGAAAGAGAATTAGGAATAAGACGACCCCCTCGGAACTACGTGAGCAAGCCTGTCAAAGTGTTATGTACACACTACATGAAGGGAAGATGTGCCAAGGTATGCCTTGGATTTCCGTTCCATCTCGTCCTCCCGCATACATCTCTTTCTGCAAGACAAGTAATGGCTTCATTTTGTTCATTTAGACTGAAAAGTGTTATCATTCTCAGAAGAATAATTATAATGGTCGAAACATGAAATAGCAATTCGTGCATTCAGTTGGCTATATTCCTCGCAAAGTTTTCCTTCTTCAGGACCATCGTTGGGCGGGCAAGTTCTAGACCCACAGTTTCTTCTTCTCTTACTTTCATCTCCCCTCTGTAAAATACAAAATGGGGTAGCTCGTGGAGCTAACTGCTGCTGCAGAAGTAGTCTGAAGTAGCTATAGTTCTCTGGATATCCAAAATTATAATCTTGCAGCCATTCCAAATGTCGAATCCAACTACAGAGTACTCATTTTGAGTGTTCTGTAGTTGAATCTTCAGTTTGTGTTAATGTGGCCATTTCTAAATATTTAACTGACAATCATCTAAAATATGATATGCAGGGCGAGAAATGTACGTTTTCACATGATGCTGTACCCTTGACAAAGCAAGAGGTGTGTGCTCTTTCTTTTGCTTTGAGCTTGGTTGTCGTTCACCTACTTCCGTTCTAAATATGAAGCGCATGATTGAATGTCTGATACCTCCAGTTTGTATCCCATGCTAAGGGCGGTTGGTCACTAGTGTGCCTCATATTTCATTCCCTAGCTCTTATGGTAATCCAAATAACCTCTTCTGGAAAGGGCTTTCACCTTGAACTTTCTTGGTAAATGTTTTCCAAATATTACCCATGTAACTGGACCTCGCATCTTCCCAGTGTCTTATGGCGATAGAGATCACTATATCAGCAGTCATCGATTACCTCGGTATTACGATGGATTCCACAGTTCATTACTTTTGCATCTGAGCGGAGTCGATCTTGATGTTGTTCCATTGTTGGTCTTGCTACTGGTATATTGTATTATGGGGTATTTACGCTTAGACTTCCTAGCATCCGTCTTGAGTTGGTACCTTGCTCACAAACTTACATAAGATGTTCGTGATGAATGCAGCCGTGTAAATTCCTAATGAGTCACTCTTGCCTAAAAGGAGAAGATTGTCCTTATTCTCATGACCTGAAAGCTTTCCCCTGCAAGTTTTTCCATACGAGGGGCTTATGCTACGATGGAGACAACTGCCTTTTCTCCCATGGGGTACGGATTTATTTCTTGATGTCCCACAGTCAAATTATGTAACTGAAGATTTTATGTTGGCGAGTCAACTCAAGACTTAGATCGTCTGTTGTTACCGCGAATCAGGCGTAATCACTAGCTGAAGACAGTCAGTTTCTCCTTTTCAATATTTGGTTGGAGAAACTGACGGTCTGCAGCTAGTTTCGGGGAGGTGTTGTGCAGGAATGTTGTCCTTCGCCAGATCGCAAATGCCGTCTTTTGGAATTGGTGAAAGCACTAGACTGCGGGGTTGACACGGCAAACAGGACTAGAATGAAGTACAAGAGTTGGCAGGACATATTCATAGGATGATTCTTTTGTGTTGGGCTATGACTGATTGCTTCTGACACTTGGCGTGGTTGTGGATTGGCGTAGGCAATAACTGACGAAGCACGGGAGAAGATACTGAAACGTGTTGAGAAGGAAAAGAAAGAAAGAGCAAGTAATGCGTCTGGCCTTGACATGCCAACACCAGTATTTTCGACTCCCTTACCTGCAGAAGACGATCCTGACCCGTTGGGCTGGGGGACAGCGAGTTTATGCCCTAGCTTTGATGTAGATTTACAGCAGAGAAGTCCAGGATCGACAGAAGCATTGCCAAACTTCAATGATGAAGCTGAATACGGGAATCCTGTCGAGACTTCTTGTACTGTTTACAACAATTGGGGGACCTCCTGTTACTCATCAAACACTGTTATGGAAGATGGGCAGCCTCACGGTGCACATCATACTAGTGAGGATACTGTTGGGAAGGTTGAACATTCGGATGTAGAAACTAGAACTTTGGAGCTGCCAAAAGACACAATTACCACGTCGGATGACTTGATTACATCAGCTGAGAGTGACTTGATTACATCAGCCACAGACGTGGCTGCAAAGAGCTTTACAGGACTCCTTCCATTGCACAGGGGAGGACTCTTCGGGAACAAAGCATTGGAGCATAAGAAATCCGTGCCAATTTTGACACCAGCTTTAGGAAGTAGACAGCTCACCATAGAGAGCCTCCTAGGGGAAATATTGAAACGCTAAGTAGAACGTTGACACTTTTGTACATCATTCTTCACATATAGTGACAGATGTGGTTCTCATCTCCTGAGAAGATGCAAGCAGAGAGTTGAGGAGTTTCCCTTTAGTAGAAATGATAGAGCTCTAGATTTATGTGCAAGTGTAGGAGATTTGGTGACGACGCTTCTCGGGTAAGTTTGCCAAACATCTCAAAATTTTAGCAACCTACCATCATAGCTGCAGCTTCAAACCGCTTCTGAATCAAGTTATACCCACACAATTAGTCTTCCATGCAGGATGAGATTAGCTACGAAATAATGTCGTCTGTGAAACCAAGACTTCTGTTGCTGCACTGGCGACCAAGATTAAGCGAGAAATTTAGATCATTGCCCGTCTTACCCCCACCGAGCTCAGTCAACTTGTCAGCAGGCTTCTGTAGCATCCAATTCATCTCCGTCGTCTTTACGAGTACTAGAGACACAAAAGCATGGTTACACAAGATCTTTCAAAAGATTTCTTAGGCGATGCACGAATAGTAATAAATTCAACAGAGACCCGTCTAGCTTATACTTCACAGAACCTTCCCATGACTTTGGTCTCTCTTGAGGAGTTGACATAGAGTAGTCACAGTGCAAAGAATGTCTGTACGTGTGGGAACCTCACACGAGGACTGCATGACCGCAGTATGTAATCCTTGGACTTAACCCAACCCACACTCCAGGCCTGGTCAAGAGGTGGGCACTACTACTTTGCCTCCGTTCGTGGAGTCAGAAGGACAGGCTTTCCACGTCCATACGGAAGGTCCCGTCTGTCAGACACCGGGTCACTATTACCGGTTTTACGTACGCATGTGACGCGACCAGGAATACTCGATAGTAGCTTCTCGGTGAAGCTGGGCAGGTCGAAATTCCAGGTCTTGCCCGTCGTTAGCGTGCTCTGTCCCCGTCGTGGAGTATTGGTGGACGGAGTCAGATTACTGTTTGCATCCTACGGTGGTAAAGCAAGCAGCCGTAAAGTCGGACGGGCCCGCACTTAACGTGGTAATCACCATGATGATAGTACGGTGGAATTACTGACTACAGTTAGCCTTATCTGTATCAGTAGATTACGCATTGGATGGGTATGAAACTCTCTAGTCATCCTTAACACTTGACACGTGTCCCTCGGAATAGAGATATCTCCACTCGTTCTGTTTGTAGAGAATTCCCATATACATCAATGACGTTACTGGAGATATACAATTTGGTACATTACAGTACATGGAGAACAATTCCTTTTTTTATTTTTTTTCCTCACATGCAATAATGTTGCGATCAGTTAACCATCTTAAACTTTCAAACAAAGCATAGATAATCAAAACCGATCACTTCAGCTTTACTGACATCCACTGTTAATAGTGATGTCCAGAACTTGTCCACAACCATCTGGTAGCGAGTTCGAGGTCCATATGAACCAGAAAAGCCCAATTTGTAAAAGTTTTGTCGTTCCCTTGCGTTTCCCAAATATGGGATTCCTGTCCATGCATTGACGACCACTCCCACACGTATATTGCGCTTTAAACGTTTGACCTATGAAGTTTGTCTTTTGTGAAATTTGATCAAAACTTTACGCTCTTATCTTGAGACTCAGAAGTTTGGCGTAAGGAGTATGGAAATGGTGTAGTATGGAAATAGTCAGAATAACGGATAGTGTATATTTGAATCTGCAGCTAATAATAATAAGAAGTCTTCGTCTAGAATCAGTACAAATTCTTAATCTCATTACTTACTTATAGCACAAGCTTTAAACTATTTGCATTTGCCTTTGCGTCGCAGTCGCTAACTACGGACACCAGTAACTGTATACGAAACTGAAATGTCCCGGTTTTTATTAGATCTTCTTTTGCAATTAAAACTATTTTATAAAGATACAAAAATCTGTAACATTTTTCCTTTGAAAGGTAGTGGAACAGTTCAATCCGTGTTTTTACCAGTTAAGTTGTCTGTTTCTTGTGGTCTGTAGACTCCGAGAGTTTATCGATATATTCAGGGTCTATTGAAAATGACAATAATGTGCGGTAGGGCAGATTTCTCATATAGACTTTATTGGGGTTTAGCACCATGTTACCTTTTTTGTCTCTCCCTTGTACGGCTTGATGGTGTCTTCCCATCTTTCGTTTTTCCTACGCGGTCGCTTTTCCGAAATTGAAAATGACAATAATATTGAAATCCAATTGAATCTGTAGATTCTTTTTAAACAACGTAAAGGGTGAGTTATGCTGGTTTTGGTTTGTATCTCCATTTAGTAACCGCAAAATCTTACGGATAAATAGATTATCTAAAAACACAAGAAAGTCAAAGGATGAACCAGGTCTAATACAGTCAAATTTACATGGAGGCCAAGTTCCAAGTTGAGGGCTGAAATTATGTGCTTGATGTTTCTCTTCAATTTTTACTTCGTATATGTGATTCATCGAGGAAATGTCTCCCTTCAAAGTAATCTGCACATTTCAGTCTTATCCATATAGATTCTTAGTTTTATCGATGGCGAAGAATCTATTGCTAACTAAAATTCTAGTTTTTAAAGTACACAACTCCTTTGCAGAACTTTCTCTATGAGACCATGCGATCTTATCGCGTTTCAATAGCTTTACATACAGTAAATATGTGGAAAGACTATGATGTTTATATGTGGATATGCAGGAATTTGCAGACAATTTCATCACTAGATTGACTTGGTAAATTAATTTAACAAAATATGTTCCCTTTCTACTTCACCACATCAAACAATTTATAATACTGAATTGAACAAATCTTACATCAATTTGATGCCAATCTTCATTCATCTTATGACATAAATTATCTATCATCTTGGACCTATTTAAGATATATTCTTGAAACTACATTAGACCAAAACTCAGTTTCTAGGTGAGTGTTCCTGAAACGCAACTATGTGTAGTAGAAATTAATTAAATTAATTGATTCCCATGTCCAATTGGTCGGATAAGGTGAAAGTACCATTTATTATAGTATATTTATATTTATAGGTATACTACTTTACGGAAAAACTTCTACAACTGTCAGTTTACAGTTGGCGATTTAACGGATTCTATTGACCTTTCTCTCTATATATATTGACAACAATAGATCGTTTGTTATGATCAAGGCGCATTCTATCTATGTATCTTATCTATATATACATAAAGCACTTCATATGCATCAATTTCTATTGTCTATCATTCTTGTCAATACCATGATGCGGAGAACCTCTGAAGCAATCTATTTGTTCTAAATCCTTCATACTAAAATTTTCATTCACATTTAGTATTGTCTTTTTCTAAATAAAAAAAGGGTAAATTTTTTTCTATTTCTCAAAATAAGATCAATAAAAATATTTTTTTATTTAATTTTTCCTAAATAAAACTGAAGTGAACTAGCTCACCGAGAAGCTCCTTGTAAGATCCATCATCATTCTATAATGAACGAATGATGAGAAACAAATTTGTTGTAGCTCTTCCTAAACCTTGTCTCTTCCGGGTTACTGTTACCATCATACCGTATGTCCTTCACGGTAGTCAACGTTTTAGGAGTATAACCACAATGGCGTATATTTCGGTATATAACTGTTGCTGTGTTTCAACTTTCGAATGCACAGTCAACAAAAGCACCATTTGCTCTCCAGTTGAGTCTATACGCTGTTGTTGAAATTGATGTAGCCTACTGTGGAATTCAATATGTGTAAGCCTCTTTTGTCTCTCCCTTGTACGGCTTGATGGGGTCTTCCCATCCTTCATGTGTTCTATGTGGTCGCCTTTTCCTCTGGAATTCAGAAGGTATCAAAGTGGTAAAGCTGGTCTTGATCCTTGTCTCCTTAGTGTGCAATACATACGCTTCATGCACTGTCTGGAAAAGCAACAGGTGAAAAGCGTAAAGTTGATAAGATACTCTCATCGGTTGTGTATGTGTGGATAGGCATAGAATTACAAGTATTGGACTTACTATTAATTGATTGTCATCTTCAGACTTACTAAAGATAAAAGCTAGGAGGAGAATTCTTCTTGAGCTTGGATAAGATACTCACGCACAGTATCTTAAGATCATATTTTAGAGTGTGCTTTTGTGCTACAGGTGTATGTAGAGTATATGTCGCTACCATACCACATGAGAATAACTTCTAAACATAGATATACATACCTATTAACATGGTCAATAGTAGACCTTCTTAATCTTCTTCATGAAGGTAAGTCGAGTCAAATGAAACGTATCCTTTTCCTCGTGCAAAAGATGATTAGGTTTATTATTTTTCTTGTCTGTTAATGTATCCTTCTATTTATTAATCGTATTTGTATACTAATTCATATATTATAATAGTTGTATACAATATCCGTGGCACAAAAACCAACGTTTAAGTTATGGATGTAATCATAATAGGTGTAATCATATGTTAACGCTTTAGTTAGTAGGAATCTATCCTAACATCCATACTCATGTATACCACCAATGCTTAATAAGGTTGGATGATGGATGTGCAAGTTTCTCCACAAGCTATCTTCTTAACAAGAAATTTATCTCTTCTCTCTATTATATATATGATTGATTTATTTCTATTGTGAAATGATTTTGTTTCTTCACATTCTTTATTTATAATTTATTTCTATTTTAATGAAGGCTGCCTTGCAAAAATTCATTTGATCTCCAATGTATTATAATAAGATGTGTATTCTACTCTTATCTTGATTGGATATGATGTATTTGAACACGATCAATCTTGCAAAGGCTTTTGATCCACGAGTGGGTATGTATTTCTTATACTATGTACCTGTATATGGACATAAAAACCAGTACATCACGGTCCAAGGGAACATAGAATAGAATTACGTGTAAATTAGAATACTAATGCATTTACTACACTGCTCTATTAACTTAGAGCAGATACTTCCCTATATATAAATCCATATTTTAAAATAGACCAACTACAAGAAGAAGATAAAAACGACATGTAACATCTCATTTTCTTGTTACAATACGTGCTTCAATATGGGATACTCCAAAAAGCCTTTACAAATATCTTAATAGTGATAATTGTGCAAGTCCATAAATTCATTTATGGATGTTTTCAGTTTCTTGGATGCGACAAATAACAAAGAAACTCATGTTTTTATGGCTTTGGAAGATATGTCATGAAATGTAACGGGCGATATCCGTAGATCACCCATATAATACTGTAAGATACACATGAAATTTTGTGTGGAGTTCATACGAGTACACGTATAACAAGTATTGAAATCCCTAATCAATCTGATATTCTCTTCTATGCTAACATACTTCACACTCTTGATCATGGCTTGTATGAAAGAGATCATGACGAGAAGTGTGGCAGTCATTAGTGCAGTCGACATTACTTCAAAGCTTTGATCCTAAACCCTCGCAAGATGGACTTATCAACAAGGTCACACGAAAGTACTACCTCAATCTATTCAACTACCCTGCTTGGACATTTAGTCTCCATTTATCACATGTCCTTACTGTTCTCACACTGCTCCATGAGGGAACGGACGAAGTACGAGATCAGCTTTCTGCTTTTCTTTATAAAACTTGTGCTTTGCCCATCCCTCTTGTTATCCTACGCGGTCGCCTTTTGTGTTCTTTATTAATAATGATCTTTGCTGCTTTTCGTTATAAAGCTGGATCCAGATTCAAAGATGTCATGCCCCTGTGAGTAACCTCAATAAGTCAAGATCACACGAAACGATGGAGACCAACAGAATGTCCGCCAAGATCGTGCATACCTGTTTGAGTTATTGGCTGAGGAGTGGCATAGCTGAACTGGAAACACAACTTTCTAATGAACATCCCAATATGAATGGGACTAAAAGTTCCGTTTGGAAAGGAATCTCCGAATATGGAATGCTTCATCAGCGTCGATGGTAAGTCGTAGCAACTTAGTCAAACGTGCAAAGGTACCAATGGAAATGGCAATGGAATTTATCTATCTGTCGAGATCTACACTTTCTAAAGGCTCAAAAACCCATGTGTATAACCAAAAGCATTGCTAAAGTCAACCAAATGCGGATTATTGTTCTTCGTGCATGAAACTGCTTCATATGTGATTGATCCACAAAAGTCCAATTACCAATCCCGACGATACAACATAGCATCGGATTCTGCTTACTTAGAAAGAAAATGTCCATGTTTTGTACTGCAGAAAAGTCTAATATGCTTCACAATCTCATATAGGAAAGGGGACCGCGTAGGATAACAAAAACGACGAAAGACCACACAAGCCGTACAAGGATATAACACAAGAGGCAAAATGAGGCTAAGCTCCAACAGCATCGTATCGGTACGAGGGGACCTAGACTTGTAGAGCATCTTCATTCTTACAAATATTGTTAAACACCTCAAAACATGTTGATGTTGTACAAAAGTAATGGGAAACCATTGGGTACCTATGTAAGTGTGGTCTCTTTATTTCTGCGCATGCGAACGCGCCGTAGACTGGCCACAGGAAAAGGAAAGGCTACACGGCTGGCAATAGCTACATCGATCTTGTCCTGCAGATATCTATAAGGTACGTATATGTATAAAGTATGAATTATGTTATATATATTGACAGATATGGATAAAGTACAGACCCGTTATATGAAATTCTACGCAAAATGACCTCATCTGGAGTGAAGTGAAACTATACGTGCGATGGCGAAGTTGATTGCCTAATAAAAACTCTACTGAAAAAGAAACGTTTATTGTAGTTGTCCGAATTTCGATTCAATTCACAGTCCTGCTGCAAGAGATGTTCTGGTGGATTTATATCATAATGCCAAGATTATCCGGCATGATGAGCCTGATTAAAGGTGGTTTGCTATAGTTACAGATATACATACAGAAGACAAATAGGGTATGACTTTGTATAATGTGAAGCCTAAACGGTTTGAAGTTTTGTTACCTGATTCAAAGACAAAACATAACATACATGATAGGGCGAAGTTGGAAAGTCTTTGGGTTAATAAAACAGTTACTGATTGTGGGTGCAACTTTTAAGTCCAATTGCTTGAAAAAGGTAAACTTATGAAACACTTCCTTGCATAACTTAGTGAATATTTTCTACTCATTAATTGATCATGAGTGAACATGACAAGCTCTTCACTAGAAACGACTTGTTACTCGGATATAGTTGGCAATACTTTCGCAAAGGGATTAAACTTCTTCAAGTTAAATGATCTTTTGGTACTTCTAGTTCATCTTCGTCTAACGTTATTTTCAGAGCTCTAGTTTTATGATGCTGTTCTTGATACATGAGTAGTTATATATTGGTAAATTTTCTTGTGAGACTACATCTACACATAATTGTGAAACTTTCTTTTCAGGGACGTGATCCATTCTTTTGTTCGGACGTATCATTTCATGGACAAATTTCAAGGAGTAATCTTCTATGCTTGAGTAATATGATGAAAAACATATACAAAGAGAATATTCATTGGTCCTCTAAGGTTAATAATTATGATGGGCCTAGATACGGTTCAAATCAAATCCTATATGTAATGGAAACTTGAAATTTTTTTTTTACAAGTGGATGTATTAACATTATTAACTTTTAGAGATAACTAGCTGTTGGTTATTATTTCAATCTTTCAATGCTTTCGAAGTTATTATTTTCTAAGTTACAATATTGAGTGTTCTTGTATGTGGTGAACACCATTACTTCATATGCAACTGCCAAAGTATAGAATAAAATATACTTGAGAGAGAATTAATATTAAAGAATAACTTCTGCGAAGTACACATAAGCTTAAGATTCATTAATCTGAAGGGAAAAGAAGTTCCGTGGTTAAAAACTTTGACAAAACGGTAACCTACACTCAGTCTCCAGATTCTGCCCAGAATGTGTTCAATCTTGTCAACCAGATTGCAAATTGGCCTCTGGAGTACTAATCTATATACCCAAACATTCATGTGGTCGTTAAATCTCTGGAGACTTTGACTGCTGTCGAAACGTTTTGAATCCCTGATGCAGAACTGAGACAAAATTCACGCCACTCAACTCTCGGGCAGACGGGGCCCAAGACCAAAACAAACATATGTTTGATATTGAATCTCATCTCCTGCCCACATTGGTTTTCCTCTTCTATCTACTTCTCCCCGGTCTTTGGATTCTGTTCTACATTTATTTCTAGTACATTACGTCATCCTCTTCGAGCTGCGTCTAGGCTCGGTTTCCATGAGACCAGAAACGCCATCACCCCAGCGTGAAAGCGAGCAGGACCCCAACCGCACCACTTTCTTCCGTCTCTTGCATGTTACCCTAAATACGTTTATGTTTAGCATGTTTTAGGAATCCATTCACGAAGTGAATCGATGAAAACGTTCGTCTCCGCTCACACTCGTAAGGGGTAAGGCTGGGAGGCAAACCTCCATGGTTGTCGAGCCTTGATCACGTGACCATACCCAAATGTTTGTTATCGACGTCGCTGGTTTTAGTCTTGTATCCATGTCCTTCTCGTTCTACTTCAGAACCACAAACAAGTTACTAGGGGTGTTTATCTTCTCTCCTGTTCTCCTCGGTCAATTT
Source organism: Lunularia cruciata (assembly GCA_948567375.1). NCBI lineage: Eukaryota > Viridiplantae > Streptophyta > Marchantiopsida > Lunulariales > Lunulariaceae > Lunularia > Lunularia cruciata. The sequence continues at coordinate 9,419,367 of OX419762.1, read as the reverse complement.
ATTCAATTGTTCTATTCTGTTCTCTTTCAAAAGTAAAATGGGCGACTCCAAAGATAATAAGAACGATGGGAAGACCACATCAAGCGACACAAGGATAAAACTTAGGCCGTAAATGGGTCAATAAGCCCAATAGCACCGGAATGAGAAATCTGTTCTACCGCATCTAGGATTTCTTTCTCTAAATTCTTCTTTTAGTGTTTGACATCTTGGCCTTCGAGCTGCTTCGCCACAAAAGTACGTATGCAGGCGATGGGTGGCCTGAGACAAATCTCCAAGCATGTCCATGGACTTATACTACTGTAAGTGCTTGACACCCCCCTTCGCTTCTATTAGAACGACGAAGGCCAGAGCTCTTTGCAGGATCTGATTTAATCTCGGCGTTTTCTTTTGAAACGACATATCCCCATTCACCGCTCTTAAATCTAGCATCGAAAAACAATATTTCCACCCATGTTGTTTTCTTTTCTGAACTAAATGATCCCCTTTCACCGCACTTAAAGCATACATGAAAACCTCTTTTCCACCCGTAGTACCAAGACAACATCTTAGATGACGATACGTCTTCTTCTGTTCAGTTCGAATTTTGGAAATGGTCGATTTGCTGTAGATCACCAACGTCACCGCAGGATACTGGGAGAACTTTCTGCAATTGCAAACTTTTAGCCAATTTAGCCAATTATACAGAGACTTGAAGCAAAAACAAAGAGCCACCTTGCGGACACGCAATGTAATGTCATAAAGTTTAAAGGTGAGAGTGAGGACATGAGAGGGAGCCTTCTCTGAGGCTTCCCACGAAAGATAGATAACGACGGGCGCACTCCATTTGGTTGTGTGGGGTTGGGTTCTCTTCAATAACGCATCCACGGTGACCGCGTTGCCCAGCGTGAGCGGGAAGTGTGACCGGATGACCTGATGGGAAACGGGATGGGTGTGAGGTCGGCGGAGCCGGGCAGCGCAATACGAGCACAGCGCGGGTGCTGCAACTGGAGCGGGGGCGGGAGATCGAAATTCACCGACTTACTAACGCGGACGGGAGTTACTACCTGTTAGTTGTGGAACTACTGAGCAGAGACGGGTAAACGGGGTAAAAGTTATATTAACAGTGAGGGTACCTACGGTCTCATAGTGGAAACGCCCGAAGAATATCCAGGACTTTGAGAACAGAAGGCTGAGAGAGGAACACAGGCTGATCGGGTAGCATACATTTTCTGCTCCCAAATAGGAGTACAGCAGACATTCAGCATTTTTCCCGCGCGCAGGAGTATTGATCTCGAGCCTTGACAGAAGGAAGGAGGGCAATCGTCACTGTAGGTAGTAGTGTAGGGAGATCTTGTTCTTTGCGTCGGTTCTGAAACGGGATTTGGAGCACATTTGTGTAAAAATTGGCGCAGATTTTGGCGAAGATTTGGAGAGAATTGTGGCTGCTAACTGTGAAGTGTGCATTTGTATAGAATTCGTTTCTATTCACTAAGTATACAACTGATCTGGAAAGAATTACGAGAAGCTGGTAGTCGGTAAAGTGGTCCAGAGAACCAGACATTAGCTGTAGGTTTTGAGTGACATAAACGGCTTCGTTTGTGTTAAAGGTGAACCTAGAGGAGCACATGGTGTAGAGAAAAAGGAGCTGGTCGAGCAATTGGTTACAGAGGTATATCCTGCGGACGCGCTGATCGATTGAATGGGCTTGACTATTATTTCTTGATGTTCGTCTGCCACCGTGACGATCATAGTGAACGAAAGTTGCACTGTTGACCATGTGCTTGAATTCTGGCCAGGGTCATTTTATTTCATATTTTATTCTCACTGTATTCGGAACCATCGAGCTTACGAGCATTCTATCAACCTTTAGACTCTTGTGAGTCGGGTCTTTGTAGGCTATTGCCTTCCTAGTCTAACAAGATTATGTCACTTTCCTCTTGGCCCGCAAGATGGAAGCATGTCAGGGTGCGGAACCCATACCAACTAGTGTGATCGACAATTGTCATGGCGACTCGAAGGCTCCTAATCGGGGGGGCCCTAAAGTTGAACCCCCCGAGGCCAGTAAAGGTGATGCCACCTCGAGACACAAAGGCTCTGCAGTTTCAGGAGTAGCGCCGTCGCAGTGTGGTGAAAGAACTGCGTCTGAAGGCCATGCGCCTACTGAGTCGATGGACACCAGTAAGAGGCCAACGGTTCAAGTTTTAGAAGGATTCGAAAGTCGGTTTATGCAGCTTTGTGAGGTACGGCCTGCTTCCAACTGGAAGTCTATAACGAACTGAACGTCTTGTTAGTATAGTCATTCCGCTCTAGTAGGTTGCTGTGCATTGGAGTGTTAATAGTAATACCACAGCAGCCCACTTCATAGCACGAGAAGTGAAATTTGTGGTCCATGGTATAACTGATATGGTACCCTATTTGGACTCCATATCTTGTAGAGGAGAACTGTGGGAAGTCATTGTTATCCGCATCAATCTCAGCCATAGTTGCTGTGCCAACTGACAAAGCACGTCATCGAGTGACTTGTTTGAAGTCTCAGATGCGTGCTTTCACTTTCGCTCCGTCAGAGCTAATTATTCTCGGATAATTGTCCTCCCACATATTTTGTGGTACGCATGCACAACTTTTATGTCAGGACCAGACTGTATTCTGACCAAATGAAGTCCATTGGTGTACAGATTGACCTGTGCCTTGACGAGAGAACCTCACAAGCCTCCAGGAAATTGTTCAGAGAGAGCAGGCGACATCTGATCGCTAATCTAGGCGTCATGGGAACAGGCAATGTATGTTCATCATCGTTTGTAACCGTTTCAGGCGTGTTATTGCCAAATGCAGGTTCTCCATCTAGCGGGATTTTATGTTGGCATTTGCAGATACAGAGTCTCCTTGTTACCTCACTATCGGATATTACTTAGTTCCGCTGCAATTTATTATCTGTGTTGTGCTGTATTGGAGTTTGGTCAGCAGTCTCAAGCCAAACAAAACTCTGGATCGACCAAGCGATGAACTTACGAAGTTTTACAAGCAACCTTTGGTTGAATATTTGATTTATATCAATTGTTTACCTGGGGATATGTTAGCCTCAGAAGTTTGATTCATGATGGGTTCATGGACCCCGTGTCTGACCGCTTATTGAAGTTTTCTCACCTCCAGGCAGAAGAGGCCGCCCACTTGTGGTATGCCTGCATACTATTTGCCGTTAAAAGCCTGTCAAACAAAACAACTACGGACAACTTGGAGGAGGACACCGTTGCGGGATTCACGCTCTCACAAATCTTGAAGTCTGCAAAGCTTAGGTTTGACATCTTTGAAGTAGAAGTAGTCAGCATATTTCCCCTGAAGTTCACACTACTTGACCATGTTGAGTGAAAGTTGCACCAGAAGCGGAACATTTGAGATTCTGCTTAAGATTTTTGCTTTGGTTTCAAATTCAGACTCATAGATTTTTTCAAGGAGGTACCGCAAATCCTAGCGAAAGTGGGGCCCGAGTTGACTATCATGTATGGCGAAGATTGGGAGAAACGTCTTCAGGTATGAAGTTTGCCTATAATATGTTTCGTAAGTAACAAGCTCCGGATTTGTGCCACAATAGCTACACAAAAAAAATTTAAGGACGCTAATTCAGAGCTGTCGAATTGGATGCAATACTTTCAGGCAAAGGAGCTGCAGGCCGATTTCTACTACTTGACTGTACTATTCAAGTAAGAGGGCCTCTCTCGGTCCTGATAGCTTCTTAAGAGTTAGCCCTTACTGTCACCTACTTGTCGGTGCGGAAAATTTGAAGGCATGTTATGGATTTATGATCTTGTATGATATGCTAGTATTTTGGACTCAATTAGTATTAAATCTTAAGTCGAGGAATAACGCACATTGTTTGTCCTGCTTTCTACTTTGAACGGGTCTTTGAAGAGAAAATATTTTCTTACAGATACCGATGACCGTTATCTTTGCGGCGTGAGATGCTCCGCTACTTCCTAACCTTTGGCTTTGCGTAACTAACTTTGAACACCATGATCGTCCAGTTACTACAAGCGAGTGTACCGCAATTTGTTCCACGAAGAAGGTCCGCGTGGTTCAGCTTCTGGAACACCTCAAAACGTTGGAACATCCGTTCACATGAGATTCGGGTGGATGCTTTTTCTTGCACTTCGAATGCGAGTTCTTAGTCGATTCATGGATCTGGTGACCTACATTAACGGACTTCTTGCAGTTGTTGTAAGTATAACAGTTACAGGTTTCCTGCCAGTACATTGTAGCCTTTTCCATGCGAAGCAAGAAGGAATGCGTATATTCGACAATAAGTGTAGGAACGAGAGGGCCGTAACGAAGAAGTATATTGAGAAGTTGCATCGCGTACTTTAAGATTTTTTCACAAATTCCCTGCTTCTCAAAATTGTCGCAAAGTTTCGGCGCATCACCTGGGAAGTGGTGGAAACCTACAGTACAATATCTGCTTATCAAACGGAAATACCATCAGACCAAATTCGGGAAAATTCACAGACGTGGGTGGAGGCACAATGAGAATTTTCTGCAAAACATAGACGGGGCTTGGTCTTTCAAGTTGTCTAAATAATGGACGGAAATAGGATATTCGTGCAGATCTTGCGTAGATGCGGTGTGCTTTGGGTTGCAAGCATGCTAGTCGTTTGCATTCTTGAACCGCGAACAGAAGCATGAGAGCATGCTTATATTTCTGCATTTATTCCTGTTGTGCAGATCATCATGATTCTTCACATGCCACCATCTTTGAGGAAGTTTACCTTCGAGGATGAAGCATTTTTCAGTAAGTTTCGGGGAGTTTCATGTCGCATAATATGGAGACAGTGACTGACTATTTACTCAAATTCGTTCTTGCCTTTTGCAAGCTTACCGCACTTGGTTGTGCGTAATGTCCTGGAGTACGTCTTTTAAGGGATTGATTTGTCTTGGAATCAGAAGAGAGATCTGCAGACGGGCGTGTCAAGCTCGTAGCCTCCCTCTGTGCCCTTTACCATGATGCATCTGAGGAAGACGTGTCCAAAATGGTTCAAAAAGCTAGTAGCATGATTGAGGAACTCTTCAGGAAGAGCAGTAGCTTTAGGACCCGCAGCCAATCTGAGCAACTTGCAGGCATTGACAGAGGTAAACTGAACGCTCCGTTTACATCGCTTGAGCGGTCGTGCAACTTGTCGTGCAGTGAAAATGTGTGCATCAAACATAGTGTTTCTTCTGGTCGCAGGTTGTTTCGAGATTAGTGCTATTCACTGGTTTCACTAGGATACAACGTCGGTGCTGACTATGAGGCGTTGTATCACACCTCCCAAACATTTGGGTACATACTGTTGTTCTGATGCTGTCTGGGCCTTGAATTGCAGAGGGGCTTTGTTATTACGAAAGCTTGATGGATGAGCGTTCCATATTATCCAACTTGCGTATCGTGGAGAAAACTTATGAGGAGGCTTATCACAGTCGAGGTGAACTAGATGAGCGAATGTTCGTCAACGGGGATGAGAATTGCATGGGAGCTCTCTCAACCGGCACTCCGTCAACGAGTTCGGGCTCAAAGGCACTGCACTGAACCAGATCACATTCTCCTTAAACCTTCGGATTCCTATCTACCTGATCGCTGCAGGGCACTTAGGTAGCAGGAACTGGTGTAGGTCTCAGAATAGCTGCTACCTGCGAAAACTGGAAAGTATCGTTACGTATCGAATTGTATAATTCTGCCCAGGAGCCCAAGTGTATCTACAAAATATACGCACGGGAGCTGCCGCAATCTCGATGAAGCTGTGTCTGATTGAAACTTAACCCTCTGTAGATGCATTGCGAGACTGTTGTAAAGAAGGTCCTAGTATTATCTGGTTTGAACTGTGAGCGTGGCATAAGCTTTTTCGGATCGGGCAATGGGAGATTATGCAGGAATGGGGATACGTCCAGAGTGTCGAGCTTTGTAAAGATGTTGGAATCACAAACTAACCTGCCTGTTCGTTGTTGTACATTGCAGCGAAAGTATGACTCTATTAGCTCTCCAAATCGAGGAGCAATATCAGCAGGAGGGTGTCCTTCCTCTCCTTCTTCTCCTTGTTCATCACCTGCTAAGGCAAGTGCTGTTGCTCCTGTTAGCAAGTTGCCACCTCCGACACCTGTGAGCGTTACTATGTCCACAGCCAAATGGCTCAGGACGGTGATTTCCCCGCTGCCAGCTCAACCTTCAACTGATTTGCAACAGTTTTTCCGATCATGTGATCAAGATATTACGAACGATGTTACTAATAGGGCTCTAGTGTTACTGGAAGGGATTTTCTTCACTGCTGGAGCTGGTAAGTTGCGTGACAGTAAAGGGTCCATGGTAGTAGATAATGGTTGGGCTGAGCAACGACGTCAAGAAGCTGTGAAACTATACTACAGGGTTCTCACTGGAATGTGTAAGGCGGAGTCTCAGCGTTTAGGGAGCAAGAATCTTACCCTACTTTTAAAGAATGAAAGATTCCACCGGTGCATGATCGCGTGCTCAGCAGAGCTCGTACTTTACACTCATAAGAGCGTTAAGATGACATTCCCAGCAGTTTTGGAGCCTGCTGGAATAACCGCATTTGATTTGAGTAAGGTTATTGAGGGTTTTGTGAGACATGAGGAAACTCTTCCTCGAGAGTTAAAGCGACATTTGAATTCAATGGAGCAGCAAATATTAGAGAGCATGGCCTGGGAGAGAGGATCTTCAATGTATAATTCTCTGATCGTTGCAAAGAAGAATTTGGCTGGAATCATCAACAGGCTCGGTCTCTTGGCGGAGCCCATGCCTTCCTTGGACAATCTGGGACAGCACAACCGAATGCTTCTCGGCAACTCTCTGCAGCAGAGAGATGGAACAGGTGGTGAGTTTTCTTATCTTAAAGCTTATGGCACTGAGCAACTTTGATCCGGACGCATCTTATTGACACCTTACGATTACGGAGTATAGAAGACGTAGTTCAGAAGACCAGCATGGAGTTGCCGGGGTCTGATTGAAGGTTGTAGTGTTGAGACTTGACTTCACACGTGCTTGCAAACCTAGGCTGAAACTGGGAAGTCTCCTCAAGTTATTCTTGAAAGTTAATAATCAAACTGCATGGTTTGACGTCTGAGGACAATTTCACGCCTCCTTTCTCCCATTGTGCTGACAGAAGAGCTGGTGCTCACTGGCTTGGGGGAGAACGATACTTGGAGCCGGGATTTGAAGCTCTCTTCTTCTCTCTCTTGGGTGCTAGCTGTTCAATTTGTGTTCAAGGGTCATGAGTGGTCCATCGGGTGGTGTTTGTCTGCCGACAAAGCCTCCGATTGTACTTTGTTGTCCTTGCTCTAGTTGAACCTCTTTCACAATCACCTTTTCATAACGTGACTTTCCGGGTTTTGGATTGTGTCCTGATCAAATGGATTGCTCTCCTCCAGGTCTTGTACATGATCTCAGAACTAGAACGTGTACGAGGCCTGGTCGGTGGAACTTGCTGGGCAGTACTTCAGAGGGCTGGTAAAGTGTTCTATCTTTCCTGTCACTGTGATGGTGTTCTTTCATGAAACACTTCTTAATGATTTCATTTGGTACTTGCAGCCGATATTGCCGGTGCTCCTTTACCTGGTTCACCCCAAAGAGTGGTGGTCCCACCATTAAGTAACCCTGGGCTTCCAGTTGGAAGCAACGGATTGTCTGATCCGGCTGGGTTTTCTCCCAAGTTTATTTCTCCCGTGAAAGAACGGCCGTCTGCCTTCTCGGCATTTACTTCTCCAGTTAAAAGTCGGATACAACCGTTGTTACAATCAGCTTTTGCCAGGTGAGAAGTCTTTGGATCTCGGACATCTATGTCGCTACAAAGAATTGTATTTCATTGCTTTCAAATGTCATAGTGAAGTACGGTCAGACGTGGGAATAAACCCGGGTTAATTGTAGCGGGTTCTTTATTCCATTACTCAATATATGTCGTATACCAATATATGTCGTTACAAATCCCAAATGTGCTGATCTGGTTCAGTATTCGGTTTTACTCGGTGCTCGTAGTTGGTACATGTACTGATTTTTTATAAGGAGTGTTGTTACAAATTGCCACCCGGTTCTTATTAGGACTCGTTTTCGGGCTAATAACTAATCAGCGCGTTCTTCAACTTGCAGCCCTCAAAGGCCTAGTCCACTTGGTGGAGGTGAAACATGTGCTGAAACCTCGATTAACTTCTTTTTCCAAAAGGTAGCAAGCTCATTCACGTCCTCCAGTAGGTACCACTATTGTGCTCGCAGGAACTCGGGATATCTTGTTTTCCTTTTTCTAAAGCGCAAATGATTGAAGTTCTCATTTCGTATCAAGCAGTCTTAGTACTCATCAAGTGCTATCATTATACTGGTCCTGCGTCTATGGTTACCAAGTGTATTCACCACATTAACCTGGCTTGGTTCTGTGGCTAATATTAAGACATCTATCCAAATTTCTATTCTGGCCTGGTAGTTTGTTTCCTGATTTAATTTCGATACGCTCAGGTACTGAAGTTGGCAGCTGTAAGAATCAAGGATTTATGTGGAAGGTTACAACAGCCCAGTGAGGTCTGGGATCAGGTTTATAGAGCAATGCAGCATATACTTCATAAAGAAACCAGTTTATTTTTTAATCGGCACATCGATCAGCTGATCCTATGCAGCATATACGGCGTTTGCAAAGTAAGTAATCCGTGTCTTACTATTGAGCATGAAAGATCGTCAGGGTGTGGAGTGTTCCGTATAATTGGTGGTTCCCACCGTCCTGATAGTTTTTACTTGGATATTCTCTTGCTGGAAGATAAAATTGCAGCGTTTAAGTGGACAACCTCTAGCTCGTTATTCTCCTTCGGGTTACAGCTATGGATTTGTCGGTCTCTGTTCAGAGGTAAACCTCAGCAAAGCGGTCAAAATGTAAGGTCTTGTAGAATACTGAAGGTAAGACACAGTTGAAAAGGTCTGACACTGCTCAAATACCTTATCAACTGCATTGGGGACGATGTTGCATTTTGTAAGGTTATAACGTTTCTCCTTTCCAACTTTGATCATGATTATGTGCAGGTCAGGAGAGCTGATGTGACCTTTAAGAAATGTATAGAGCAATATGGGAAGCAGCCCCAGTGCAAATCACATGTCTTTCGCAATGTTTACATCGATTTAAATCCGGTTAGGGGAGACGGGGTAAGAATGGACCAAAATCTTTGTACTCCTCCTTGACCCCGCTGTTGTACACAAGCAATACACTATGAACGAGAAATACAAACTGGTGATATCGGGCGTCATCTAGTTTGAATTGATCATGACGACAACTTGATGGCGAAACTGGACTCTTGCACGCACGCAATTATTCTAGTAGTATTCGTACAGTTCTTCTTTCATCATCAAGCGATGGTCTTTTTGACTAGAGGGATATGTGGGTTACAGAAAAGTGGACATGGAACAGGTGACATCATCAGATTCTACAATGAGATTTTTGTACCCGCAACAAAAGCATACCTGCAACATTTGGGGTCAAATGCTGTGGTATCGGCGCCCATGATCAGTCGGAGCGGTGATGAAGACCGTAATGACAGTGATGGTAAGCCTTTCTTACTTCTCTGTGGTATGAGACGTACTTCACGAAATCAGAAGCACTCGTCTATTGGTGTCTGACAACTCCAACTCCATATGACTATCTATGTCCTAGAGGCCTGCATTTAGATGAAGATATCAGTTTTTCTTTTGGTCAGGGTTTTGACTTGTTCTCATATTCCCTGGTTAAGGTAGTCAGTCGAAGTGGGAGATGTATTAGTTCTAGTTATATTCACCATGGGGTGTGCCTTATAGTACCATGAGTCATATATGAATATTCACTGTGCCACGGTTTTGTGCTGCAGGGCCCGCAGGGCCGGGGCCAGGATCTCCCAAAGTACCTTCTTTTGTTGCCCTTCCTGATATGTCTCCGAAGAAAGTGTCTGCATCTCACAATGTATATGTTTCACCTCTCCGAGCAACGAAGGTAATCTAACTAATCTTTCCTTCGACGTTTACGGGTTACCTCTCTGGGCTAGTCGCTTCCCTTGCAAATTTGTATGCTATTTCAGTTCGTTGATTACCCAAGTAAGTAGAGTAAGTAGCCCCACATGTACTGCAATTTGAGTACAGCGGGAATATAATTCTGCCAACGAGGCACACGCGAACACATCAAGTGGCTAGTCAGATGGTTTTTGTAAACGAAGGGAGTAAAGGCAGGATCTGAAACTTTATAGTCCATTCACGTTTTTATTTAATTCGTTTTTGAGCCTATTACTACCTGATCATTTCCACGTGGGTTGAAACATAAGTTTATGTGACAGAAATTTTGTGTTACGTCTAGATAAGAGCCCTTCTACCTTCTGGCAATATTGTGGACATGTTGTCCAGTGGCGCTGTTACAGAGAGGGAGACGATAGACACTAGCAGTGCAGTCTTGTCATCGTCCATGCACTGACTATGCATTCTTTTGTGGGCCTGATGTCCCGTTACAGATGGATACTATAATGTCTCCTCACACCCGAAGTTTGTATGCATGTGTGGGCGAGAGTACTCATGCGTATCAAAGTCCATCGAAGGATTTGTCAGCTATCAACCACCGGCTGAATAATTCTAGGTCTGATCATGTTCCAATCAAGTTACATGGGTTTTTAATTTCTTCTTTTGTGAAGGAAATGGTTGCCAACTGAAATGATATCGCTTTTGTGCGGTTGAGTGATCTCTAAAGACATTGTATTTTTTACAGGCGTGCTGTCCGGTTGGACTTTACAGATACAGCATGTGATTCTCGGCTTGTCAGTGACTCCGTTGTAGCTGGGAGCTTGTATCCTTGTACAAGAACTGGGAACCATCATTCTACTCAGCCTGCATGGACAATGGCTTCCGGTCCTCTGCCTCCACCTTTGAAGCGCCCTCGTCCTGATAGGTAGTACTGACGAAGTTATATCGACTTAACAAGGTTGAGAGGTGGTCATTTCCTTTTATCAATCACTGAATTTCGAGTTGGTTAATCTTGTTTTGGAAACCCGCGAGGGTGTCAAGAAGTGTACAGGGATGTAGTTTTGCAAAATGATATAACTTGTAATAGTTCTAAAATGCCAGCTAGATGCTCGGAGACTCTCATGTTGGCAATGTGGGGTCTGATTAGTAGACTAATCGACGCTCTGCGGCGAACTCAAGCTGCGTTAAACTGAGCTATTGAGTCACCAGAGACGGCGGGTTGCACAAGAGCAGGCAATGTTGTGCTGGCCGAGATAGCTGCCCGCGATATTTTACCAAGGAGGGGCCTTTCCCTTAAAACCGAGAGCTGAGCCTCAACTGGCGGGTGAAGTGGAAACTGAAATAAATGGCTTAGAATAGTAAGTCTAACACACGAAGATCTGGGGAACCATGGGTAGCCATAACGCTTCGTTTCTTTCAGGTCAATAATCTAACTTTGAAGAATGTCCTCAAGAAGAACTAGAGTAGGTGAAAGAATCTTGGGCATCGAAACGGTGCGCTTCCTTTTAGTGACTAGGCGCCTTAGTAGTTGCTGTCACATTAATAGATCATGGCTTAGAAGTGAAATAGTTGGAAGTTTTGCTGTCAGAACAGTGAGTGAGTGAGTGAGCTGGGCCCACCCTCTTTATATAGCAGTCTATTGCAGACGCGAGTTCATCGTTATCCAAGCCGTTTTTCTCGGGTTGTGTAAAGGTGATTTGCTCTTGTACAATATTGAATTTAAAAGAATCTCGATTGTTCATGTCATTGTGAAGCAAACGGTCGTGAGCATGTGATGAAGATTAAATTGCTTCATGTGATGTGATTGGATAAGCTCATTAGAGTTCTCGCCTCCTGCGTGAACTCTGCGCTAAGAGTATTCATGTACTTGGAATTCGATTCTATACAACACTTGAGTTGACGCATGTGTTTAACGATGATTTTCATGTATGACGAATGTCCATGTTTGAGGAAGTTTGATCTATATCACGTTGATGGTTCTGGGCGTCAACATGTTACTCCATCCTGCAGGGGCCTAACCCCAGTGATGTTTGGTCGTGCACCTCGTTGCAATAGACAGATTCTAGTTTTTTCTTTTGCTTACATCCTTTCGCTGCCGAGGATTGTAGATAAGTTCATTTCATACTGTCTTACCATTCCATACCATTTCCTTAGTATTTAACCATCGTTGCATTCAGTTTTCTTGCACCGCACATACGCGGAGTTGAATTGCTTCTCTTTCTGCAGCGAAGACTCTGATTTACAGTCTTTGACGCATCCACACTTCCCTAAATGCATTCACGCGTCTCTTGATCTCCACAGGTATGTGAGCAGTCTGGTCTTTCGCTTGCTGACCCATATGCAAAACTTTCTGTTGCTTCGACATATTGCTTTAGTTCTCCTTTAACACGCAAGAAATTAGACCTGCTGTCAATTGTTTTCTGACAATTCGTTCTCCTCCATTCAGTTTTACATACAGTCTATAATAGTCCATAATATATCCACATATTGACCGTCTCCTCCAAGGACGGTTATTAGTATTGCCTATTTCGAGTGAGGGCACTTCAATTTGTTATAGTAGGTGAAGGACTTTGGCCAAGAAATTGCTCATGAGATGTTTCAATTATGTCTTGTCTTCGGCTTGCATTCGTATTGTTAGATTCTCTTGGTCTCCATTTCCTGAGTTGCTATTCATTTCGATTTGCACAGATCGTTCTTATATTTCATCTACATTTTATATGCACGTAATGGGTTCTGAATCTCCCGTTCTTCAAACGGCTTCCTCTCTCAATTTCCATGTGTCAGTCAGTTGTAATATGCGTACTTTTAACATTGACTTGAAATACTGATTTCAAATGTTGGGGTTCACATTTTAAAGTTTCTTCGTGTTGACTTGTACATATTATTAAATTACCTTCCTGTGATTGGATCTTGGATGCGACGACTCTTAAGGTCAGGCTAAATCAGGTCAGGTCAGGTCTTCAGGTCGGGCAAACTGCTTTCCTGGATGTAACCAACATCGGGCAACTTAATTTACTTGAATGAATTGATCCACTTGAAATTCAGATAAAGTGATAGTACGGGTCCTTCAATGTACACTACTGGACCAAGTTTGACTGAGAGACGAAGCTTCCTTGACGGCTGTTTTACCCCGTATGAGGAGTTCATGATTTCATACTCTTTAACCAATGTCATTAGCCCATGATTACTGATTGTGGTTTTCTGGTTTGCTCTCAGGTTCTCATTGAGTACTTTGAGAGGATCAATGTACAAGTTCAGATTCATTCTTATATTTAAGTAGGAAAATATGCTGTATTTTCCACCTAGAAACAATTACAGTCGGTACGACTGCAGAGAGGAACACCTTGCAGGTTCCGATGAACACATTGCAACGCATACAACGATTAACATACCGGTATTTGCTCAGTACTTTACCCTGTAAAGCGAGCGGTTCACCCAGCTTTCTACCAGAACGCTCTTTCCAATCAGGGCAGATCATTGGGAGCACAACGGCGCTTAATGTATCATGTCTAGCTGTCGGTATACCTCGCCACCGGATGTGCACCTTTCGACTCAAGACTAAGTAGAGGACGGCCTGCACCGGTACATCCACCTGTATACCCGATTTACATCTTCCGGTTCAGGGAATACCAGGGACAAGGCAGTTGCACTATAATTCCTCGTGCAGCGGTCGGTATATCTTCCCACCGGATATACATCGTCCGACCAAAGGCTAAGTAGAAGAGGGTTGCGCCATGAGGAAATAGTCAATATCCGATAGAGAAGCGTATTTGCAAGACAATTGCACTCCAATTCCTCGTGTATCGGAGAGTAAACGTTTCTATCGGATATACATCTTCCGATCAAAGACTAAGTAGAAGAAGGTTGCACCGTTGAGGAGATATCCAGTAGCCGATATATAAGCGTATTTGGGGTCTGAGAATACGGAAGAGGAGATACATGCACTTTGATTTGTCTAGTCGAGCGAGGCTTCTCTTACCACCAGATACGAGGACGGGAAGAACTCATCCGGCCGTACAAGGAGAACCCATTACAATAAGCCGGTAAATTCGGACGGTATCTGTCCTTGATAAATACCAGTCGGGTGGATTGACATTCGTCTTAAGGTAAACCCAGTAGAATGATATTTATTCTTCGACAGACTCAAACCACACGGAGAGACCGTAAACCCAGTTATTGAGTCTGTATCTCCCCTTGTTGAACAATAGTTGTTTCGGGATACTAGTTGTCGAGTGGAATGATATGTGTCCTTCTATGTATCCTGTCGAACGTTATCATATACCCTCCGGATATGCCTAAACGATGTAGACCCAGCACTCCAGTGATGAAATTCGTTCGTGCTCCCGTGCATGCGTAGTATGCCCGTTTTACTGTGTCCTCCGTCTGCTTAGTGTTTCAGTACGCATGCGCTCATAGAGCATGTTCGTATCTACACCATCTACTCCTATCACACTTGACTATTTTCGTGTTTTGTTTTAACCAGCATCCCAACATGCTCAAACTTCTGTTTCACCATAGGTTTCTCACTTCTATGGTGCTGTGATAGAAAGCAGAGTCCTAGAAATTAGTACTGATTTCCCTTTCTATCGCATTGCTCTCCGGTATGAATGTGTTTGTTGGGAAATTGAATGATTGTGATGTTGCAATGGAATGTATTCGTGATATTTTTTATGAGTGTATGAGACTATCAAACTTTTGATGCGAGTCCTCGTTGCTTAGAATCGCATGCGCCTAGTTTGCGTAGGGTCTGCCTTCAGTGGGTGTGGACTTTCCTTTCTACCAACGGTTTCTGCTCTTCCTTCAGCTATACATCCATCGGCTATGGATCTTTTAGACCAATAACCAAGGCGCAGAGAGTTGTATGATGGAGCAAATCGATATTTGTCCTTTATATACCAATTGAGTCGAGTGATATTTAACATTTAATATATCTAGCGAGCTTTGTAAATATTCATCGGAATCTCTCGTACCTATAACTACTGGTCACACTGTGTGTCAATTGTTCTACTGGTCATAGTATGTATTCATTGCTTACAAAGAGCATTGGCTATTGTACTGAAGAATAATCACATTAGGTGATGTTTTTCTTGAGATGTTTCTTTCAATGTTCCAGTAGTATGTAAATCATATCTCAGACAATTAGATGCTTCAGTAACATGTAGACCATACAACTTGTATAGCTTAAACATCTTAGGTGCAATGGAATAGAGTAGATTTTTCATACCACTACTATTGAGACTTCTTCAACGTTCCAGTAGTAAGTAAATCATATCTCAGACATTTAGATGCTTCAGTAACATGTAGACCATACAACTTGTATAGCTTAAACATCTTAAGGTGCAATGGAATAGAGTAGATTTTTCATACCACTACTATTGGGACTTAGCTCCATTTTATCTCTATGTCTTATCCTTGTAGGGTTTGATGGGGTCTTCTTCCTGTTATCCTCCCGCGGTCGCCTCTTCAAACATAACCACGGCCACGGTGGCTGTGATAGATCAAATCGATGCATGTTGGTATTTGACCTCAACCTACCTGAGCGAGTGTTATAACAAACATGTGTCTTCGTGCGAAAGAGGACGGATTTATCCAGGACAATCACTTAAACTTGATTCAATCAACATTAGATGTACAACATTACATGTAAGTAGCTAAATCCGCTCAATGCAGTCAACATCGGATGTTAAACTAAGATGATAAGAATCATTTAAAACTGACCAGTCTGATACGTGGTAAGAATAAACATGTCAAAGTTTAACTAAAGGAGAGACTTTCCAATCATTTGATTTCCCGGTGAGATGAACGTTTTATAATCCTAAAACATGATTTTATAGATGAGTAGGCAATCATGTACTCAACAAAGATCCCTTATACACCGTATTAATTATCACATTTTCTATAATTATTATTATTTGAATCTTGATCATATAATGGTTTCTTAATCGTATAAAACATACCTTAAAGTTGCAAATATTCACTTGACAATGTAAAGTAATGCTGTGAAATAACCACTAACCGATATTCTCAAACCAGTATTTCTACATAAATTTAAGGCTAGAAATATTCACTTTGCAATGTAAAGTAATGCTTAAAAAGCTACAAATTGATACTCTCAAATCAGTATTTCCATAGAAATTTGTCTACTTTGATCGACCATGATAAGTAAAAAACATTTCACTAGTATCAAGCTACTACATCATGTAAATGTTACTGCTCTCACTTTTATTCTGCATTCCAGTTTTATGAGTGAGTTTAAGTAGATTCGTTCTTTCGACATGACACTTGTCTGATGTACAGCCGGCGCTTGTGAGGATTATGACACTGATTTGAATGTACTCTCCTGATAG
The DNA here is from genome assembly GCA_948567375.1 of Lunularia cruciata. Lineage (NCBI taxonomy): Eukaryota > Viridiplantae > Streptophyta > Marchantiopsida > Lunulariales > Lunulariaceae > Lunularia > Lunularia cruciata. The sequence goes on along the minus strand of OX419762.1, from coordinate 9,403,056 downwards.
TCCTTCTTCGATTTTGTGATCCCACGAATCACGATCAAATAAAGATTGATCAACCCATTTCTTAAGATAATCATGGTTGGTTACCTGTTATATCACCATGACCGTGAAACATTTGCCTTCTAGATTCCTGGTATAACACGCTACTCCAGAATGTACATCACATAGATCCTAACTTTCGCTTCAACTTTAATCAGAACACTGTCAGTAGAAATATTTTGTGTCTTCGCTTATCTTGGATTCAAGAGCTGAGAAACTCTTTGCTTCAAATCGTCTTTGCGGGTTTTCCTTACTTTTGCAGTGGTGACAAATGGCTCTAGGTATAGTAAGTTATGTTTGCATATATCTTTTGGTTCTGTTCTAGTTCTTTGCTGCTCGTGCCATAAAACATCCTACCAGAGCGTGTATACCAGAGCGATTTCACTTGTCTATGAGCTTCCAGTGCTTGATGTTTGAGGGTGTATTTGCGAAAGCGTAAACTGCATATCTGAATGTAGATATCCAAAGTGATTTGACATGTTTGAACTTTCAATCGCTAATGTAGAGAACTCCACTGGCACAAAAGTTCAGACGCTTAATCGTGAGAGGGAGAGTGAAGGCAAAGATCTACAGATCGATCTTCTGGATGAAATTGATGCGGATGATGAAGAGAAGTTGAGTCAACAATTGCTGGAGTTGGCTGCACTTTTGCCCGACTTAGAAAGTGTACGTATTTTCAGTCCTATCAACTGTTCCATGTCCGCGGCCAGTTTATCTCCCCTGTGTATAAGTTTAGATGTCTCTCCTGAAACAGTCCATCATCTTCCGGTCTTCCACACTAAAATTATAGTTAGGCTGCTTCTTCAAAGTAATGTAGAATTTCAACTGTAGCCCGGGACTTTCTTTCTCTAGCCAAGACCACCGGCAAAGGCAAAATTGTAAGAAGAATTACACTGATCCTATTTGTCTTCTGACAAATTTCACTTGAGCTGAATGCACGCAGATGGATGAGATATATATAGTTGAGAAGACTATTGAGTACATCAAAAGTTTGACGAGGAAATACAATCAGTTACTCAACGAGCTGTCACAATCCTATAAGCGGGACCAGAAGGAGGCTCGATCCAGCACTCGTGATCAGAAGGGACTAGAAGCAGTACATGCGAAGTGAGTAGACCTCAGCTTGAGCTCTCAACGAGTACGATTTTCCACGATAGTTTGTCCGCAGGCACTTTTCTAGCGGTGCCAAAAGGCCATCACCGTTTAGTTGCATATGTCGCTTCAATCGCATGCTGTCCTTGATGGGCGTATTTGGCTTGCCTCATGCTTATACCAATGCATGAATCGGGGAACAGCTCTCAGCATTTTGTTACAGTTGAGAAAAAGCAGTCGATTTTGTATAAATGGCTAAGATTGAACAATGGGATAGGATTCGGTAGTCATCGGTCTTGCTTTAGGCAGTTTGAGTCCTGCTCTGTAGCACCGCTGATTGACGTAACAACGTCAACAGCTTTATTCACTACGACCTTGAAGCTGTGGACTGAAAGTTGATGAACAGAGTAGTGCATAGAGAAGGTACTTGAAGACTACAGCAACACATCTCATTTAATGATTAGTTTGCGTCGACGGAGATCACACCACTTTAATTTGAGTAAAGTTTCAGATGCGATGCATATGAGAACAATGAAGAACCATGAATTTGTTCATCATGGTGCGTGTAACTTGCGCCATTTTGCGGTTTCGTATGTCACTTCGTGTTCTAGAGTAGGTACAACCGAGCTGCAATCTTCTTTACTGCTGAAAAGTGATTTAGTCTCAACATTTTTGGGGCATTTTTTTTCCATGATTTCTTCCTGGCAGTCAGACATGGGCTGCTTAAACACTATGAGGGGGTTGAATCTCAATCGTTGACAGGAGCTGTGACTTTTCTGGATTTGTGTGGTGCCCCTTTCCCTGCCAGAGGTGCAACTTCGCAGAGCTCGACACCTTGTTCGCGGCTTTGAACTCCACAAGCTTGCTTTCATGGATTTCGAGGCCGCCGTGCGTTCGAAACCTGACTAAATTGCAGTTTTACCACGTATACACTTTCTTTGGTTTCTATTCTTAATCCTTCCGGTTAAAAATGGCACCATCTCAAGTTCCTATTTGCTGGAGCTTACACTGGAAGTACGAATCTATCGGAATTACTTCCAGAGCGGATGTGGGAGCTATCTCTACTTCGACTAACTCAGCATGTCAGGTTCTCTGCTCACTAGCATCCAAGAAATCCCGCAGGAATCTCTGGGAATTAAGAGGTTTTTACCTTGAAGGCAATCATAGCAAGATGATCATCCATCTCTTGCGTCCTTCGCGAAGCTTTCAAACTAGGAGCAGCTCACGATCAGTGAACATCTTTCCCCATCTCAAATCCCGCTTAGCATTTCTAATCTGTCAAATCGATTTGAGCTTTGCCATTCAAAGAATCAGCTCAAAATGTGTGTTTCACTATCCCTAACCATGGCATACGCAAACTTTTCCTTCTTGTAATCCCTCGGTATGTGCCAATGGTATTACAGACATCCTTCCTTCATTTAGCAATCTTTCAGGCCTGGGTTTTCTTAATCTCGAGTTCAACAGTCTCGGTAACTATCGAAGTTACTGAACTTTCAAGCTTATGTTCCAACTTATGTTCGTCGTGCTTCATCAGAACGCACTTGTCACCATACCCAATTCTGTTCGGCCTCGCCCGGAGGTAGCTATAGACACCCAAGATCTCTCGCACAACCATCTAAGAAGATTGCAGGCGGACGAACTGGTTCTGCCATTTGTAGGCTAGCACTTACTTAACATGAGAACCAATCAGCTTCAAGGACAACTTCATTAGAATCTCGAACTTGAATACCATCTAGGCTCCCATTCCTATATTTTCCTGGACAGAATATCTCATCGCCATTACCAATCATAGACAAACCTGACAGATTTGAACAGGGATGAGCCTTGCTAATAACCAGTTGCCTGGACCTGTCTCTAATTTCTCACTTATCTTGCAGATTTGTGGATTAAACTTGTAACCAAGTCATCTTACAGAGACTCTCCCGGACTGGAACTGCAGAAACAAGAGATTTGACCTTCGTCTGGAATTTTCCTTCGATCTCTGACAATCAACTCTCTGAAAGGCCTCAACCCGTTACGCGTACGAGGGTGATTCCCAACCTTACAGCCTTTCGTGCTACCCGGATTAGAATATACGTTCGCTGGTGGGGAAGAAATGAAGGACCTATATCGGAATCTTCGGGTTGAGATCAATTGTGTGAGATAAGCAGGTTTGAATAACTGTATCTGACTTGCAACAGATTCAAATTCCAAGAAGATAACTGCTGAAAAGTGGTCTACAGTATGCAGTGGTACCCGGTCACACGGTTTACATAGTTCGACCTGGCTGACAATCAATTTGCAAAAAGTATCATTTCAAATCTATTTCGCTGTATTGGGTTTGAGCTGTTGAAACTGGGGAACAACTTGCTCCGAGGAATGCAACTAGAAGATTATTGGCATGTTGAGTTGCTTCGTTCTCTATCTCTACAGATCAATAATCCCGCGGGCGTCTTCAAATTCCATAGTTGTTCGGGAATTCTTTAGAATGAACGGTTCTGGACCTAAGTGGCAACCGGCTGACAGATTCGTTACCAAGGTTGTTACGCCATTGCAAGGCGCTCCAAATACTCGCAATTGCGGACAATAATCTGACCTGGGAGTTTCCAACTCGGGAAGTTCCAGTCATATCTCAAAAGTTGGATCTTTCAGGTAAAGACGATTTAAGCATATTACCAGGCAATATTATCTTCTCTAGTCGAGGGTGTGTTCTTAGAGAGAGCAGCTGCAGCAGACATCAAGAGCATTGGAAAATCTATGCTGTAACAAAGATCACATTTCCTTGTCTGTCCAAGGAATCTATATGAGATAGAATCTGTGCTTACTGTGGCGACCTACTTTGAATACTACAAAGAATATTTCCGTGGTCCTATTCCCCGACCTATGGGACTTCAAGCTCTACTCCACATTTTATATCCAGATTCCGTAATAACTACACAAAGTGCAGTAAACGGGTGTACCACTATACTACCTAGCGGGAGGTTCATCCACCCGAATCGCCAGACAAGTCGCCTTACAACCAGAATCAGAAAATTTTCAACTTTATCAATCGAGACTACATCTACACAAGGTTATAGGAGTTCATCTCCGTGATCTTCTGCATGTAAATACATTCTTTTTCACTTTCTGATGATGCTCGCTGCCTCGCTTCAAGCAGACTTATTCCCTTTGGGAGCTTATAGAAGAACAGAATCAAACAAAATCAGAAGACCCTTCTTCAAGTATGACCATTATACTACAAAGTAAAAGTCTTACCGCGTCATCTGCAGAATGTGCAAATCTACCTTGAAGTCTGGTCTACGTTAAAAGTACATTGACAAAGTTATTAACTTGAAGTCATGTTAGAGCGTAGACCGACGGACTCATTTTCAGATTGAGGAGAACTTTCGCAGTGGTAGGCTGGAACCCAGCATCTGAATTCTGAGTTAAAACCTTCATAAATATAAGACCATTAGAAGAATTGATGTGAAAGTGATGTCTCTGTCATCCCGGACTGTATCATACACTCCTGAAAGTTGAAGTACATCGACAAGTGAAATTTGAAACTTCTGACCACCTGAATTGGATGACACGAACTACTTAATTTATCAGAATTGTACTGTAGTGAGATTATGGACTGGAAGTGTACGACTCGCATGCATGGGGTTGCATGAGAGTAACGTTTTGGAAGACTTCGACAACACGTCTCATTTTTCCAACAGAATTTAGAGAATTCGTGCGGAGTACCATCTTTGATGTAAAAGCTGAGGAAATTCGGGATGCAGTTTTTCATCATGATGCATGTTGTTTGCTTCATGTCTTCAGTTTCAATTTGCAGTGCCGATGCTTGTTCCAGTTCGTCCAGTAGCTATCTGCAATTTTTCTTATCTTTGGAGAATGATCTAGTGTCAACCTCTTTCAGGCATTCTGCTGGATCCTCTCTCAATATTGCTTCGGATTTTGGACTCTTACTGGTGTGGCCATCGGGAGAGGATTCAATGTGATTCTTCAACGGGAGCAGAAATACAGTTGGCTTTGAGTGTGAATTTCGAGACGACGTTCTTCCTCCAAGTGTGTTCAACCTCACAAGATAAATCCTCCATGAAGATGAACTATACCAGCTTTCGAAAATTCATCGCACCATGAGTTTGGAACCTGACTAATCTACAGTGTCTTAGCATATACGTATCGTCCCCGGGTGCACGTGTAACTTCCAGAGATCGCCTGCTCACAAAAATGGGGTTAGTTTCAAAGTCTAATTTGCAGGAGCTTTACCCCGATGGTCTTAATCTGAAAGAACCGCCCCCAGAGTGGATGGGGGAGCTGTCTGAACTCGACATACTTGGAAGTCTCACATACTATGCTCACTTGCATCGCGGAATCTGATGGGAACTTCTCGAGATTAAGAATTCTTCCCTTTCAAGGTAACAAAATGATGGAACATGATGATCAGGCTGAGTCCTTGTGCGAGCTCTCAAAACTTGGAATCTCTCAGTCCACCCCAAAATTCACTATCTGAATTCCCATCTGGCTATCTGACTCGCATTTGCTGTCTGTCAAATTTACCCAATATGACACTCTTCAACAATCAACTTCTCTACATTCCACCACAGATATGCATGGTGAAGCTTCCCTCCTTGCAATACCTCGATATCTCAAACAATGGTGTTCCCGGGCAGATACCAATGTCGTTCAGCATCTTGTTAAATTTACGTTACTTGACCCTTGCTCATAATCAGCTAAATGGCCCCCTTCTTACTTTCTTACTTAACACGACAAAAGTGAGTGCCTTGAACTTGTGAGGAAATCACGTGACAGGCACAACCCAGACTTCACGTTCAAGTTCGAGGAGAATTCTACTTGAATATGCAGTTCTCGAAAGATCTATTTCGATGTCCCGCACAGTGAACTCGTTGAAGGGCTTCCTTCTGCTACCAACATCAACTACAACTTTAGTCGCAGATCAATACGCCGTGTCATTGTCAGGAATCGTAAGTTTCTTGCAGTTCCGAACAATTACTCCACATCCTCAGCGAACTTCGGTTGGAGGAAAATAAGCTTGATGGACAAGTACCGGAAACCTTGGTTTGGAATCCGATCTCTAACTGGAACAGATTAGGCGTTATTGTTTATCTCGCAACAGACTTGAAGCCGAAAATTTGGTAGCTGCTATGCCGAAATCGAGGTCCAGTTTCGATACATTTGTCTGATAGCAGACTTAATGGAAATACTACGGAAGACCTGATTGGCTATACCCGCGTTCAGCAGTTGCAGGTGGGGAATAATTAACATTCTCCAACGAACGATTCCGACAAATCGAGGAATTGATAACTCTTCGAATAGGCTGCTGCGTCCTTCATCTCTGCGAAACAATCATCTCGGTGGTCATTTTCCAGCTCCTTGGGCAATCTTGCTTCTTCTCTGCATGTCTTGGACCTAAGAGGCAACCGCCTGAGAGGGTCACTGCCTAATACCGTTGCGCCAGTGCTTCGAATACTCACGTTCCGGTAATACTCGCTAAGAAGTTTCCAGGTTGGATTAGCACTCTCCAGTCGCTACAGGTGTTGGATCCTTCAGACACCAAATTAAGGAAGGTTTCGAGACAATGTCAACTTCTGAAACCTACAAGGTCTCCTTAGGGAAAGCCGCAGATCAGCAGTACATCTTGACACCAATATGAAGATCGGATTTCGTTCGTTGCCACACGGGACAATATGGCTTTGAATATGTGCTAAGTGCCACGATCCACATCGGGGTTGCATTAGGTAGTTTCCAAGGCGTTATTCCCAGTAGATATGGGAACTTAGTGGGCGTGTTCACCAAAATTCGGCCCAGAATCATTCTCCGGCTCCATTCCCAAGACTTTATCCAAAAACCGACATAACCAGTTGCAGATAACCAGTTGTCTGGTAACATCCCCCATGAAGCTGCTCGACTCACTTCAAGGCCTACTTCAATGTTTACGTTAGTTATCTCACAGGACCGATACCAGGTGGACAGATGCCAACACTCAGTTCCTCGAATTTCAAACAGAATTCAGTACTATGTGTCATTCCCCCGTCCTCTATGAACTTCAGCGAATTCTCCAGCTTCAGCACCGCAGCTTGCAGGGGGGATGTCTACAATCAAGAACGACATCATATCCGAGAGGATATCGCCCGTAGCTGTCGGGTGGGGCTAATCGTGACCATTGTCACTATGACGAGCTATTTCCTTATGATGAAGGAGCTTAAATTCCTTCGTTTTGCTGTGGAACTGGAACCCCCTAGACGAGGGTATTGGTACAGCAGACCTTACGCATTTTACGTCCTCGTTAGTATTGAGCTGACGATAATGAGCCTGAGTCCGTAATCAATGATCCGTTTTGTGCCTTCTCCTCACTATCAAGGCCAAGGTGCAAACCCAGGACAAATGCTCAACGAGCCCCGTCTATGATAGACGGGGCTCGCTGGATTTTAGTTCAGGGTGAGCGATTGAAAGCAAGGAAAAGCAACAGCAGTTGGATGTAGAATACAGCTCACTGAAAAAGAATGTTATTGAACAAGTTAGTAGGTTTCCTGGATGACTTGGATGTGATCATCCTAATGCGCATGGTGATGATGCTTTCACGTGTGGTTCGTTAACTTTTGAACTATATCAAGTTATATTGTTACTCGAAATTGTTCAAATTCAATTAGAAATGGAACTCGTATGTTCAAACGACGTGCACGTGCTGGATCGACTGCATCACCCAAGTGATAGGTACCATAATCACAGTCAGTTTCCAGTGAGTGGGAAGCATATTTAAACGCAATCTGGGGCTGGTTTGATCATATCACTACTCCATGTGTGAATCAAGAACAAAATTGCAACACAACTTAATATGCTCTTAAAAAAACCATTGATTATGTACTAATTTGGTCTCGCACCATCACAGAGCTCAATTCTAAATGATCAAGAAGAAAATAAACTTGGTGACGAATATTTGATGTGCCCTGCAAATGTGTACCTGGGGTATCAAAGGTTTTCCTTTCTTTTTTGAACATATTTCATATTGTAGATGACAAAATTGTAAATTTGTTGAAAAAATGGCTTATCATGGATTTGAGCTTTGAGCAAGGTACGAGACTTTGACTCGATGTCATAATCGTTAATTTTTCAAGTTGCTACTGTGAACAATTGCTAGTGAATAGTTGGCCTTGGGTGCATCACACACGTAGATCAAGTCCAGATTTGCTGTCTATTTACGAGAAAACTGGGAACAAAAAGTGTACATCTATACTGGGTAATTGCATATAGACATCTACTGTATAAAGCGCAGGTTGTGCGGACTACAGAGTTGAGTTTAAATTCTTGTAAAGCTCGACAGGATATGTCAGCATAACAGAGCAGATTGAAGTGGCTGAAATCTTGATCTGGATCCCTAATGAAACCATTTCCATCTATCTCTATTTCAGCGACATTCGCCGACGGACCACAAATAGACCGTAGTGCACATCCCATTTGGGATTGTGAGGACGTGCCTTCAAAAGATTTCTTGAAGGGGTATATCGGAACTTCTTAGGATCCGGGAACATCGTATTTGTACAATTAGACGAAGGATCCAAGAACACATCGCGCATATAGATTTGACAATTACCTTTTCGAATTCGCACGGAACATCCCTTTCAAAACTTCACTCTGTGCCTGAAAGGTTGAAGAACTCCTTGACTCACTGCGTTACCAAAAGAACCAAGTAAAGCTGAACCCCCATCATCACACGTCAAATCTAGAATGTTATACGCAGCACGACCGATTGAAACAAAGTGCTGAACGTTGAAAAAATCACAAATACTTACTTCAACAACGTGTTCGAATTCCAGGCTATCCGTGGGCCTGCTTGCCTGCCTGCCTGCCGTGCAGCACAGACAACTTACACACCACAGTGGACAATACCAGACATTACCGTAACTGCAAAGCATTGAACCAGACTCACATGGCGATCCAGACGCACTGATCCAAAGCACTAATCGGGATCGGTAACATTCTTAGTCGCTTCTCCTCTTCCTTTCCCAACTTTGTAAAAGGCGACCGCGGAGGAAAAATGAAGAATGGGAAGACCCCATCATCAAGCCTTACAAGGGAGAGACAAAAAATGTAATATGGGGCTAAGCACTAATAGAGTCTATATGAGAAATCTGCCTGACCGCACTTAAGATATCTGAGCTATGCAAGTAGTATGGTCTCCACACAACTGGAGCATCTGAAGAAACATTACCTAATGTGATTGCTCTCTTATGGATTGCACTAACCACTGCACTCTGTAGAACAATGGACACATGTTGTCTAAAATATACTACAAAGTATGAGAGTAAGAGTGGTACCCTTACGCTTAACATGATAAGCTCTCGTGCACTCCTTGACAAATGTGTCAAATGCCGTGTCCATAGCTCCGTATAACTCCAAGGCTAGAGTAACAAAAAGATGACCCCGCTGCATGCCCCTATACTTGGAAACCTTACGACCTGCTGCTGCACTCGCCGCACATCCAAGGAGATGGGTAATCACTCCCTCCGATACTGTATCCCGTGTAGGGTCCACGTCCCAACTGGTGCTACTAACACAATATATCAATCATAACACCGTACACAGTTGGAGGACATACAATATATGACTGATATACTGTATGTCCTCCAACTGTAGGTTAGGGGATTGAGTAGAACAATGTCTGATGCATGTTACTTAACTTCAGAAAGTCAAAGTGAATTAGCATGAGGGTCAAGTAAACCGGATTATCTTGCTGGATGCTCATACGTTTAGATAGTGTCAAGGGACTGTGAGAGATATGAGAAAAGAGTAGAAAGTGATTCTGCTTACAAAACATCTATATATTAAAATCTGAATATTTCGATGTTGACTCTCAGAATATGGTTATTAATACTTAAACGAGAAGTGAAGAAGTCTGTGAAACTTTGGAAAATGACTGAGAAGACAAAGGTCATATCATAGCCAATGGCAGCACACTAATAGTCTCAGATATACTACTTCTCTAGTCATATAACACAAAAATTGGCAATTCCACAATTAGAAAAGAATCTTATTCTTCGATTTTAAAATTCTGGCAAATGCTTATGGAGAGATTATTATAGCTTGCGACCTCCGAACCTTTTTTTCGCAACGATATTCTTAGACTTCCGTTGTCTCTTTACCTCTCTCTTGTACTTTCAAATTTCGAAGTACAAGCCATTAATCCAAGGTGGGGATAAACATGATCATGTAAGAAGGTGATATTCCACAAAATATATAACTACTTTCCAAAATTAAATAAGTTTTATGCATGCTGAATTTCGATAATTCCATTTATGATGATCATGAGAAAAAGATCATCATGATATATAAACAAGCTTCAAATTTATCGGAGACTTTAAAATTAGATATTCACTCAATTAAAATTTTATAGTATATTATTCTTTTTAACATATATTAATAACCTAGAGATATTCTTATGAAGTAAAAAACTGTAATCTACAGGTCTTATAAGGGAAGTGGTTTGAACTAGAAATACAAAGTATGATATATTTTTCTCTAAAAAATTAAGATTCATTTATAAAATAAAATAAAATTATTTTTCAAATCAGCAGAAATTTTATAATTTTACCATCATAAATAAAGTTCTAGGAAATTTTTTCATGCCTTTTAGCTCATTCATTTGTTTAATTTTCAAACTTTAACATTAAGGTCATGTAAGTGATAAAGAATAAGATAAAAATATTAAACAAAATTTTAAAATTTTAGCTAATTCTGCGGATGGTTTCACGTCATTCCTAAATCATATATGAATCATGGAAGTATCATTTGAAAAGCTTAAATATGTCGTTTCAGAATATTGTGACTTTTTTACATCTATAGCACAATTAGCTTTTCCCAAGTACAAGGGTAAAAATAAAGCTAAAATTTTAGTTTTAATTGAATTCTTTACTTTTAGTAGCAACATGCACATCTATTGGTTCTAAAAGAATTAAAAAAACTAACATTATCAATTAAAATTTCTAGAACATAATTTTTACATTATATTAACAAAATATTTCAAAGAACTCAATACATCATGCATATGGAGTTTTTTTTAATCAAAATAGTGTAAATTAGTAATAAAAAGGAATAATTCCTAAGCTAATCCTAATCAAAGTATTATCCTAAACTATCATTAAAAAACAAGGGATTAGTTCCATCCATTCATTAGGAAATAAAATGAATATAAATTCTTTGTAAACTTTAAATATGTTCTAAAATAGAGACTTGAAAACTTTGACTTGTATCATAATTGTTAGTCACCTAAAATTAAATTGATTTTACCAAAATATACCTATTTTACTATTTTTATGATCATATTAAGCAAAATTTTATCTAAATATTTTACAAAGCATTACTGAATTATTTAGGTATGTATGTTTGTTAATATGGAATGAACACTCAATATGACTGTTAATATTGAATATGACTTTTTTGAATATTATGATCCATCACAACTCAATATACCTTACATGCAGCTAACTATACATATTAGTATGATTTTATTAATAAAATATTTTTTATAAGATATACTGATGAGTAAATTTTTTGACAAAACAGAGTGGGTATTCAGTATATTAATTCTTATAAAAGACATCCTCAATTGTGTATATGATCATTAGATATATTGAAAAATTCAATAATTTGCTATTAAAAATAAAATTTACGCATATATATATATATATATATATATATATATATATATATATATATATATATATATATAATCATTGTAAATCATAAATCTCTAATATCTACAAATTAGAGACTCAACTTAATTATCTAGAAATAAATATACTCCTTATTTTTATATCCATTAAATTTGCATAATAAAAATTTAAATATGTTAAAAATATTAAAAATTTAAATATTAAAAATTATAAATAATAACAATTTAGATGCACTTAATCTTCCATAACTTTTAGATAATAATTTTCCCCAAAATTATTGATATTAAAACATATAAAAATAAAATAAAAATTATGAAGAATAGAAATAATGCATTAGCATACAATAGTATGTTCACCTACTATTTGAAGGTAAATTTCAAATATCTCAAAAAATAACATTAATCAAATATATCAAATGGAATTTAGCAAATTAAATGGCTCTTGGAGGAATTATTTGATAATACAATATAATATAATCAATTATGATAAAAATATATTTCAATAGAAATATTTTTATAATATAATATAATCCATTAATATATTTATATTTAGTATAGAACCATATTAAAACAATAAAAATAAAATGATTTTATAAATTAATTTAAAATAAAAATAAAAATTATAATCATAGTTAATGTAGTATGTTTAGGTACTTTATTAAGTAATTATGATCTATTCATTACAAATCCATATGTACAAAAAATACTTAACACATATCTTCCTAACCTTTTTATAAATAACAATTATAGTATATCTGTAAACTTAAAACTTGCACCAAAATATTGATTTCAAGATTTGAGGTTATGTTAGATCTTGTGATATATCTTAAATCCAGGTGTCTTCCAATTCTTTAACACTTACACTACAATTACAAAGTTCCATGTCATTTGAAGCTTTGGATTCAATCGATTTCAAAGATGCGTAGAATATTATATTGCCAACTAAAGTGGGAACACAATTGCATATTCTAGACCAAAAATTACATTTTAGAATAATAGGACCACAAATCTTATCCCTTGTAAAGTTAAACCTTATGAAGAAGTAATTCATGAGATGCCATACTAGCTTTCATACTTTCCTTCATGTGTATATATAACATAGTACAACCTAGAAGAAAGTAAAATACCTTTAATTACTCATGCTAATTTTTACTATATTAATTGATTATGTATTTGACATTCTTGAACGTTTTATAACTATGTAAAGTACTATGATGTTTTAACTAAAATTTTATTATGTAGCTGTGTTATTTATAGCCTGCATGAGCAAGTGTTTGTTCCTCACTTACCATTTACTACTCACTTTTACTATAATGCTACGTGTTTATAAGCATCTTTAATATTTTAAGCTTTGAAGAGATTTTCCATTTCCAAGCTTTTCTAGAAGGAAAATCTTCTTAATACATATCTTTCATATAAAAAAAAGACATATATATGAATTATGTATCTAGTTTGACATTTTGATTAGTTTGATATTTGATTATTTTTGACTAAACAAACCTATAAGCTAGCATAAGGGAGACTAATATCAACTCATCTTGCTTTTTCCAAATGAAGTATTAGAAGCACATTATGATTGAGTAATATAGTTATGTAAGTGTAGATTTTCACATCTTGAGTTACGAACCTGAGGATAATATGCTCTAAATGTTTATTTCGCCTATAAGATTAAAAGGTCCCTATATAGATTTCTAATTTTCCTTAATTCACCTGCCAAATACATATTATCACTACAATCCAGAAACGATATATGGATCAAGGTAGAATATATTCCTATCCCAATATATAAAGAGAAGTTAAATACATAGAATGTAGGATTTATCATTTGATGAAATTCTGCTAAGAGCAGATTGGCGAGCTCAGCTAGCCCCAGAACAATTAGGGAGGACAATTGCTGTCATTGGCCTTGGATCCTTGCCTAAATTTCACGAGAGGTTTATCCGAAGTCATCTCTGTCACCAAAATAGCCAGAGTCTAACGGATTGTCGCTTAATTTAGCGTGTATCCGGATGTATCGAGGTGGAAACCAATTAGAAGATCAACATAAGATAGAGGCGAAGACCGGATTTATGGCCATATTCACTCTGGATATGGTGAAGAATACAGTTTATCTGATGTTTAGAATACAGGATGATGATTGCTGCGCCTTCGGATTTGGTGTTCCATGATTCATGGAGTCCGGATGCTCACTGGCATGGATCACGGATTGCTGTGGATGACATGGTAACATACCTCATACATGCAAGCATGGCTACACATCAGACATGCATCACCGTAGCTCATCCATATTATCCGGATGTTTGGAGATGTATAGGGAGAAGCCACATTAAGGTAATTTGTCCATTTGCATGCCTTCGCTTGAGTATGCGGTAACGCGAATAAGCCCGGGAAGTCGGAGATCGCTATGAGTTTCGGTTCTCACTGCGGCTCCACAGAAGGAGAAGTTGATCATATATACATAGAGCAAACTCTGGAGTAGGGTGAAATATGGGTTTAGCGGGCGTCGCGGCAGCCTGGAGTCATACTGTAAGAAGCAGCAGTAAATGCAAAGTTCTAGGGGATATCCAACATTTGTAATGACCTCAATGACATCGATATATAATACTGTATCAACAACATATGATTACTCGAACCTATTATATGGTATATATGGAAAGATATGTCATGGATGCCAGATTTATGGAAAATAGTAGAGATGGGGTAAAAAGGGGCCGACATGAGAAAGGTGAAAAGGCGATCGCGTAAGATATCAAAAAGGATGAGATGATTCCATCAAGTTTCACACTCATAAAATATAAGAAGTAAAATGAAACTAAGCCACAATAATATCGGTATGAGAAATCTACCCTAAGGTTATCTTCAATGTAGATTGCCTCGGTCTATAGTAACCTGTAGTACACGAACGTGCTTGTCACTGCGTTCTTGTAGTAGAGTCGTTGGATAACGACAGGCGCCGGCGAATTGAAAGCCACTGAGACTGACATCAGGATCGCCGCTTTGGATCGAGATAGCGATCACCGTTTACGCAAGTTATCGGTGAAAGAAGGTGCTGCACAACAGGGGATGGGCATGAGGAAGCGAGGCATGAGACGATGTACGCATGGTGCATTACTGCGCGTGTTTTGCGCATGAAGCATGCCGAGGTGTCACCAAGAACCAGCCATGTTGGCAGGTGGAGCGTGCCAGCAAGGCAGGGCGGACAAGAGGGCGAATAGGAGCAATCGGGAGCGCCAATGGGAGCTCGCTGGTCCCGATAGCTGGGATGCCGCCCCAACCAATAGGTACGGCGTATTGCCGGTGCTCCACCAATCGCCCCGAGTGGGTTCCGAAGACCGATCTCTGATCCACTTCGGAGCAATTTGGCCTTACAATTTTATCGACTGATAGTGTTCGAGCGGCCGAAAGCAGAGTCCAGACCGAGGAGTTGAATTTGCCTCAGCTCCAGCTCTCGCTCGTCCCCTCTGCAATAGAAGCCTGTCCATCTGCCTATCCTCAGAGCTGCCAAAATGGCCACTGCTGTGTGCGCCACCTCCCGCATTGCGTCGATCGCCCCATCGACCAGGTACCAATTTCCACAGCAAAACACATTATCCGGGTCCATTACCAGGAAGCTAAAGTGTGACCGCAGATGTTCATTGGGAGTCAGATAAGGGAACAGGTCAAACGTTACGTCTAATAGGATAACAGCAGCAAACAGGTTTCTCAAGCTGTGGAATTTTGGTGCCATTTCACTTGCTAGCGGCTGGACCTTGGCATTCGATTTGGCGTTTTTGTGGATCTGTATAAAGGGTATACGGAGAATGAGTACTTGTGAGGGGGTGAGTTTCGATGATTTGTTTAGGTGGAGACAACTCAGAAGTAAGCGTAATAACGGTGTTTTGGTTTGTAATTGGCAGCGCCACCAAGGCCGTGAGCTCCGGATCAGCCGTGAAGGCAGCTTTCTTTGGAAAGACGCTGCGCTCCGCAAAGGTGTCCACAGTCAGCAAGCAAACCTTCGCTGTGAGAGCCGAGGCTTCCGAGAGGCCATTGTGGTTCCCCGGAAGCACTGCTCCGGAATGGCTTGACGGCTCCCTCCCAGCCGACTTCGGCTTCGACCCCTTGGGTCTTGGTAAGCGCTCAAGAATTGTCGTACTGAAGATATTCCATTCAATGCTTGGAGTTTCTTGAAAATGTAGCCACTGTGAGTCCCTTAACATGCGCATTCTTGGTCTTGGCAGGTTCCGACCCAGACTTGTTGAAATGGTTCGTTCAAGCCGAGATTGTCCACTGCCGATGGGCCATGCTAGGAGCTGCAGGGATCTTCATCCCCGAGCTTCTGACCAAGATCGGTATCCTCAACACTCCCTCATGGTACACCGCTGGAGAGCAGACCTACTTCGCAGACCAAACCACTCTTTTCATCGTCGAGATGCTGTTCATGGGATGGGCTGAGGGCAGGAGATGGGCCGACATCTTGAAGCCCGGATCCGTCAATGTTGACCCCGTCTTCCCCAACAACAAGCTCACAGGAACCGACGTCGGTTACCCAGGAGGCTTCTGGTTCGACCCGTTGGGCTGGGGAGCTGGAGGTGAAGCCAAGGTTAAGGAATTGAGGACTAAGGAGATTAAGAACGGAAGACTCGCCATGCTCGCAGTTATGGGTGCTTGGTTCCAAGCCGTGTACACAGGAACAGGTCCCATCGACAACTTGTTCGCCCATCTTGCCGACCCCGGTCACGCCACCGTCTTCGCCGTGAGTCCCCTTACCTCCTATTTCGCTTTACGTTTCTACTGTAGGTGAGGCTTTGCAGGCGATATCTTCAATCGTACTGCCCAATCTTATCTGCGCTATCTTTCTGGTGTGATTCTTTAGAGAGATTTTTTCTCGCATTCCTTCTGTTCTTTCAATCTTCCGTGTCATTCTGTCTAAGTTCCTGGTTATCGACATTCACTCCGTTGTGAGGGTATTCAAAATTTGACTGTCGACTGTTGGATGTGCAGGCTATTGACAAATTCCAGTAGATGATGTACATTACTCGTTGCCAGCAACGACTTAGCTCTGTACGAGTTGCTGGTAAATTGTACGATGAAAATAGAAGTCAGTGCAGAAGAGGCGTACACCATTTTTTCCCCCGAATCTCTCTGTATAGTCCCAGTTGTTTATCATCAGCTCAGCGCCCTTCGGTTCTCCGGTGGACTTGTCACTCTATAAAATATGATGGTTTGATGATGACTAATTTGTCGACATGTTTTATAAAATCGAAGTCTTATTCACTACAAGATCAAATTATTTTTTTCTCAAAATATATTTCGTATATCTCGTTGTTGTATTTTTATTTTTCATGCTTGAGTGCCCCTGCAGTTGGTATTTTTCTCAAGAGACGGTTCTTCTGGTTTACTGATAACTGGTGTCCACTTTGAGTTGCCAAGAACATAGCTATATTGATGGAAGTGAGATCAAACGTTAAGATAGCAGATAAGACGCGGGTAGAAGTTATAGAAATTATCTTGAAGGAAAAGAATTAAATGGATGAAATATAAAGAAACCGTTTAGATTTTTTCATTTACAGGTCAAATCAACTGGGAAGTCAAAATACTTAAAAAATCAAATATAATTTCTGGCAATTTGTAATTCAGTAAAAGTGAAGTCGAAATTGGTAGGCCTTAAACAGTGGCGATTGACAGAAAATTGGCCGAACGAGGGAGCCGAACAGTAGGAAAGAACAGTAAGCTAGAAAATATACAGAAAATTTACAGTAGATATGTGAAGGAAGTGTAATCCTTCATGCGCAACTGAAAGATAGTTATTAATTCTCATCAACGATTTAGCAACAAACTATCTACCCCGTTAACAAGATAAAGAAGTATCAAAACCACCTAGATGATCTACATGAAGAAAAATCAACTACAATCCCACAAGTTGGCCATTTTCATTTATACATCAGCATAGACAAATAAGTAATGACTGTAGCGCAAGGCAGAAGGCAAACGAAGATATGCAAATGGCATTAAGAAAATACATGCAAGTGAAAACATACTAGTGGATAAATAACATGGGAGTAATCACCTTCAAAAAATATAGTCACATTACACTAACTCCAAAACACACAAAGATACCATTTTTTAATTCTATCTATTCTGTTGAATGTTAACTCAAGTAATGCTATGAAGTAGTAACTTTAAACAGAACTTCTCCTATCAAGCTACTACGACATAATTTAAGGTTCGAGACATCAAAGAACTAAAAGCGTTCCTAGTTCAATGACTTGATATAGTATGCTCAACGTATTAACAGAATGTATCCTCTCGTTCTAAAGTTTGACCCAATACAAATGGGAAAGGTCTTCGAAACAAACCAAAGAGAATTTGGTAACAGCCAAGCTCCTCTTTGATTCTCAATAGTCTTCA
This sequence comes from Lunularia cruciata, assembly GCA_948567375.1. NCBI lineage: Eukaryota > Viridiplantae > Streptophyta > Marchantiopsida > Lunulariales > Lunulariaceae > Lunularia > Lunularia cruciata. The sequence continues at coordinate 9,384,887 of OX419762.1, read as the reverse complement.
TCTAGTCCAAGTGGAAGTCAAACTCCATGAGAGCATGGACAAAGCCAGTTATAATATTCTGTGCCTTAGGTTTAGATCTTTCACAAAGCTGGAAATAGAAGTCTCTGAAATTCGGAATCTACCATGTATGCAAGTAAGTAATTCTAGATTGATGGTTTCTTAGTGAACGCAAACTTCACCATGTCCTACAACTTGCATTTTTACAACAACACAATGGAAAACTCACTCCTTCATGGCACACACCTACACAAACAGCCTTCTGAATCTTAACTGGAGAAGACAGAGTAGAAGTGATGAATGTATGTAACAAGGTAAAGTACTCACAAGAGATGAATCTTAGGCTGAAAAGCCCTAGATTTCACTAAACTCTTATCATAAGTTTCTTCTGTGGGATGCCCAACAGTGGAACAGGAGCAGTACTAGACTCTTGCCAAAATCTGAAAGGGGTAGTCTCTGATGACGCAAAGTAAACATACTTGAGAGTAAAGTCAAGCAGAGGGTCCTGTGAACAAGAGAGGAGCAGGAGCAGGAGCAGGACAAGAGTCCTCTCCAGGGAGTGAGGAGGAAGGACAGGAAAGAATCCTCAGAGACACAAAACGCCTGTGAGGGGCACAGGACAACGAGAGACAGAGCTGAAATGACTTGAGGGAGGCAGGAGGTGAGTGCTCACCTGCAATCGATGGCGAGCAGCAGCGGCAAAAGCAAGCCTGTTCGCCATGTCTACAAGACCGGTGCTGCTGGTTGCGGAGGAAAGGCCGCACCCACTTCTGCCAAAAATTCTGGAGCGGTGAGGATGATTTACGATTATAAATTTGTCGATTGCAGTATCCGCTTCTTTAATTCTCTGTACAGACTCAGATTGTCATGCAATTGCCAGCTACATGTTTCTTAGGCAGTTTTCCTACCCTCCTGCTGCAAATCCACAAACGCACATTAGGGGATTCGTAGTCAGGATTGATTGGAGATCAGCCAATTCAACGTGTGTTGTGAGGTTTTAGAGGCGAATCATGCTTGGCTCTGGCCCTTCTAATGTTGGGGGGGGGGGGGGGGGGGGGCTTGTTAGTTCTTTCGGTATCACTACTGAGGGTTTGATGTCGTAAGACCTAATAACATGTAACGAAAATTGTGAATTGGGGACATGACATGGTACATTCTGTGGTTATTTCTTTGGACCGCGATTCTGAAGTGTTGTGGCGGTTACTTGGGATGGCAGCCGCTGCCCTGCCCCTTCTGTGACAGGATTTTCAAACAGGATGGGCGTCTCAAGGAACATTTGAAAAACAAGCACGCAGGCGAGAGTCTGGATGGTTTGCAGGATGTATCGGTGGGAGAGGGAAGTGATGCTCCATCAGATCCACCCGGAATGAGTGGATTGGATTCAGGGCAAACTCAAACAAATCAGTCGTCGTATCCCGTCAAGACACCGAAAACGCTACTTCATGAATGGTGTCAAAAGAATAAGAGACCTGTTCCGAAATTCAAACATGTCAGTGTTTTCCAGCTTATATCACAGTAATATTTTTCATCTGTTCAACCCTTCATTCCATTCAGCTTGCCAGTAGCTTCAATGTGCCATGAGTGACGGAAAAGGTTCTGGAGTGAATTTCAGTCGCAGGTTATGTATTGTTTACACGTTCTTACCACTGTTACATGACATTGAGATCTGACATTTGCCTTGGAGAGGTAAAGACCCACCTAGATTCAGTCTACCCGAGAGCAGAAGAGAGATGTTAAGGAGCCTGTATTTATCTTTACCTCATTTTTCTTTATCAGGACCTAGAGGCAGGTACAAGATTGCAGTGCTTGGCTGGCCGCTTCTAGGGGACTTGGATGTTCACTGTTGGTTTACGTACTGGAACCAAATTACTGAATCCTCATCTTTGGCAGGAAGAGGTGGAGGGAGGTTTTCATTGCCGTATTATCCTGCCGGATCCAAAGAAGGTTGAAGACGATGTCATCTTATGGTACAGGGATACGACAAGTCGGTCGTCTCAGGAGGCACAACATAGGGCCGCAGTCAAGGGCTTGCACCATGTTATGGGCAATCGAAGGTAAAACATCAATGTAACTCTAGCATGGCGTCCCCTGTAATAATGCTAGTCAGCTCAAGTAACGGTTATTAAAACCAGAAATTCATTTGTAGGCTAGGCCCTGGTCCCGCGAAGCTGGACGTCTTAAGCTCAATTCAACTACAAATCTTAGTATTCTTAAATTTTCTCCTTCAAACATCGTTGGAGAGTATTGTGAGAGGAAGTGAGCTTAGCTACTTCTCATAGCGAGGTTCAGCTGTCAAAGAATTGACCTGGATCGGAATGCCAGGATTCCTTATCTCTTACGTTTCACGTTGCTGGAGAGGTGGCCGTACGTACTAAATCTTCACAGCAGACGCTAGAGACGAGATCGAGATAGTCAATGGGGAAATGGAAATATTTCGGACCTAGGAGGGCTAGAAACTTGTCTCTTAAGGGACTATCCAAGCCTTATGTGAATTTTAAGTATTGCTGTGTCATATGAAGGTATTTCAAAGTTCGGAAGGTGATGGTCGTCTACTTGATGCAGGCTTGATCGTATTCTCCCGGAGGAGTATCGGCAACAATGGCATAATCTAGACGTGGCTGCTGAAGAGCGCAAGGCGTATCTGAAAGCCCATCCACCACAACCAAGGCCAAAACCAGTACCAGTTCCGAAAGAACTACACTCCGTGTTTATGAGTGAGGGAAACAGGCGCCTTGTGGAAGATTTGTTGAAACGAGAAGAGAATGGGTCTAGAATCACTAATGAGAAATCTTCTAATGGGGTTTCCTCTAGCCAGGACGGAGTACATAAATTTGAAGACTCTTCTGAGATTGTTGAAGATTGGAGTACATTGAGGTTTTCAGAGGAGACGGGTAGAATGACTCAAAGGGGCCAGGAACAAAGAGGAGGGCTTGACTTCGGAGCTCCTGCAAAGTTGGGTGCTAAAGATCTGGCAAGAGATTCGAAGAAGGTCATTGGATCGCCGGCTATCAGACGAAAGCTGCTTAGTATGGGGTTCAAAGCACACCATATCAACCTGGCCCTTACCAAGAGAGAAGACTTGGACAGTGTTCTTGATTGGCTGACTATGAATGTTCCTGAGCAAGAACTACCCTCCAAGTTTGCCCCTGCCTCTTCTCATTTATCTGTTCAAGTCTTGGTGAAGGGAAAGCAGACGATTGATGATGTTTCTTCAACTCTTGCCACGGCATGTCTATCTCATTTGCAAGAGTATGGCTATTCTTATAATGACTGCGTAGCTGCGCTGTCAGAGGCCAACGGAGACGAGGAGGTCGCTTTGTGTAGCCTATTTCAGACCACTTACAATCCAGATTGTATCGGTGTGGGGGAAAGCGCAAGTCAGCTGACAGAGACAAGAGCAGAAGAACTGCTCGTTTTGCAGTCGATTTTTGAAGACGACGCCTTGCTTACCGAGTCTTTGCTAATCTTTGATCTCATGCTTCCAGAAGAAATTAAAGCGAGTCTGGAGATGGAGGTATGCCTCTTTTTCATAAATCGATCATGTGCCTCGTCTCCATAGTATCTTGTAAATGAATCAGACTCAGGCATATGCAAAGTAAAAGGAGTCTTGAACTCAAGATCTTGACTCATCTCTTTCGCAGGTAAGAATTCCATATGGATCCAAGTATCCATACGAGATACCCGTTATAACTATGCGGAGTAGTGAGCTTCCAGCAGAATTGCTCTTGGCAATCACAAGGCAAGTGGTGGAGAAGGCTGTGGAACTGCTTGGAACGCTAATGATCTTCGAGCTTCATCAGAAGGCTACGGAGTTGGCCCAAAGGGTGACTACAAAAGTTTTAAGATCTGTCACTGAGAATCAATCTGCCCCTGAACATGAACAACCTAGATATAAGGTCGACGAGTTGTTGAAGGAGAAAGTGTCAAGTGAAAATGGTGATCTGACTACTAAAAACGTGAGCCCCAGTGAATCTGCTATGCAAGGAAGTGACATGCCAGCGTCAGCAGCGTACGTACCGCCAGCTTTCAGGAGGTTGTCCCCAAAAAAAGCTGCTGATATGAAAGGGGAACACGATGCAGATATCTCTGGTGTGCACTCCCGACGACAAGAGTCTGGGAGATGTAGGGAGTCGGTGCTTGCGGTCGACTTTAGTAAGGAAAGTATGAAGATGAAGAACGAGTGGGAGCATCTTCGGAAGGCAGGAAATCTTTGGGGCACCAGGTCAAAATTGCCAGCGTTTAAACAACGCGAGGATCTTCTAAGAGCCATCAATTCTCATAACGTCACAGTCGTTGCCGGTCAGACTGGATGCGGGAAGAGCACTCAGGTATTGACTTCTACCTTACAATAACAGAGGAAATGAATGCTAATGTTCTGAATGTCCATGAGGACTGGAATTTACAAGGAATCCTTGCTGAACCTTCTACATTTCTCGCCCTCCCCAGTTTCTAACGCTTATGCAAAATGTACATGAGTGATACGTTAAAGATCCACTCAGTTTACACTAACTGTTATGCATGACTTTACTTCAAGGTGCCTCAATATGTGCTGGAAGATTACATTGAGAGAGAGAAAGGAGCAGCATGCAACATAATCTGCACCCAACCCAGAAGGTTGTCTGCAATTGGATTGGCTGATCGGGTAGCCAAGGAGCGCGGTCAAGCAGTTGGTGAAACTGTGAGTCTGCTTGCTACTTTGAGAAAGACAGTTTTTCCCACTTATGGAGAAAATAGCATTGTTTAAGTTTCTCGTGAAGTAATAGTTTTCCTCTGAGCTAAATGTTTAATATGTAAGTTCTTGTCTTCTTCTCTAAAATGTCATTAGGTGGGCTACACCGTTCGATTGGAAAATTGTCGTTCACACCGCACAAGGCTTTTATTCTGCACCACGGGAATCTTACTACGACGGCTCGCTTCAGACCCTGATTTAGAGAACGTTACTCATGTAATAGTGGACGAAGTTCATGAACGGACGCTAGAAAGCGATCTTCTTTTACTGCTATTGAGAGAGCTTCTCAAAAGGTAAACGCCCTTTCAGTTAATGCTCGTAATGTGAAGTGTGCTACCTTCTTTTTCTCAGCACTCGTAGGAGGTGATTCTGATGCTAACAGGGTCATCTTGGCAATACCTCTTCTGCAAACATGAACAGCTTCCGAGAAATGTCTCACTCTTGGACATTCCTGGATGAACTGACATCTCATTACTCAATCTACTCAATGTCCGTAAGCTTATGAGGCACTCGGGGGACTGATCGTGATCTGTTTTCTTTTCCGTTCCAAAGGGTTGGTGGCAGAGTCCGCGTGATTCTTATGTCTGCAACAGTAGACCCAACTCTATTTGTTCGATACTACAGACAAGATCTTCAAGTTGATCCCTGCATCGTAAGCATTCCTGGGTTCACGTTTCCTGTACAAGAGCTGTACTTGGAGGATGCACTAGATCTTACCGGATACAAAGTTGGGCGAAACTCCCGTTATGCCATGAAGAAGAAGAGCAGTACATCAGATCTATCACATATGACCACCTCGATAGAGAAGACACCTGTCAGTGAGGATATGGATAACTGGGAGTCACTTGCTGAAGACCAAGGCAAAGAGGAGGTCTCAGCCATGGACGATTACAGCGAGGCTACTATGCAGTCCTTAAGCATTGTAGACCAAAGTGTAATCAACTACGACTTGATTGAGCTTCTGATATGTGCAATTTTGCAACAAGTGGAGCCGTTCAATTCGTCAGCAGGGCCGGAAGGACACAGAAACAGGCATACTGAAGAAAACAAGCAGCCTGGTGCAATACTTGTGTTTCTACCAGGGCTGTCAGAGATCCGCAGACTCCAAAGAATGCTCACATCGTCCTCTCAAGTTGCGTCATGTGGAACTGGCAATGTTTGGATTTTAGGATTACATGGATCGTTAAGCAGTGATGAACAAAGACGAGTCTTTTCAAAGCCTGCTCCGGGTTTTAGGAAAGTGGTCCTGGCTACAAATATTGCAGAGACAAGTGTTACCATCGATGATTGTGTGTAAGTTCCTCAGCAAGTCAACTTTACTCTTTAAGTCGTTGAAGTGACTAGAATAAACGGTCTGGTTCTATTTACTTCAGGAAACTAATATACCTAGCCGGGTTTCTGGCTTGCAGATACGTGATAGACAGTGGGCGGCATAAGGAAATGAGGTATGATCACAGCAGAGGAATCTCTTGCCTAGAGGAAACTTGGGTATCTAAAGCAAGTGCCAAGCAGCGACGGGGGCGTGCGGGTCGTGTGCAATCTGGATTCTGTATCCGTCTATTCAGCAGGCAACAGTTTCAGAAACTTGAGGAACACCAGCTTCCAGAGATACTCAGAGTCTCATTAGATGGGCTGTGTTTGAAGGTAGATTATCACTGCTATCTATTAGACTTGTAAATCTGGAAGAACCTTCATTACCAACGCCGAGACCCTGCTGATGTAGTGATGTTCTTTCTGCAAATTTTACTGCCACGGTTAAGTCTAAAACTAACGAATTTACTTCCGCTTGTGAATCTTCATGTGCATATCAAGAACGCAGTTAGAGCTATCAGAATACCCCAGGCGAGGAATCCATGAGTGCAATGAGTATGCCATGCCTTGCACAACGTGAATAGAAACTCATAATGATGTGTTACACCACCCGTCAGTATATGCTCTGTCATGCCAGCAATTTTCACTGAACTGTGCTTTATTTCAGGTGAAATCACTTCTCAATGAGAAGGTTGAGGTTTCTGTGTCGAAGATAATCACTCCTCCTGATTTAGGGGCAGTGAGAACATCGCTGAAGAATCTACTGGACTTGAATGCTCTGGACGCTTTTGAGAGTCTTACTCCATTGGGACATCATCTGGCTCGCATGCCGGTAGACGCACGAGTTGGAAAAATGTTGCTATTTGGCTGCATGCTGAAATGTCTGGATCCAGTTCTAACCATTGCCTCGGCATTGAGTGGGCGCTCACCCTTTATGTCTCCGGCAGAAAAGCGAGATGAAGCGGCTGCAGCCAAGCTACGATTTTCTGGCGGAAGTAAGAGCGATCACATGACAGTTGTTGCTGCATACAATGGATGGTTGAGTGCAAGGCAAGAAGGAAGAAATGCAGAGAGCAACTTTTGCACTACAAATTTTCTGTCAAGGGAGACGCTGGTGGGGATTGAAGCAAGCCGTCTTGATTTCATTAAGATACTGGCAGATATTGGCTTCTTACCTGATACAAGTAGAGGAATGGACCAGAGTCTTGCTGTAAGTGCTTTCGATTCAAACTCTAGCATCATTCGGGTTGTCAAGGCAGTCATTTGTGCTGGATTCTACCCCAACATAGTACGGGTGCACCACCCAGAGAAGACTTTTGTTCAAACAGAGGGCGGAACTGTGGAGAAGATTGCAGCGGCACGAGAGCTTCGTTTCTTTACGAAGGCAGATGGGAGAGTTTTCCTACATCCAGCCAGTGTGAATTTTCATAATGGCGCTTTTGAGAGTCCGTGGCTTATTTACAGTGAGAAGGTGAAGACCACTAAAGTCTTCCTCAAAGAGAGTACCATGGTTCCAGCTTACGGACTCCTTCTGTTTGGAGGCAAGGTGCACGTGAAGCATGAGAAACAAGCTATCTCTGTCGACGACTGGCTAGAGTTCGAGGCTCCCGCCCGAATTGCTGTTTTGATCAAAGAGTTGAGGTCTAAGGTTGACACTTTATTGTTTGACAAGATCAAGAAACCTGCTCTGGACATCGGATCCAGCCCGGTGGTTGCTGCCCTGATTCGCCTGCTAACTACTGATGGATTTTAGAATTCCTTGAGGTCCATCTATAACTTGTAGGAAAATTTATCAAGCACGTTAGGATTGATACAGAAGGATTTGTGCTCCCCTTTAGTTACAGGGGTGCCAAATTGAAATAGTTCGGAGGCTAAGCCCTTATTAAGGAGATAGTGGTCCTTGGAACAGATTAGAAATTGAACCCTTTACATGAATGCCTTCGCTTCTCAGGTGTGGCTCTTGCTGAGCTGTTTTGATGAATGTTGACCCCAAAGGCTAGCAGCCGCCTTTGTCAGCAGGAAGGTTAGTTAACAGTTGGACAAGGTCGTAGGAATCGGTCTTCTTGAAGTCTGGTGTCAATGATTGTAAATACCGTATCAGGTTTCATCCCATTTCCAGCTGACCTTCCCTCAGCACATATTGTATTTCTTTCTGTTTCATGAACCTGCAAGGTTTAAAGAACGTGAAAATTCATTCAATCATTCATTCTTCACTTGAGTCAAGTGAACTGCGCTGGATATTCTCGAAACGTGTGTGAGACTTTTGAGAGTCAGAGCATCCCTAGGCGGTTGTGAAGTCTATTCGTCTTTGATCAATATGTTCTGGATGCTATTGATAGGAACGTCATAGGTGTTCACTGTCCATATCACCACTAAGAATCTGCGAGGGGCTCTCATCAGACATTACTTTTAGCTTATATCGTCAAGAATTTCAAGATTTGTCAAAGTTGGTGCTAGTGTTCGGTTCAAGGTGAGTGAGTATTTTTGTCCATGCCGGAGATAGCCGGAGAGCAGATAGAAACAATAATTGATGGTGACGTTTGCTGGAAGCTTTTAAGACTATCTAAAGTAGCTTAGTTGGGATGTAAGTGCAAGAAGTCAACAAAGAGAAGTATAATGTACTCTTTAGCCAGAATCAATTGTTTCTATGTATTATACAAAATGCCACAGGCAGGATTCAAACCGATACCTAGATAGAGCCATTGATGTCCTGAAGATAGATAGAGTTGATCTTTTGCACGGAATATCTATACTGTAAGGCTTCTTGCTAAAACGATGGCTGGAAGGTATATATATGATCCCAACCCACTACTTCTCATTTATTAACGTTGAGTCCAGGACCTCTAGGCTAGTTCTAGTTCCCCATTGCTTGTTTTCTATTAGTTTGTCTTGAAAAAAATTAGATTTTGGGTTTAGATCCCCTCTTAGGATCTTTCTCCTTTCAGGTAAATGAGTCTCTAAATAGTAATGATGCTCTTAAGAGCATTATTTGTTGATTGAGTTGAATAATTTAGGTGCCAAGATTATAGTACAAACTAGGCTATAAATGATGCTCTTGAGAGAACTATTTTTGCAAAAAGAGCAATGATGCTCTTAAGAACGTTATTTCTACAACGGGGAAATGATATGCTTTACATTTGGCTAACCCGACTGGCTGCTCTTAAGAGTATCTTTCTTGTCTTGTAGAAAATAATGCTCTTAAGAGCTGTATTTGTGAAAAACTAAAACCGAGGCTCTTTAAAGCATTGTTTTAGGACAAAAAGTGCTGCGAGTGGAATGGGAATCCTCATATCATGATTCTTTGGACACTTAAATGATGCTCTTATGGTCATGATTTTGGTGATCAGCTATTATGATGTTCTTAAGAGCTTCAATCCTTGTCGTCCTAAATGTCCTCAAAGTATAATTACATTAAACGCGTAGCGTGATGCACTATGAAGCATCATTCCATAAGTGCCCCAATGATGCTCGAGCGTCGTTTTTGTACTTTGCAAGAATAATGCTCTTTATAAGCTTCATTCCATTAGCATAAAATGAGGTTGTTGAGAGCATCCTTTTTGTGATGAGCCAGAATGACACTTATAAGAGCTTCAATGAGTCACTATAATACATCATTTTATGAAGCTGCTAGAATGATTTGTTATAGAACATCATCATATCATGGATATGGAAATGATGTTCTAAACGGTTCAATCAATCAACATAGAATGACGCTCTCAAGAGCATCATTAATAGACCCCCTTCCTTTAGTTAAAAAAATTTCATTCTTTTAAGCCTCGTTTCGGCCTTATCTCTAATTATACTCTATAATCAAATTTTGTTTTCTCATTTACATCTTTATCTTTCGTATATTATTGTACATTGAACAGAAATGATTTCTCCTAAAATGATACGTAACTTCTTGACTTAAAGTTAGCTTATTTGTTATACTAAATGATGCTCTCAAGAGCATTACTTTTTGCAGATTCTTTTTCCTTTTACTTTCACTATTTTTTATTTGACTTTAGAGTTTTGTTACGGCACAAATAAAGAATACCTTAAGGGATCCTTACACCATTGACAACATAAATTCTCCTAGTGTCCTAGAAGCTACTTGCAAAAGAACCAAAAGCAAAGTGTGCATGTCTTGGGAAGGCATAAGGTGTTGTGGTGGACTTAAATACCATTGACTTTGATTGATTTCAACCTAGATTTGATACCAAATTAGGAAAATCAGAATAGTTCTTTAGGATTTTGGAGTTTTTTACACTTCCATCATAAGATAGAAAGCCTTAACAATATTTTAAACATAATTAAGGCACATAAAGAAGATGTTGATATTTTTGATGAATATATTAAATCACATAAACTTATCACTTTCCTCTCTATTGAAATTTGATATTCATGATACTGGTTGGTGCTTGGAGCTTGAAGATGTTACTTGGCTTAAAGGATACAATCTTAAACCTTATCTCTCTTCAAGGTGTGGTTCTTGTTTGTGGTATGGTTGTCAAGATGACCAATTAAGTTGAAGATTTTATTTCAATGGAAGACCCTGTAGAGCAGAAAATTTTGGAGGTAAAATGATCCTTGAAGCTTTAGATGGGACAAGATGGATACTCAAAAGCCAAAATGGCCCAATATATTTTTTGGTGACTTCCTTTATTAGGGACTTATACTTTTGCATAGAAGCTTTTGGGAAGCTCTTGGAAAAGCTCATCAATAATCAATTTTGAGGCTCAAAATCTTATGTATCACTTATTTTTTCTACAATACACAACTAGATACTAACACTTCCAGATTTTGAGTCTCAAAAACTTATTTATCTCTTATTTTATCTACAATACACTGCTAGATACTAACACTTCCACATAGAAGTTAATGGGAAGCTCATAAATACTTGATTATGAGTCTCAGAAACTTGCATGCCATTTGTTTTACCTACAACACACTATTGGATACTAACAATTCAGCATGTAAGTTTTTGGGAAGCTCTTGAAAAGCTCATAAAACAATTGATTATGAGTTTAAATTGTTTTGCCTACAATACACTATCACCTCATAAGTTTGGAAGTTGTTACTTCTTGGAAAGGCATAAATCATCTAAGAGCACAACTAAGATACCTTATTGGTCAAGTTGCTAGTTATTTCTTCTTTCTAGAGAACTTTGCTGAATGTGTAGGAGAATACTAACAATATTGGTGAGGAAAAATAGAACATTTTTTTTCTTGGAACTCATGTCTTGATCCTTCCATGTCAAGGCGCATGCAAGAAGAGTATATGAGTATATTTAAGTTGACAAAGCACAAAAGTACCATAAAAGTTTTAGCAAAAGGAATTGGAACATTCAAACATGATATTCTTTGTTTCAATACTTATCTACTTTAATACAAAGGATTATTTGAAGATCCTTATAATTTGTGCATAAAATTAGGCTTGCTCTATGGTATGTATTACTTTTTAGACTTCTTGGGAGGAAATTTGGAGAATATACTTCCTTATATTCCTCTATATAATAAGGTAAAAATGATCCTAGTGTTCTTCTTGCTAAAATCACTCCCATTAGAAAAGAGAAGTGATGTTTCATGACAAGAATAAGAAATTTTATTTGTAATAGATCATCCAATTTCAATGATTAAATTATTCCCAGTTTTGGTTAACATAAGTTTTTATGATTGGAGTTTTTGATCAAGTCAATTCATGTTGACCTGAAGGAAGAAACCAACCAAGCCAAAAGACAAGCTATGATTGAGTTAAAATTATCATGTAGAATTTAGTGTTGTAAAATCATCAAGAGTAGGTGTTTATGGAATGACCATGTAAGGTTAACTAAGGAGAGGAAAACACTAATACAAATCTTGTAATGTTACATACCATTACATCTAAATGAATAAATGAATAACTTAAGTTGTTATTTTCTTGTATGATTGTATTTTGGTATATTGAGGTTTTATCCAATTATGATGAACTTTAGGTTATTATTTCTTGCAAGCCATTAGTCTGAAATGAGTAACTTGTGGTCATCATTTTTTCTTGTTAGAATGATAATCTAGGTTCTTCATTTTTGTTTGTTTAGGAATGATAAACTTAAGTTCTTTACTTTTATTTCTTTAAAACGATGAACTTGAGTCTCCATTGTTATTAGTTTAGGAATGATGAAATTAAGTTCTTGATTTCTGGTCTTGTTGAAATGATGTACTAAGTTATTTATTTATGTTTGGTTTAAAATGATGAATTTAAATTCTTCAATTCTGTATATAGTGTATGAGTTTTGCTTCTATAGTGTATAATGAACTTGAGTTGTCCAATTTTGTTAGGTGATTAAGTATGTCATGCGTAAATACATTGCTACATAACATCATACACTATAGAAGCACACTTCATACATAAACTCTAAAGTACCACAATCAATCAGTTCACACTCAACTCAAATCACACTCAACTTGGATCAAAAATCAATTCTCAACTCAATGGTTTGCCAAAAATGGCCCTTGATTACAATCAAGGCCTATCCACTCTAGCTAAGAGACTCCAGGTGATGCTCACCGGCCTCTGTGCACCATAGCCAAGATCTCAAAGTTTCAACATCAAAGAAGTTAGCTCTTTGGAGTTGTATTTTGAAGGTTACCCCCTTGCTCAATCTAGATCTCTAGCTCTAATTGCCACACTAATGGCACATCTGATGGTACAAATGCTGCAAGTGATGGTGGGTCCCCTAGTGTGATCAATAACACTAACACAGAATTGGGCTACTACTAGGTATTCTCAAGCAACTATTAATATAACTTTGACTGCCAAGACTATCACTCTAACATTGCAAACTAGCTTTGGCATTGAAAATTTCATTATAATTGTCATGCATATATACATCACTATCAATATCATACACTATAGAAGCAAAACTCATACATAAACTCTAAAGTACCACAATTGCTCTCCTAGTTGGCGGTTAGGTTCCTCTAACTCCAAGTATGTGATACATTCTATGGTGTGCAAAGATCAAGAGACAAGGTGCTATCAAGCTCCATTATTAGTCACTTGTCTACAATCCATATCACATAAACAATGAACTACCTATAGGTCAAGTATATCAAGGATATAGTCATTATCCTTGAGGAACCACCATGAGAGAGGAGTCAAACATACCATATGCCATCTTCTCAAACAACTATCCTAGACCAACATAATAGCAACTTTACCAAAAGAGCCATATAACATACATTGCAAGCTTGCACTTACAATTGCCAACCATGGGTCCATAGTGCCATAAATGTTTGGGAGGTGGCATGGTACACAACCATGGTCTTTCCAAACAACACCATCACATCCTTCCAACATGAGGACTCCTTAAGGCAAAATATAGTGCACTCTTAAGATAGTGCAGCTTGTAGTCTAGTGTTGTCGGTGCAGTTTGCTATACAAATACATAATCATCCAAATAAAGTCAATAGATCAAGGGTCTATAACCTCCTCCTCAAATATAGCATAGAATAAGGTATCCTTATGCTGAGCTACTACTAAGTTTTCAAAGGCCATCGGCATCACTCTCCCAAAGGACTCTACCAATTGAGAACATATGCTCACCCATACATCTAGATCATCTAGGTCCAAAACTACAATAAAATCATGACAAATAGCTACAAGTAAATCTAGATCTTGTCTATAGAGTAGAAAGTAAGGAAAGAAGGATGTTAAGGAGGCTTGCTGGCTGAACTGATAGCCCATGGCCAACCAAGGTAATTAGAGATCCCAATCTCCCAAGTGGCCTCTTTGCAAAATGTACTTAAGCAATCCTCTCTTCACCATCTGAACCACTCTCTCTACAAAGCCATCTACTTTAAGGTGATCTCAAGAGGTAGTATGGTGATCAATCAAGGCCTTGTCACACATGACCTAAAACCCTCCCAAAAACTCACTACCCTAATTGATCAAAACCTTAATAGATGCACTAAAATGACTAAATGATCCAAGAACAAGTAAGCTATCTCTTCATTAGACTTGTCAAGAAGTGCCACCAACTCAATCCACTTGGCGATGTGCTTCACCATAACCAAAAAATATTGATGATATCTCATAGTCAACAATAAGAGTCCAACAAAGTCCAAACTCAAGCAGTAACCTTACCCCATGATAGGCAATGGGTGTAATTCTTGAACATTAAATGATGTTCTAACTTGGTCATAAACTACACATCTCACAACAAACTATTGTACATAAGCATGTATACCATGCCACCAGTAATGACTAAAACTCTTAAGTAAACTATATGTATGTTTTACTCCAAAATGTCCTAGCTCCTCATGAGCATGACATATGAATTATAATCTCTAAAATGGAAGTGGTACTATTTTCACTTTACCATCCTCTCATATACAAAGAAGGTGTCTGCCCTCCAATCTAAACCACCTGGCTTGCTAAAGGATATTGCCTTTCTCATTAGCACCAATTGTGCCTTCCACAACGCCAATGCAAAGATAATCCATCACTAAGATATCATCATGAATGTCTTGCTGACATGTACCAATATCTCAACCCTCTAGATCTATGAGCTCAACAACTCCTCTTGTATGTTGAGAGAGTACCATCAATGCCTCAAAAATATATACACAAAAAGGTAGATGCATGCAAACCACACACATCTCATCATTTTTCTCACCATGCCAATGTGCTCTAATCTAATCTTGCTAGCTGGGATATGGTTTTCTACTCAACCCATCTCCATCATAGTTCACCACTCCAAGTCTATGAATAATTGTGATATCATACTCTTGTAAAATCAAAGCCATCATGCAAACTTCCTTGAAAGCTTACCAAGCTCCATCAATCACTTTAATGGTTGATGATCAATGATGAGAGTGAAGGGGTTACCAAATAGGTAACATTAGAAATGTGCTATTGCCCAACCTATTGCCAAACACTCTCTCTTATAGGAACTATACTCTACCTCCACCAAAGTGTTGCAGTGACTGGCATAATCTACCACAAACTCCTTCCTCTCATCATCTTGTTGGGTGAGCATTACTCCAACATCCAACGTATGCCAATCAATATGAATATGGAATGGTTGTCCTTTGATTGGTCTCTTGAGAATAGGAGCAAATATCAACCTCTCCTTGAGCTCTAAAAAAGCTTTCTTGCTTATTTCCCCAACACTGCTCTTGTGTAAGCTTGGGCAGCTTTGTTAGCCTTTTCAAGGCCTTGGCAATGGCACCAAATCCTCTGATATATCAGCAATAGAAGTTCACTAAACCAAGGAATGATCAGACACTACTCACATCCAAAGGCCAAGGAATACATACAATAGCCTGCACCTTGGTTTGTTGAATACCAAGTCTACTAGGGTAGATAGTGTGACCCAAAAACTCAACTTTCTCATGGAAGAATCTGCACTTCCCAAGATGTAATTTGAGTCCATGAGATCTGAACCTCTCAAACACCTCCAACAAATGTCCATCATGCTCCTCCATAATAGTGCTATAGACCAAAATGTTATCAATATAACATTGAGCAAAATCCAATCCCGCTAGGATCTTATGCATGACCCTTTGAAACATTAGCAAGAGTGTTCTTTAATCCAAATGGTAAGAACCTCCATTTATACAATACATCCTTAACTTGAGGAGAAATAGTCTAAAATACTACCTTGGACCTATCATCTTCCTTGATTGCAACTGCTGATATCTTGCTCAAAGATCCAAAGTACTAAAGACCTTTGCATGCTCAATTGCATCCTAGATCTCCTTGAGTAGACATAACATACCAATCAATCCTAATCTATTGGTTGATAGGATGGTAATCTCCCCACATCTATCTATCTATTTTATTGCCATGCAAATCCTTCTTGGCTGGCATCATTGTAGTTGAAGCATACTCTCTATGTGAAATCTCTACCAAACTAGCTTCAAAAAGGTCTCTACTCCAACTCTAAATCAAAGCTCTCTCCATGTCACTATATTTATAGGGACATCAAAAAATTGGTGTATCACTAGTTAGCTTGATCCAAATACTAGGTCCTTTTAGAGCACCCAAATCCTTCATATTGAAAGCAAAACAACTTGTGTAGCTCCTCAAGAACCTCCAAACTCTTTGTCTTTCTCCTCTCGTAAGCTTAGGTCCAATATTTGGCTCCCAAGTATCCTCTATAATTGATGTAGGAGTGGAAGATGCACTAATTGGATGCTACACCAAGTACTTGGGAGTAGTAATCTCACGGCTCAAACCACTAGAGTCCTCAATCTCAAAGCAAAAAACTCCCTTTGCTTTGGCTGCAAGCTCCACATATCCTCTAGCTGCATCCCAAGTAGACCAAAGGTGTAACCCAAGTAGGCCACTCTCAATAGTAGCCATTGGCTCTATCCCAAGAATACCATGCCCATTTAGTCCATAGCTCAAAACATGTGCCAAAATTGTCTCAATAGGAATAGAGCTCACAAGTGTGCAAGTGGTGAATACCTATCAAGCACATCTTACGCTATGCCAAGCCAAGGCTCACAATCTAGGCCAAATAGTTTAGGTCCATAGTCTAATCAAACTCTTGATGAGATGCCTCTAACATTGCTAAAATGGTGGTAATACCGGTATGGAAGCCCATCACCCTTTCTCTCTCTCTCATCAATGTTGGGCTCCACCAACTACTATAATTATGAGTTCCAAACAAGTCCAAGATCTCTTTCTCAAAAAACATGTGAGCTTGAGAAACTCATGAGTGTGGGTAAAGTGGCTTTGGGCTACCTAACAAGGTTTACCATTGCTATATATGACCTATCAACCACTACCACTATCTAAGATTGGCGCTTGGCATCTAGATATCATCAATTGTAAGATGTGATAGCCATTGAATTCCATCATAGGCACATTATAAAACCTCTCTAGGTAAGAGGTTTATCTACCAAAGACAAAGTCAATGGGCACATGATCCAACTTTAGTTGCATCTAACAATATGGCAAGTCCTATCCAAGAATGGACCTAATGTGTACTCACCACTACCCATGTGCAAGAATCACCCATCAAAGGTATGTTCTCCAAAATGTAGGATGGAGAAATGGAGTGATGAACTTGGAGATGTTGGAATAGACCTAACATTTCCCAAAACACACCAAAATGAGGATCTTGTAGACCTTGACTTTGGCCAACATGCGCATGACCTTGACATGGCCATCTAGGAATCACCAAATGAATGGGGACATGTCTCTTTTGATCCTATCCCCCCAACAAGGAAATGTCTACTAGTAGGGTCTTTTGGTAACTCCTTATTTCTAACATTGGTAATAATTCAAGATACCAATAGGCCAAGTGTGCCATATGATAAGGAAAGACTCACCTAGGAGTCTCATCTCTCTCCGTATACAAATACTTTTGAACTCATATTCTTGCTTGTAGTACCACAACTAGTACATGTTAATTCCACCAAACAACTCCAATAGGCATACACCCTCTATTAGATACTGCCAAGCAAAAAGTATAGTATCCAAAGACAAGGTATAGACTCTAGAATCTCATCCTCACATTGGTCTCTTGGTAGTACAAAAGCTCCACACCAAGCCTTTTTCTCTAATTGATTTGCATGCCTCCTTAAAACTCCATAATGAATATCCAAGGTGGATGGAACAATCCCACTTGTCTTCAAATCTGAGTGATCTCCTTTGGTACTAGAGTATCTTCTAAATGGAGATTTCTTTCCAACAAGTCACCAAGCTAAGCAATGGAACTCCTAAAAGCTGATATTTAGCCCAATTATTAGGGATGTAGCTTGAATGGTCCTTGATGTAGTGAGCCAAGATTACCACTACTAAAGCACACCAGTAGGCAACATACCAATCTTCACTTGACTACCAATCTGGCCTATACAAAGATGTCCCCTCCCATAGTTAATATTAAAACCCATGGTGTATAACATAACTCCACCAATTAGAATATCATTTGACTCTACTATTTTTGTAATGGCTTGAGCTCTCACCATAGAGCTATCAATCAAATAATTGGGCTAAATTTGGACAATGAGCTCTCCACTTGTGATATATTATGTAGAACCACTCCCTAGAGATGTCTAGATCTAAAATGGATATCTCTCTACATTGTCTTTTGTACCCTAAGACCAACAGTTGTAACCTTCTCCAACATAAGGGATTGTGCACCATAGTCTAATAAGATCCTTTGTGGTGTATAGACCTTCCCTAAAGGTCCCACCAAATAGAAAATCCCACTCTAGTTGCCCGATAGGACAACTCTGGGTGGGAATCAAGCTTGCTCAAAGGCAGGTCTAGTTGGTAATTCCTCCACCTAGTTGCTATTGCATACCATAAACCATCGGTTATTGAAGGGATCTCATGCTATTTAACACCTATTTGTGCATGTATGTGCTATAGTGATATTTAGTTTGATATTTCAAATACTTGAGAGATATTAAAAAAATTTTAAAGATGATTCAACATTAGTCATGATTAGCTAAAGTTAGTCATAGTTAAGACAGAGGGGATCTTACTTTAGAGGAGGTGGAAAAGATGAGCACCACTATTTCAGGTTCTAGCGTATTGACTTGGCATTATTCTTAGTTATTTGGCTTTGAAGAAAGAGTTTAGAACTCTTGGACCCATAAGCCTTTTTGCTTTGGATTCTTCTATAGTCCAAGGATAGCTCATGTCCAGGAATCCTTGATTTAGTGGTCAAGATAAGATCACATGCTTAGGAGAATATTCCCATGAGTATAGATAACCCTTTATAATTTAAACTTTATTTGACTTTTAGTCTAGTAATTTGAGTTACTCCAATAATTAATAACTTTGGTGTGTAACTATTTCACAAGAATATAAACTAGGGATGAGGAGGTACTCATCATCCTTTCATTTGCAACTAGCTCTCTCTCACTGAATTCTCTAATGAGTAATAGTATGAGTCTTGGAGTGTTAGCCTTGGAGGAGTATGATGGAGTTGGGGTTCCTTGTCTTCTTAGTCCATGGTGCGCTACCATAATAGCCATCAGAGGTTCACCCTGAGTGAGAGACAGGCTGGCTCATAGCTCCTCAACCAAATCAGCAACACTATCAACCACCTTTGCTCTTGAGGTAAGTACCATATCATCTCTACTCTCACAAAGTGTGGCAACCAATTCAAAACATTGGAGTTAGGTCAACTCCCAATGTAAACACGTCATTGGTTAAGATCAAAGGGAAGAGCATAATCAAGTGAGCCATCCCTAATATCATGCTAGAGTGAATCTATGTACTAGTAAGAGGCTGACTAGTATCTAGTCCATCATGCACTCCATCACCACCTACCACACTTGCACTAGGATGTCTAGGAGCCATGGATGTTGTCTTTAGTGCCTCTAAGAGTGTGAAAGATTAGGGAAGTCTTCCTTGTATACCAACCTCTCTTCTCTATGGGTCCAACTTCATGGATGCTCCTTTAAGGTTTGGAGCACATATTGCACTCCTAGTCATTATGGTAGATGCATTTACATGTGTTGCTTTGCATATAAAGTCCAAGACATTTCTATCACCAACATAAGAAATAGAAACTTAAACACCTAAATTTGATCTTCTCTAAGCTATGGCCATGCTAGCCAATCTCTACTCCAACTGCTCAATCTGAGTAGCCATGGTTGTAATAGAAGTAAGAGTATGTATGGGGTCCCTACTAGGTGTAAGTCTTCTACCACAACCTTTACCACCTTGTCCTCCATGACCTAGAGTTCCTCTACCACCTACTATAGTAGCCTTACCACTACATAACTATGAGGAGAGGTCAAAGCATTGGTCATTGGTATGACCATATCTATGGCGATGGTCACACAACCTCTATGTTGGCTATGATGCACCAAAGGTATGATGTCCATTTCCCTAAGTGCACTCTCTCTTGTGGTGAGGTCTACCACAAGTCTAACAAGCAACATCACGACTCATTGGCTACTACTAACCCAAAAATGAAGCTAAGGGTCTAGTTTCATGAGGCCCTCTACTTGCTCCATAAGATCTAGGTTATCCACTCTGCACTCAAAAGCCAACATGATTTGGTGCACTCTAGTGCACTCTAGAAGAAGTAAAAGCTATGGATGAGGTTTCTCTACCAAATCTAGATATCACCACTCTCTCCTCTACCACATTGAGCTCAATGCACTTAGCCAAAATAAAGACCATTGCCAAAGTAGAAGAGGTAGCATGTAACAATGTAGCATCGTGTACTCTGCATTGCAACTCCTTATCTAGTATCCCATACCAAAACTGGACTACTTGGGTATTGGTAACTCCTTGAGTGAAACTGATCAATTGCATCATGTGAATGTATGCCTTGCATTGTTGTGAGGATCGTATGGTCTTGAGAATGCAAAGGCACATAGATGCTCATACTTAGACTTCACAATTCATTAATCTCCACAAAAACTCATGCTTAGAACCAATTCACTTGATAGTCGTGTGAAAGACCAGATTTAACATTTTGTTTGACCCAAGTGGTGAAAAGCTCACAATCAATGGTATATCAAAGAACATTACATATTCCTAGCTGTGAATCAATGAGCTTTGCTCATTTGCAGGAGAATTCAAAAAGACAATAAAGAAAATCCAATAGAAACTTCCTACACACACAGATTCAAAACACTCTCACTTCTCTTATGTACTCCTTTTCTCTCCTCCTTGTTCTCCAATGATTTGAACATCTTGGTCACCCAACAATCATTCAAATCCTTTGATTCTTACTCCAAACTGGAAAGGAACCAACAAAGCTATCATGTCTGAAAACCCTCTGGAATAGAAAAACATATTGAGCCTAAATCAATGTTCTTCCACTATTCTCATAGGCAACTCTCATAGGTATCATTCAAATTTTTGATTGCTTTGTTTCTTCAGCCCCAAGAAAGCAACAAAAATATCTGCCTCTATTTCTTTCTTGAACCTCCAAATACCTTCCCATTACCACATTCTCTCTATCAATTAGTCTCACTTAGCTTCCTCCGTTGCAAACTAATTAGTATACCATTAAAGAAACCACGTCCTTCCTTCCATTCTACTCTCAAATCTCTTCTGCTCCACCTCTGCACCAAATTTGTTGCTACTTTCATGACAACATAGTGCTGAGTATTTTATGCTCTCTTTTCCTTCATTTTTTTCTTCTCCTTTAACCTTTGATTCCTCTCTCTTTGCTTTCTTTGCCTTTTGATACCTCTCTCTCTTTGCCTTCTTTGCCTTTTGATTCCTCTCTCTCTACCTTCTATGCCTTTTAATTCCTCTCTCTCTACCTTCTATGCCTTTTGATTCCTCTCTTTGATTTTCTATTTCTCTTTTCTACTTCAATCCCTCTCCAAAAGAAACTCTATGTGTTTTCTCCTTTTTTTTCTTCTTCTTTGATCCTCTCGTTGCCTTAACTAGATATTGTACTAGACTCTCCATCGCATAAAATAGGGCTAATTTCTTCCTCTTTCACAAAATTGTGATATTTGTAAACCATCTCTCTCACCAACTAAGTAGCTCCTTTGGTAGTCATGTTTCCCAACAATAGGTTTATTTTTGTGAAGAATCAAGTAGTAAACTCACCGACATCCTTGGAGAACAATTGAAATTCTCCAATCCTCCAACCGATACAATAGGACTGTCCACAAATATCCACCATACCACTAATTGAGCAGAGTGACCGGATCTAGCATGAAGACTTGTCAGTCAACTTCCTCTTTCAAAACTTGTATTCCAAAACATTTGGACCCACTAAACTCTCAAAATCATAGCTAAAGAATACTCGGTCAGAGTAACCCGTGGGGTACAAGACTGCCACTAGCCAATCTCCCTTGGTTAGGCTTCTCCCCTCAAATCTTTGTACCATGAACTTCCTTTGAAAACCTGAACTCTGCAAAAGATTCCTCAAAACCCTCTCTACTCTCGTTTCTTGTTCAAACTCCTTTGATTCCTATCTGATTCTTCATTTAAAACCTGAACTCTGCAAAAGATTCCTCAAAACCCTCTCTTCTCTCATTTCCTGTCCAAACTTCTTTGATTCCTGTTTGATTCTTCCCTTTGATGAGCACTTTTTCTCTGTTTGTCTTTTTCCTCTTGAGACCAATGAAACAGGACTTCTTGGGTTTCTTGTTGTCAACTTCTGACTTAACTTTTTCCGTATCACTATGAAATTCTGATACTGGCTTGCTTTCAACCACGTCCTCAACTATGAACTTTTGATACTGGCTTGCTTTCAACCATATCCTCAATTTCTTGCTCTTCAAGCGAAGATTTAGCTTATGTCACCTCTCTTGCTCCCAAGCTATCCACAAGATTTGACTTCCTTTTTCTCAATGCCACTTCAACAACTTGTTTCTCTTCCTTCTCATAGTAACTTTCCTCTTGTAACTGCACTTCCCTCCTAAACTTCATCCATTTCCATGGATTTTGTGTTTTGACACTTAGTGTCTTCTGCTACTACGGTTCCTTGGTGGACCTCCTCCATGTTGTCTTCCATACAACCAACAATTTCACTACATGTAAATTTTTTTCTACTAATTCACCTAACACACTATATTGCACTAATCCAACTTATAGATTGGTTTCCCAATGACATTGTAAGCTCTCTCCAACCTTCCATTGGAACTCTTGCAAGCTCTTCAGCTTGTCAATCGGCACTCTTTGGTTGTTCTACCTCAAACATTGGAAAAACTCCACCATGGGGTTGTTAAACCCTAAGACTGCACCACTCCCTATAGTGCACCACCTCCTCTCATTGTAGCACCATCTCCAACTAGTGCATCTCCATTGGATACACCAATACTACTAGAGCTAGAACTCTTGGGTATTGCCAATCTACCACTAAAAACCAAACCCAAAGTGAAAGAGATGTAATTTAGAGACCAATATTATATCCATAACCCAATCTCTTCCAAGTGAGTTCTCTTGAACTCATTGTTGTCATCCATTGGTAGATCCTCCAAGTGATAGAACAAGCCTTTCCTTTCCATAAAATGAAGTGTAAGAACAAATTTGGGTTCAACATCTACTATAAATCACATCAACTATTTGTTAAGTATGGAGTCTGATTATTAATAGAATTTTCCATGGGATAATTATCACAAGAATATTGAAAAGTCAATACAAGATAGATCTTCTACAAGAGTGTAAAAGTGTAAGTACAGCCTGGTGTAAAAGACCAATGAAAGAAATAGAAGAATGAAAGACCATAGTGAATGATCAGATTGGAACTCTTGAATGAGTGAAACTATGAATGCCTAGCATGAGCTTGGGCTTTGGTATTTATAAGGAATATATAAGACCCTTGGGAAGCTTCTCAAGAAGCTTGCTGCTAGGAGCCACCTACTTGGCATATAAGCTTAGCTAGTCAAGAAGCTTCCCAAGAAATGTCTTTCTAAGAACCATCTACTTGGTGTGCAAGCTAAGTTAGTTGGGAACCTTCCCGAGAAGCTTTCCCCTAGAAGTTGCCTACTTGGCATATATATTACCCAGTGCTTGGAAGGTACCAAGAAACTTCCTAGAAGCTCTATAGATGCTTCTAAAACATCTCTAGAATTCTTGGCTAATTTGGCATATTTGCTACCTTGTTAATCTTGACTAACTTGTTTGCTAATTCCATATTATTACATATTCCTCCACCGCTAATTGGTGATGTCCTGATTACCATGTAATCCTTGAACTCTTGTAGGGCTATTGGTGCATTATGGAGATGCAAAAGAGGCTCCCATATAGCATATGAAGTGGATACCATTTCCAAATGGCTTTGTATTCAATATATCATTGGCAGCCATGTTGGATGGGATGACATGTGAGTATTTGATCAACTTTTGACTCCCCATGATCATTGATAAGGATGGGAGGAGGAGGGAGTTGGAGGCCGGTGGAAAAGGACAATGGGTTAGGAAAAGTCTGAGTTTTGGAACATAGAAGATATGATTGATCCGGATATGACTAGGGAGAGCAAGTTGGTAGGCAATGGGAGAAATAATCTCCAATGGACCTATCCAATTGGGAGCAAGTTTATGGACTTGAGTATTAAGTGGGAGAAGAGGGTTACCTGAAGAAAGCAATTGACTTTCTCACCTAGTTGAAAGGTGAGATCACAACAATCTTTATCAACATATAGCTTTTGCCAACGTTGAGCAATAAGAAGATATGACTTGGCTTGGTGTAGGGATTTAGATAACATGGATAAGAAGGTGGAAGTATGTAGGACTTGAGATGGAAGAGGAGCAAGAAGAGAATTTGGAACAAGTGGATATTGCACATAATTAAGGAAGAAGGGAGAAAAGCCAGTACTTTTATGCTTGGAATTATTGTAGGTAAACCCAGTAGTTGCAAGACAAGTATACCAACATCGACAAAAGCACATAATATGTCTTCCAAAGTGCAATTTTCTTGATTTTTTTATCCATTTTTTTGAGGATGATAAGCTATAGACAATGCAAGCTTGGTCCCAATAAATTAAAAAGTGCTTGCCAAAATTGATCAATAAAGCAGGGATCTCAATCAGAGATGAGAACTCTTGGCATCCGAGGGTGCTCAAAAACAATATCAAAGTAGATCTGGACCAATGTTGGAACATCAATGGTATCTATGGTAGGTGCTCAATGAATCTGCTTGATGAGCTTATCAACAAACACTACAATGGCTGTAAAGCCCTAGTCCATTTTTGGCAAGGATGTGATGAGGTCTAAGCTTACATGCTTCCCATGGGTAGATGGAATTGGTAGTGGTTGAAGGAGTCCACTTGGCTTGTGGTTATTGGCCTTGTTGCATTGGTAGTTCTCACAAGATTGGACAAACTCTTGAACCTCTTGTGCCATTTTTGGCCACCACCATCAGTGTTATAGGGTACCCAAGATCTTGTCCATACCAATGTGACCAGCAATTGCTAAGTCATGAGCTTCTTGAAGGCATACAAGTCATAGATCAACCTTGGCTAGAACATAGATCCGGTTCTTATAAAATAGAAGGCTTTCCTTGAAGGAGAAGGTGTTGTTTAAAAAGACCAAGACCAAGACCAAGGAGAGAAATAGGAGAATGGAAAATCACATTGGGACACTTGAGTGTGTGGGAAATTCCAAATGCCAGCATGAGCTTTGGATTTGGTATTTATAAGGAGCATATAAGGTTCTTGAGAAGCTTTTCAAGAAGCTTCCTTAAGCCACTTTTTTGGAATGCAAGTCAAGTTAAATTGGAAGCTTCTCAAGAAGTTTCTTTCTAGAAACTGCCTACTGCAAGCTAAGCTATTTGATAGCTAAGCTATTTGAAAGCATCTAGAAGTTACCTACTTGGGGTGAAAGCTAAGCTATTTGAAAAGCTTCCCAAGAAGCTTCCTCCTAGAAATCACGACTTGGCATACATGTTACTCTATACTTGGAAAGTACCAAGTAGTTTCATAGATAATTCTAAAATATTCTAAGAATTTAGCCTATTTGCTACTTCATTAGCCTTGATTGACTTTGTCGCTAAACTCCATATTGTTATATATTCTCACACCGCTAGTTGGTGACGTCCTTGTTACCATTGAAGCTTCAAACTCCTATATGACCATTTGTGCATTCTGAAGATGAGAAAGAGGCTCCTAAGTGGCATCATGAAAGGGATATCCTTTCTAAAGGA
Source organism: Lunularia cruciata (assembly GCA_948567375.1). Taxonomy (NCBI): domain Eukaryota; kingdom Viridiplantae; phylum Streptophyta; class Marchantiopsida; order Lunulariales; family Lunulariaceae; genus Lunularia; species Lunularia cruciata. Next base: position 9,359,302 of record OX419762.1, on the reverse strand, counting down.
CCTTGTACTCAATATGTTGTTGGCGGTCACGTTGAATGTGACAATGTGCAAAGATACAATCAACTTCATACTCCTTATGATTGTTGATAGGGATATGAGGAGGAAGGTGTTGGGCACAAGAGGAAAAGGAAGATGGATTAGAGATAAAGGGTTTCAACTTGGAAATATGAAAGATAGGGTGGATTTTCATATGACAAGGTAATGCAAGCCGTTAAGCAATAGGAGAAATGGGTTGGGTGACATCAAATGGACCTATCCAATTCGGAGCAAGTTTATGGACTTGGGTATCAAGTGGGAGGTGTAGGTTACTAGAAGAAAGTATGACCTTATCACCAATTTGAAATGTGAGATCATGATGGTGTTGGTCCATATATTGTTTTTGATGATTTTGAGCAACAAGAAGATGAGATTTTGCTTGTTGTAAAGATTGGGATATGGTGGTTAAGAAGGTGGAAGTATGAGGAACATGGGATAGAGGTGGAGCAAGAAGAGAATCTAGAACAAGTGGATTTTGGCCAAAATTAAGGAAGAAGAGGGAGAATCTAATGCTTACGTATTTGGAATTGTTGTAGGCAAGCTCAACAGCTGCAAGACACTCATCCCAATTGGTATGGTGAATGTTAACAAATGTACAAAATATATCTTCTAAGGTGCAATTTTCACATTTAGTTTGCCCATCATTTTGAGGATGATAAGCTATGGACAAAGCAAGCTTGGTGTCAAGTATCTGGAAGAGTGCTTGCCAAATTTTTTTGGTGAAATGAGGGTCACAATTAGAAATGAATACACAAGGTATCTCATGATGCTTGAAGACATTGCCAAAGTAGATCTAGGCCAATGTTGGAGCATCCACTATGTCAAAGGTTGGTGCCAAATGGATTTTCTTATTAAGTTTATCCACAAACACCATAATTATTACGTGACCTTGCTTTGTCTTGGGCAAGGATGTGATGAGATCTAAGCTCACGTGTTCCTATTGAGCAGATGGAATGGGGAGTGGTTGAAGGAGTTCACTCAATTTCTGGTTGCTAGCTTTGTTGCATTGGCAGCTCTCACACAATTGTACAATCTCTCAAACATCATGTGCCATGTTGGGCCACCAGCATTGGCATTGGAGGTTACCCAAGGTCTTGTCCACACCCATGTGACCAATGATTGGTAAATCATGGTCTTCTTGAAGGTGCACAAGTTAGAGATCACCCTTGGTTGGAACATAGATATGGCCCTCCTGGAATAGAAGGTCTTCCTTGAAGGAGAAGGTGTTGTACTCCTTACTACATGTTGCAAGATGACCTTGTACTATCTGAAAGAAGGATCTTGTTGTAGAGCTATCTTAAACTTGATTTGGACTTTGAAGTCAACTGACATTGTCATTATTGCTGCTGTGATGAGAGGAAGAGATTCCAAATCAAGTCATCATGATAGAACATTGGGGATGATATGGAACCAAACACATTTGTATTCAAGTTTAATGTCAAGAGTTTGGATTTATTCCTCCCATTGACGATGTCAACTCTTCATGTGTTCTAAATATAATGTGTGCAACAAGGATTTGTGATTGGTTTGCATGATCACCTATTTTCCCAAGAGATAATGCTTCCATACCGTGGTGACATATACCATTGCTAGTTGTTCCCGATCTTGTGTAGAGTAATTCCTTTTTGCAATGTTAAATTGGTGAGACACAAAGGCAATGTGTAATACCCATAGCTAGACATATTAGCTAGAGGTAGAAACTGGCTTGGTAATATCTGGAAGGATATTATATATGATGGGCTTGGTAGATTAGATAGAGGTGTCACCAAAAGAGTGCTACTAATAGGGCAAAAACCAAAAATAGCCTAAATTTTTAATACCAATAGCTATAGCTAGAGGTGAAAATTGGCTTGGTAACATCTGGAAGGATTTTATGTATGATGGGCTAGGTAGATCAGATAGAGATTTCACCAAAAGAGGACTTCTACTAATAGAGTAGGAGCCAAAAATGGCATGGAAACTTCAAAGCTAATTTTGAAGGACTAAACAAATGAATTAGGCCTCAAAAATGTGCAGATCTCCTTAATAGAGGAAAGGAAGCCTTCCATCCACTTAGTTTGTCTCATTGAGAGCTTTCCAATGGTACCTCACCCATGTGATTTAGAGATTCCTAAAGGAAGATTCCCTAAAGATTCCCTTTGGTCAAAGGTGATTTGACCAACCAAATAGGATCAAGACTGACATGTCACTCATACATACAACTAATCTAAGGGAAGAGATCATTGATATGTCACCAATCCATGTATATGATCCAAGGGGTAGTTCCATTTGTTATATAATATAGTTAAGGTGCTCCTTTGGGGCATCGGAGGTTTGAGTGTGAAACTGTGTGTTTTTTATTCTGTGTTTCTCTTTAGGTCTCCTACCCTTGGAGTATTACAATGGTATCTAAGTGGGTGTTTCAATACAAGAGAGTGGATCACCCCTCTTGGAAAAACATGGCTATCAAGATTGAGTAATTTTGAGGAGAGACACCCTAGTGTAACCAATAGATTAGGAGTGTGCTAGAGCGAGGATGGGATGGAGGCTCCAAGAGGACAATATCCAACACCTTGCTTTACATTCTTGAAATCCATTCCGCATCAAGATTATGTACATTCAATGTGAGCAAATGAGAGTATATCTTGTTTTTCATTTTGGAGCAAAGTTCATGGATATAGTGATGAATTCAACAAACCCGATGATTCTACCCATGGTGATCTACAATAGAGAGTGGGATTTGACAATCTACATTCTATTGTGATGGATTTGAATATACCAAATCCTCTTCCTTTCAACACTCAAGTAGAAAATCTGTTATGGGTCAGACCAAAAGTGATGTTTAGGGATTTCATAGTCCACAATTTTGGTGGAGAATACTATCAATGAGTGGTAAAATCTGAAGTTCCCATGGTAGTTCCAATATTTTTTGCTCTCTCTTGTGTGATCATATTAACCCTCTATTGAAGTAGGAAGGAGCAATTGAGCAGTGCTATGTGTAGGAACCATGGATCCAGGGTTGTAGGAGTTGTAGGAGTTGATACAAGGAAAATAAGGAATGTTGAACAAGTTTTGGGTGATCAAGATGACCATGGAGGCGTTGCAAAGTCAAGTTTGTACCTTCAAGACCAATTAAGTAATGCATGAAGGAAAGTCATCCCAAAACCCGGTACCAGCAACCAAAGCACATGGAGAGTCACTCATGCCAAGGACACCGACCACGGTCGACAATGAGGCCACATTGTTACTACGAATAAAGAAGACCTACAACATCAAGCCTTACAAGGGATAACGTTCCATGGGAGTCATGGAGAATTGGATTTCAAGAATGAATGAATACTTTGGATTGTTCACAACTGAAATCACTGATTGTTCTATTGGTATGTTTACATTGGTATTTGGCTAATAAAGCCCTCACATGGTATGATGCTTGGGAATGATCAATGTTGGCAAAAGGACCGGATGTGTAATACAAGCAGCTAGACATATTATCTAGAAGTGAACTTTTTGGCTTGGTAACATCTAGAAGGATGTTGTGTACAATGGGCTAGGTATATCAGACAGAGATATCACCAAAAGAGTACTTCTACTAATAGGGCAAAAGCCAAAAATAGCCTGACAACTTGAGAGCCAATTTTGGAGGCCTAAACGGATGAATTAGGCCTCAAAAATGGAAAGATTCTCCACCCTTAGGGATTTATGGTTTACCTTCTCTCTCTTACGATTTGTCTCATCAAGAGCTTTCCACTGGTAACTCACCCACACAATTATGAGCTCCTCTATAGGAAGATTCCCTAAAGATTCCCTTTGGTCAAACTCGTTTGGCCAACTAGATAGGATAAGGACTGACATGTAATCCATTGAAACAACTAATCCAAGGATGGAGCTTGCTGACATGTCACCAATCCATGTATCTGATCCAAGGGTAGAGCTTCCTTTGAGAGGATCCTCTTTGCTATATAATAAAGAGAAGGTGCTCCTTTGGGGCATCAAAGGATTGAGTGTGAAACCTATGTTTTCTCTCTTGTATCTCTTGGAGAGTTCTCTTGTCCTTGGAGTATTACAAAATGTCACTTGGACGGCCATTGTAAAAGTCCAAGACCGAGGAGAGAAATAGGAGAATGGAAGCTCACATTGGGACACTTGAATGAGGGAAAACTCTGAATGCCTAGCATGAGCTTCGGCTTTGGTATTTATAGGTAGCATACAAGGTCTTTGAGAAGCTTCTCAAGAAGCTTCCTTGAGCCGCTTTCTTAGAGTGCAAGCCAAGTTAACCAAGAAGCTTCTCAAGAAGCTTTCTTCTAGAAGCCGTCTACTTGACGTGCAAGCTAAGCTAGTTAGAAGCTCCTAGAAGCTTCCTTCTAGAAGCTATTTGCTTGGGTGCAAGTTAAACTAGTCGAGAAGCTTCCCAAGAAGCTTCCTAGATGCTTTTGGAATATTTTAGGCTAATTAGGCTTATTCTCTACTTTGTTAGCCTTACTAACTACATCGCTAAACTCCATATTGTTATATATTCCCCCATTGCTAGTTGGTGACATTCTCGTTGCCATTGAGGCTTCAAACTCTTGGATGTTTGTTTGTGCATTTTGGAGGTGAGAAAGAGGTTCCTATGTTGTATCATGAAGGAGATACCCTTTCCAAAGGACCTTGTACTCCATATGTTGTTGGTGTCCTCGTTGAATGTGGCAATACAAGGATATGATCAACTTTGTACTCCTCATTATCATTAATAGAGACAAGAGGAGGAGGGGGTTGGACTCAAGAGGAAAAAGAAGAGGGGTTAGGAATAAAGGGTTTTAACTTGGAAACATGAAAGACAAGATAGATGCGCATATGACAAGGCAAGGCAAGTCATTAAGCAACATGGGAGACAATTTGGGTGACATCAAAGGGTCCTATCCAATTAGGAGCAAGTTTACAAACTTGGATATCAAGTGGGAGGGTAGATTACTAGAGGATAACATAAATTTATCACCGACTTCAAAGGTGAGATCACAATGATGGTGGTCCGCATATTGTTTTTGATGATTCTGAGCAGCAAGGAGGTGAGATTTGGCTTGTTGGAGAAATTCAAAGATGGTGGTCAAGAAGGTTGAAGTATGGGGGACCTGAGATGGAGGAACAACAAGAAGAGAATCTGGGACAAGCAAATCTTGGCCAAAATTGAGAAAGAAAGGAGAAAATATGGTGCTTGCATGTTTGGAATTGTTGTAGGCAAATTTTGCAACTGCAAGACATTCATCCCAATTGATATGGTGGACATTGACAAAGGCACACAACATATCTTCCAAGGTATGATTTAAACATTCCATTTGTCCATCAGTTTGAGGATGATAGGCTGTGGACAAAACAAGCTTGGTGCGGAGTATCTAGAAGAGTGCTTGCCAAAACTTCTCGGTGAATCAAGGATCACAATCAAAGATGAGTACATGTGGCATCCCATGATGCTTGAAGAAATTATTGATAAAGATTTGCACTACGGTTGGAGCATCCACAATATCACAAGTTGGTGCTAAGTGGATTTGCTTACTAAGCTTATCCACAAACAACACGATTGTTGTGTGTCCTTGCTTTATCTTGGGCAAGAATGTGATGAGGTCCAAGCTCACATATTCCCATTGAGTGGATGGAATGGGGAGTGGTTGAAGGAGTCCACTCGGCTTTTGGTTCCTGGTCTTGTTACGTTGGCAGCTCTCACACAATTGGACAAACTCTTGAACATCTCGTGTCATGTTGGGCCACCACCATTGGCGTTGGAGGGTACCCAAGGTCTTGTCCATACCCATATGCCTAGCTATTGGTAAATCATGGGCTTCTTGAAGGCGTATAAGTTGGAGATCACCTTTGGCTGGAATATAGATCCGGTCCTCATGGAATAAAAGACCTTCCTTGAAGAAGAAGGTGTTGTTCTCCTTGTTGCATGCTATAAGACAACCATGTACTACTTGGAAGAAGGGATCTTGTTGTAGAGCTAATCAAAACTTGCTTTGGACCTTAGAGTCAATTGACACCGTTGTAATTGTTGCCATGATGAGAGGAAGAGACTTCAAATCAAGTTGCCGTGATAAGGAATCAAGGATGACATGGAACCGACCTGGTATTCAAGTTTGATGTCAAACAATTGGAGTTGTTTCTCCTATCGATGATGTCAACTCTTCATGTGTTCCAAGTGTAAGGTCTGCAACAATGGTTTGTGATCAGTTTGCATGATCAATTGTTTCTCCAAGGGGTAATACCTCCATACCTTGGTGGCATATACCATTGCAAGTTGTTCTCAATCTCAAGTAGAGTAGTTTCTTTCAGTTGTATTGAGTTGGTGAGACACAAAGGTAATGGGATGTAGTCCATCTAGGAATTTCTATTGCAACACAACTCCAATTGCAAAGTTAGAAGCATCAAATCAACCACATAGGGTAGTTGAGGATCATTCGATTGAAGAATGGGTCTTGAAGACACCATATGTTTCAACTTCTGGAATGCTTCTTTGTGCTTGGTGGTACATTGGAAGCTTGAGTCCTTCTCCAAGAGGTCAGTCAATGGTGCAGCCACATGAGCATAATAATGGATGAACCGTTGGTAAAAACTGGCCAACCCATCAAATACTTGTACTATAATAGCATCCTTTGGAATAGGCCAATCAGTAATGTCTTTGATTTTCTCCTCTTCCATCTTGATCCTCTCCAATGAGATCTTGTGACCCAAGAAGGTAACTTCCTTTTGCCAAAAGTACACTTTGACTTCTTACAATAATATTTCCATTGTCGTAGTCATCTTAGGACTTCTCACACGTGATTCATGTGTTCTGCCTTTGTCTTGCTATAGATTAAGATATCATCCAAGAACACCACCATGTACCGATCCAACAGTCCATCCAACGCATCTGATTCATGAAGACTACTAGAGCATTAGTGAGCCCAAAAGGCAGAACTCTCTACTCAAAATGCACATACCTTGTGCAAAAGGTAATCTTTTGCACATCTTCCCTATCAATGGGGATTTTCCAATAGCCGCTATGGAGATCCAACTTGGAAAAGTATTGTGCTCCACTTAAGTGATCAAGCAAGTCATCAATCCGAGGCAAGGGATATGCATTCTTCACTGTTTGCTTATTAAGCCCACAATAATCAATACAAAAACAAAGTCATCCATCCTTCTTTGGAACAAATAGTACCGGTGCTCCCCAAGGAGAGGTACTATATTGTATGAAGTCTTTCTTTAACAACTCCGTAAGTGTTATTTTCAACTCCTCCAACTCCTTTGGTGAGAGCCGATAGATTGGTCTACTCATTGGAGTACTCCGTGGCAATAACTCAATCTTGAAGGGCATACCATGATCAGAGAGTAATCCCTTTGGCAGATCATCCAAAAATATGTCCGCAAACTCTTGAAATATTTGATCAACCATTGCTTGATGAGGCTCTTTGCCCTCCTCAGATTGTCTTTGTGCAATCAACTTGATCCACACCACAAAAATAGACTTCTTTTCCTCCAAAGCTTGCTCTATGGCTGATTCACTAACAAACTTCCCATCTAGGAACTCATCTCTTTGCAAAGCTTGCTCCTTGGTTGCCTTTTGGGCAAAATTTCCATCTTAGGACTCCTCTTCCTTCAAGGTATGCTATATGGCTACCTTCCAGAAAAACTTCCCATCCTGGGACTATGAGCCGGCCTGTCTCTCACTTGGGATGAACCTCAGATGGCTATTATGGTAGCACATCATGGACTAAGAAGGCAAAGAACCTCAACTCCATCATACTCCTCCAAGGCTAATACTCCAAGACTCAAGACATTACTCACTAGAGAACTCAATGAGAGAGAGATAGTTGCAAATGAAAGGATGATGAGTACCTCCTCACCCCTTTTTTATGTACTTGTGAAATAGTTATGTACCAAAGTTACTAATTATTGTAGTAACTCAAGTTACTTAACTAAAAGTCAAGTAAAGTCAAAAAGTAGAAAGGAATATCCATTCACATGGGCATATTCCACTAGCATGTGATCTTATCTTGACCCAACCACTAAGTCAAGGATTCTTTCACATGGGCTATCCTTGGACTATAGAAAAATCCAAAACAAAAAGGCTTGCAGGTCCAAGAGTTCTCAACTCTTTTCTCAAAGCCAAACACCTAGGAATAATACCAAGTCAACACACTAGAATCCAAAATAGTGGTGTTCATCTTTTCCCACTTCCTCTAAAGTAAGGTCCCCTCTATCTTAACTATGACTAGCTTTAGCTAATCATGACTAATGTAGAACTATCCTTTATCTCTATATAAATAATATCTCTTAAGTACTTGTAATACCAAGCTAAATATCAAAATACCACACACATGCACAAATGGGTGTTACATTTACCCTCGGACTAAGTTTTCACTTTGTCTTCAAAGTGAAGATCTCTCTACCTTCTATGGTACATCTTCAACTTATCATGGTTAATCCTATCAAAGTGTCTTCCTCTCAACTCCTTGAGATCATAGGTGTAATTGCCCCACACCTTCTCCACTATGAAAGGTCCAAATTTTTTAGGCAAAAACTTCTTTTGCACTCTCTTGAATCGAATAGAATCAAACAACATTACCCAATCACCTTCTTTGAAAGGCTCCACCTTCTTCTTGCCTTGCCTCTTGTCATAGCTCTCCTTTTGTTTCCTTTAGGCTTGCTCCACTCAAACCATAATAACTACTCTTGCCTCTTCCAACTCCATGAGTTGTTCCTTCCTTGACTTCTCTGCATCACCTCCTTGTGCTTTCTTCAATCTCCTATGAATGCTTTGGAAGGTAAGAAGATCAAAGTGAATAGGTAAGGTAGACTCAATACCATATACCAATTGAAATGGAGAATATCCAATAGAAGTCTTCATGGTTGTCCTATGCTCCCACAAAACTGCATGAATCTTCTTGTCCCAATGATGTTTAGCCCCCTCCATTTCCGCATCTTTGGCCAACATCATGCACAAGGTCTGATTGGTTCTCTCTGCCAAGCCATTGGAATTTGGCTTATAGGATGTAGTTACTCTATGTGTGATAGAGAAATGTTGTAGCATGGCTGTAGTAATGCTTCTTGTAAACTCTCCTCCTCTATCAGAAACCAACTCCAAAGGACAAACAAATCTAGTGATAATGCATTCATAAAGAAATCTACCAACTTCATCTTCATTCTTGTCCCTCAATGGTCTAGCCTCAACCCACTTGGTAAGGTAATCAATAACTACCACAATGTACCAATTTTTCCTCGGGGTTCTATTGAGAGGACCTACAAAATCAATTGCCCACTTCTCAAAAGGTCCTAGCAATGGAATTGATCTAAGTGGTGGAGTGGATGTAGAATTTCTAGCAAAAGCTTGACAAACATGACAAGTTTTGCAATAATCAAGACAATCCTTGAAAATCCCTCTCCAATGGTAACCGACATCTAGAATCTTGAAAGCAGTCACCTTTCCTACAAAGTGTCCTCCACACACTAAACCTTCATGAAACTCCTTTATGAGTAGGATAGACTCTTCCTTACCCACTGCTCTTCGAAGTAGACCATTTGCTCCTTGGTGAAAAAAAATATCCTCCACCATTGTGTAAGGTTTGGATCTTGCTGCAAGGACCTTCCTCTCCCTAGCATGCATCCCTTCTGGATAGTTACCTCTTGTCACAAAATCCACAATCTCCTTGTACTCCATTGGAACCTCTTGAGTGATTGAGATTGTCATGAGCTCCTCGTCTGGAAAGGAATCATCCACTGGCTCATCTCCATCATGATCATAGGCTCTAGATAACAAATCAACATTTGCATATTTCTTTCCTGGCCTGTCCTCAATGGTGTAGTCATACTCAGACAAGAGTATCATCCACCTTTTTAGTCTCCCTTCAACATTAGTCTTGTTGAAGATGTACTTCAAAGCCTTGTGATCTATGACAATGGTGGCTTATCCTCCAATCAAGTAGTGTCTAAACTTCTTGAGACCAAAGATCATTACCAAACCTTCTCTCTCCATGACAGAGTAGTTCTTCTCTGTTGAAACCATCTGCCTACTAGCATAAGCTATTGGATGATCATGCCCATCTTGGTCTAATTGACTAAGAGTGCATCCTATAGCTACATTAGAAGCATCAATGTAGAGGATGTAGAGGATGAAAGGTTTACTCCAATCAGGTTTAGCAAGAATTGGAGCTACAATAAGGGATTGCTTGAGCTCCTAAAAAGCTTTGAAAGCCTCCTTGTCCTCCAAAATCACCATGTAATCTACACTCTTCTTCATGTAGATGGTCAATGCATAAGCCTTGTTGGAAAATGAGAAGATGAATCTCCTATAGTATCCAACCATCCCCAAGAATTGGCGTAACTTGGTCAAGCTTGAAAGGAATGGAAGGTTTGAGATTTTCCTCACCTTCTCAAGATCAATTGCTATTCCATTCTTGGAGATGATGTGCCTCAAAAGTAGACCTTCTTCACATCCAAAAATGAATTTCTTTGGGTTGAGTGATGCATTTGCCTCATCCAAGCGTTGCAAGACCTTGATTAGGTGCTCAAAGTGCTCCTCCTTGCTCCCATAGACACAAAAGTCATCAATGAAATCTCTCACAAATTTCCCAATGAAAGGTTCAAATACCTTGTTCATGAACCGTTGGAATGTGGCTGGAGCATTGCAAAATCTAAAGTCATGACCTTGAAAGTGTAAGTTCCCCAAGGTGTGGTGAATGTGGTGAGTTGTTGATGCTCTAGTGCAATCTTGATTTGGTTATATTCACCATAACCATCTCCAAAACTGTACCTCTCATGACCTGCAACCTCCGCCAAGATCTCATCAAAGAATGGCAATGGGTAGTAGTCTTTCTTGGTAATAGCATTGAGCTTCTTGTAATCCACACATACCCAAAGCTTGCCATTTTTTTTCTTCACAATGACAATTGGAGACACCCATTCTGAATTCTTCACCTCAAAGATAAATCCGGCTTCCTTGAGCTTATCAATCTCCTCCTTCACGACCAAAGATATTGGTGGGCTAATGCAACATTGCTTTTTGGCATATTGGTCTTGCATGTGACTCCACCTCTATCTTGTGTTCCTCCAAGGTGACTTCTTTCAAATCCTTGTAACTGAAAGCAAAAACATGGGTGAACTTGTAGAAAATCTCCTCAAATCTCACCTTCTCCTCCTTGGTAACATTTGGGCCATACTTGAGGGTAGCTAACATTCTCCCTTTCTCCTCAAGTGTCAATGGTGATTTATCTGGGTCCTTTAAAACCTCTGGGTTAGGTGCAAAATCCATAGCACACAAAGAATACATATCTGAATCAGATTTAGATTCATCCTCCTCCATGTAAGTCTCCTCTTCCATACTTGTGTCCACACTTGAAGCTCCTTCTTCAAAATCTGACTCCCAATAATCAGAAGATGGTGTATCTAAATGTGAAGTGTTGGTGGTGTTAGTCACATGAACTATGACTCTATGGTTTGATGATCCAATCCTCAAGTACCCTTTGTGCCATCGATCAGTTGTGCATGCTGCTCTCAACCATGGCCTTCCAAGAAGTAAGTCATAGCTTAAATCCTTCAAGACTTGGAAAGTCATGAGATTTTGAACTCCCATAACTGAAACTACCACTTTATCCATCACTCCTATTGGTTGAACTTGTTGCTTGTTTGCCATGCTCATCACAAATGTTGAAGGTCTTGAGGGTATCATACCCAACTTCTTCATCAACCTTTCTAACATGGCATTCACTACTGATCCTCCATCAACAAGTGCCTCCTTGATGTTATGACCATTCACTTGGAGGCATATTCACAAGCGTCCCATGGTGCTGGCTTGGCATGCACCACCTCCATTGATATTGGAGCTTTTTCTTTCTTCTTCCTCTTGCTCCTTGTAGAACTCAAACCATCTCTAAGCTCCTTTCTCAAGGTAGGGTTCAAAGCAATCAATTGGCCCACTATGATGTTAGCCTTGTGACTACCAACATCCTCCAACACATTGTAGTTCCATTGTTGCTTTGAGATCAAGAAGTCCTCCATCCCCAACTTCTTCCTTGGAGTCTTTGTTGTTGATGGTGTTGAGGTGCAAGTGCTCCTAGTAGACATAGGAGTATCCTTGCTTGGAGTAAATCCTTGAGAAAAGTGAACATCCTCTGCAAGACGAGCTCTCTTCTTCTCTTGTGCCAAAAGCTCCAAATTAAGACCCTTGGAGTTTGAGCACTCTCCCTTCTCATACTTGCTCTCAACCATATCTATGGATGCTATCCCCTTACCATTGTTTAGATTAGGAGCCACTTGGGTTTCACTACCTCCCTCTATTGGCTCCCTCATAACCCCTTCCTCCATGGTAAGTGGAATTTGGGCAATTCCTTTGGATATGACTTCTTCCTCCACAACCAAAACAATTTCTATCATTGAAATTGTTGGTTGGTTGGCCTCCTCTATATGGATAGTTTCCATAACTCCTAGGCCCTCTCCCTACATTCTGATCCACCTCTCTTTTCTCCCATAGTTGCACCACATTAATCTTGAGATCCGCAAGTTGTTCTGTGATGGTTTGAAGTGGATCCTTTGGTGGAGGTGCAAGAACTGGAGCAACTACTACTTATGGTGTAACCCTTGCCACCAAAGTATCAGAAGTTCCACCATACTTGTAGCCTTGAGGAGGATGCACAACCTCCTTCACCACCAAATCACTCTCATCCCCTTCTAAACTCTCCTCCATACAAATTGCGATCTTGATAGTTCAACCTTGGAAGAAGGTTTCTTATATCTCACCTTGCTTCTAATTTGTGGTCTCAACCCTCCCACAAAATTCTTGATGAGCATAGCCCCTATGCCAATCATAGTAATCTCCACATCATCCCCACCCTTCTTGAATACGATGCAAAATCTGGTCTCTAACTTTTCCACTCTTTCCACATAGTCCCTCACTTTCTCTCTATCTCCTTGCTTGAGAAAGGTAACCTCACTCATCAATCTCTCATAACTCTCATCAGGAAGAAAGTTCTCAATGAGTGCTGAAGTCAAAGTCTCCCAAGACTCTTCTTGCCCATCTCTCCTCTCTCTTTTGGTATTCTGACTCATACCATGTAAGTGCTGCATCCTCAAAGAAATCTTGTAATAATGAGGCACACTCATTCTTCCTCCACTCATTCTTCTTTCTCTCATTATTTCTTATGCAAGCTCTCTTGAAGTCTCTCACAAAGACCTCCACATCTTCTCCATCCTTGCCAAAGAAAACTAGAAGTTTCCCCATCTTAACCTCTCACTATCTCTCTTTCTCTCAATTTTTCTTTTTCTCTTTTCTTTTCTCTGACTCTTGAACTAATAGAGTATATACATGACTAACACTATTTGAGAGTAATCCACCCTAGGGAACAAAAAAGGTTCAGATTGATCCAAGATTTCTATAGCAACATCAAATCCTAGAGTGCATATTAATTGAACTCTCATGGATAGTTTATCCATAAGTTGAAAGATTATCCCCATCACTAATCTTGAGAACTAGCTGATGAAGGTGGTAGTATTTCTGTATCTGTACTAAGACTCTCTCCAAGATCCTTCACCAAAGTCTCCAAAAGTGATTTTACTCCACTACACTCATGTCTTTTTGGAAGTCCTTCAACTCCATAAACCTCACACAACTCCTTGGTCTTAGATTTTCCCCTTCCCAATCTTGGTGAAGAAGGTCCAACATGCAAACCCAAGTCAAGTAAGCCTCTCCTCTCCCTCAATCTCTTGCTCTCAAAGGTCAATAGACATGACTTGCCTTATGTCCCTTCTCTCCACATAGGAAGCACTTAGACTCACTCTTTCCTCCAAGTGGTGTAGGTTTTTGGATCCTCTTAACATTTTCTTCAAATTCTATTGTAAACTCTCTTTTCTTCAAATCCATCCCTACAATCACCTCAAACCCTTGGGGAACCTTAAAAAGTCTCAATTTCCACTCTTGATGACCCTCCATGTTCCCAAGATGAATCTAAACACTCAAACATGCTTTTTGTTGCTCTCAAACTCCTCATGCATGAGATCTTAACTTTGCAGAATTGACCCTTTGTCACAATTTCACTTAAATCTCTCAACCAATATGTCCCAATCCCCTGAAATTTTGCACACTTGATCAAAACTCTAGGGTGTCCCTCCCTGCAAAATTTCAGATATTTTCTTTGAGCCATTTGGCCTAGACTCCTTTCTATTCAGCACACATATTTCAGATTTGGTCTGAAAACCACCCCCCTCACTTCAAAAACTCATAATTCCCTCCTCAAGAATGATCCCTCTATAATTTTTATGTCAGCAGGTAGGATATAACGTATTAAATTTTCTAAAAAAGTTTCACAACAATCCACTGAAAATTAAAGAAATGGCAGACTCTGTATAATTTTCCAGAGAGCATGCAGTTGCAAAAGTAGTTTACCTTATCAACTTTCAAAAATTCTAGCACAATGTGCATAATAGCTCTCACAATAATTCCAAGTGTGCTAACTGAAAGATAACCTAAGCTTTCATGTGTAGAAAGTTCAAGTTCAAAAATTCTAGCCCAATGTGCATAATAGCTCTCACAATTATTCCAAGTGTGCTAACTGAAAGATAACGTAAGCTTTCATGTGTACAAAGTTCAAGTTCAGATCTCAAACTTGAGATTTTGCCCAAAATCACCTTAATCCCCAAAATCTGCAATCCATGTCACACAATCTTTCCAAATCCTCTCATGTGTACAAGATGTACAAAATCACTTCAAAGACATTATAATGAACTATAGGGTATGAAAATGGATCTTAGTTCTCTAACATAAGTTCTATCCTCTCCTCTCCTAATGTTCTCTCCAAGTGAGCTCTCATAGCCTCCCTTTGCCTAATGTAGAGTTGAACATGGAACATTATCTTGCCTTCTAGAGAGGTCCCCACAATAGAACCAAAAATGTGAGCCAACCTGTCTCTCACTCACGATGAACCTCTGGTGGCTATTATGGTAGCGCACCATGGACTAAGAAGGCAAGGAACCCCAACTCCATCATACTTCTCCAAGGCTAATACTCCAAGACTCAAGACATTGTTCACTAGAGAACTCAATGAGAGAGAGATAATTGCAAACGAAAGGATGATGAATACCTCCTCACCCCTTTTCTATGTACTTGTGAAATAGTTACATACCAGAGTTACTAATTACTGCAGTAACTCAAGTTACTTGACTAAAAGTCAAGTAAAGTCAAAAAGTAGAAAGGAAAATCCATTCACATGGGCATATTCCACTAGCATGTGATCTTATCTTGACCCAACCACTAAGTCAAGGATTCCTTCACATGGGCTATCCTTGGACTATAGAAAAATCCAAAACAAAAAGGCTTGCAGGTCCAAGAGTTCTCAACTCTTTCCTCAAAGCCAAACACCTAGGAATAATACCAAGTCAACACACTAGAATCCAAAATAGTGGTGTTCATCTTTTCCCACTTCCTCTAAAGTAAGGTCCCCTCTATCTTAACTATGACTAGCTTTAGCTAATCATGACTAATGTAGAACTATCCTTTATCTCTATATAAATAATATCTCTCAAGTACTTGTAATACCAAGCTAAATATCAAAATACCACACACATGCACAAATGGGTGTTACAAGACTAACTATTCTTAGGTGTCTTACTCAAAGGTGCTAGATAACCTAATCGGAAATTCCTACCTTGGTGTTGTACTTGAATTTGTCATCGGGTCCAATCAAATTGAACTTTATGAAGTTCAAGCCAAGGTAGTACTAAAATGATATCATAGTATAGAGGTGCTACTACAAATATCATACACTCCAAACCCTCCTTCCCAATCTTAAAGTTAACAAGCTGCAAGGTACAAAATGCAGAATCTTTTCTACCATCTGCCATCATCAATTTACTTCCAATCACCGGCTTGTTAGGAACACCCAATTCCTTTGCTACTTGCATAGACATGCAATTCTTTGAACTTCCAGTATCAACTAAAATCCTACAACCCTAATTAGATATCATACCCTGCAAGTGAAGCAAACTTGCATAGGTTGAGCCTTCAATCCCATTGGAACTAATCAAGCTCCCAATAGGCAGCTCAAATTCTCCTATTGGGATTCCTCATTTTCTTGATCATTCTATTCCACAAACTCCATTTGGCAACTTGTTGAGGTTGCCCATTCCTAAGTGGACATTCAACAATATGATGTCTAACTTGGAAACAATAAAAACAACCTCCATTTTGTCGCAATCTTTCTCTATCTGCTATACCAAGTGGTCTCCGTTGGATAACATCAATCTCTATTGGTGCCGGTTCCTCCACCCGTGCATAGTGTATTGGTAGGCTTTGTGTAGGTTGAGGTCAAGATCAAGTTGTTGCAACCAAGGAATCAAAGCGCTCAGCCAATTGCATGGCTTTTTCCACATTTTGTGGTTCTTGTATGGTCACCTCTAATTTGGTTTGTGACTTCAATCCCTGCACAAATCAATCTAGAACTTCATCTTTTTGTATATTTGAAATTTGCATGATGATGTTCTGAAATTGTGTGATATAAGTCCTTACAAAGCTAATCTACATCAACTCCACCAATTTATCTTGTGCGGCTCGGGTGGCATTTATAATTTGGAATTGGCAAAGTATTGCATCCTTGAATGATGCCCATGTCAAAAATTGGTGCAACAATCCATTGTTCAACTCGCTCCACTTGGATTGCCACCAAAGTTTTGCCACACCATCTAATTGGCTAGAAGCCAAGAGAATCTATTTCTGTTCATCTTGAAGATTGGTGGCTTCAAAGTAACGTTCACAGTCAAACACAAAATTCTCCATTGTGCTTGGAAGTTTTTTTGCCTTTGAACACCTTGGGTTTTGGAAATCGGATGCAATCTTCTTTATCTCAAACTGATGCTCTCTCTATGTGTTCTTGTTGTTGCTGGTCTCAATCATCCAACAATCAAGTAAGGTGCTCGATTTGCTACTACATTGCAAGGATAATGTCCAGTATTGCTGCCATGACTACTACTCTATCCCACTACTCCCAATTTATCTAAATGATTAACACATAGATGTAGCATGTTGTCCATCGTTCTCCATAAGTTACAATCAAAAGTATCAAGGGTTCCTTAAACAAGATGATCATATGAAAAAATTCCTATCCAAAGCGTGAGGTAATGAATTGTGTGAAAATATGCTTGGGTAATATTTGGATATAAAAATCCCAATGGTTTGGCGAAAGTGGATTTTGTGGTCCATAAATTCCATCTATCCCATTCCTGCTCTAATATCAATGTAAAAGTCCAAGACCGAGGAGTGAAATAGGAGAATGGAAGTTCACATTGGGACAATTGAATGAAGGAAAACTCTGTATGCCTAGTATGAGCTTTGGCTTTGGTATTTATAGGTAGCATATAAGCCCTTGAGAAGCTTCTCAAGAAGCTTCCTTGAGCCACTTTCTTAGAGTGCAAGCCAAGTAAACCAGGAAGCTTCTCAAGAAGCTTTCTTCTAGAAGCCGCCTACTTGGCGTGCAAGCTAAGCTAGTTAGAAGCTTCTAGAAGTTTCCTTCTAGAAGCTATTTGCTTGGGGTGCAAGTTAAGCTAGTCAGGAAGCTTCCAAAGAAGCTTCTTAGATGCTTTTGGAATATTTTGGGCTAATTTGGCTTATTCTCTACTTTTTTAGCCTTATTAACTACATTGCTAAACTCCATATTGTTACAGCCATGCAGGAAGAGCTATTGAAGAACTTCCAATCGGTGGATTTGGTATAGATGGCCCAAACTTGACTATAGGGGTTGAAACAATACAAATAGTATGTAAGAATATGTGGAGACATTTGTTGATTTACAAGTTGCAATAATTGACATGAGTCTTGCAAAAGCTCTCAACAATTTCAAACAAGGATTGAAAAGGAAATCCATTAAGAAGTAATCGTACAAAACCCTTGTATGGTTTTTGAAGCCATTGCTTGTGCCCAAAGAATAGCAAGGGTGCTAAGAGGAGGTGAAGGGGTCATTCAGACTCAATATTATTGGGTTGAAACACAATCCTTTGGTGGACCAATTTCTATGAAATTGAGTAATATTCAATTAGAGAACAAGGAGCACAACCGCCCCAAGGAGAACAAGAACAAGTCAAAGAAAGGAGAGATGAGGTCCCATAAGGAGAAGGAACTTGGGCAAAAAAATGTCATTGTTACAATTATGGCCGAGTTGGATACCTTGCCATCAATTTTTGTACTCATTGTCCTAGAGGCCCTTGGCTTCCATACAAGCAACCTTTGAACAACATGGAGAGAAGAATAGAAGAAGAGGAGGTAGAAATTACCTCCAAAAACAAAGATCACCAATAATTGTACCTTGCAGCCTTATTGGCTCAAGTGAAAAACAAAATACAAGGGAAAGGAAGAAGACAACAAAATGAGAAAGATAAGCCTACAATTAATTATGGTAAATGGAATCCTAGAAAGCAATCAAGTGAGAGTATTGATAGATCATGCAACAACAAAGAATTTCTTGTCTTGCTTTATTGCAATAAGGTTGGGGATGGATCTAAAGAAGGATGAGAATGAAAAAGTAGAATTAACTAATGGGTAGAGAGGTACCTAGAAAGGTAACACTCTCTTTAAGAGAGTATCATGATGAAATTGAGTGGCAAGTGCTATGGTTAGCTTGTTATGATGCAGTCTTGGGTATGCCATGGATGGAGCACTACAACCCCACTGTTGATTGGAGGAAGAAGGTAGTAAGAAATCATCAATGGAAGATCATTGGAGCTAAAGAGAAAGCACAAAGGCAAGAATTACCTCTATATATCATAGGAATAACAACTATCTGTAAGACAAATAAATGTTTCATGGGCCTAATAAGAGAAGTCTAGAGTGCACAATTCAATGGACAAGTTCCTGAGAAACTGAAAGATGTGGTCAAGGAATTTCAAGATGTTTTTGTGGATGACCTATCCTTAGGATTACCACCAAAAAGGAGTATGGATCATAAAATTGCAATAATCCTTGGAAAGACACCTCCTTGTAAGGCCCCATATCGTCTATCATCTCATGAGTTGGAGAGTGTACGGCTAAAATCAAGGATATGCTACAAAAAAAGTTTATTCAACCCAACGTATCATCATATAGGGCTCTTGTCTTGTTTGTGAAGAGGAAGGATGCTACAGTGTGTATGTGCATTGACTATCAAGGCCTAAATCAACAAAAAATGAAGAATAAATACCCTTTACCCCACATGGATGATCTGTTTGATCAACTCAATGGGGCAAAACACTTCACCAATCTTGATCTACAGAGTGGGTACAACCAAATTTAGAAGAAGATTGGTGCAATCTAAGATGCAGAAGAAGAAGTCAACAAGACTACCTTTCAAACAAGGTATGGTCACTTTGAGTACTTGGTGATGCCGTTTGGCCTCACTAATGCACCGGCCACTTTCATGAGTTTGATGAATGACATATTTTTCCCATACTTGGATAAATTTGTGATTGTTTTCCTAGATGAAATCCTTGTCTATAATAGGAGAATGATGGAACACAAGCAATATCTATGAGAAGTTCTCCAGATTCTACGATAGGACCAATTGTATGCCAAAATCTCAAAGTGTGAGTTTGGCAAGTCAAAAGCAGACTTCTTGGGGCATAGAGTAAGTGTATAAGGTATCCAAGTATTAATAGATAAAATTGAGGTCATTCAAAGGTGGAGTGCTCTAGAAGACAAGATTCAACTCAAGAGTTTCTTAGGATTGATGGGACAAACTGCCCATAGAACCCCGTCTATTGGCAGTTTGTCAAAGACTTTTCCAAGGTGGCACAACCTCTAATGGCACCACTTGGCAAGGAGAAGAAGTGGATGTGGGAAATTGCACAAGAATTGACCTTTCATGAATTGAATTGCATTACTACATTACTACATGCACCAATCTTGAAATAGTATGATCTAAAATGTCCAATGAAGTTGGTTACAAATGCATTAGGCATGGCAATAGGAGTGGTCTTAAAAAAAGAGTGGCATGACGGCTGGTATCCAATTGTATATTTCTCTTGAAAGCTTTTACCAGTGGAACACAATTATCACACCATCAAATGAAAGGAGTTGGCCATTGTCCTTGCAACCAAGCATTGGAAGCACTATCTAGGCTAGAAGGCATTTGAAGTGGAAATACATCACAAACCTCTAGTCTACCTAGAGACACAAAAAGATCTATCTAATCAATAGATACAATGGGCTGTAACGCCCATTTTTACACCCATTTTTACACCCATGTGTGTGGTATTGTGATATTTAGCTTGGTATTACAAGTACTTGAGAGATATTATTTATGTAGAGATAAAGGATGGTTCTACATTAGTCATGATTAGCTACAGTTAGTCATAGCTAAGATAGAGGGGACCTTACTTTAGAGGAAGTGGAAAAGATGAACACCACTATTTTGGATTCTAGTGTGTTGACTTGATATTATTCCTAGGTGTTTGGCTTTGAGGAAAGAGTTGAGAACTCTTGGGCCCGCAAGCCTTTTGTTTTGGATTCTTCTATAGTCCAAGGATAGTCCATGTGAAGGAGTCCTTGACTTAGTGGTTGGGTCAAGATAAGATCACATGCTTAGTGGAATATGCCCATGTGGATGGATATTCTTTTATACTTTTTGACTTTACTTGACTTTTAGCCTAGTAACTTGAGTTACTCTAGAAATTAGTAACTTTGGTGTGTAATTATTTCACAAGTATATAAACAAGGGGTGAGGAGATACTCATCATCCTTTCATTTGCAACTATCTCTCTCCCATTGAGTTCTCTAGTGAGCAATGTCTGAGTCTTGGAGTGTTAGCCTTGGAGGAGTATGATAGAGTTGGAGTTCCTTGCCTTCTTAGTCCATGGTGCGCTACTATAATAGCCATCAGAGGTTCACCTTGAGTGAGAGACAGGCCGGTTCATAGGGCAGAGTGGAGACAAAAGTTAAACATGATGATCATATATGTGGAAGGCAAGAAGCAACTTGCAGATGCATTTACCTAAATGCCTATGGTAAACAATTTGGTGGTAGAAGTAAAGATGAACCCTAAATTTTGGGCAAGAATTTTTGCTTCTACAAAAATTGACCTACAAATTGTAGGGGCTCTATCATCCAAAGGCATCACTAGTACCCAAGAACTTGCTTTTTGTAATGGTAGGTTATGGATCCTAGAAGACACTACCAAAAGAACCACTATTGTAAAAGACCAAATCCAAGGAGAGAAATAAGAGAATGGAAACTCACATTGGGACACTTAAATGAGGGAAAACTCCAAATGACTAGCATGAGCTTTGGCTTTGGTATTTATAGGTAGCAAACAAGGCCCTTGAGAAGCTTCTCAAGAAGCTTCATCAAGCCACTTTCTTAGAGTGCAAGCCAAGTTAACTAAGAAGCTTCTCAAGAAGCTTCCTTCTAAAAGCCGCCTACTTGGCGTGCAAGCTAAGCTAGTTGGAAGCTTCTTGAAGCTTCCTTCTAGAAGCTACTTGCTTGAGGTGCAAGCTAAGCTAGCTGAGAAGCTTCCCAAGAAACTTCCTAGATACTTCCGGAATATTCTAGGCTAATTTGTCTTATGTGCTACTTCGTAAGTCCGACTAACTTTGTCGCTAAACTCCATATTGTTACAACTATCCTAATGTAATGCCATGATTCCGCCATTGCAGGTAGCATAACAATGGACAAGACCTTGGATGCAGCCAAACGCCATTACTACTAGCCCAAGATGAGCAATGATGTGCTAGAGTACGTTCAAAGTTGCCTACTCTGTCAACAAAATAAAGCTTCAAATCAAGCTTTCATAGAACTCCTTCAACCTCCTACTCCTACACAAAGTTGGGAACAAGTAAGCATGGATCTTGTTTATGAATTACCCAAGACCACCTTAAGGTTTGACTCAATCATAGTCTTTGTAGACTGCCTTAGCAAAATGATTCATGTATGTCTCACCACTAAAGATGTGATTGGTCCACAATTAGCTCAATTGTACTTATATGTAGTCTTCTTTCACCATGGCTTGTCTCGAGTGCTTATCACTAATAGAGGAACTCAATTCACAAGTTTGTTTTGGAGAACACTCTTTGGTCTCTTCACACAAAATTGGCCATGTTAATGGCTTACCATCCATAGACTGATGGAAAAATAGAGCAGGCTAATTGCACTATTGAAGACATGCTCTAGGGCTTCACCCTAGAGGAGAAAGAAAGGTGGGACACCTTACTCCCATTGGTGAAATTTGCATACAACAATTTAGTGAATGGATCCACACAGGCCACACTATTCTTCCTCATGCATGGAGAGCACCCTTTCACACCTTCAAGCTTGATAAAGATCAGCCCAATGGATACCAAGATGGAGATTGTCAACACTTTTGTTTCCAAAATCCAACAAGGAGTGGATAATGCTTAAAATAGGTTGCAAATTGCCCAAAATCAATAGAAATAGTATGCAAATGCACATTACCGGTATATGGAGTTCAATGTTGGGGAAAAATTCTGGTTGTCAACAACCAACCTCACATTAGTTAGCCCTCACAAGCTCAAACCTCATTTTATTGGGCCTTTTTCCATCCTTCATTGTATTGGCACAATGGCCTATCACCTCAAGTTACCACTACATATGAAGACCCACCCATTGTTCCATGTGTCCTTACTATGCTTATATGCTCCCTAACCACCTCACTTCTCTTCCATACCAGAAAGTCAACCTTGTCGTGCATATATACATCGCTACACAACATACATCGCTGTCAACACCATACACTATAGAAGCACAACTCACACATAAGTCATACATAGACTCTAAAGTGCCACAATAATCAGATTGCTTAACAATCTCAACTCAACTCAACTCAGATCAGTACTTGATCTGTCACTCTATAAACTGCCAACAACTGGGCACTGATTACAGTCAAGCCACACCCACTCAAGCATAGAGAATCCAGGTGACGCTCGCCGGCCTCTGTCCACCATAGCCAGGAACTCGAAGGCTCAACATCAGAGAAGTGAGCTCTCTGGAGCTCACTTCGAACTATACCCCCTAGACTCGAGCTAGCCCTGAAACCCTAACGGTCCCGCTGACGGCACACTTGACGGTGCAAACGGTGCAAAGTGACGGTGGGCCCCACCGTGAAGTCAGTACCCCGAACACAAAATCTAACCGTTGAAAAGTAGTCCCTGAGAAACTGCTAGAATAACTCTAACTACCATCACTGGAACTCCAGTGTCCAAGCATCTAGATGCGGAACTACAAATGGCGTGACAACCTTATCAAGAACTTATGGATGAAGTAGATGAAAATAATGTCAAATGCATTCTCCAAAAACACATTCAGGGCACTCGCCAACCGCGTGTAGAATATCTAGTACATTGGAAAGGGTATCCCTTTTACAAGGCAACATTGGAACCAACAACCAATTAACCAATGCACAAGTGTTAGTGAAATCTTCTGAGTAACAACTTTGCAACAAGGACGTTGCGTCTTAAAAGGAGTGAGGTTTATAATACCAATAGTTAGACATATTAGTTATAGGTGAAAATTGGCTTGGTAACATCTGGAAGGATGTTATGTATGAGGAGCTAGGTAGATCAGATAGAGGTTTCACCAAAAAAGGACTTCTACTAATAAGGTAGGAGCCAAAAATAGCATGGAAACTTTAGAGCCAATTTTGGAGGCCTAAACAAATGAATTAAGCCTCAAGAATGAACAAAATCTCACTAAAGGAAAGGATGGCCTTCCCTCCTCCTAGTTTTTCTCATTGAGAGCTTTCCAATGCTACCTCACCCATGCAATTTAGAGATTCCTACATGAAGATTCCCTAAAGATTCCCTTTGGTCAAAGGTGGTTTGACCAATCAGAAAGGATCAAGACCAACATGTCACCCATGCATGCAACTAATCTCACCCATGCAATTTGGAGATTCCTACATGAAGATTCCCTAAAGATTCCCTTTGGTCAAAGTGGTTTGACCAATCAGAAAGGATCAAGACCAACATGTCACCCATGCATGCAACTAATCTAAGGGTAGAGATCATTGACATGTCACCCATCCATGTATCTGATCCAAGGGTGGAACTTCCTTTGGGGTAATCCTCTTTGCTATATAATTCAATCAAGGTGCTCCTTGGGGGCATCGGAGGTTCGAGTGTGAAATTGCATATTTTTTATTCTATGTTTCTCTTCAGGTCTTCTATCCTTGGAGTATTACACAATGAGATGTAACCTATTTGGGAATTCTTGTTGCAACACAACTCCAATGGCAAAGTTAGAAGCATCAAAGTCAACCACACAAGATAGTCGAGGGTCATATGGTTTTAGAATGGGTCTTGAAGACACCATATATTTTAGCTTCTTTAATGCTTCTTCATGCTTGGTGGTCCATTGAAAGCTTGAGGTCTTCCCCAAGAGGTCAGTCAATGGTGCTACCACGTGCACATAATAATGGATGAACTGTTGGTAAAAACTTGCCACTCCATTAAATACTTACACTTTTATGAGATCCTTTAAAGTAAGCCAATCAATAATGGCCTTGATTTTCTCCTCTTCCATCCTGATCCCTTCTGATAAGATCTTGTGGGGTAACTTCCTTTTGCCAAAAAGTAAAATTTGACTGCTTGCAATAAAACTTTCATTGACGTAGTTGTCTTAGGACTTCTAGGATGTGATTTGTGTGTTTTGCCTTTGTCTTTCTATAGATTAAAATGTCATCCAAGAAAAACCACCATGTTTCAATCCAATAGTCCATCTAACACTTGATACATCTGTTTTGATGAAGACTACTAGAGCGTTAGTGAGCCCAAAAGGTAGAATTCTCCATTCAAAATGTCCATACCTTGTGCAAAAGGTAATCTTTTGCACATCCTCCCTATGTAACACCAAGAGCTAGCCATATGATCTAGATGTGAAATTTGGTTTGGTAACATCTGGAGTGATATTATACATGATGGTCAAAATAGATCAGATAGAGGTATCACCAAAAGGGTACTTCTACAAATAGGGCACAAAACCAAAATAGATTTGAAAACCTTAGAACCAATAGCTAGACATATGATTTGAAGGTGAGAATTGGGTTGGTAACATTTGGAAAGATGTTACACAGGATGACCTAAATAGATCAGAAAGAGGTATCACCAAAAAGGGACTTCTACTAATAGAGTAGGAACCAAAATATGCTTGAAATCTTTGAAGGCAATTTTGAAGGCCTAAACGGATGAATTAGGCCTCAAAAATGTGTCAATTGCCCCATTGCTTTGTCTTGTTGAGAGCTTTCCAACGGTACCTCACCCATGTGATTTTGAGATTCCTACAAGAAGATTCCCTAAAAGATTCCCTTTGGTCAAAGCTTGTTTGACCAACTAGATAGGACCAGGACCGATATGTCACCCATCCAAGTAATTAATCCAAGGGTGGAGCTTGTTGATATGTCACCTATCTATGTACCTAATCCTATGGTGGAGCTTCATTGGAGCAGATCCACTTTGCCTATATAATAAAGAGAAGGTGCTCCTTTGGCGCATCGGAGTTTGAGTATGAAAGTGTGTGTTTCTCCTGGTGTGTTTCTCTTTAGGTCTCCTATCCTCGGAGTATTACAATGGTATCAGAGCAGGTGTTGTCCAAGAGAGCGGATCACCCCTCTTGGAAGAACATGGGCTACTAAGACTTAGTAATTTTGAGGAGAGACATTCTGGTGTAATTGGTAGATTAGGAGGATAGATTGGATGCTCCGAGAGGACAATATCTAGTGCCTTGCTTTCCATTCTTGAATCCATTCAACATCAAGATTATGTAAATTTAGCACGAGCAAGTGAGAGTGTATTTGGTTTTTCACTTTGGAGCAGAGTTCATGGATATAGTAATGAATTTGCCAAACCCAATGATTTTGCCTGTAGTGCTTTACGATAGAGAGTGGGATTTGACAATTTACATTTTGTTGTGATGGATTTGAATGTCCTAAATCCTTTCCCTTTTAACACTCAAGTAGAAATTCATTATGTAGTGAGATCGTAAGTGATGTTTAGGGATTTCATGGTCAAGAATTTTGGCGAGGAATATTACCAACAAGTGGTAGCTTCTGAGGTTCCAATGGTAGTTCCAATAGTTCATGCGCCCTCCAGAGTGATCATATTAACTCTATATTGAAGTTTAGGGTATAACAATCAAGTGTTACAAGAACCATGGACCAGCAGTTGTAGGAGTTGGTGCAAAGAATGCAAGGGATGTTGAACAAATTTTCAAAGATTAAGATGACCATGGAGACATTACAAAGTCAAGTGCAGACCCTCAGGAATGATCAAGCAATGCAAGAAGAAGAGCCGTCTCAAAATCCAATACTTGCAACTGAAGTACTTGGAGAGGCAACCGTGCCTACAAACCCTATCAAGGATGAAACCACAATACTACTCCAGATGAAGAAGACCTGCAACATCGAGCTTTACAAGGGGCAGCGTACAATGGGAGTAGTGGAGAACTGGATCTCAAGAATGAATCGATATTTTTGGTTGTTCTCAATAGAGATCACCGAGCATGCTGCAAGCGTGTTTGCATGTGGGTACTTGACCAATAAAGCCCTCACATGGTACAATGCTTGGAAACGATCCATGTTAGCCGAGAGAAGGGAGGTCACATGGACAGCAATGCAAGAAAGATTGCTGAAGAATTTCTAATGGGTGGATTCTATGTAGATAGCCCGGATCCGACTATGGGGATTGAAACAAAAGAACAACATACAAGATTATGTGGAGGCATTTCTGGATCTACAAGTTGCAATAACCGACATGAGCCCAGTAGAGACTCTTGACAATTTCAAATGAGGGTTGAAAGAGCGGATTTGCCAAGAAGTCATGGTACAAAATCCTCACACGATATTTGAAGCCATTGCTTGTGCGCAAAGAATAGCAAGAGCATTAGGTGGAGGTGAAGCAGTAGTTCCACCTCAACATTATCGGGCAGAAATGCCACCCATGGGTAGACAAGTACCAATGGAATTGGGCAACCTTTGGTTTCAAGACCGAGGAGCACAACCACTTCAAGGAGAACGGGGATGGTGTTGGGGAATTTGTTTGGCCTCGAGAGTGCACCTGGCACCTGGCTACTTGTGCTTAGTTTGTCCCTGGCTTTCACAGAACTGGCTATCTCATGCGGTTTCAACTATGGTTTTGGGACCTGACGGTTCTTAGGAGAGGCTGGAATTTTTTTTTTACAAACAACTAGTATTCTATTCAGCTCAACCAGGCCAGACTACTGAGTCAAACCTTTCATATAGATGGACTGAAAGCTCCTAAAATGGAGCTTCTACGACGCTAGTCACAGGTCAAACATACCATCGTCTCATCTCTACTAGACCTGTGATATTTTCTTTCCTATCCAGCCTTCTCTCTCTTGTAAGGTCATTCATTCTCTTGCAAAGAAACCATTTTTTGCCCTGAACTTGCTTTCCTATGAAAAGTTCTCTCCTCTACCCTGCACTCCTTCAAGGCATCTCCATGCCATTTGTTCATCTGGCCACTATCATGCTCAATAGCACTTTCAAAAGTTTCTCTCTCCTTCTGTCACATACCAAGGCCAAGCAACCTTTGAAAAGCTCTCTTCAATAGTTCACTCCTGTCCAGACCAAGCCCTAGAGACTCTCGCTCCTTCACTCTGAACAGTCTCTCATTCACTTTGTCTAGTCTCTCATTTGCTATGTCCAATCTCTCATTCACTTTGTCCAGTCTCTCATTTACTCTGCCCAGTCTCTCATTCACTCTGCCCAGTCTCCCCCTCATGAGAATTCTTCACTATTACATTTTCAACAGCACATCCTCTACATTCAAAATTCATTCCACATCCACCTCTTCACAACAAACATTCTTCATTCAAGATTTGCTCTCCTATCAACATTCTCACAATAAACATCCTTCCACATTCAAAATCATTCCCTATTTAGCTAGAGCAACCCTAACACAAATCTACCCATGTCACTAGCTACTGCTAAGGGAATCCAACCTTCAAAATCTCTCCTACCTTGTGCAAGGCAAAGTCAGACTCTCAAATTTCTTCTCCTGCTCCCGCCCTAGTTCAATCCTTCCTGCAGATTTCAACTCCTTCTCTTCTCCACTGTTCCAAATCAATGACCAAGCAAAACTAAAAAATATCCTACTCTTGCAATAACCATAGGCCTCCACTCTCAAAAAATCTCCCCTCTGTCCTATCATAGCCTTGGAATCCTTACTCAAAAAACTCTCCTCTTCTGCAACACTCTCACTCAACCTTTGAATTTCTTTCTGCTCCTGTCACAGCCCCAAGGCATTTCATAATTTCATCTTTGGCCTTGCAAGACTCTCACTCAACTCCCAAAAAGTTTCTGCTCTTGTCACAGCCCTAAGGCATTTCAAAAATCTATCTCTTGCTCTGCAAGACTCTCACTTTACTCCCAAAAACTTTCTTCTTCTGTCACAGCCCTAAGGCATTTCGGAAATCCATCTCTGGTTCTGCAAGACTCCCACTTTACTCCCAAAAATATCTGCTCCTATCACAGCCATAAGGCATTTTGAAAATCCATTTCTGGCCCTACAAGAGTCCCTCTCAACCTTCAAAAATCCTCCTGGCCCTATCACAGCCCTAAGGCACTCTCAAAATTCCTCAGCCCTCAAGACTCTCACTCAAATTTCAAAAATTCATCTCATGGTCCTGGCACAGCCCTAAGGCATCTCGAAAATCACTCAGCCCTCAAGAATCTCACTCAAATTTTGAAAATTCATCTCCTGGTCCTGGCATTGCCCTAAGGCATCTCAAAAATCACTCAGCCCTCAAGACTCTCACTCAAATTTTGAAAATTCATCTCCTGGTCTTGGCACAACCCTAAGGCATCTCCAAAAATCCCTCAATCCTCAATTAAAATACTCTTGACCCCAATAACATAACCTCAATAACAAAGTTCCCAATAACAAACTCTAGCGCTTAAGTGACATGCTAATAAACCCCAAGCTTACGTTACCTTAACAAAAACCCACAACTCGATTCCCTCCCTCCCTGAACACAAGAGAAAATCCTTGAGCTTATAGGAACACAAAAAACTACCGGTTTCACCATAACATAAATCCTTGAGTTCAATAACATGGAAAACTCACACCAAATGGCACCACTACTACGTGTATATTATTTTCCCGATGACAATGGGTAGAAGAACAGAGAGATGGAGTCCCACGAGGAGAAGGAACTCAAGGAAAACAACGCCGTTGTTACAATTGTGGTTGAATTGGGCATATATCTACCAACTATTGTGCTCGACTTCCCAGAGGCCCTCAAGCTTCATACAGGTGATCTTTGAACAATAGGGAGAGGTGCATTGAAGAGGAGGAGGTGGAAATCACTTCGAAAAAAAAAAGATTGCTAGTAAATGTACCTCACGGCCTTACTGGCTCAATAAGGATGCAAAAAAGCAAGGGAAGGAGGAAGACGAGAGCACAAAGGTACTGAAAGGCAACCTCACAATTGATTGTAGTGAATTGGATCCTAGAAGGAAATCAAGTGAGAGTGTTAATAGATCTAGGAGCCATAGAGAATTTCCTATTTTGCTCTATTGCAATAAGATTGGGAATAGATCTAGAGAGAGATGAGAGTGAAGAAGTAGAGTTACCTAATGGACAAACAGAGAGGATTGAATCATTACCCAAGTGGGTAACACTCTTTGTAGGAAAATATCAAGAAGCAATTGAGTGGCGAGTGATACAATTAGCTCGTTATGATGCAATCTTAGGTATGCCATGGATGGAGCATCACAACCCTATGGTAGATTGGAGGAAGAAAGTAGTGAGAACCCACCAATGGTCAATCATTGGGGTTAAAGAAAAATCACATAGGCAAGAATTGCCTCTCTATGTCATAGGGACAACAACTATCTGTAAGAATGATAGGAGTTTCATAAGTCTAATAAGAGAAGTCCAGAGTGCATAACTCGAGGGACAAATTATTGAGAAATTGAAGGATATCGTAAATGAGTTTGAAGATGTCTTTCCTGATGATCTACCCTCAGGATTACCACCAAAATGGAGAGTAGATCATAAAATTGAGACACTCCCAGGGAAGACACTTCCCTGAAAGGCCCCATATTGCCTATCACCTCATGAGTTGGAGGAGTGCAAGAATCAAATTGAGGATATGCTGCAGAAAGGGTTCATCCAACCCAACGTATCACCATATGGGGCTGTGGTCTTGTTTGTGAAGAAGAAAGACGGTACAATGCATATGTGCATTGACTATCGGGGTCTCAATCAGCAAATAGTGAAGAACAAATACCCCTTACCTCACATGGATGATCTATTCGATCAACTCAATGGAGCAAGATACTTCACCAAACTAGATTTGTGGAGCGGTTACAATCAAATCTGAATTGCAGAGGAGGATGTGTACAAGACTGCCTTTTGAACTAGGTATGGCCACTTTGAGTATCTCGTGATGCCTTTTGGTCTCACCAACGCACCTACCACTTTCATGAGTCTAATGAATGACATATTTCATCCATATTTGGGTAAGTCTGTCATCATCTTTCTGGATGACATCTTAATATACAATAGCACGATGATGGAACACAAACAACATCTACGAGAAGTGCTCCAGATTCTAAGATAGAATCAATTGTATGCCAAAATCTCAAAGTGTGAGTTTGGCAAGTCTGAAATAGACTACTTGGGGCATAGAGTAAGTCTAGAGGGTATTCAAGTATTGAAAGACAAAATAGAGGTCATTCAAAAATGGAGTGCTCCAAAAGATCAGACTCAACTCAAGAGCTTCTTGGGTTTGACGGGATTCTATTGTCAATTTGTCAAGGGATTCTCCAAGGTTGCACAGCCTTTAACAACATTGCTTGGCAAGTGGAAGAAATGGACATGGGGAACCGCACAAGAGTTGGCCTTTCAAGGATTGAAAGCCGCCTTGCTACATGCACCAATCTTGAAGTGGTATGACCCAAAACATCCAATCAAGTTGGCTATAGATGCATCAGGCATTGCAATCGGAGCAGTCCTACAACAAGAGTGGCATGGCAGATTGCATCCCATTGCATATTTCTCTCAAAAGTTGTTACCGGCAAAGCGTAACTACCACACCACAGAACAAGAAGAGTTGGCCATCGTTCTGGCAACCAAGCATTGGAAGCACTATTTGAGCAAGAAGGCATTTGTGGTAGAGACAGACCTTGAACCTCTAATCTACCTCGAGACGCAAAAGGATCTATCTCATTGCCAAATTTGATGGGCAGAGTGGCAACAATGCTTCAACATGACAATCACCTATGTTGAAGGTAAGAAGCAACTTGCAAATGCATTCAATGGTATGCCAATGGCAAACAACTTGGTGGCAAAGGTTCAGATTAACCCTAAATTCTGGCTAGAGATTTTGGTGGCTACAAAAACTGATCCATAGATTGTACAAGGGCAATCATCCAAAGATGTCACCAGCACCCAAGGACTTACCTTTTGTGATAGTAGATTATGGATTCCAAATGTCCCAAAATTGTGCACCACCATTCTAGCGGAATGTCATGATTTGGCCATTGCAGGTCATGTTGGAGTGGACAAGACCTTAGATGCAGTCCAGCGCCATTACTATTGGCCCAAGATGAGCAACAATGTGATGGACTACGTGCGTAGTTGCTTACTTTGTCAAAAGAACAAAGCTTCTAATCAAGCTCCTATAGGGCTCGTGCAACCTATCCCCACTCCTACACAACGTTGGGCATAGGTGTGTATGGATCTCGTCTGTTAATTACCCAAGACCACATCAAGATTTGACTCTATCATGGTCTTTGTGGACCGGCTCAGCAAAATGATTCATGTACGCCCTACCACCAAGGAGGTGAACGCTTCACAACTTGCTCAATTATACTTAGATGCAATCTCCTCTCACCATGGCTTGTCTTGAGTACTCATCACCGATAGAGATACTCAATTCACCAGTTTGTTTTGGAGCACACTCTTTGGTTTCTTCAAAACCAAGTCGGCCATGTCCACTGCTTACCACCCACAAACAGATGGACAAATAGAGCAAGCTAATCACACTATTGAAGACATGTTACGCGGCTTCACCTTAGAAGAGCAAGAGAGGTGGGACACCCTACTCCTGTTGGTGGAATTTGCTTACAAAAATTCAGTGAATGCATCACCCAGGTCTTCCTCATGTATGGTGAGCATCCCTTCACACCTTCCAGCTTGATGAAGATCCGTCCGGTGGCTACCAAGGTCGATGCAGTCAACATATTTGTTTCTAAAATCCTAACAAGGGGTGGAGAACGCCAAGCACAAATTACAGATTGCACAAAATCACCAGAAGCAGTATGCTAGTGCACACCGTAGGCACATGGAGTTCAATGTTGGGGATCAGGTGTGGCTATCGACAACCAACCTCACATTAGTGGGATCTCGTAAGCTCAGACCTCATTTTATTAGGCCTTTCTCAATTCTCCACCAAGTCGGCACTGTTGCTTATCACCTTGAGCTACCACCACACATGAAGATCCATCCATTGTTCCATGTTTCCTTACTACATAGATATGCTCCCCGATCAAGCTTGGGTCATTCCACACAAGACATTTGACCTTGTCCGATACTCGTTGATGGCAACGAGGAATATGAAGTGGAGCGTATTCTCCAAAAATGCATACGTGGTACTCGTCATCCACAAGTGGATTATCTTTTCCAGTGGAAAGGTTACCCCATCTATGAAGCAACCTGGGAACCCGCTGCCAATTTGACACATGCACCGGTGTTGGTGTAAGCCTTTGAGCAATAGTTGCACAACGAGGACGTTGCATCTTAAAAGGAGGGAAGTTTGGAATACCAAGAGCTAGCTATATGATCTAGATGTGAAATTTGGTTTGGTAACATCTGGAGTGATGTTATACATGATAGTCAAAATAGATCAGATAGAAGTATCACCAAAATGGTACTTCTACTTATAGGGCAAAAAACCAAAATAGATTTGAAAACCTTAGAACCAATAGCTAGACATATGATTTGAAGGTGAGAATTGGGTTGGGTAACATCTGGAAAGATGTTACACAGGATGGACTAAATAGATTAGAAAGAGGTATCACCAAAAGGGGACTTCTACTAATAGAGTAGGAACCGAAATATGCCTAAAATCTTTGAAGGCAATTTTGGAGGCCTAAATGGATGAATTAGGCCTAAAAAATGTACAGATTTCTCCCCCAACAAAGGGAAGGCTGGTCTTCCCTCTCCTCCTGCTTGGTCTCATCAAGAAATTTCCAACGGTACCTCACCCATGTGATTCTAAGATTTCTATAGGAAGATTCCCTAAAAGATTCTCTTTGGTCAAAGCTTGTTTGACCAACCAGATAGGACCAGGACCGACATGTCACCCATCCAAGTAAGTAATCCAAGGGTGTAGCTTGCTGACATGTCACCTATTTATGTACCTAATCCTATGGTGGAGCTTCATTGGAGTAGATCCGCTTTGCCTATATAATAAAGAGAAGGTGCTCCTTTGGCGCATCGGAGTTTGAGTGTGAAAGTGTGTGTTTCTCCTGGTGTGTTTCTCTTCAGGTCTCCTATCCTCAGAGCATTACACCCTATCAATGGGGATTTGCCAATAGCCACTTCAAAGATCCAACTTGGAGATGTATTGTGCTCTACTCAATCAATCAAGCAAGTCATCAATTTGACGTAAGTGATATGCATTCTTCACTATTTTTTTATTGAGACTTCGGTAATCAATACAAAACCAAAGCACTCCATCCTTCTTTGGAATGAATAGTACCTGTGCTCTCCAAGGAGATGTACTATGTCATATGAAATCCTTCTCCAACAATTTTGTAAGTGTTGTACACAACTCCTCTGACTCCTTTGGTGAGTGCTAATAGATTGGCCTACTCATTAGAGTACTCCTTGGAAATAACTCAATCTTGAAGGGCATACCATGATTGGACGGTGATCCCTTTGGCAAATCATTTGGAAACACATCTACAAACTCCTAAACTATTTGATCAACCATTGCTTGATGAGGCTTTTGACCCTCCTCAAATTCTTCTTGTGCAATTGGCTTGATCCACACTGCAAAAATAGACTTATCTTCTTCCAAAGCTTGCTCTATGGTTGCTTCATTGACAAACTTCCCATCTTGGGATTTATCTCCCTTCAAAGCTTGCTCTATGGCTACTTTCCTAATAAACTTCCCATCTTGGGATGAACTATTCATAGATGCCTTATTCAAAGGTGCCAAACAACCTAATTGGAAAATCCTACCTTAGTATTGTACTTGAATTTTTTGTTGGATCCAATCAAACCTCATGATGTTCAAGCAAAGGCAAACCCATAATGACATCATAGTGTAAAGGTGCCACTATAAACCTCATACACTCCTTCCCAATCCTGAATGTAACAAGAGATGGTACAAAATGCAAAACCCTTTCTAGCGTCCACCATAATCAATCTACTTCCAATACTAGCTTGATATGAATACATAATTCCTTTGCTAATTGCATAAACATGCAATTCTTTGAACTTCCAAAATCAACCAAAATCCTACAACCACAATCAAATATCATACCTTGCAAGTGAAGCAAAATTGCATAGGTCAAACCATCAATCCCATTGAACTAATCAAGTTCCCAATAGGCAGTTTGAAATCTCTAATTGGGATTCCTCGTTTCCTTGATCATTCAACTCCACAAACTCTATCTGGGTGACTTGTCAAGGCTGCCCATTCTTGAGTGGACATTCAGCAATGCAATGTCCAATCTTGGCGACAATAAAAGTAACCACCATTTTATCATAATTTTTCTCTATCTACAATGACAAGTGGCCTTTGTTGAATTAATCTCCATTGTTGCTAACTCTTCCACCCTTGTGTGGTGTGTTGGTAGGTTTTGTGGAGGTCGAGGTCAAGACCAAGTTGTTACAATGAAGGAATCAAAACATTTAGCCAACTACATGGCTTCCTCCAAGTCTTGTGGCTCTTGCATAGTCATCTCTAATTTGGTTTATGACTTCAAGCCCTCACAAATAGATCTAGAGTTTCACCTTCCAATATATTTGGAATTTGCATGATAGTGTTCTAGAATTATGTGATTTAACTTCTTATAGAGCCAATCACTTCAACTTTGCCAACTTATCTCACATAGCATTTATAGCTTAGAATCAACCAATTATTTTACTCTTGAATTCTGCTTAAGTCAAGATTAGTATAACAATTTGCCATTCAACTTGCTCTACTCAGAATTGCCACCATAACTTTGCTACTCCATCCAATTGGTTGGAAGCCAAGAGAATCTATTTTTGTTCATCTTGAAGATTAGTAGCTTCAAAAATAATGTTTGCAGTCAAACACAAAATTCTCCACTGCACATGAGAGATTCTTGCCTTCAAATACCTTGGGTTTTGGAAATTAGATTTGGTCTTTTCCTTGTTGAACTAATGCTCTCTCTATGTGCTCTTGTCGTTGATGGTCTTGTTCATGCAACAATCAAGTAAGATGCTCAATTTGGTACTACATAGCAATGATAACCTTGGGCATTGTTGCCATAGCTACTGCTCTATCATATTACCCCCAATTTATCAAATTTATTTAACACATAGATACATGTCCATCATTCTCCATAAGTTATATCCGGAAGTACCAAGGGTTCCTTGGACAAGGTGATTGCATTCAATAAATTTTCAGCCCAAAGTGTGAAGTGATGAACTATGTGAAATGATGCATGTGTAGTACTTGGATATAAAAATCCCAATGCTTTGGTGGAAATGGTTTTGGTGGTCCATAAATTTCTATCCATCTCATTCCTACTCTAATACCAATGTAAAAGACCAAGATCAAGGAGAGAAATAAGAGAATGGAAGATCACATTCAGACACATGAGTGTGTGGGAAACTCCAAATGCCTAGCATGAGCTTTGGCTTTGGTATTTATAGAGAACATACAAGGCTCTTGAGAAGCTTTCAAGAAGCTCCCTAAGTTGCTTTCTTGGAGTGCAAGCCAAGTTAACCAAGAAGCTTCTTTCTAGAAACTGCCTACTTGACGTGCATGCTAAGCTATTTGGAAGCTTCTAGAAGTTTCCTTCTAAAAGCTACCTACTTGGGGTGCAAGCTAAGCTAGCCAGGAAGCTTTCTCTTAGAAGTCACCACTTTGCATGCAAGTTGCTCAATACTTAGAAGGTACCAAGTAGTTTCTTAGATACTTTTAGAATATTCTAAGCTAATTTGGCCTATTTGCTACTTTATTAGCCTTGAATAACTTTGTTGTTAAACTCCATATTGTTATAGTTGTGTTCTTTGTTATGTGATGCAAGATAACCTTGTACCATCTAAAAGAAGAGGTCTTGTTGTAAAGCAATCCTAAACTCAATTTGGACTTTTAAGTTAATTGACATTATCTTAATTGCCACTATGATGAGAGGTTCAAGAAAGGTCTTCAAATCAGGTTGTTACTATAGGGCATTGGGGATGATATGGAACCTATCAAGTTTGTACTCAAGTTTGATATCAAACAACTATAGTTGTTCCTCTTATAATGATATTGATTCATGTGCTCCAAATCTATTGTCTACAATAAAGATTTATGATTGGTTCACATGATCACTTGTTTCTCCAATAGATAATGCCTCCATACCTTGGTAACATATACCATTGCCAATTGTTCTTGATCTCAAATAGAGTAGTTCTGTAGTGTTTAATAGGCAAAACACAAAAGAAATGGGATGTAACCAATTTAGAAATTCCTACTACAACCAACTTCAATGGCAAAGTTAGAAGCATCAAAATCAACCACACAAGGTAGTTGAGGATCATATGGTTGAAGTATAGGTCTTGAAGACACCATATGCTCCAACTTCTTGAATTTTTCCTTATGCTTGGTGGTCCACTAAGAGCTTGAGGAATTCTCCAGGAGATAGGTCAATGGTGCAACCACATGAGCATAATAGTGGATGAACCGTGAATATAAATTTGCTAACCTATTAAATGCATGCACTTTTGTGGCATTCTTCTAAGTAGGCCAATCAGCAATGGTTTTGATTTTTTCATCTTCCACCTTGATCCTTTTTGATAAGACCTTTACCCAAGAAGGTAACTTCTGTTTGCCAAAATGTACACTTAGACTTCTTGCAATAAAACTTTAATTGATGTAGTCATCTTAGGAATTCTTGTATATGATTTGTGTGTTCTATCTCCATCTTGCTATAGATTAAAATATCATCCAAGAACACCACCATGTACCAACTCAATTAAGCTCAATGAATTTGGTCCATGAAGGTTTCTAGAGCATTAGTGAGCCCAAGAGGTTGAACTTTCCATTCAAAATGCCCATACTTTGTGCAAAAGTTAGTCTTTTGCACATCCTCTCTATCAATGAGCATCTACCAATAGCAGCTTTGAAGATCCAACTTGGAGAAATATCATGCTCCACTCAATTGATCCAACAAGTCATAAATTCAAGGCAAATGATACATATTCTTTACTAGTTTTTATATTTAGGCCACAATAGTCAATATAAAAGGAAAGTACTCCATCCTTCTTTGGGACAAATAGTACTTGTACTCTCCAAGGAGAAGTATTATGTTGTATGAAATCCTTCTCCAACAACTCCATCAATGTTATTCAAAGCTCTTCCAACTCTTTTGGTGAGAGCCAATAGATTGGTCTACTCATTAGAGTACTTTTTGGCAATAACTTGATTTTGAAAGGCATATCACAATTGGAGGGTAACCCCTTTGGTATATAATCAAAAAAACACATATGCAACCTCCTAAACTATCTAATCAACCATTGTTGTGAAGCTTTTGGTCCTCATCAGATTCTCCATGCACAATTGGCTTGATCCACACCGGCAAAATAGTAATATCTTCTTTGAAAGCTTGCTCTATGGCTACTTTATTGATAAACTTCTCATCGTGGGATTGACTATTCTAGAGTGTCTTACTCAAAGCTGCTAGAAAACCTAATCAATAATTCCTATCTTGGTATTGTACTTAAATTTTTTTGTCAGGTCCAATCAAATTGAACCTTATGACATTCAAGGCAAGGTAAACCTAAAAGACATCATAGTGTAGAGGTGCCACTATAAACTTCATACACTCCAAATACTCCTTTCCAATCTTGAATGTAATAAGATATGAGGTATTGTAACACCCATTTGTGCATGTGTGTGGTATTGTGATATTTAGCTTGGTATTACAAGTACTTAAGAGATATTATTTATATAGAGATAAAGGATGGTTCTATATTAGTCATGGTTAGCTAAAGTTAGTCATAGCTAAGATAGATGGGACCTTACTTTAGAGGAAATAGAAAAGATGAGCACCACTATTTTGGATTTTAGTGTGTTGACTTGGTATTATTCCTAGGTGTTTGGCTTTGAGGAAAGAGTTGAGAACTCTTGGGCACGCAAGCCTTTTTGTTTTGGATTCTTCTTTAGTCCAAGGATAGCCCATGTGAAGGAATCCTTGACTTAGTGGTTGGGTCAAGATAAGACCACATGCTTAGGGGAATATGCCCATGTGAATGGATATTCCTTTCTACTTTTTGACTTGACTTGACTTTTAGTCTAGTAACTTGAGTTACTCCGGTAATTAGTAACTTTGGTACGTAACTATTTCACAAGTATATAAACAAGGGGTGAGGATGTACTCATCATCCTTTCATTTGCACTTTTCATTGAGTTCTCTAGTGAGCAATGTCTTGAGCCTTGGAGTGTTAGCCTTGGAGGAGTATGATGGAGTTCGGGTTCCTTGCCTTCTTAGTCCATGGTGCGCTACCATAATAGCCATCAGAGGTTCATCCTGAGTGAGAGACAGGCCGGCTCATAGTACGGAATGTAGAACAATTTCTTCCATCCACAATCATCAATCTATCAATTTAATTACTAATTTGATAAGAATACCTAATTCCTTTGCTAATTGCATGGACATGCAATTCTATGAACTCCCCAAAATAAACCAAAATCTTACAACCACAATCAAATATCACTTGCAAGGTTGAGCCTTCAATCCCATTGGAAATAATCAAGTTCTCAATAGGTCGCTTGATCTCTCTTATTGGGATTCTTCATTTCTTTGATCATCATGTTCTATAAACTCCATTTGGGCAA
This sequence comes from Lunularia cruciata, assembly GCA_948567375.1. Lineage (NCBI taxonomy): Eukaryota > Viridiplantae > Streptophyta > Marchantiopsida > Lunulariales > Lunulariaceae > Lunularia > Lunularia cruciata. Next base: position 9,320,268 of record OX419762.1, on the reverse strand, counting down.
TTCGTTGGTGTCATCCATTCTTGAGTGGACATTCAACAATGCAATGTCCAATTTGGCAACAAATAAAAGAAACCACTATTTTTTTCACAATCTTTTTCTATCTATAGTGCTAAGGGATCTCCATTGGATGGCATCAATCTCTATCAATGCTAGCTCCTCCACCTGTGTGTAGTGTGTTGGTAGGTTTTATGAAGGTCGAGATCAAGACCAAGTTGTAGTAACCAAGGAATCAAAGTGCTCACCCAATTACATGGCTTCTTCCATTTGTTTGGCTTCCTATATGGTCACTTCTTATTTGGTGCATGACTTCAAGCACCACAAAGCTTCACCTTTTAATATCTCTAGAATTTGTATTCTGGTGTTCTGGAATTGAGTGATGTAGCTTCTCATAGAACCAATCTATTTTGATTCTGCTAATCTATCTCTTGCAGCTTGTGCAACATTTATAACTTGGAATCTCCCAATTATTGCACTCTTGAATTCTTTATGTTGAGATTGGGGCAACAAACAATCCTTCAACTTGATCCACTCAGAATTGTCACCATAGTATTTCCACTCCATCCAATTATCTTTAAGCCAAGAGAATTTATCTCCATTCATCTTGAAGATTTGTAGCTTCAAAATAATATTTTTAGTCAAGCAAAAAGTACTCTATAGCACCCAAAAGAATCTTCCTTTCAATACCTTGGGCTTTGGAAACAAGATTTGCTCTTCTCTTTTTCAAAATGGTGCTCTCTCTACATACCCTTGTTGTTGATGGTATATTTCTTCCAACAATCAAGTAAGGTCCTCAACTTACTACTATATAGCAATAAAAAATTTGCGTATTACTACCATGGCTATTACACTATCAAACTATATACAATTATAAGTTAACATATAGACGTAACATGTCCACCATTCTCTATAAGTTACATTTAGAAGTATCAAGGGTTCATTGGACAAGGTGAGCGTATTCATAAAATTCTGCCCAAAGCGTGAGATTATGAATTGGGTGAAATAATGCTTAGGTAGTAAATGGACACAGAACTCCCTTAATAGTTTATGGGAAATGGATTTGGTGGTCCATAAATTCTATTCATCTTATTCCTGCTCCAATACCAATGTAAAAGACTGATGAAGAAATAAGAGAATTGAAGACCGGAGTGAAAGATCACATGGGGACTCTTGAATGAGGAAAACTCCAAATAACTAGCATGAACTAGGGCTTTTGTATTTATAGAAAATATAGAGAACAAGGCTCTTGGGAAGCTTCTCAAGAAGCTTACTTCTAAGAGCCATCTACTTGGCATGCAAACTAAGCTAGTCAAAAAGCTTCCCAAGAAGCTTCCTTCTAGAAGCCACCTACTTGGCAAAAATATTACCAATACTTTAAAGGTACCAAGAAACTTCCTAAAAGCTCCACAGATGTTTTTTGAACATCCCTAGAATTCTTGGTTAATTTGGCCTATTTGCTACCTTGTTAGTCTTGACTAAATTGTATGCTAACTCCATATTGTTCTTGCTCACTTTAGGAATCAATGGAAAAGTCCAAAGAAGGAGGAGAACTAAGTGGGCATAGCAATAGAACAAGAAGATGCACTTGTTTGTTATATGGAGTGTCTTGTAGAATCTTGGGTGATATATTTTGGTGCATCATTTCACTCTACTCCACCAAAAACTTGGCTACAAGAGTACCAAGAGTAGGAGCGAGTTAATACATAAAAATGTGTATGGTCCAACTTCATTTGAGTCTCTTGGAGGATCTTGCTATTATATCACCTTCATAGATGACACTATTAGGAAGGTATGGGTTTATTATCTGAAAAATAAATCAGATGTGTTCAACATTTTCAAGTGATAGAAATCTAAGGTTGAAAACTAATCAGGTTTGAAGATCAAGTGCTTGAAATCAAATAATGTTGGAGAGTACAATAGCAATGAGTTCAAAGAGTACTATAATGGGATAAGAATGATCAAAACTATTCTTTAGACACCACAAAAAAATGGTATGCCAAATGCTTGAATAGAACTCAATGAGCAAGCCAAATGCATGAGCCTACAAGTAGGGTTGCCAAAGACACTTCTTTGGGCAGATGCAGTTAGCATACCTCATAAATTGAGCATGCTTGGTTTCCTTGGGATTCAAGATCCTTGAGGAGAAATAGTTAAGGAAGAAGGTGAATATCTCACACTTGAGAACCTTTGGCTATGCCTCATATGCAAGGATTAAAGATTGTGATAAGGACAAGCTTGATTCAAAGTGAAAGAATTATTTCTTCATTGGTTATGGATCAGATGACGTGGGTTATTGTCTTTGGAATGAAGATGATGGAAAAGTGCTGAGAAGTAGAGATGTCATTTTCCATGAAAATGCTATATACAAAGATAAGCTTGGATCAGGGTTTGAGGTTACATAAGAAGAAGCAAAACATCAAGAGAAGAACTGTTGGAAGATATCTCAAAGAATGATGTTATAGGAAATGGGAGCTTAGTAGAAACGAAAGAGGTCATACAGGATCCAATCACACTTATAATTAATTTGAGGAGATCTATTAGATTGTAGGAAGTAGTAGAGAGGTATTCCTCATCCATGTATTACTTACTCCTTACAAAACTTGAGTGCTACTCAAAGGCAATGCAAAAGGAGGACTCATTGTAGTGGTAGCTTGCAATGAAGTAAGAGATTCATCCCTAGAAAGGAATGAGACTTTGTCATTGACCAAGTTGCAAGAAGGAAAGAAGACATTGCAGAAAAAATAGATGTATAAAATCAAAGAAGAATACCCTTTACCACAAGGCTAGACCTGTGGCAAAGGGTTTTCAATAGACCACAGGTATAGATTACAATGAGATTTTCTGTCCCGTAGTTAAGATGACTACAATCAGATTGGTCTTAGGTCTTGTGATTATAAGGGATTTGCATCTAGAGGTGCTAGATGTAAAAAATATGTTTCTACATGGAGACCTTGAGGAGGATGTCTATATGATATAGCCTTAAGGATTTCAAATCAAAAAATTAAGGAACTTGGTTTGCACGTTGAAGAAGAGTGTCTTTGGTTTGAAGTAGGTTCCTTGATGGTGGTACTTGAATTTTGATGGCTAAATGGCCAATAGTGGTTACACCATATGCAAAATGAACCACTACTACTACTACTACTACTACTACATTAAGTCATTTTCTGATTCATACATCATCTTGTTGCTATATGTTGATGATATGTTGGTTGTTGGATCCAACATGAAGGAAATCAACAAGCTAAAGTGCTAGTTGTCTTATGTATTTGAAATGAAAGATCTTGGTCTTTCATAGGAAATAATTGGACCAAGGATTACAAGAGAGAGATTTGTAGGTATTTTGAAGCTATATCAAGAGAAGTTCATCAAGAAGTTGATGGACAAGTTTGGTCTTCAAAATGTTACAATTCAAACCCCTCCTTTGGGAAGTCACTTCAAACTCTCCAAGTAGCAATCACCAAGAAGTGATGCAAATAGAGAGTACATGAGCAGAGTACCCTATGCATCAGTAGTTAACAAGTTGATGTATGCAATAGTATGCTCTAGGCCAAACATTGCTCAAGCAATGGAAGTTGTAAGCAGATTCATGTCAAACCCAAGAAGAGAACTGTCATACCATTTGTAGCTTTGCATCTAGATTACTCAGACTCTAGAGTAGCAATGATAGTAGTTAGAGGTATCCTTGCAGTTACTCATAGACTACTTGTCGTTGGTCAGATTTCATGTTTTGGGTATTGACTACATGGTGCGGCCCATTTTCACTTTGCACCGTTCACACCGTCAGTTATGCCGTCATTAGGACTGTTGGTGTGAGACCTAGGTCAAAATTTTCTTTAAATTTTTCCATAAATGACTATAGTATCATTTTTATAACATCTCCAAAAAAATTTAATGGTGCCAAAGTGAAGAATTATAGAGCTTCATTTTCTCTTTTTATTTTCACATATTTTATATAATTCAGTTTCTATTCTGGTAAGTCAGAGAATAAGAGGAGGTATGGAAAACATCTTTTGGAGCTTGCTTCATTAATGAAAAATTTTGGCCTTAGTTTGGCCTTAGTTGTTGGATACTTAGAACAAAGTTCATGGGTTTAGATTATATTTGTTAATACAAGGACGAATATGTAAATCTTTTCTGCTTGCCAAATGACTAGCTTTGACCATTTTAGAGATAAATGTCTCAAACATGCAGATATTGCAAATACCAATAGCTTTGATCTATATTTAAGATGATGTGGCCTGTTGCAAAATATGATACATTTGAACTATCATTAAGAGTATTGTTAGATTTTGAGAGAAAACATTCTGTCAAAATCTCTTAATATTGGGATGAATCTACCAACACCGGCTAAAAAGCTTGAACATAAGAATTTCATATACACAACAAAGGCTTACATCATCATGAGTAGTCAAGTTCTATAATTAGTCAATTTTATGAACTCGTAGCTTTATCTTTATTATTGACTCTATCCTTATTAGGAAATCTGAGGTCAAAAGGTATTGCAATCCTCTTCATTCATAGATTTTTTGCCGAAGATGTAAGGAAGATCACTCTGAAAGTTTCTCATAAGAATATCTTTGGCTATACCTTGATAGCTTGTCTCTTATTTTGAATTATAATGATACAGTTATCCAAAAGAATCTTTTCTGCGTACGAGAACACAAAAAATCTTCTTTTTTCCTCAAAAATTCCAGACACGGACAAGGTTTTATCCAAGAAAGGGGTTGATGATTCCGAAAAAAATTTCCTTCCTTCGTATTCTACTTATTTATTATCATTTAACAACTTTTTGAATTGGAATAACTTTAATTGAAATTTTAATTGAGACTGTACCTATATTTTATATTACAGACACGAATTATTTAAGAACATGGAATATTACTTGATCTTATAGGTGAATTAGTAGCTTCAAGTAACAAAGAAGTCCAACAAGTTTGTACATTACTTTGTACAACTTTGTAATTTCATCATAGCAATAAGTTATTTATTCAAAAGTTAGAATTGATCATTGTTAAATGCACAACAGAGTATACTAAGTAGAATAATCTTGTATGGTAAATATTCTTTATAATAAATTTGTATTGAATATCTTTTTTGAGTAGCTTTATTTTAAGAGTAGTAAACTAGTGATTGTAGCTCAATTGAATAGAGCTATAATGGATTTAAGGTCGAGAGTTCAAATCTTACAATGCATGGGCCTATCAATCAGATTACAAAGTTTTATTATTCTAAGACAATACATTTCAACTTATTAATATTATAAATTTAACTGTAAAAATTTTCAATTCTTTATTTTATTAATTTATTTTGATTATTTCAGAGGTTACAAATTTTAAAAAATCAAGTCTTTTGGTTTGAGTTTTCCTCTTTTGGACTTGGATTAAAAATTTAGGTGTTTGCATTGGCATATTTGATTTTTAAAATTTCAATTGTCCACTAGTTAATAGATAGATATATCTGGTCAACATGTGAGGTCCGGGCAAATATGCATATGCATGTATCTAAAGCTTAAACACGTAGAATGGTTTGTCTTTTTTTTCTTTTTTTTTAATATTGGAGACTTTATACTTCCAACATGTTTATAAGCGGTTTCTTTTAGCAGTACCGCCTCAACATAATGACTTGTTTATTTTACAACCAATAGTAGATAAGTGATTTAGCTTTTTGTGACCATTTATGTAATGATCATCCTAGATAAAACTGATCCATTCAAATCATGTAGTCCCTTGGTCACAAAATAAAAGGAAAGGTGAAGATTTTGTAGAAGATAGTATCCTTTGATTGATCTCTTCAAATCATCATGATTGCATTTGCATGTGGACCTTAGGTCTATACAATTGATTGATAAATCTGGTTTCTTTCATTACTATTAGATCTATCTAATCTACTTTAGAGATACAATGCAGATCTATTTCTCCAGCTAATACCTTTTCTCTAATGAAATGATAAGGGATATGTTTGTGGCATAAAATATTGGATTGCTAGCAAGTTTAATACTGCTTGTATTATTTGTGTATAAGATTATAGGATTATGAAATATATATCTATCCTATATCTTCTAATAAGGTGTGAAGCAACTTGACTCACATGTAGCATTAATGGCAACCTTATATTCTGGTTTATGTTATCTGTATATAAGATTATAGGATCATGCAATATATATTCCATATCTTCTAATAAGGTGTGAAGCTAACTTGACTCACATGTACCATTATTGGCACCTCTATATTCTGCTTCTGGTGATGATAAAGCAGCAATAGGTTGTCTCACTGCAAATTGACTCACTAGATCAATAGCGTAGCTTCGATATGGTATAGTAAGAGTCAAATAAATCAGACTTCCAACAATCTGTGTACATGTTTGGATCAGCAAACAACTCCCCATCTTTGGCATTTAACGCAACAGAACCTGAATTCTCCTTTCAACGGATCGTTTTTTTGCTGGATGAGATCTTGACTGCTACTAGTATGATCAGGTCATCAACATAGATGATCAATAAAACTATATTGTCACCTGTTGTAGTGGGGTATAATGAAGAATATGAACTGCAATTTTGGAATCCAGTAGATAAAAGATACCAATTTATGTTGGCTTTCCAAAGTGAAAGACAATTAAACAGCTTGAATAGAACGATTCTTCCAAGCAAGTACACTGAGATCTGAAGGAGCACCTGCCGGACAAGGTTCAAACCCTGTGACAAAATCAAACAACTCTTGGCCTTACAGAAAGGCAGACATTCTATATTTCCTTGCTGAATAATTGATCTTTGTCAAGACCTCACCCGTGATGCTACCATATGTATTGCGTTTAGTACACATGGCACAAATTGATAAAAGTTCAGATTGCTAATCAGATAACAACCGAGACCATCTCACAAATTTGAACTAAAAGGCCACTCATCGTCTCTCTTCTGTTATGATCTGCTCTGATACTAAAAATGAGAGTGGAAATACCAAAGTTCACCAAAGAATGGTCTGCTGGACACAAGTCCTGCACGAATATATGGGTAGAGAAGAAGATAAACAAGTAGGTTGAGTCACTGTTCACCATAACTCTAACGTGATTATTAACTAGAAATGGTGACTAAAGAATAAACAATGACTAAGGATTAACTCTCCTGCGTTCTATAGCCGCTAGGAGTATTAGCTTGTGATACTTCATCAACAGTTTCAAGATATGTTAGAAGAAAAGTTGAAGCTTCTTGTAACTAGTAAGATCCCGAAATGATTTAATTTACCGAACATTTGAGTCCACCTCGAATTAACTTTACGAGTAGACAGAATTCTTCTGGTAGCTGTCTAAGTCAGCCAGCAAAATCTCAAACTTCAAATCTTCGCTGAATGACAAGCATGACGACTACCGTCAAGCATGCACAACAGGTGTGCATGTCGATGGAATTCGAATTCCTGCACAGTAGTTCAAGTAGTTCATAGTTCATTAATTAGGACAAAAGATGCGTTCATGATTGATGTTTTTGACTATCAATTGTTATGCTTGATCAACTAAAACTCGGAATCGGAAGTATGAACCTGAGAATGACGAATATGGCGTCATTCTCGAAATCTCATATTCCGTTTGGCTGATTAATGCTGGCAGTTCATACTCCATTATCCCATATCCTATGCATTCTCATTAGCTACGCGCCGACATTGGAAATGGACGACGAGACACTGTTCACAAAAGTGGAAGAAAACAGAACTAATTTGTTAGGCTTTTCACAGTATCGGGCCACATCCTTGAATAGAACAGTGTTCAGGTATGTTCATTGTGGATAGTTGTGTATCAGAAGAAGGCTTCCGAGCTTTATGTTTCGATACATTACTGTTCACGGCTTGAGGTCGAGTTGTAGGCAGAAGCTCCAAACTTACTATGGCTAAAGTGATTATGAGACTAAGTCATGGTGTCTTTTCCACGTAATACAGGAGCCGGTGGATTGCAAGCTCGACCGGTTATCATGCCCCAGGAACTTCTTTTGTGCTGTTCTGTTTCTCTCTGACGAAGTGATTCATCGGCTGGATGCATACGTGTACAGACATCAATTGTTTTGGAGATGCCAGCTATGGAGTTGTTCAGCTTCTTGGTTACATCACCAAATTGCTCCAACGCTTATATCGAGATCTGGTGTATTAAAATGTAATGAACTCCAGGGCTACATGTGCCAAGGAAGAATCCACGTTATGGTTCGAAGCACAGTTTGTCAGTTCTTGGGTTGTTATGGTCACATAACCAGAACATCATTGATTTGGATGTTAGCTAGATAAGTCATGTGCATGAAATTAATATACACGGATGAACTTCCGCTGTTCCCATTTCAACGAATGGTCCTAATGAAGTTTTAGGTATAACGACGGTCAAGTTCTTCATTCTGACAAAGCTGCACCCTACAGTCTGCTATTTGTTAGGGGATTCAGAGAATGCTTAACACAGAAAGCATGAGCAGGCCAGGAGTGGGGAGCAGATACGTATAAGTAAAAGTTTACTCGATGTATAGCAAATCCCGAGGCTTTAGCCAGGAATCGAGAACGTTGTGGGGGGTGTACCAGTCGGGCTGTTTGCTCAGTGGACAATATGTTCAGATTTAGTTTCATGCAGTGAACTCAGCTGACGCCTAATCTATTATCTTCGGTACTAAAGTTCGGGGTTGGAGCGTGTCGTCAGGTTGATGCCATCGCCAACAACAATGACCCGACAACTTCTAACACTTCTGTTTGCCTCGGTTTCAACAACGTAAGGCAGCTGTGTATCAGATGAGTCTGACGTGACTTGCTAATAATTCCCAGCCAGTGGGGTGAGCCAGCTACAGGGACGTGATTTTCAAACCTTCAAGGAGATATTTTTCGCCGATGCCTGGTGAGGTTTGGAAAGTTTCCTCTGCGCAGGGACTACGTATAGACATCTATAGACATCTATACTCCCACACAAGTTGTGTAGCACCAGTGCTCCTTACGATTATGTAGTCAGGTTATAAACATGCGAAGATCCCTAATGGACGAATCAGGCACAATAGATGTTCAGCAACAGAAAGACAGGGTGGTATTCCATAAATAAATTTGCATTCACTCGAGGGAAGACCAAACCCACCATACAACTATTTGAAACTGAACAGCCATCGATACCATCATTGATCGGTAGCCATTCATGATACTCATAATCCTGCAAAGGGATCGTGAGCACCCTCTGTGTCCTCGTCATGAGCTGCTAATCATTCGTGATACGTTTATGCGTCTTTCAGCAATGGATCTCTCTCGGTCAAGGCTACCAAAAAGCAGAAAGGAATCACTGTCATGTCCTTGTCGAGCAAAATGTCTACGCAAGTACAACTTACAACGTTGGCCTTGTTAAGGGACTGTACTGTGGTTTGGAGCTTAAGATAGGGTAATCTGAGAAGAAATAGCGTTTGCGGCTCCATGGGGTTGGAGCGCTTGCTGGCTGTGAATGTCGGGACTCAAAAGTGCTGAGGCTTCCAACTCCATAGCTTGAAGGTCTAGCGTGATGATGAGTCTAGCGAAAATATTCATCGGATCTATCATGATTGACAATGTAAGCTTAACGACGGTAGGCGTAGTATTGAGGCTTTGTTTGTACGGTTGCTTGTAAGCTATTCGGGAAATAGCCATAGATAGTTATTGCTCGTCTTTTGTCTCTCCCTTGTACGGGCTTGATGGGGTCTTCCCATCCTTCTTGCGTTCTATGCGGTCGCCTTCCCTCTCATTTGGTCATGACAGCATAAGCAGACGGCTGAAAAGGTCGATTTACACCTGTGCAGAGCAATCTATATTCATTAAACTAATCCTTATTCACAGAAGCAGTCCACTATTCTCGATTGCAAGTTGACATTTGAGGGCATCGTACTCGAACTGTCTGTACCAACGTCCATAGACTAATGGAGAAATAGGAGACTCAACACTTTCAGTGCTAATAGCCGTGGCACTTACGCAGGAAGTATAGATTCAAAGATTTCTGTGAGTAACATCCGTGGGGCTCACGCAGAAACAGGAGAGTCAAAGTCTCTGTACCTCTCCGCGGGACTTGCCACTCATGCAGAATAACATATCCGCATGTTGATCTTTAATTATGTATCCATCATTAGCTCTAGAGCAACATAGGTGTCCAGCAGGAGAACTAATTAGCCTTCTGCTGTACGGCTGTGACAATGAGGATGCGACGAGAATGCATTATAAAGCAGCCCGTCATGATGTGATTCCTGGCAGTACGGCCTCCAAATTGGTAAAATTAGGGTACCTAATGAATATGATAAGTAGAAAACAAACGAAGGCGTTGTCCAAATTTAGATACGTCGAGAATCCGATGACCGATAGATGTCCTAGCGATATGAACTATGAGAGAGGTGTCGATGAAAAATCGGAAGGTGCCCACCTAGATTGCAATCTGCTGCAGATGATGCAAGTCCAAACTACGATGACACTTGATGACTTCTGTCGAGCTGATGGTAACAAACATTCCACAGTTCGGAAATGGTGTTTAACAGTGGATTTCCTTCAATTGCATTTTCATGGTCTTATTATTCCGAAGTGCTGTGCACGCGCAGCTGAAGCAGTCAGTTCTCATTTGGCCGTTCTTCTCTCAATGACATGAGGAGTTGCTTACAGAGGCTCGAGAATGAAGTACTCAGTCACATGATATTGAGGTTTTGGTGCGTTTTCTATAACATAGAAGTGCTATACTGGGCGCAATAGCTACTATAAGGATTTCAATTGCTAAATTATGTGCATGTCCACGAAACAGTGGTTCCACCATATAAATTGCAGCAGGAACCATGCCGAAATAGAAAGCTAACCGTGTCACAAGAGACCTGATGGAATCAGCTGTTTGTATGCAGTGATTGCAGGGGCATAGATCAACCTCGATCCCCTGATTTATTGTCTCCATTCATCCAACACACCTAAGTCACCCATTGTGTCCAATCTTCTTCCGATCTCGAGAAAAGATTGTCTCTGAGCTACTCGTTTGCTTGGCACAATTAGACTGCACCGATGATAGGACAAGTGTGCCAGAGCTTCCAAGTTTCTTGCAATATCATAAATCATAAGCAACTGCCACGGTCTAGACCAAACAGAATCTGGAAGAAGATAAATCTGTACAGACCAGCTCCTCTCTTCAACCTGACTGTGTGATCAGGGCACCAACAACTTATGTAGCCATATTGATTAGAAGAACCAAAATTTGATTCTAACCACTACCTTCCTCTCATATGTAAATTGTTTCATGATCTTATGAAGTCACTTTTGACATATGACTGAACCTTCAGATGCCTTATGCAGTGCCTCTAGAATATAGATTACTGATAGTGGGATTCCAAACGAAGGAAACAATCTGTCTTTGTATTCTCTTTGGTCGGATTCCATGTATAATTCTCACTCTATACATAAATATAGCATGCATCTGAGTCCTCCAGCATTTCATTCTCTGTTCATTGCCTTGGCAGTCATATATATGCGAGTTCAAAGCAAATTCATGGGTAAATTACTCTATCTCGCTCTTGTATGCAGTTTTGCTTTAGCTGCAAATGCAGCCGTTAACGTTTGTTAGGGCACAATGCAAGCTGAATATACGTAGTTGCAGTGGCGCAGATTTAGTAGACAGTACTTACACCACAGTGAAATCGATAAATACAATGTCTTTTGCTCGTCTTACAATATTCATCGCCTTTGCTAGCCGAATATCAGACTTAAAGAAGCAAAATTCCAGCCAATAAGAATGACGTTGGGAATGACGAGGGAATGAAACATAATAATTCCTGCAGTAGCGATTAAAGATTGACGGTTTAGCACTCATATTCGCTCCCAGATATATAATGCTTATCTTACGGAAGATGCTGCTCAAACCAGAAAGCAAGCTACTCATCTGGTCTATGTATTAGCATGTTACATGCGTAAACGCCGTAATTGATATTATTTCTGTGAAAACACAGGATGTTGAATCACACTGAGACGGGTATATGTCCAGGTTTAATAGATCCGGTTGTCTCGTCATACCTGGAATCTAAGCACAGCGTTTTCGAAACAATCAGAACAAACAAGGACAAGCGATGCGATTAGGGTTGGGCCGAATAGATCTCAATTACTAATTCAAGAATTCCTAACTTGTTTCAAGTGATACTGTCTACACATACAGTCCTGGTTGACTCGAGAATGCATTAGGTACAGAAAACTAGTCTCTTATGAGTGATATATAAGGATATTAAAGTATGTCGTCTGGTTTGCGTGAGCTGTAGTGAAGCCGCGAACATACTCAAAGTGGCAACCGCAAGAGTCTGTCCAGACGTGGAAAATAGACCACTTGAAGACAAGTGAACAGAATGGAATAATGGACGATTGACGATTACAAAACGTGGTCCAGAAATACGTAAATACAGATCAGAATAAAAGATTTTGTATGTGGACGAAGAGCCATTTGTGCTGAGGACAACTAAGGAACGAGCTCCTATTACCTTCGAATCTATTAACTTCTCCTCGCGCTTTCACAGGAACAAACGGTGGGTTTTCATGGCCCTGTCAGCTCAGGATTGTTGTACTCATGATGGTCCGTGACGCAGGAGCTCGAAGGCTAACGATGCTGCTTGCTTCAATTAGGTCGGCTTTCCACCCGACAGAGCCTATATGCTGATGCGCACATGCACATCAGGACTATGTCTGAAGTTAATCTTATATGTTAATTCATATGACCTCAGGGTTAACCGTTTGCGTTGAAGAGGCAGGAGGCGTAGTTCTAGGTGTACATATACATCCGCATGAAGTTCAATACCTTTTATCTCGATTTTTACCATGAGAATAGAGCACTGAAAGGCGGCAGTTATATGTATGGCCGGCTGATACAATCTATGGCAGGTGGAAATAGAGAGTTGTTTGCGTAGCCACTGCCCAGTTCGCGCCTACAACTGCGGAAATGTAACCTCCAATTCCAAGAACCTAATTTATTCCTTGAGCAGCGAAATCCCTCTCGGTTGCTGCCAGATTCGAGGTGTCAGCCGAGACGGAAAGTACCGTGCTCTGAATGCTTCCACACCGGCCGATTGCAATGGAATGTGCATCACAGTCCAAATAAACCGTAGAGAGTATATCAGGTTTCTCATTCCTCCGGATCCGTAAACTGAACACTGCCGGTCGTGTGGGTGTGTCACCTTACAAACGTTGTACAAGTTTTCTGGTTGCCTGTGATCAGTCAACCTCGTTCATTTCAAACTTCAAAAACGTCTATGTCGTTGTAAGAACACAAGTTTCTGCTGAGGAGGACTAAGAAGAACAAAACTTGGTGGCTATCTGAATTCGCCTCTCTTTGAGAAGTTTTCCCACAATCTCACTCAATGAAAACTTGTCACTGTTGCGTCAGCAGATCTTTAAACAGGTCAATTACGGCGTGGTGGGAACGCCAGCTTTCCCCGAACAGACCGAGTCACAGAAGCAGGCTTAAACTCGATGGTCACCTGAATTCGTTTCGTATTCCACAATGCCTTGAGATTTGAAATATCACTGTTGCATGAGCAAACGGGGAAGATACGTCAATTAAGACACGTTTGACGCAGGCTAGGCTGGAATAGTGGAAGCAGATCTGAATGTCCGACACTCCATTCACAAAATAGCTCTTGAAAGTGTGGATTTTGTATAGATAGTTGGACAGAGCGGAGAGCTGACATCTTGTATCTGTTCATCATATACTATACACTAATGAGGATACTGTTGTCGTCAATCAGAAAATTCAGGTTCTGAGTTCATTCCTAGAGAACTGGAAAAATCGTGTAGACATTAAAACACACCGAGATCTAAGACAATCAAAATTAAGAAACAATTGATCATGAATAGAAGCAATTCGATTCCCGTCAGAAACCTTGACTACCTCAACAATCATGGTCAAACTATTGGTACACCATAAGGCAGCCTCTCAAAATCACAACATAATTTGACAAGACTGCATGTTTGAACTCCGTATAAATATGCAGGTGTTCGATTATCAGCCATTGCGCAGTGTTCCTCACAGGTAAATTGGAAGAAGTGGATCGGGCGAGAAGATGTCCATAAACCATTCAAGTGTTGTATACTTAACACCCACAGAAGTAAAATTTTGATTAATATATCGATCACACTTTGACGATTACAGCATAGATGAGATGGTCATGGGGTTTCCAGACGAGCTTCCGAGAATTCAGTGCAGTGACATGAGCCACAGAATCAGATTGTTGTTACATCGATCGCTATCTTAATTTTGCAATATTGAGCAGATGCTCACTCATGGGATTCTCAGGAGACCTTTCGGATGGTCAAGTATATGACTGTTTTACTTCCCCACTGTCATCACATGATATATACACGATACAAGTCAGTTTCTATAGCTGACTAAAGTGATCTGTACAATACTGATGTCTAGTTTACAAGCAGGAATCGATTTGATGTTCCAAGTTCCAGCAGTACTGTTGCTGCCTAACCTGAGGTGTTGATTAAAATGGATATGGAGGGTTGTAAAAGCAAATCTACAATTGTAGGCCACTCCAATATATTCTCACATAGAACTTTTTATGTCTCATATCGAGTACATTGCCAAATAGAAGCTCCCAGCAAGATTTTGGAACGCCAGCCAAGAAGTAGACGATTTTGTTCTTCTTCCACTTTGTATCCATCACTGAACAATCCCAGCAACAGCTTTGCTTGACACAGATTGTAGACACTCAAAGGAACTGGATGAAATCCCTCTGTTTGTGCGAGCGAGTGCCAGTGGACTCCATCGTTTTCACACATCCCGTTGGAGCCAGGCGAGGCGCCAGGACTGTCAGTATTACAGGATGTCATCAGACTGGTGATTCTCGGAGCGAGGAAGATCCGCTCCACTAACTGGCGACCTTTGCTCTCAGCAGACAGACTAGCCTCCAGCGAATCGAAAATCGCCGAATAGTGATGTAGGGCCTCGAAGAAATGGCCGACAAACGAAGAGGAGCTGCAGCTTAGCTCCTCTTCAACGAGAGCGAGTACTTTTGGCGATAGTCTGTGCACTGCTCTCATGAATGAGGTCACGGCCTTCTTAGATCTATGAGGCATGTGAGGTAGGTGTACCATGCAATTGACGGCCAGACATTCACCTTTTACCTGCTTGAGCAGCGTGGGTCGCAACTCATCTTCGTTGTCGATTCTAACTTGATGGAAAGAAAAGGGAATATTGAAAGTGGCTGCGAACTCCGTGAGCCTCTTCCCCGTTTCTTGAGTCATGGCCAAAGCCCTCTTGACATGAGGTCGACAAAGAGCCGTGACTCGAAGGTGAGGAGGCCCTCCGGTTCTGCAAGCAAGAGCTTGCATCAACGAAGGCCATTGGATGCCCTCAAGAATATCGTAGTCAATGATGTGCACTCGCCTCTCTCCTTCAAATGCTTCCAGAATAGCCTGATTGGCCGTAAAATGTCCGAATTTGATGTACGGGGAAACTTCGTGCAGAACCTGGAAAGCACTGAGCGAGTCGTTCTGAGACTCGCTCATCCTATCGGGACCCCTCACTCCTTCAATTCTGTACTGGAGTCCCTCGCAAAAATAGGCCGCCAATCTTTGCATCGTGCTGCCACTCCTTGACACCAGCTCCTTGAGCCGAACCAATATCACAGTGGCAAGATCGATATTCATGCCGGCGACTGCCTCCGCCCCGGCAAGCAGCAAGTGAACCAACCGTATACCGTTGAAGTCTTCTTCAGACTTGATTCCCAGCTGAGGCACTATATGAGGTTGGAACCCGGACGGGTGCACGATGTGGCAATTTTGAAACGAGATTTCCGAAGATAAATGCTGGTAGAAAAAGTCATGGTTTCCTCCGGAGTCTCCTCTCATCCAGTGGCCTTGGCTTTGGCCTAGTCGCTGATTTCCAACCCCAATGTTAGAGAAGCTTAACGCTGATGAGTGAGGGACCTCCGGTACAACTTCCTCCTCCTCCTCTTGCTGCTGCTGCTGTTGTTGTTGTTGTTGCAGCAGTTGAGGAGAATTTGAATCCAAGTATTGGCCAGTGTCTGCACGAGGACTGGCACAAGCTGTTGAATCTGGAAAGTCCAAGACGTTTATTGGACTGGAATAGACATCGACTTCGTGAGAGGGGAGACACTGACGAGATGAAGGGTTCCATTCAGCAAAGTCGTCGTCCACAGAAAGACCCACAATATCTGAGCCGTTGCCGAGCATCGACTCCATCAGAGAACTCAAATCGGCATTCATGGGGAAATGCTCCTGACTAGTGACGGAGGTATCACGATCGCTGCTCACAACCATGTCGGTTTGAGAGAAACATCCGGAGGGATCATCCAAGTCGTCTGATTCAAAACTTCGCAAAGATGACGTGCAGCTTCGGGCTCGCTGCAGTTCGGAGAGAGGGGAGCAAAGGCTAGCGGCAACGGCCTTGAACTGTTCGGTAAATCCACCACCTCCGCCGCGTTGGGGAGGATTGCAGTTGTCATACGACAGCGACGAGTCGCTGCCGGTGCTCACGAGAGAGCTGGATCGGCTCAGGGTCGGTGAGCAATTTCCAAATATCGAGACCTGTCCCTGGGCCCTTTCGTCCTTAATTTGCCAGGATCCGACGCTATTATCTTGGTGACCTCCTCCGTAGTACGCAACACTAGCAGTGGGCTCGTTGAACATGTAATCCTCGAGCTGAAACATGTCAGAGTCGAACATCTGCATGCTACGCATATCCATGGCCACCTCCATTCTACCACAATTCAAATGGATTCACCCTCTGGATTGGATAATGTCCACGACAACCTTGGGTACTGGGTCTGTGTCCACAATTACGGATTATTGGCAACTGTTCGAAGGACAGTTATACTAAGGCATTAATCCTCTAGCAAAATTTACCAAATTTAGACACAGAGGCTGACATAACTTTGATTCACCACCTCCTGTGTTGAGTTGCTTCAGCGCCAACCTCCTATCTGTGAATTGACACTCCGAGGATTTGAAACTCACTGCTTTGGCTCTTTGTCCTCACTTCCTGATCCCTGAGAACTGTTTTCCAGAACCTCGTCTCCTCTTAACATGAGGTGACCCGCATGATGAAATTGACGATGTTGCTGAAGTTCATTCCAAATGCCGTCAGAGCATTTCCTTGCAATTCATGACAAACTCGAGGAAGTAAGTCGTCTGCTGTCGTCCCAACCTGGTTAAGTCGAGCCTCAGCATAGATTAAACATCGAAGTGCTCCTGGCAGACAAGTAGTAGTAGTAGTAGTACCGTGTGTTCAGTTCTGTCACTCCTGATCGGGATCTTGCCTCAGGAGAGTAAATTTTCCACCGGTGTCGCAGCCTTGGAATCCAACGTAAGTGGAGCTACTAGCACTGAGGACAGGGCTTCTCTTTCCTGCTTTCTTCTTCTTCTTCTGCTGCTGCTGCTAGGCATGAAGTAGAATGAGTACCGGGGCACGGTGGTCCAATGATCCGACAACTCGTTCCAAAACAAAGAGAGCAAGATGCTCACAGCCTTGAGCTGTTTCTAGCTAGCTGCTGCTGCTGGCCAGCTAGCCGATTATCAAGAATCCGACTGCTCTAACCCAGTTCTCTTTCTTCTTATCCCACCCCACCCGCAGTTGGATCTTCTCTCCAAGGGAATGAAAATTTCTGACTTGGTTGAAGACGAAGACGACGAAGAATAGAAGAAGATAACAAACGAATTCGAACGAGCAGAAGGGAGACGGGAGCTTGACCGAGTGGTGGTGGTAACTACCAGACGACGACGACGAAGAAGACGAAGTGGAGAGTAAAGTGAGAGGGGCGCGGAGAAGAAGATATGAAGAATGAAGGGCTCAGATGAGTGGTCGCTGCGAATTGTTCAGCTCGATCCCCGAGACAGACAATTTGCGATTGCCTATGTACCTACAAATCTCCCCTCCATAAAGCTGTGCAAAAAGACAAAGAGCATACGCTGAAAGTAAAAGTAGAAAGAAATTACATCAACCTTCGGGTTCCGCAATTTCAACCTGTCCTATCACAACACAAGGGACCGCAAGGGAAAAACACTCCTCCCTAATCTTTCGGGACGTGCGGCTGCCAGCGGAGACAAACAAACAGTCCTACCCTTGATTGAGAAAGAAAGGAAAAGACCGCGGGACAGGCCCCCACCCAACAGTACGCTGCGTCATGTATATATATACCTTCCATTGCGGCGGGTGGCTTCCTTCCGGCTGTTCTCATCTCCCGTGAGCGCGGAAACCGGAGATTTACTACTCACTGTACTCAAACGATTGTCTTTCCCGTTGCAGAAGACTTTTCCTCCGATCGCGTGGGATGGCACCTCATCGTTGACATGTTGTAACTTGTCGGAGTACCCGCCTCTCGTGGTCATATCATGACGGTCCATCCCCTAAATTCTGGTGTCTTGCTTCCTAAGATTTCCTTCACCCTGTTTCTCCTGGATTCGTACTGCTTTCTGTACCGGCTCTGAGTAGACTCTTCGTATTCCCGTCACGTTCTTCTGCTAAAGGACGGGTCCTTCCTCCCTATTAACGTCCTTGCTTGTGTCGGTGCTTCTCGAGTACGCCTCGTCGCCTGTCACGTCCTTAAGGTTATGTTTAGCAACGGAATCCGATTCTTATGTTCCATTCCCACCTGCAGTAATGTGTAACTTTAAATGTTTTGTGCTCCTCTAATTCTTCTGTCGGAGGACATCTTTCAGACGTTCGCTTACCTGGACAATCTCATCACTAATGTACATCACAACAGTTCTTAGAACTCAAGTTCCACTCAACTTGGGGCTTAGCCCCATTTTACCTTTTTTTCTCTCCCTTGTAAGGCTTGATGGGGGCCGTCCCATCCTTCGTTTTCTCTAGGTGGTCGCCTTCTATTAAAAAATATATATACTTCCACACAATGGTGGGATATTGTTCCCGAAATCAAACTACTGTGCCCATGTGGGAATCTTCCGAGAATAATCTAAAGTCTTGATGTCTGACGCACATTACTTAGCAGGATGATATAATCCCCTATTCCCAATAATCGTGTGACTCAGACGTTAATCTCCTAGTAAGGCAAGTGTCAATCTCACGATGTTTGTTTAAGAATAGTCTTTCCCTCGGGGTCCGTGAAGTAATTCTCCTCTTGGTTATGATCAACTGCAGTGGCTGCTTCAATATGCGGGATAAACAGATAATATTCCAGAACTGTACGTCATATGTCTACTGATATGTGTATTGCGAGGTTCGAATGGTACTCATGACTTAGTCTACCTCGACTCAATAAAAAGAGAAGATTCGGTAAAATGCCACGCCTGTAATCTACTTTAGTATCATGAAATAAACTTCATGAAATATCAAGTATCATGATTTTGTATTATACTTTATAGTATCGTCAGAAAAGGAGACTTGGGGTGGGGGTTTGAGATGATAAAGTCAGGGCAGAGAAAGCGTAAGGGTCTGTAGTTTGTTTCCGGCTCAAGAGCTAAAGTAAGCTGGAATATCAATGCACCAGGCATTTGCAGTCATGTAAATTTAACCAAGTAATTGGATTGGGCCATCATGTTTTACTTTATTGTGTATTTCAGTTGGAAGGAAGATTCCCTGTTCTTGTCAGCAAGCCCACCTTCAGTGTTCACGGTCGCGTTTTCCGTTTTCTCGTGTACGAGGTTTCTCACTAGTTATTCGGCGTGTATCGTTACGTTCCGCGTAAGCTGCCACTTTGACCTTCAGAGTATTTGTTATCTTTTGATAGTTTGGTGCTTCCATGGAGTTATGTACGGAAGAGTACTGCTGAAAAGTGGCCACCAATGAACCTTCACGAACTTTAGCTTTCGTTATGAATGAGGGTCCTGTGATTTTACTTTTTCTTCTCCACTTCTTGTGTCCCCTTCTTGATAAAAGCCTGAGAAGAACCTTCATGTTCAACTTCTCACGAATCATAAATTCGTTTGAAAGCATGAAGCTCTTTGGTTTTTGTGCGCTCTGCATCAGGTTTTCACCCTTTACCCTATTTACAAAGCATGATGAAGAACGTCTCTGTTCAATACATTTGGGGTCTGCTGAATGGATCCTGTCGTTTGGCACGCCAAGCTGCGGTCGACACATGCAAGAGGAGGCTCGGTTCATATCTGATATCTGTCGTGCCTATCATCCTTTCAACAGGCGATCCTTTGGATATCTACCGTTTATCATCTGTTACACGCGTATAAAGACGGTATTCACTTCTCAAACCTTCTCAAAAGCCCTTCACCTCGACATCGCATGATGTACCGTAGTTTTAGGTCTCCTGATCAAGTATCGAATTCAAAGCCAACATTCGCTTCTAGTTCATTCGCTTTCATGTTATACTTCTTTTGTGCCAGTAACATAGTGATAACAGGTTCCTTATAATGAGGCCATGGTGATTATTTACCGTGGCAATTTGATCAAGGGACCTGTTGAATTCTTCTAAAATTAATAGGGAATGATGATTCGTCAAATTGTTAGTGGGCTTTGACATAATGTTCCATTCAAGCCACTTATTATTCGAGTGAATTATTCCTTCATTAATGCAGGAATCATTCTTCTCCTAATTTTATTGTTATTATGCTTTTGGCTCTTTTTGATCATGCGCTCTCATGCTCCTGATCACGATGAGACATATTGTGCGTAATATTTACAGTAATTTAACCAACCAGAGGTTTAAAGTTCACCTTATATTTGCAACTTTTGGTGGGAGGGACCAAACCCAGGATAACATATTGGATAGAAGTAAACAAAGCGGTGGTCCACATGTACCTTTCGATAACACCAAAGTAATCAGACGGGTCTAACGAAGGCAGGGGCGCAGCTTTTTCTTCTCATCTCGTGCATGAAACGCAAGTTCAGTGTCGAAGATATGTCGGCTCCACTTTACGCACAATGGTCTTAATCTTACGTTTCCTTCAGATCTGCCAATTGTGGTCGACATTTGATCAGGAGCTTGTGGTCAATGGCATTGTCCGTGCAGTTGATTTGTAACGTAAGTGAGCTTTACTTTTGTAGATCACGGGAAGAGACAGATGGTATGATTGTCAAAGTCTATATAAGTGAGATGAACATGTTCATGTGAAGGCCTTTTCATTCGGTCTACGAAGATATAACACAATACTCTCGAGCACGTAAAGTCGTGCTCGTCTTTCTTTCTCTGGGGTGCTTTCTTTCACAGAGGCTAGTAGCATTAAGTAGGATGCTCATGACCACCTAATTTGACTCTTCTAATCGTGTTGTATTGAAATATATATGTCATGAAATATGTAACTCCGATGTTAGTTTATGTCGTAATCATATTTTCAATAATCAAGGAATACTTAGTATTAGTATTAGGTTGATTGATCGCAACATTGAAACTACCATTGGATTCTTGGCAGATCAAGAGGGAATATATCTCTAATTGTAGTTCTAGAGAGCTCACTTCTTCTATGTTTTCTATGCACTTCTTCTAGCTACAAGGGACAAACACCAATAAGCATCACCTTGATCCTCTTAACTAGAGTGTGTGGTCTGATGGTGTGATCAGAGCCTATTTTCAATGTATATTGAATGTTAAGTGTTCATATTTGAGATTTGATTCAAGTTGTGATCTACGGATTATATAGAAGAAGTGAAGAGTCAAATCAGTGGTTTGTGTGTTGAGTTCGTTGCAGATCTGACCCATCGAGTTGATAATTGAGCGGATTGTGTGTAGAAGCATTGCTTGAATTTCCCATAATTGAGGTCAATTTGAGTAATGAGGCTTTGAGGCATAGGGCTGTGGGCTAAAGAGGCTACAAAAGTCTAGAAGTGTCAACAAAAAAGCATTTTCTTGTAGTCTTTTGGTAAAATCAGCACACACTCAATAGTATGAGCTATAGGGTTTGAACCTTGGATCACAAGTTATTAGACTAGTGCTTTAGCCAATTAGTACACACTTTATTATCCTAGAGATTGATGGACTCTTATCTATACCCATATAACTTTGGCTAAGAGAGTACAATTGATCCTATCCTTGGTGATCTTTGTAGTGTAGGAGTAGATAGATGCTCCTATTATATCAAATATCAAATAGTGATAGAGTAAATCAGATTGGATTTGTGAGATGGAGTGTTAGCGTTTGGACTCCTTGTGATTGTATCCCATCCATTCTTGACTTCCTATTTGTGCAATGATATTTAGAGCATTGGTGCTTTGGTGTGCTCGTGCTAGTGAAGCTTGAGTGAAGATTAGTCAGGTTATCTTTGTTTCTCTCTAATGAGGCAAGAACTGATGATCAAAAGACCGTGAGAGTATGTGTTGTGATGGCAGGTTATAAGTTGTCCTATCCCGTAGTATAAATTTTATGGTTAGAAATACTTAGTCAATATTAGTGGGTGATGTCCGGTTATTGGTGGTACTTGGGGGTTACAATTGTGGTTTGGGCTATGTTATCATGGTAGAATTCTCCAGGGATCAAGAAGTTATTTTGCTACAATACACGATAGGTTGATGTAGAATGCAGCTTGGTATCACCATGTATCTCAAGTCTTAGTGAGACAGGAGTTTGATTACAATTTGTAGCTTGATAAAAAATCTAATACAATGAAGAATGCACATTTTGTATCCACATTATTGTTGTGGAGCATTGATTAGATTTAAGGGGGCTCAAGGCCCAAAGAATTGCTCTAATAAAGTGGGTACCCTTGAGTTAGATGATTTCATCCAAGAAATTGATAGTTGGTGTGATCTATAAAAAATGTAGAACTCAACTTTGTTCACAACCTTCATGGAAGAGATTATTTCAACACTCAAAGAGTCTATCTATGGATGACTATCATGATTTTAGCAAAGCCTACTTGGAGGAGATTGAGCTATGGAGACAATATTGGTCTTTGAATTCCATCTCCAACACTTCAAGTTTGGTTTCCAAGGTCAATTGGTAATACCCATAAGTTTTAGCTCTAGCAGTGTTGGTGTATATAACGAAGGTGCACTAATTGGAGATCATGCTACTATGAGTGGAGGTATTATTGCAAGAGGTGGTGCAATAATACCTCCATTTTAGTGGAGGTATAGTTGGAATTTTAACTCAATGGTTGAGTTCTTCCACTACTAGAGTTAGAACTACCAAGGAATGGAGATTGACAAGCTAAAGAGTGTGCAAGAGTTCTAGCAAAAGGTTGGAGAGAGTCTATGCAAGACATACACTAGTATGAAATGGATGATCACTTTCACTCAAGGAGTTACTAAGGCCTAAGTTGTCTAGTTTTGGGAGGGGATATTAGATACTGAATTTTGATATACAATACAAAATACTACATTGCTACAAGTTATCTCACCAACTTTGGGGGTGATCTTTGGTTTGGCAAAGCACATTGAGCTCAGTGTGATACAAGAGAGAGTAATGACATTTGGATTTAGTAGGGAGACCTCATCCATAGTTTTTACTTCTTCTAGAGTATAGTAGAGTGCACCACACTATGTTAGCTTTTAAAGGTAAGGTAGACAACCCTAATCTTATAGAGTGAGTGGAGTGCCTAGTGCACCTAGACCTCTATCATCAATTTCTAATCAATTTATAATGATTGGTGTTGCTTGCTGGACTTGTGGTGGACCTCACTACAAGAGAAATTGAACCCAAGGCAGTGTGCATGATACCTTTAGAGCACCTCAACCAACCCAAATGCAGTGTGACCATTGCCATAGATTTGGTCATGCTAATGATTGATGCTTTGACTTACATCCAAAGTTACAAAGTAGTATGGTGGGTATTGTAGGAGGTAGAAGAGCCACAAGTCATGGTGAGGTGGAAGAGATGGCAATAGAGGGCCCTCACTTGGTAGGGGCACAATCCTTACTCTTACTTATGATATAACCATGGCTACTTGGATTGAATAGTTGAAGTAGATATTGGCTGGTATAACTATAGTTAAGTGAGGATCATATTCAAGTGCTAAGGCTTCCACCTCTTATGTTGATGAAAGAGATATCCTTAACTTCATGTGAAGATCAATATAGATTGATGCATATAATGAAATGACTAAGAGTGTAGTATGCGCTCTTGAGCTTAAAGGAGCATTGATGGAGTTGGACCTACAAAGAGGGGAGGTTTGTAGATAAGTCAGACTTCCCCCAAGTACTACAATGACATCCATGGTTTTTAGATGTCCTAGTGCAAGTGTGGCAAGTGGTGATGGATAGGATAGACTAGCATAGGATAGACTAGACATTGAAGTGATAGACTAGACATTAGAAGTGGTTGAATTGCTTATACACTCCCTTTGTTCTCAACCAATGACATGTTTATGTCGGCAGTTGATCCAACTTTAATATTCCAGTTGGTTACCACCATTTTTGAGAGTATGGTGGGGTTTCTGTTTTTAGTGCAAAGGTGGTTGATGATGAAGTAAACTTGGTTGATGAGCATGAGATCTATTTGGCTACCAATGGCTTATGGCAAGCATTAATTATTAGGTTGGAGGAGTTATTTGCTAAACTTGCATTTGAGCAAGCTAGGTTTCCACTTCGAGTTGTAATAGTGGACAACTAGAGTGAAATTTTCAGTTTGGTTGACCCTTCAAGGAAGATCTATACACTAAAAGGTCTTATTAGACTCTAGTGTGTATTCCCTTATGTTAAAAAAGGCTACAATTCTTGGGCTACAAAAGATTTATTTTGAAAAATATCCATTTTAGATCCAAACATCTTTAGGAAGTGGTTCTACATCATATGTGGAGAGCTCATTATCTAGCTTTACCTTGGTCACCTAATTGATGACAACACATGTCATTGCACTAATATTAGAGTCAAATGATGTGTTAGTTGGTGAAGTAGTGTAATACCTTATGGGTTTCAATATTGACCATTGGGAAGAGACATCTTTGTATTGGAAAATTGGCAATCAAATGAGAGATGTCTATGTTACTTACTTGTACTCTTTAGTAGTGTTACTGTAGGCTTACTACAATGAAGTATCATGCCATCAATGTCAACTTCTATTTGTTTTATTATGTAACTTGGTGAATTATTGGAAGAGAACAGCCAAGCAGAGGATACCCCAATACCAAAGAAGATAACTCAGATTTGGAGTATGCGTGGAGTTATTCTATCCATCTTAGATATACCATTGTGGAGTTCTAATGAAAATTTATAGCATCATGTGGATAGGTTGATGCAACAAGCTTGGAGTGGAGCCTTTGTGCCACCAATGAACTAGTTTGAGGATGATCCTCCAGAGTTTGTTACCTTATTGCCTCTTTAGACCACACCTATTGCATGGGAATATTGAGTGGGAAGAGTATGCCTATTGGAATTTATTGGTGGGATTATGTAATACTAGTAGTTAGACATATTATCTAGAGATGAGAATTGGCTTGGTAAAATTGTTAGGAATTTTATATACAATGATCTAAGTAGCTCAGATAGAGATACCACAAAACAATACTTCCTAATAGGGTAGAGGTAAAAAGTACACTAAAAACTAAACACACAATTTTGGAAGCCTAAAAAAAGAATTAGGCCTCAAAAACATAATCTTCCTCCCTTAGTAGAAAAGGCATTGCCTTTTCCTTCCTTGTTTGTCTTGCTGAGATCTTTCTAATGATACCTCCCCCTTGCTATTCTAAGCTTCTTATAAGAAGATTCTCTAAAAATTTCCTTTGGTCAAATTTGTTTGACCAACCAAAAAGGACAATGATTGATATGTCACTAATCCATGAAGCTAATCTAAGGTGGAACTTGTTGATATATCACCACACCATATATTTAATCCAAGGGTGTTGATCTCTTTTAGTGGATCCTCTTTACTATATAATAAAGACAATGTGCTCCTTTGGGGCATCGGAGTATTGAGGAATGGAATTTTTTTTTCTCTTGGAGTTTCTCTTGTCCTTGGAACATAACCATTTAGTACTAGACTAGATGTGATATTGCTAGTAGGCATACATGTTCATAGGTACTTGTATGTGGAGAGGGATGAGATAGTTAGACAAGTCTTTCTACACAATGTTGCACATTTGGCATATTGGTATGTGAGTTAATACTGATGTAAGCAATTAGGGGTCACCAAAAGCATCTTGCCAGTAGACATTTACTTCTTGGAGTTTTAGGATCTAGAGAGATATTATATTATTCATTTGGTGATGACCATATGAGAGACATACTCATGATAGCCAAGGAAATTTTTTGTAGGATCTCCATTTTTATATGTATAGGGAGATGTTGTGTATACTACAACATCTCTAAGTTCATCAAACAATTGCTCTAGCATACATTTGGAGAATACCTTTTTGGTGGATGACACTCACACATGAGTGATAACAAGTACACATCAAGTCGAGTCTTGGATTGGGCCTATAGTGTTATTGGATGTAACAAGAGTTAGATCTCAAGCACATTGTCTTTGTCTTTGGTGGATGAACCTCTTACCCAAAGAAGTTTTATAGTTTGCCCATCATATGATTCAACAACTAGTATACTTTACTATCAATGATATTTTGGATGCTAGGCGCTAGGTGCTAGTCTCAGATGGTGAGAGTGGCTTATAGGTCATCTGTTGTAGTGGTGAAGCTTGTAGGGCAGCTAGAGTTACTTTACCCACACTCAATATTTTTGAGTGTCCCAACCTCCCATGTTTATTGTGAGGGAAGTATTTGACTTGGTCTTCACTCATAGTATAACAATCGATGAAACCCAATACCAATGAGAGAGAGTGCATGATGGGTTTCCATACTTGTATTACTACCATGTCAACAATGGTAGAGGTATCCAAGTATTAGTTGTTAGGTAAAGCTACAAACTTGAATTATTTGACTTAGATTGTTAACCTTGGAGTAATTGAGCAATGTTAGATGTATTTAACAAGCATCACCATTTAGACAATTGTTAACTCTATGCCTATTTGGGATGATTCAAGCACATTCTAGGGGCATAAGACTAAGTAGGCATGGTATTCTTGGTACAAAGCAAATGTGAAAGTGGTCTACTTGGTATATACCCTTGGTCTATTTTGGACACAACAAGAGGATGTGTGGAGCTTGTTCCCAAAGAAGAGTTTTTCTTCTAAGTTTGGGAACTCTAGTGGTTATTACTCTAGGGGCACGGAAATATACTCCTTGTGTAGCAACCAATCAATGCATCTTCCACCTCTATGGTAGTTATAGAGGATACTTGGGAGCCAAACATTGGACCCAAACTTACAAGAGGAGAAAGATGGAGAGTTTGGAGGTTCTTGAGGAGCTCTATAAGTTATTTTTTCCTTTAGTATGAAGGACTTAGGTATTTTGGAGGGACATGGTATTTGAATTGAACTAAATAATGATACATTAGCTTTTCAACATCCTTGCAAGTATAGTCACATGAAGAGAGCCTTGATTCAGAGCTAGAGAAGAGATTTTTTTGAGGTTTATTTGGTGGAAATTTCACATGGAGAGTATGCTTTAGCTATAGTCATACTAGCTTAGAATTATATGTGTGGCAACTACACGGATAAGAAAATATGTGAAGATTATCATCCTATCAACCTATGTATAATGGCTGCTTGATATACTATGCCTACATTAGAATATATCTTTGATGTGATTGGGCATACAAAGGTCTTTTGTGCTTTGGATCTTTGAGTAAGATATCATTAGAGGACACAATTTATATAGACATGCTCACGAGGAGCTAGGAAACTTTGGAGTAAAGTGGACATATAGTTTACTTTACAGTCATTATTGCTGGTGCAACATGCAGACCAATGTAAAATAGTTTGTTGCTAGATATGTGGTTTATGACAAAGTTAGAGTATCATTCTATGCTCATACACTATAGTTACATCCACTACTTCTTATGGGGTTGAGTTACTATTGGAGTTTAGACCTTGCTAGACCTTTTTCATTAGTAGCAAGTTATCATTTGATATGTTTTGATTATGGTGAAGCATTTCTCCAAGTGGATTGAGTTGGTGATACTTATTGAAAGTCCAATGAAGGGAAAATTTACTCATTTTTGGATTGGATTCTTAATTATTTTGGTGCACTAACTGAGGTCTTGATTGATCAAGGTATAGAGTTTTCAAGAAAGTGCTAGGTCTTGTGTGACAAGGCCTTGATTGATCATCATACTACCTCCCAAGATCACCCTAAGGCAAATGTTTTAGTAGAGAAAGTAGTTCAAATGGTGAAGAGAGGATTACATAAGTATGGTTTGTAGAGAGGCAACTTGGGAGATTGAGATGTCCAATTACCTTGGTTGGCTATGGGTTATTGGTTCAGCCAGTAAACCTCCTTAAAACCCTTCTCTCCCTAGTTTTCACTCTATGGATGAGATCCAAATTTACCCACAACTATAGTTGTGATCTGGGTATAGTTTTGGACTCAAATGATCTATATGTATGGTTGAGCACATTCTCAATTGGTAGGATCTTTTGGTGAATGATGCTGATTGCCTTTGAGAACTAAGTAATTACTCAACATAGAGATACCTTAAATTATGCCAATATTAAAGGAGGGAGGGTATAGACCCTTGATCAATCTATTGGTTTCATTTAGATAATTATGTATATCTACAATAGACTACACAAACAACTCTTGACGTGATTACAGTTCGCACTATCTTGAGAGTGCGTGAGATTTTACTTTGTGGAGTCTTTATGTTGGAAGGACATGTGATATTTTTTGGAAGGATCATGTGTACATTGTGTGTCATGCCACCTCCCAAACATTGAGTGCATGATGGACCTAAGCTTTGCAATTGTATGTGCATGCTTGTGATGTATGTCATGTGGCACTTCAGGTGGAGCTACTACCATGTTGGTGTGTGATAGTTATTCAAGAGGATGGCATATGGTATGTTTTACCCCTTCTCTCACCGTGGTTTTTCAAGGCAATGGTTGTATCCTTGATGTACTTGACACTATAACTGGTTCACTCCTTATTTGATATACATTGCAGATATACAACTAAAAATGGAAGTCAATAGCTCCCAACCTCTGATCTTTGCTCACCATGCATAGCATATACTTGGAGTAGATGGCTATCTAGAGTTGAGGAATGTATCCACCAACCAGGGAGGTAATTGTGTGTCTTTGGAATTCATAGGTGACTTTATATATGAATTTTACTTTTATGGTGTATTATATCAACAACAATATATATTTTTATATGTGCAAGACAAATGTCATAATACTTACAATGCAAAAGCTAGTTTGATAGGACGCTTGAGTGTTAATTATGGCAATCACCTATTACCAATAGTTGCACAAGGACTACTTAATGGTGATTAGATATGATATTAGGTTGACTGATTGCATTGTTGATGTTACTGCGTGCATTATCAAATAGCCCGTTAGGGCTCTATTACCGGCTGCTCTAGAGGGGATATACCTTGAAGTGCAACCCTATGGAGTTCAATTCTATGTTGAGCCTTTGAACTTATGGCTATAGTGGATAGAGGTCACATTCTACTCTTAGCTATAGTGAGTATGACTTGATGAAGTGATCAAGGCCCATTGGATGTATATTGAATGTTGAATACTCAAATTTGAAATCTGATTCAAATTATGATCAATAGATTATTTTGTATCTTGAGAATTCATGCTTTATTTGAATTGTCTGTTCTATAATATATGATATTTACACCTATGATTATTATGTATGTATATGTATATTATTATAACACACAAGCAAAATCTAGAGATTTACATCACAACATTCTAATTCAAGGATGGTCGTTACACATCCGATTAAATGATGTGCACAAAATATTTGCAAGTGATGATGCTTGTTGGAAGACAATGGAAATCAACTTTAATGCCACTGGAACACGTAGGATTTATGCTATTTTGTCCTCCTCTCCTCTCCTTCGTGCACGAGTTGAATGAGTAGGGTTGGTTGAAACATACTTGAAGCTCAATGAGTTAAGATCGCATTAGAATACGCTCAATGCGCAGCGACTCAAGCCGTAGTATGGATGACAAAATTTCCCGTGTTTCGTTATGGGGAGGCTCAATCCCTGATTAAGATTTATTCATGTGATGACGTAGCAAGCGTAAGAAAAGGACCAAACAGCTTGAGGCTATCTATAAACCAACTACCATATATACTCGTCAAGGAAGAATAAGATAATGATGTAGCCCATAAGCTCCAAATTGTATGCATTTACCCAAAGCCAGAACCGCTAAACTAACCGAAAGGAGAAGTTCTCTCGTTGATGCAACAAAAGCTTCAACATTTTCGAGGAAAAACGGCAGTGCGGCAGAAGCGAGGCCATGCTACTGCTAAAGGTCGCCACCTAAAATCTTTTTCTTTACACCTTTTTGATCGTTACATGGCTTAACTCTTCCCCGCCCGATGGATACGAGCCCACCTAACAAACTAGTTTTTCAAGAGTCTAGCACTTGTTCAATAAACGTGGTCCTTGAGAGACATCTCTTTACCGCTAAATGTCTACAAAGCTTTCGAACATGATTTTGCTAATATTGTCGCATCTATGACTCATTGAGGTTAAAACAAGTTCACGAATCCTGCTGATATTGATATCAGTAACATATTCTAATAAGAGGAAATGGTGAATAACCACTTTCAACGACAAAATGAGTTCATAGCCCTTCAGAAAACAACCGAGTTTAAAGAATCTTTCGCCTTGATAAATGTTAATGGCAGTTATATACTTACACGTAATCTTGGTACTTTGTACAGTATCCCAATCATGTGAACACAGTAGATTGAAGGATACTAGAAACAAGGAGATGGATTAGCGTGTGCGTACCCCAGTTCATTTCTGTTGTCTTTTTCTATACTCTAAATTATATGTGAAACTTGTCCAAATCCTTAATTTCCATGGGACGGTGTTAAAATGATCTGTAAACTTCAGTTAATTCGCCTGGCCATGGACGAGACCTTCTGGACTTGGATTATTGGCAAGCAGAAAGTTGGACAAGTAAATATCTCTCAAGAAGGATACAGTACAGTCCTCCACAAACTCAGAATTGTAACTGGTTCTGTATCTGTGTTGCCCTTGGTAGCTTCGAGGGTTAATGTGTATTGCGGTATTTGTTTGAGATGCTGATTTAAAACATTTTCTGAATCCCTGCAGCAGTACTTATTTACCCGCTTGGTGGAAAGTTCCATTCTATAAAGTTCTTCAAAAAGGTCACCTAAGTAAATTACTAGTTCAATCACAACATAACTTGCAAGATTGACGCACTATTCACCAGTACCTCTGGTCATACTATGGAAAGGGCAATGAATCTTCAAAAGTGGATCATATAAGTGCGAACGTTCGACGAATTCGGTTTAAATCCTTGCCAGTATACCAATGTTGTTGTGGGAGTGGCAGCCTTTCATATACGCTGTCACTCGAAGCGAGGAAAGATGCATGAGCAAAACAGTTATCAAGGGTAAATATACCCTCATTGTAGGAATATGACGATGGGCAACCCGCAGTTGAAGATGCGCACTAAAACTATGCGATGCCAATAAGGACGTTCTTGGGAGATAATTCCAATTACAGACTATTGTTATTTACCGACGTGAGTGTGAGAAAACCAATCAACTTTGATACTTACCTATCGGTATTTCCTTCGTTCTTGAGAGAGGAATTCCCGAGTAGCACTGCTAATGAGATAAGCACTGGCTATCCCATGAAGAGAATCTTTTCGTGCACTAACTACCCTCTATATCTGAGTCGGAATTCAAAGGCATATAACTTTCTTATTGAAGATCTACCTGATTAGATCAAGGTACCCATCATTAACTTTGTTGGCGAGTAGCCTCCATGCGGAAACTCGTGTACAACCAAGTCACGGAGTTGTCTGCCCTAGGTATAATGTACATGATTAAGCTGAACTTGATGAAAAGATTATATGGATTCTGCTTATAGTTGCAGCGGGTTCTTTAGTAGGCATCAAGCTTATCCGGATCCAATGAGTGGAGAAAAGCGAACACTAGAGATGATGGAGATGCTCTCTTGCGCTTCGTCGTTTCTTCAATTTTTCTGCTCTTCTCTGTCTCTTCAGAGGAGCATCTCTGTCATATCATATCATAAGAATAGTACGTCGCGAAATTCGCAAACGGATCTATTATCTCTCAATTAGTTCAGTTCAGGAGGTAATCAAGAGTCACCGTTGAGTACTAAACAGCCGATGATTTTGGGTATGAATGTAGCCATAGACATACATGTACCTCCTTACTTTACGTGTCATGTGTTCGGGGGAAACGATTTACCAACGACGTATTTGTAGACAACAGCGAGTTCTTTGCAGTACCTCCATCGTACATATACTATCCGAATCTCCATATAGGGACCGGGCCTTCTAGGAATGTGGGGTAGGGTAGGACTAGAATTTTAAAGGTTATTCCTTAATCGCTAAGGATATCTCACAGGAGATGCGGCGAACGTTAGGACATTACATCCTACATGTTTGTGAGAGAATATGTATAGATGACGAGGAGGGTACGGACCCATAATAGTCCATAACGATGTACTAAAAGGTGCCGTCACCCATAAATAAACTTTATGAACAATTCAAAAATAAAAGCCTACTCTTTCATGGGTACCTTCTTTTTATTTTATTTTCTTTCATGAGTACCTGTAAAACAATTGATGAGTAGAGGATGTTTACCCATTAAAATCTTTAAAATTCCCTATTGAAAATCCCAATTAGAAACAAAACCGGTCAAACCTTAACCTGGTTATTTCGTCTCCACGATACGCAGACTCTGTTACGCTACTATAAATGATTTCCGACATGCATTTCGAAACAGAAATTAGCCGCGAGTGATGCTTTAGTTTAAAGGGTTTGCTGGTCATAAACATATAAAGCGCTCTCGCGACTCCGGCGTTCCCGTATCAAAGCTGATTCTCAGTGAGCTTCTTTCCTTATCAAATGTCAGTGGGGGGTTTCAAAAATCCCTTTTCCGTAGACTATTTTACCTGAGGCCAAACCTTAATCCTGTAAATTGTTACGGGATGTGGGGAAGAGAATGCATTAGTCGGGCCAGATATATTCCCATGGCCCTAGAAATGTTCCGGTAATTAAAATTATAACCTATAAATATTTCAATTATAATGGTCTATTTAATTTATTTGCAGAAATATCCCATTTATGTATAGAAAAATATAACCTAAAAGAGTGACTCGGAAAGAAAACATCTCAAACCCTAAATTTTGATGGGCAATTTCATAATTTACCTGTTTTGGTTTATGGGACCCCATACATAAAATTACAGGATCCTTACGAGAATGCACAATTCCCATCATATTCATTTTTGAGACCCCCTACTATGGAGGTGTTATTCCCAGCCTGTGCGAAGTTCATTAGGTTTCCACCATAAACAACCACGATGAAGAAACGGAACTCATCTGTAGAAAAAGTACAGATAATGTGAAAAAATACAGATAATGCTTATGTTTTGAACACGGAAGATAGCATTCGAATGAAATTTGAGAACATCACTTCATGTATAAGCGCGTGGAACGAACCTTTCAAATTTTTGGGATATCGATCTGGATGTAATTAAGCTTGTTGAGTTGTAACGTATCTCTCTGGATTTCCCAAAAGGGATAACTGAATTGCAAGGTAGAACAAGAATAACCCCAAATTCTATTAGTTGTGGCCTTCTTTAATATAGCTGCAGGATGGTAAGAGCCGGTGATAAGAGATCGATGTAGCGGATGTGGTTGTTCCCCGACCGTGCACAATTTGGGTATGGTAGGACGCTAACATGAATAGGCAACCAAAGTGCGATAGAGCAAATCAACCGGTGGAAGAAAGTACTCGAGGGGATAAAGGTTTCTTTGTCTCAACTACATCAACTTTCTGCATGAAAAGTTCAGCTCTGAAAGGTTAAAGTGATATCTCCTAATGTCCTTGCAGAGTTCAATACTTCATCACCTAACTTTAAATAGACGGACAGAATGGTGAATATTTTGTTATGTTTGGCAGAGCTCAACGTGTTAGTAGGAAGAGTCCTTTATTTCTACTGTACGGTATTTTTGCTCCATGTTTTATTCCTCACCACCGACACATACATATGTTACGGGGCCGGTCCTTCATTCTATTGGTGGCCTCCAGGCAATTAACTAACAAGTCCGATGGTTGAAACCTGCCATGTGGCAGTAGCATGTAAAACGAGGAGCAAGGAGAGACGCATTTTTGGGAGGAAAAGTAACCACAGTAGAGTCAACTCGACCGAATCTTAGCACTCATCGCTATCGAATGTCCAGTTGACTCACGTTCTACCTGCGCCGGCCTTGGGACGGTACTCCGACGTCCAATGTGGGGCTTGTTTTACTCTGCTTCCGCTAAACCAGACATGGGTATAGTTATCCTACTGTGGTTTTGGCCTTGACTTGGAAGTACTGTCAGAGATGAAGGCATACACTTCTGCCGGTGTCTTTGGTCACTTTCCTGCATGGTGTTAACGGCCAACTGTTACCTGAGACCTAGCCGATGGTCACCTAAGCCCTAGATCGGTGGTCTTTTGGGTGAAGAGGGTGGTGGACAGATGACTTTGGTTTCGGCCTGGTCGGGTTGAGCTGACTGCGCTACAGTCGTAGACGAGGTCACGGCCGGGATATGTACCTGGTGCCGGGATGGCGCAATCTATTACACGGATCTCCCGTTAGCCCGGAAATCCT
The DNA here is from genome assembly GCA_948567375.1 of Lunularia cruciata. NCBI lineage: Eukaryota > Viridiplantae > Streptophyta > Marchantiopsida > Lunulariales > Lunulariaceae > Lunularia > Lunularia cruciata. Next base: position 9,285,747 of record OX419762.1, on the reverse strand, counting down.
TGAAAGGCATTCGAATCATCAACTATGCGGGTGGTTCCAGAGCTCATCGTATCTCGTTGGAGAAATTTTAAATTATTGTAAATTGGAACGGATATTCTATTGCTCTACCTAGAGCATTGGTTGGCGCAATCTATAAAAACATCACTCTAGGTGAAGTGTTTATGGATGTTACAGCAGTTTGTAGATCTTATGATTTGTATAGTTAGAATATCTTAGCTTGATATCTGAGATGCGATAGTGCAAATTTTTCACATCGATGCTATTAGGGTCTAGTTCCATTCTATCTCTTTTATCTCTCCTTCGATGGGTCTTCCATTCTTCTTGTGTTCTATGAGTCTTGACTTTTTTCCAACGGATAATTAACTAGTAGGATCCTTTAAACTCAACAAGGTCATAGACCGAACTTCGATACCTTTCCTAGCTACGATGAGTAGCGTAAGTTGTAAGTATATCATTTGTTTACAAGGTGGAATGTCTCATGACCACATCGGATCCATGAGGATGGCCGAAACTGCGATAAAAATGGACGAGAACCAGCTAATAAGAACTCAGATACCGAAAGAAATAAGTGCGGTCTCTCGAGTTCGGATTAACATATATTATGGAACAATCCTATGGTTTATTCCATCACTGTGCAGGAGAGATAGATGCTTAGAGAGCAAGTGACCGAAGAAAATACAGTGGACGTCAGGGGACAAGAATGTGTGACGGAATCCGGATTATGGAGCCGCACCCGCCGCGGCTGCGGGCACATGCAAGGGTACAGAATGCGGCTGGGGTGCGGGAACAGGATGGCTACGTGGGAGCAGAGAGGAAACTGCGTGTTCAGAGGCAATCTTGCGGCCGACTATGGTGTATGTTTGTCCGAATTTTTGGTGTCGAAAACATGACGAGAGTTCAATCTTCGGAATGTAGCCACTGGCCGGCTGTATCTGAAGGTCAATTCGGATTCCGCTGTTATATACTATTTCTGGAGGTGTTCCCAGGCTATGTACTAGAAGTGGATGACGTGTAGACCTTGGGAAATAGAACTTTATTGCAATAGCACTAGTGGAATACCAAAAAAATGCGATTTCGAAGGAGGTGGGGTAAAGTGGAGGGATCAAAGTCTCTCTCTGCCCGCAGAATTAGAGCATACAGATCCGAAGAGCCTGAAGGATGGCAAGCCTACCCATTCCCTCTTCTGGAAGAAAGAGCGTTGAGTTTCGTTGAGACACATTGGTGATTGACTCTCAGTTGCAAAACAGTGCACAAAACAGCGATGGAGGGAATTGCTCCATCCCTTGTCAATTGGATCATTCTTTATTCATTCTTAAGGTTTCTGGCAGGGGCTCGTCCCACTTGTCAATCGGATCATTCTTCGTTCATTCTTGAAGTTTCTTTGGAATGGGCTCGTGGCTCAATTCATGGAAATCACTCATCACTATGAGTGAGCTAATAGTTCGAACAGAATCGTGGTTCCAGTTGACGACTCCTTCCCGGACCACCTCGATGTATCGAGAAGGACATGCTGAACAACAAAAGGCGACGTAAATCTACCTTCCCTGTAACAGTCACGATATCATACATTCAAATCATCTACTCCCCAAGGTGTAGATCTACAACATCGTCTACCCAAGTCAAAATGTTTAATAGCTTTCTGAGTTACCAAAGTGACGTCCGAGTGAGAGAGAATGTGCTTAGGTTACGCTGGCCAGGCCATTATATATCCAATAGGCCAAGTGTTTATTCCACAAAATGGATCGCTTTTGGATTGTAGGTTTCTCATACAAAGAAGCTACAAGCAGAACCTGGAACAATATGCAAATTAATGGTTTTGGTCAAGCCGGAAACTATAGGTTTTCACATATGGCTCCATGGGTCGCAACCACCTTAAGATATGACAAAGCGCGCACGATGTAAGCCTACCTACGGTTCGCAGACTATTTGCTCCTTAATACTTATGTGGTGTGCATCAAGGTGTGATGGAATATACTTATTTCAATCTTTTATCCCGTGCTAGTCAGGTTACTTCTTCGGATCGTTGTAAGCTGCATAAAATTTGAGTACATTATGATAATCATAATATTTTTGTGAAAAAAAGTAGCCCAAAATTAGAAAAGAGATTTCATAAAATATGAAAGAGCATACATACTTTAATTCTCTTAGCATTTGTCCTTTAAGTGGTGGTTAGCTAGTGTTAGGAGCTGTAATTGCCAGTGTGTTATCTTTCCTCATAATCACTATAATAGTGGAGCTCCAAGGGTTCCACAAACAACGAGGAAATAAATCTAGTTTGCTGAATTTAGAATGTTATTTTCCATGCTTCCAGATTCATGGCATATCCACTATTTATATTCTTCCACATAGGAACTTGAATCGAGCATGCGGATGCGATTCTGGCATAGACGTATGGCACTTGAATTATGTACACGGCAGGCGACTCACAACGGAATAAGGATATGGATAAGTTAAACCATGAGATGTTCGCACCTAGCTCCAGAAAAGGATTTTCACTCAAGTCATGATGAATCCTAATCCCTTAATTATATTCGGAGAATTTCTCCTGGGAGAGTACCAAAAGAAGATACCAAAATCTCCTTCTTGAACGTGATGTCTGTTACGGAATGAAAACTGAGAGTGGAGACTCCATAGTTCACCAAAGAATGGTCTCGGGAGACACGAATCCTCCACGAATATATATATAGGTAGAGAAGAAATACACAAGTAGTCGAGTTGGTCTTCACCGTAACTAAACTAAAGTGATGACTAACGAGAACTGGTGAGTAAAGAATAAAGTGTGATAAAGTAAAGGATTAATTCTCCTGCGTTCACTAGGAGTATTAACTTGTGATATTTCATCAACACTCTCAATATCTTTGACTCCTAGATAAGATCTCAAATGTTCAAATTTATCTCTAGGTAAAGCTTTGGTGAAAATATCAGCGACTTGCTCATTTGTAGAATATACAACAGATTTATTTCTCCAGCCAATACCTTTCTCTGATGGATCTCTATATGTTTGGTCCTTGCATGAAATACTGGATTATTAGTAAGTTTAATACTGCTGATGTTATTTGTGTATAAGATTATAGGATCATGAAATATATATCCCATATCTTCTATTAAGGTGTGAAGCCAAAGATACTCATATGTAGCGTTAGTGACACCCCTATATGCCACTTCTGTTGATGAGAAAGCAACAGTAGCTTGCTTCTTTGATGACCAACTAATTGCAAAATTTCCAAGGTTGAAAATATAACCTGATGTTGATCTTTGATCTTGAGCACTTACTGCACAGTCCACATCAGTAAAACCTTGTACAATGGGTAACCATCAGCTGAATGGTGAAGACCAAATTGGATGGTAAACTTCACATCATGTAAAATCCTTTGAACTATATCAAGATATGGCTTCCTTGGTGCTTGCACAAATTGACTCCCTAGACCAACAACTTAACTTATCTGGTCTAGTAAGAGTCAAATAAATCAGACTTCCAGTGATCTGTATGTACATATTTGGACCAGCCAACAACTAACCATATTTTGCATTTAAATTAACAGAAGTTGGAAGAGGAGTAGAAATAGGCTTACAAGCCATCATACTTAACTTCTACAACATGTTGAGGAATATTGCCAATGCAATAGCCAAAGGTTATTGCCATCTTGAATAAACTCAATTCCCAAGAAATATTTGAGTTCTCCCAAGTCTTTCATGTCAAACTGTCCCTTCAACTGATCTTGTACTTGCCGGATGAGATCTTCACATCTAGTAGTGATGGTCAGGTCATCAACATAGCTGATCAACAAAACCATATGTCACCAACTTGTAGTTTGTGGAATGAAGAATCTGACCTGTAAACTTGAATTCCAATGGATAAAAGAAAGAAATCTATCTTGGCATTCCAAGCTCGTTGAGCTTCTTGAAGTCCATGAAGAGACTTTTTTAATAAGATATTTTTTTTGGATATCTTGAATCTTCATATCCAAGTGGTTGGATCATGGATAGCTCCTCCAAATCTCCATTGAGGAAATCATTGTTGAAGTCCATCTGATAGAGCTTCCAGTTATTGAAAGAAGCCAATGTTGAGAGAGCACAACTTGATGACATCTTGGCAATAGGGCTGAAAGTCTCATCAGAATCAATTCCATATTGTTGTGAGAAATTTGTCATGTGTATATACATTGCTGTCAACATCATACACTACAGAAGCACAACTCACACATAAGTCATACGTGAACTCTAAGGTGCCACAATGATCAGTTTGTTCTTCCACTCAAATCACCCCCAAATGAGATCTATACTTGATCATTCATTGAACACTATGTCAACAACTGGGCACTAATTAAAGTCAAGCCACACCCACTCTAGCTAAGAGACTTCAGATGATGCTTGCCGGCCTCTATCCACCATAACCAAGAACTCAAAGGCTCAACATCTAAGAAGTGAGCTCTTTGGAGTTGCACCTTGAAGGTATACCTCTCCTACCAACTTAGGTCTCTAGCCCTAATGGCACTATTAATGGCACATCTAACAGTGTGAATAGTGCAAGTGATAGTAGCCATAATATGAAATTGGACCGCCAACAAGTCGTTCATGAGTAATTACCAAAATACTTATTACTACCAACACTACCACTCCAATGTTTGAGCAAAGAAGCTTTGGTGCTACAAATGTCATGACAACTATTGTGCATATGTGCATCACTACACAACATACATTGTTGTCAACATCACATACTATAGAAGCACAACTCACTCATAAGTCATACATGAACTCTAAAGTGCCATAGTCACCCCCAAGTTGGCAGTTAGGTCCGTTTAGCTCTAGATAACCATCTATTCCAAGCACTTACTATGCCTTAAGGTGGGTAAATACCAGGAGGCTGGTGCTATTGATCCCTGTTGTTAGCTGTTTATTTGCAATCTATATCACATGAAGGGTGAACTAGCTATAGGTCAAGTACATTTAAGACATACCCACTATCTTTGAGAACCATTGTGAGAGGAGGAGTCAAAAATGCCATATGCCATCCTCTCAAATAGCTAAAAGACACCAACATAGTAGATGCTCCACAAGAATAGCCACATAACATACACCACAAACCTACACGTACAATTGCCAAGCTTGGTTCATAGTGCCATCAATGTTCAAGAGGTGGGATGGTACAAAATTGCACACATGATCCTTCCAAGCAACACCATCATGTCCTTCCAACATGAGGACTCCAAAAGGCAAAATCCTACAAACTCTCAAGAAAGTGTGGCATGTAGTAATATCAAGTAATCATTGGTGTAGTCAATTGTAGATATACATAGTCACCTTGATGAAATCAATGGACCAAGGGTCTATAACCTCCTCCTCAAATAGTAGCATAGCATAAGGAATCCCTATGCTAAGCAATCACTAAGTTCTCACAGGTCATCGACATCACTCTTCAAATAATCTTTGCACATTGATAACATGCACTCACCCATACATTTGGATAATTCAAGCCCAAAATTACAATCGTATCATGACAAATGGCTATAGGTAAATTTGGATATTGTCCATAGAGTAGATAGTAAGGAGAGAAGGATGCTAAGAAGGCTTTCCTACTGAACCAATAGCCCATGGCCAACCACGGTAACTAGAGATCCTAATCTCCTAGGTGGCCTCTCTACAAACCATACTTACAAAATCCTCTATGCACCATCTGAACCGCTCTCTCTACTAAGCCATTTTTCTCAAGGTGATCTCGGGAGGTAGTATGATGATCAATCAAGACCTTGTCACACAAGATCTGAAACTACCCTCCAAGAACTCTGTACCTTGATAAGTCAAAACCTCAATCGGTGCACCAAGATGACTAGGAATGTGATCCAAGAATGAATAAGTTGTCCCTTCACTTGTTAGGAAGTACCACCAACTCAATCCAATTAAAGAAATGCTCCACCATAACCAAAACATACCAATGATATATCATAATCAATGGTAAAGGTCAAACAAAGTCCAATTGTAACCCAAGCCAATGATGTAACTATGGCATACAAGCATTCAATGATACTCTATCTTAGTCACAAACCATACATCTAGTAACAAATTGTTGTACATTAGTTTGCATACTGCACAACCAATAATGACAATAAAGTAAGCTATATATACACTTTACTCCAAAATGTCCTAGCTCCTCATGAGCATGACATATCAATTATGGTCTTTGAGATGGAAGTGGTCCTACTTGCACTCTACCATCCTCCCATACACAAAGAAGATGTCTGCACTCTAATCTAAACCACTTGGCTTGTTGAAGAACATGATCTCTCTCCTTGGCACCAATTGTGCCACCCACAACAATAGTGCAAGGATAATCCATCACTAAGACATCGTCATGAATGTCTTGTTGACTTGTACCAATAGCTCTACTCTCTAAATCTATGATCTCAACAACTCCTCCTATATTTGGTGAGAGAGATACCACCAAGGCCTCAAAAAATAAAATAAAATAAAATAAACTAAAAAATAGAATTTTTTTTATATATATAGAGAAAGGTAAATGCATACCAACTTGACACTATCTCCTTATCTATCCCACCATGCTAACATGCTCTAGTCTTATCTTGTTGGTTGGGACATGAGTTTCTACTCAACCCATCTACATCATGGTTCAACACTCCAAGTCCGTAAATTGTTATGAAACCGTACTCTTATAAAATCAAAGCCCATTTTGCAAGCTTCCAAAAAGCTTTTCAGACTCCATCAATCACTTCAATGGCTGATGATCAATGATGATAGTGAAAGGGTTACCAAATAGGTAACATCAGAAACGTACTACTCCCAAGAACTCTACCTCATGTGAACTATACTTTGCCTCCATTGAATTTTTGGAGCAACTAGCATAAGACACCATGAACTCCTTCTCCTCATCACCCTACCAGGTGAGGATTGCTCCAAGCTCCAATATACTCAAATCAATATGAATCTAGAATGCTCATCCTTTGATTGGTCTCTTGAGAATAGTGGCATATGCCACCCTTTGCTTGAGCTCAATAAAAGCTCTCTCTTGCTTATCTCCCCAACACCAATCCTATGTAAGCTTGGTCAACTTTGTCAAGGCCTTGGCAATAGCACTAAATCTTCTAACATATTGGCAATAGAAGTTCATCAACCCAAGGAATGCTTGCACTTTGCTCACATTTGTAAGTTGAGGAATACATGCAATAGCATTCACCTTGGTATACTAAAAACCATGTACTTGAGGGTAGATAATTTAATCCAAATACTTAACCTGCTTGTGGAAGAATCTACACTCTCCAAGATGTAATTTGAGTCCATGAGATCTCAATATCTCAAACACCTCTAACAAATGTCTCTTATGCTTCTCCACAATAATGTTATAAACCAAAATGTCATCAATATAGCATTGAGTAAAATCCAATTCTACTAGGATCTTGTCCATGATCCTCTAGAACTAGGTAGGAGCATTCTTTAACTCCAGCAATAAGAACCTCCATTGATATAATACATCCTTACCATGAGGATCAATAGCTCAAAATGCTATCTTGGACTTGTCTTTTTCCTTGATCAAAATTGATGATTTCTTGTTCAAAGATCCAAATTATTGAAGACCTTTGCATGCCCAATCATATTAGAGATCTCCTCTAGTGTAGGCATGGCATACCAATCAGCCCTAGTCTATCAATTGATAGGATGGTAATCTCCACACATTATTTGTGCAGTTTCCATGCATATCCTTCTTGCTTGGCATCACTATAGTTGAAGCATAATCTCCATGTGAAATCTTCACCAACCCAACCTCAAAAACTCTACTCTACCTCTAAATCAATGCTCTCTCCATGTTACTCTATCTTTAGGGATATAAAAAACTAGTTAGTAAGCTCAATCTGAATACCAAATCCTTTTAGAGCATCCAAATCCTCCATATCAAAGGCAAAAAATTTTGTGTAGCTCCTCAAGAAGCTCTAAACTCTCTATCTTTCCCTTCCTATAAGCTTGGGTCCAATGTTTGTCTCCCAATTATCCTCTATAATTGATGTATGGGCGGAAGACATAATGATTGGCTGCTAAATTGAGCCCTTGGGAGCAATCACTAGAGTTCCTAACCTAAGTGTGGAAAACTTTCTCTACTCTGGTTGCAAGCTCCATACATCTTTTAGTTGCATCCCAAGTAAACCAGGGGTGTAACCCAAGTAGGCCTAGTGAGCCACATGATGTAGAGAAACTTGTCTAGTAGTCTCATATCTATCCATGTACTAGTACCTTTGTACTTGTGTACTTTCTTGTAGTATCACAACTAATCCCACCAAACAACTCTAATGGACATAATCCCTCTTTTGGATATTGCCAAGCAATGAGTTTAGTATCCAAAAGTGACAAGATAATTGACTCTGAGATGCATCCTCACACTAGTCTATTGGTGGTACAAAGACTCCACTCCGAGCTTTTTGTACCAATTGATCCACATGTTGTTGCAAGCTTACTCAGAACTCCACAATGGAACACCCAAAGTGGATGGGATAATCCCACTTATACTCCAAATCCAAGTGATCTCCTTTGGTATTAGACTTTTCTCCCCAAGGGCGTTTCCTTCCAATAAGTCACCAGGCTAAGTAACAAATCCATTGAAAATTGAAACTAATGTCATGGTCCCTAACTATAGTGAGCCAAGACTACCACTATTAAAGCATATTAGTATGCAATATACTTATCACTCACTTGACTGCCAACCTAATTTACAAGAGGCAATCTCCTCCCAATAGTCAATATTGAAACCCATGGAGTATAACATAATGCTATCAATCAGATGACCAACTGAATTTGGACAAGGAGCTCTCCACATTTGATGTACTATAAAGAACCACCCCTAGAGATATATGGATCTGACATGGACATCTCTCCACATCAGTCTTCTATAACTCAAGACCAACAATTGTAGCCTTCCCCAACATAAAGGGTTACACACTAAAGCCAACACCTTTGTGGTGTATAGACCTTCCCTAAACATCCTAGAAAATAGAAAGTCCTCTTGTTATCCAATAGGACAACTATAGGTGTGAATATAGCCTGCTCAAAGGCAAGTCTAGTTGGTAATTCCTCCAACCTGGCTATTGCAGAGTACATGAACTATTGGTCATTGAGCAAATCCCATGCTCCTCAACCAAGTCAATTCTACTATCAACCACCTTTGCTTTGGAATTAGGAACCACATCATCCTTACTCTCATAAAGCATGGTAGCCACCAAAACACTAGAGTTGGGTCAACTTCCAATATAAACATGTCACTAGCTGAGAACAAAGACAAGTGCAGAATCAGTTGACCCTCCCCCAACATCATGCTAGACTCAATTGTGTGGAAGTAGGAGGTTGACTAGAATCTATTCCATCATGCACTTTATGATCACCTACCACACCTACACTAGGATTTTTAAGAGCCATGGATGTCATCTATAGGGCCTTAGAGAGTGTGAAAGAGTAGGGAAGTCTGACTTGTGAGCCAACCTATCTCTCACTCAAGATGAACCTCTGATGGCTATTATGGTAACGCACCATGGACTAAGAAGGCAAAGAATCTCAACTGTATCATACTCTTCCAAGGCTAACACTCCAAGACTCAAGACATTGTTCATTAGAGAACTCAATGAGAGAGATAGTTGCAAATGAAAGGACGATGAGTACCTCCTCACCCCTTGTGTATATACTTGTGAAATAGTTACAGACTAAAGTTACTTATTACTAGAGTAACTCAAGTTACTAGGCTAAAATTCAAGTCAAATCAAAAAGTATAAAGGAATATCCATCCACATGGGCATATTCCACTAAGCATGTGATCTTATCTTGACCTGACCACTAAGTCAATGATTCCTTCACATGGGCTATCCTTGGACTATAGAAGAATCTATAACAAAGAGGCTTGCAGGCCCAAGATTTCTCAACTCTTTCCTTAAAGCTAAACACCTAGGAATGATACCAAGTCACCATATAAGAAACCAAAATAGTGGTGCTCATCTTTTCCACTTCCTCTAGAGTAAGGTCCCCACTAGTTAAGCTAGGACTAACTTTAGCTAATCATGACTAATGTAGAATGATCATTTCTCTCTATATAAATACTATCTCTCAAGTATTTGAAATATTAAGCTAAATATCATAATATCACACACATGCACAAATGAGTATCACATTTACCCTAAGACTAAGTTTTCACTTTGTCCTCAAAGTGAAGGTCTCCCTACCTTCTATGATACATCTTCAACTTATCATGGTTAATCCTATCAAAGTGTCTTCCTCCCAACTCTTGAGATCATAGGTGTAATTCTCCACACCTTCTCCACTATGAAAGGTCCAAAATACTTAAGCAAAAACTTCTTTTGCACTCTCTTGAATCAAATGGATTCAAACAACATTACCTAATCACCTTCTTTTGAAAGGCTCCACCTTCTTCTTGCCTTGCCTCTTGTTAATTTTCTTAGAAAATTTTAGAACAATCCACTAAAAACTAAAGAAATGGTAGACTTTGTACAATTTTCTAAAGAGCATGCAATTTCATGAGCAATTTACCCCATCAACTTTCAAAAATTCTAGCTCAATGCATGTACCAGCTCTCACAATAATTTCAAGTGTTCTAACTAAAAAATAACCCAAGCTATCTTGTGTAGAAATTTTAAATCCAAATATCAAAACTTGAGATTTTGCCCAAAATCTTGTAATCTCCAAAATCTTCAATCCATCTCACATAATCTCTCCAAATCCTCTCATTTGTACAAGATGTACAAAATCACCTCAAAGATATCATAATTAACTACAGGGTATACAAATGGACCCAAGTTCTCAAACATAAGTTCAACCCTCTTCTCCCCTAATGTTCTCTCCAAGTGAGTTCTTGTGCCCTCATTCTATCTAATATAGACTTGTAAGTTGAACATTATCTTGCCCTCTAGAGAGAACTCAATAATGGAGAGAACCCAAAAATGTGAGCTGGCCTATCTCTCACTCATGATGAACTTCTAATGGCTATTATGGTAGCACACCATGGACTAAGAAGGCAAAGAATCCAAAATCCATCATACTCTTCCAAGACTAACACTCCAAGACTCAAGACATTGCTCATTAGAGAACTCAATGAAAGAGATATAGTTGTAAATGAAACAATGATGAGTTTCTCCTCACCCCTAGTTTATATACTTGTGAAATTATTATATACCAAAGTTACTTATTATTGGAGTAACTCAAATTTACTAAAAGAATAAGGCTAAATATCAAATAAAGTCAAAAAACTAAAGAAATATCCACACTCATAGGAATATTCTCCTAAGCATGTTGTCTTATCTTGATCCAACAACTAATCAAAGATTCTTTCTTGGGCTATCCTTGGACTATAAAAGAATTTGAAATAAAAAGGTGTGTGGGTCCAAGAGTTCTTAACTCTTTCCTCAAATCTAAACACTTAAGAATAATACCAAGTCAATACACTAGAATCCAAAATAGTGATGCTCATCTTTTCTACTTCTTCTAAAGTAAGATCCGCTCTATCTTAACTATGACTAACTTTAGCTAATCATCACTAAGGTAGAACCATCCTTTATCTCTATATAGATAATATCTCTCACGTATTTATAATATCAAACTAAATATCACAATATCACACACATGCACAAATGGGTGTTACAGCCCTCAGAAGTCAACATAAGTGGTGCACTCAAGAAGAAGTAAAAATCATGGATGAGATCTTTTTACCAAATCTAAATATTACCACTCTCTTCTTGTAATACCCCAAGGACAAGAGAACTCTCCAAGAGAAATACAAGAGAGAGAACACAAGCTTCACACTCAATACTCGGATGCCCAAAAGGAGCACTTTTGCTTTATTATACAACAAAGAGGATCCTCTCAAAGGAAGCTCCATCCTTGGATTAGATACATGGATGGTGACATGAAGTGACTTCCACCCTTAGATTAGTTGCCTAGATGGGTGACATATCGGTCCTTGTCCTATATGGTTGGTCAAATAGATTTGACTAGAAGGAATATTTAGGGAATCTTCTTGTAGCAATCTCATAATCACATGAGTATCATTGGAAAGCTCTCAATGAGACAAAATTGGGAGAGGGAAGGCTAGCATCTTACCTATTGGGGGGAATCTATACATTTTTTAGACCTAATTCATCCGTTCAAGCTTCCAAAATTGCTCTTAAGTTTTCAATTCTCTACTCATGCATTTTTAGAAGTACTCTTTTGGTGATTCCTCTATCTACTTAGTCCATCATATATAACATCCATATATCTTAGATATTACTAAACTAATTTTCACCTCTAGATAACTAAATATTGGTATTACACTCCACCACCATGTTGAACTCAATACACTCAGCCAAACTAAAGACCACCACCAAAGTAGACGAGGTAGCCTCTAATAGTGTTATCATACTTTGTTTTTCTCTCTTTGGAAACACACATGGTGCCTAGTAGTGGAGCTTACGAACAGGTTATATATAATTCTATCACTACTAATCTAAGCACACATGTTACCCAACCATTGGAACCTTCCACCATTGTTTATATTGTTCCTTCTATTCAGTAGAGGAGTAGGGGATAACTTGACTTATTATCATAACATGCACTCTTGGTCTATTGGTCATAATTTCCAACATTACCAAGGAGAAAAATACAACACTCATAGAAAGAAAAAACCTAAGTGCAACACTTTCACATCAATCCAAGCAAACTAGGTGTACAAACAAGCATACAAGTATGGAGAGGATCTACTCATAAGCATTTAACAACAACTCTCCATGCTTTTGAAATCAACTTCACAACATCCACCTTGTCCTCAAATTGATTTCAATCTATATTCCAAGTATCTTTCAATTTCTATTCTAACTTTGAATCCGTTTTGTATTCCAAGTGGAGTAATTCTATGCTTTTTATGGGGAAAGCTCAATGCAACTCAAACAAAAATAACTTTTTATGTGTTGCTCATGTTCAAATGATCTAAAACTCAATAGAAAGCATATGGGATAAAATTTCCAATGGTATAAAGCAAGTCACAATCTCACCACTATAGCTCCCTTAACAAGATCTCAAACTTGGCCAAATTTGTGTAGTTTCCACCATAATTTAAAATCCCTAATTGAGGGTTTGCTCCTAGTTCTTGGCAACTTCCCATAGGTTTTTGTATCAAAGTTACATTTAATTCTCAAGAACACTTTATTAATCTAAAAGCTTTAATCATAATCACAAAAATAAAAGAATTGACATTCAATCATGATTGGAAATAAAAATGCTTTACTACGCTTATGATAGTATTTTCAATAGAATTTTTGCATTAGCTCTCCCACTTCATGGACTCAGAGTCAACTAAAATTTTCAAAATAGTTGGTTGTGCATTATTCTAAATTCTTCCAAAGTTTGATGACCTAACTTAACACCATTCTTTTGATATGGATCAATTCCTAAGCTAAGCTAACTTGTGAGCTAACTTGTGAGCTCTACATACCTAGTATGTTTGATCCAAGACTTTGAATTTTATATTTCAAGAATTTATATGAAAATTTTTCTTAGAGGTGCAAGGCTTAACCCATTAACAATGATGGAAATTTTCATAAGCTGATTTGAACCATAACTTGAGGAGTGATCAAAAGTCCAAAATTGATCATCATCTCATCTTCAATACCTTGCTTTTTAGAGCTTTACCATCAATCAACCAGAATTGATATAAAATCGATCTAAAATTGGAGTTTCTTAGTCTCACCATTATAGGCACTCTATCTTGTTTCTAATCCCACTGATAGATAATGCAAATGTGTCACAAAACTCTCTAAATTATACATTTTGTGCACTTGAGTATGAATTCTACCCCCTCAATTCAATTGATCATATCTCCCTAAGAGTCTATTCAAATTACTAGTTTTCCATCTCCAAATTTTAGCTGGTCAGATCCTCTTTTTAACCATTGTCTTATCTAACCACATGCTCTCTCCTAACTCCTTCTATGGTAAGAAAAAATTGTAGACCTCTTGGGACCCAATCACTTGTATTTTTAGCATTAGTTGTTTCTATTTTTGCCAAATGGATGCCACAACTCTAACTTGATGCCATTGAATGAGATTCTTCTTCATCTATATGAGCATATAGATTATCAAATCCCAAACCTGCTCATAAGTAAGGAAAAGAAGAACAATTTGATCCAAGCTTGCTATCACCAACTCCATGAATGCAACCCCAAATTGCACTACTATCCAACCCTAAAGTTTATCACAATGTAGAATTTAAAACCTAATGAGAAAAGGATTTGACAGTGGCAAATTGGGAGGATGGGATATCTCCTACTCAAGTGTTTTCTCCAATGCTCTAGCACCCATGCTCTAGTACAACTCTTAATCTCTATGTACTCCTGCTCAAGACTCTGAAAACTAAATTACATCCTCTATCTATCAACTCTCTATCACCTATATACATAAGAACCCTTAAAGAGAACAAGACCATAATCCACATGGCCAATTGTATAGAATGTACATAGATTTCTCACATGGCAATAGCTCAACTGTCTGATCCATCCTATAATCTACTTCAATAATGTGGAGATAAACCATATTAAACTCTTATTTCATTTTTTACACAAATCATAACACAACAACATAGCATCACGTACTCTATATTGCAACTCTTTGTCCAAGATCTTATACCAAAACTGAACTACTTGAGCCTCTATAACTCCTTGAGTGAAACTTATCAACCATCTCATGTGAGTGCACGCCTTATATAAGCTCTCTTTAGCCTTCCATTGGAACTCTTGCAAGCTTCTCAGCTTGTCAATTTGCACTCCTTGGTTGTTTTACCTCAAGCATTGGAAGAACTCCACCATGGGTTAAACCCTAGGTATGCACCACCTCTTGTAGTGGTACCCTTATTCATAGTAGCACCATCTCCAACTAGTACACCTCCACTAGAGACACCTATGCTACTAGAGCTAGAACTCATGGGTATTGCCGATTTACTCTTAGCAACCAAGCTTGAAGTGATGAAGATGTGTGGATTGAGCTATGGAGACAAATAATGTCTCCATAGCTTGATCTCATCCAAGTGAGCCCTCTTAAACTCATGATAGTCATCCATTGGTGGATCGTCCAAGTGTTGAAACAACCTCTTCCATGCCATGAAGGGAGTAAATAAAGTAAGGTTCCACATTGGCTGCAAATCACATCAACTATTGAAGTCCTATATGGAGTGATCAGCTCAATAGTACCCATTGTGCTAGATTGATGCTTGGTGCCTTTGGAGACTCCATAAATCTCATCCATATTCCACAATAATGGTGTCAACATACTAAGTGCATTCTCAATTGAATTAGCTCATGTATCAAACTCCAAATTAAAGTCTATCTACTCCCGTGGTGGGACGTGAGATACAAATTGATACTAAATGCCACTCCATGTAAACCCATTGCATATTGCATCAATATTCTCTTGAATTCTCATAGAACTTCGGCTTGAAAATGTAACTCAAACTACAATATAACCATTACAAGTACACCACCAAGGATCACCACCAAGTGTCATTATCAATTGATCACCACTCATTAATGTTGCTCTAATTACAACCACTTTAATAGGAGAAAGGGTGACCTATGTCCTACCATCACAACACACTCTCTCATAGTCTACATATCATCAGTTCCTACCTCACCAAAGAGAAACATAGGTTGTATAATTGGTCATTACTCTAGCCTCACTATCAAGAGCACACTAAAGGACAAGTCAAGGTATGCTTTAAAGTCAAGACACCTCACAAAAACATGGTGCATAATAGGAAGTAGAGAATGGAGATAGTCAAATCATAAGAATTTCATCTCATAAATCAACACAAGATTGACTTTGTCACCATTTGACATTTGACATAATAGGAGTGTCTACCTACTCCTAAGCTACCAAGTTCACCAAGGATGAGATCAAATTGTTTCTCTTAGCTAAAGCTACATGTATAAAGGTATTAGTCGACCAATCACTAAAAAAAGTGGAGATGGACTAATTGGCTAGGGCACTAGTTTAGAAACTAGAGATATGAGGTTCAAACCTATTGCGCATAATCTAGATAGATGGGTAGATTCTACCAAAAGGTGACCAAAAATTACCAAAAACTCATCTAAAATAGTAAGCTTCATGCTAGCAAGCTCACTTGTTGGCCTTTCTAGGCCTTTGTATCCTCTCTATCGCATAGTACTATGCTAAAATTTAGCCAAATGAGGCCTTTCTTTTTGTCAATTTGAACCCTCTCCAAATTTAGCAAACCTTTTTTAAATCTTGGCAAGCTTCACCAACTTGAGCACTAACTAGGGCAATTTGGGCAACCTCCAAATTTGGACAACCTTTGAGAATTAAACCTCCAAATTTGGATAACCTCTACCAATTTGACACACCTCTACAACTTTTTGATTGCCAAATCCTTTGCTAACTCTCAACTCAAGCTAAATTGAGAAAATAGGGATCTCCAAATCTCTAATTTGAGAAGATGAGTCCTCAAATCCACTTCCAATTTTGTATTGTGTGCTCAAGTTGTACCAAATGAATCCTAATTTCACCTCTTGGGTTCAAATTGAGCACTTGCTAAGGCAACTCAAGCAACTTCCAATTCTAGACTACCTTTGACAATTGAACCTCCAAATTTGGACAATTTGATGCACCTATTGGAGCCAAATTGTGAGGATAGAGATCTCAAAACCCGTATTTGAGGGAGAATGTTTCCAAATCCACCTCCAATTTTACACTTTGGGCTCAATTCACACCAAATTATCTTGATTTTACCTCTTAGGCTCAAATCAAACACCCATTATCTCAAATTGTATCAATTCTTAGAAACTTGGCCAACATTTTTGCATGCCATCTGCCCCACTACCAAATCTATATCAACTCAAATAGGCTTCCATACATGATAAGTATCAAGGAAATCTAGAGCCACAATCAAATGTACCAATGATCAACCAAGCTTGAAGATATCACCTATGCCTTCAATTCATGCACCATATTTTTCCTTGACTCTCACTTCTCTGATGTTATAATTTTATTCTACCACTCAAATCACACTCAAATCAAATATGTACTCAATCTTTCACTCAACATTATGCTAAAAATCGGACACTAATTATAGTCCACGCAACACCCACTCTGGTTAAGAGATTCTAAGTGATACTTGCCAACCTCTATCCACCAAAGCTAGGAATTCAAAAGCTCAACACTAGAGAAGTGAGCTCTTTAGAGGTACACTTTGAAGACATACGCCTCTACTGGACCTAGATCTCCAACCTTAACAACATTGTTGATGGCACATCAGATGGTGCGAGTGATGGTAGGTCCTACCATGTGATCAATAGCCCTAATATGAAATTAGACTACCAACAAGTGGTCCATGAATAACTACCAAAATACTTATGACTAACAACACTATCACTCCAACATTTGAGCCAACTAGCTTTGGTGAGACAAATATTGTGACAAAACCTTTTGCCACAAGCTTTGCCTTGTACCTACTCAATGAACCATCAAAATGCACCTTGACTTAAAAAATCCACACGTAGCTATTTGCCTTCTTACAAGAAGGCAAATCAACCAACTCCCATATTTGTTGGTGATGTAGGGCTACAATTTCAAGCTCCATGGCTTGCATCCAATCTGCATGATGCATTGCTTCTTCAAGAGAATTTTGTTCCCTTTCTTGTATAGCCTTTACCATATATGCATGATGTTGGCCTAAAAAGCCTTCAACTTGGAAACATCTCACTAGACATTTAACCCTTGTACATGTCCTTTGTTGTTTAGGCTAAGATGTGCTACTTGTAGCCTCATCTAAATTACTTGGAATTCATGAACTATGTTGTTAACACACCATATGTTCCAACAAAGGAGTAGAAACTTTACTAGAAGGGAATAAATTTCCTATAGGTTGAGAACCTTGGATTCAAGGCTTCTCAACAACCTAACCTGACCAAGGATTTAGAAGTGGCTTAGATTTATAGTGCTCACTAGAAACACCAATAGCACTTGAAGTACTAGCCTATGGAATAGAAACATTACTTGGACCAATTGAAGAGATAGAGGGTATTGTAATTGGTAAATCAGTTGTTCAACTTATAAGAGCATGATACTAGGATTTTAACTTCTCAAATATGACATCTCTACTGATAATAAAAATACTAAAGTCAGGATAATAACCCCTATATCCTTTGGAATTTGAGGCATATCCAAGAAAGACACATTTTTCAACTTTAGGATCTAGCTTTTGCCTCTTCTCATCAGTAACATAACAAAGCAAATACAACCAAACATCCTCAGATTTTGATAAATCAGGTTTTTTACTTTTAAGAGTTTGAAAAGGTGTCATTTTGTGCACCATTTGCAGTAGTAGGTAGATTCAGCAAGTAAATTGCACAATTAATTGCTTGTGCGCAATACCTCTTGGGTAGAATCATCAAGTATGGCTCTTGTAACTTAAGCAATATATCTATTATTCTGCTCAGCAACTCCATTCTTTTGAGGTGTAGAGCTGCAAGTAACTTCACGCTTGACACCTTGCTCATGTAGGAAAGTATCAAAATGATTTGAATTAAACTCTCCTCCTCCATCAGAACATCAAAGTAGGATATTATAACCATATTTCTTCTCCACAAGCTGCTTGAATATTTGGAAAATTAAAAGGACATCTGATTTTGCTTTCAAAAAGTAGACCACATATATCTTGAAAAGTCATCAATAAATGAGACAAAATATTTAGCATCTATTAGAATTTTTTATGATGTAGTCCATAGATTAGTGTGGATAAATTCTAGCACCTTAGAGTCCCTTTTACCATGATGCTTAAAGGGCTGTTTAGCTAGCTTGCTTACCAAATTGGCAAGCCTCACAAACTCCAATAGGTAAAGGATTAAAAATATTGGAGCCCCATAACCAAATCAAAGGTAGGTAGCACCTTTAATCTTGTAGGTTCATGCGACAAGCTCTTTTATACCACATCTCAAGATCCAAAAAATCAGTCAAGCCATGAATAAACATAGCATTCTGATTGTCTTGTGGGTCTTGATGTCTAATTTAAACATCCTTCCAATTTTTGGTCCAAGTTTGCATCCTATGGCATAGAAGTCTCATACTTGTCTATAAACACACCATCTTGGTTAAAGAGAACATAAATCTTGGTTCATTGATGTTAGGACAAGAAGTGGAGTATTGGTGAGAAATCCATGTACTATTCCCCTCTAGACTAACACCCTTCTCTACCAATACTCTATCAGCTTTCCAAGTTCTCCATCCATCCGCCACATATAACCTTCCCTCTTTAGTCCATAATTACCATCCAAATGAGGAGCTATGGCTTTTGGAGTCCTTCTTTGCCCAAGCTTTACTCAACTCTCTATGTTTCTAGATAGCTCATCCATCAAAACTAGTTTTTGAGAATTTATGAGATTCTCTTTCCCATACCTTCCTAACTCAAGCTTCTCTCTCCTCTTTTCTTTTTGCCAATATCTTGCCTTAATTTTGGTGCCTTGGATGCTGCTTGTTTATTTTTTGCATATGGTTTCCTTACTTTGTCAACAGAGACATTAGGGGTTTTTTCCATAACCATCGGGGATTTTCTCTTGCATTTAGTATTACGTACCATTTGTTTTCAGTTTTGCCACTCCTTTTCATCTTTCTTGTCTCCTCATCAGTATGCAGTTGCCACACCAAGTGGTTGTGAGATGGTTATTGCATGCATTAGAGTCTCCTTGGACCTCCACCTAGATTGGGTGGTAGTCTAAGTGGATGTCTCAAATGCCTTCAATACTATTTCTTGTCCAATTTTGTTAGAGATCTTCATGTGGCAAGGGATCAATTTCTCTCCTTGATTCCATTTTTTCATACTTTCTATGACATTGAGGCACCATTGTTGTACAACCACCATATTACCACAAGAGAGTTCACTTAGTTACCATTAGGAGAGGGTACACAACAAGGATATCCTTTAGGATAGCAATTATTTGTGATGCACACTACATAGCTTTGTGTGATGTTGCAGCCACCTTTCCCACATGTCTTTTCTATCCCTATTGGATATACTCAGATATTGGGCCCTTGGAGGATGTAGTCATTTTATTTTAGTCTTCCACACTAATCTTGAGACCTTGGGTTTACTCCCTTCTTTTCAGATGTTATGCCTCAAGAGCATCTTATTTGGCGTGCACTTATTTTCCAACATCAGTCCTCCTACCATATTTATGGTCCTTTGATAATCACATGTGAAATAAATTTTCCACACTCTTAGAGCCTTATATGCTCCCATAGTTATCAAATGATTGGTGGTGTTTGTAGGTAGCTCTTCCCATAGCCATGAGAGCATGCAATATCATTGCACATGAGGCATGAGGCACATTGGCATGAGACCATAGTATACCTAAGGGCATGGGCTCTAGTGGCTCCCCTTATTGGCAACTAGATTTTTACATAAGGGATGCTTTCTTTCATTGCCAACCATCACGATAGTTGCCTCAAGCACACTTTCTTCTATCCATCTCTTTGATTGACTTGGGATTTATTGCTTGGACAACACTTGTATCACTTCATCCCTTTGCAAAATTTGTTCCCTAGACTCTAAGAAGTTTCAAGCAGAGCTCAAGGAGCATATGTACACTCACACCCTTTCTAGCATCCTCAATACTATGCCTTACTAGATATAGCTAAGATCTTCTCTTGTGGAAAGAAGGTGCAAGAACTTGGCTTCATGCTTCCCCTTTGATTGAGGACTTTTGGTCCACATTGAAGGAGTTCACCATGGCCCTTCTGATTTGGCTAGGTCTACCAGATACAACACTCTTGGCCGTATCACACCAGTGCCTGTGCAGGTCTACATTTGATATAAAGGACATCCACATGATACATTGTGCCATAGGAGGAGAGCATACCAGAGGTCACAATGTCATTGGAGATACGGTGGCCTAGATCTTATGTTCTACTTGCTCCCAAGTTCAAATTAAGCAATAGGTGATCCTACCAAGTCCACCTCATTGGAGGGTGCGGATAGATATTGTCACTTTTAAGGATAGCCAATGTACATTGTATGATTTGGTTATCACAAACCCACACAAACCAAAGTGTGCAACCCAGCAAGTATCACTTTTGCGGTAATCAACAATTCATTCCCATAGAGATACAATTAAAAAATAGTCAAATACAAAGTAAAATGTCACAATTAGTTCTTCTTGAGTTCATCTTTAGTCTCTCAGGTAGAATACACACCCAAAAGAGAGTAAAAAGCACTAAATCACAATCTTGTCACAATTACATGTCATCCTTAATCACAATTCATCAATCTCTTTTTAATTCAACTTTGATTGTGATGATTCAATTTTCTTAAGAAGGCTTCTTCACCATAAAATGACTTCATCTCGGAATTGTGCTCCACCCTTCCACTAAAGGCACAACTTCCTCAAACATAAATCAAGCATTGCACTCACAATTGTAGAATACTACCAACACTACAATTCCTCTTAGATCTATCAAGGGATTGCTTCAATTGCTATTCACTTATGATCAAACACATAGAATGAAAATCAACACTATAGAATCCAACATCAAACAAGCTCATTGATTTGCACTTTGAAATTCTCCTAACACACACACACACACACACACACACACACACACACACACACACACACACACACACACACACACACACACACACACACACACACACACACACACACACACACACACACACACACACACACACACACACACACAAGATTGATACTTGAAATTAAGTTGAAATGACGAGCATTGAGTTACAACACTTTGCTTTACTCAACTTTGAAATTAGAATACTAAAAAAACACACTATAAATGCCTTCTTTAAATAGGTAGAACACTTGACATTTACCCATCAACAACTTTACAAACTTGCAGATCCAAAATGACAAACCAACTCTTCATATCTACCTCTTCATATCTCAAAATTGTTAGTAATCCAATCCAATGTCTACCTCAACTTCAGATTCTAAACCCAAAGTTCCTCCCAACACTTCTTCTTCTTTGGCTCTATCTACTACTACTACTAATTCCTCTACTATTTCTATTATTTCTTTAGTTTAAACTGAAATTGAAGTCCTTGCTAATCTATTCACATTCTCATTTTCTAACCCATTCTCTTCTAATGTCTTAGGTAGTTCATCCAAAAACACTTGCATTCCTACTTCTACAACTTCACATTGAGCATTCATATTCACCTCACTACAAAGTTTATCTAAGTCTAACCTAACTAAATCTAGTCCAAGACTCACATTGTCTCCTATCTCCAACATCTTCCTATCTACATGTTCTCTTAAGCAAATCAAAAGATTGGTCAAGTCTACCTCCTTTGCCTTCCTCTTAGTAGTCTCCTACATCAACAAATTCAATTCATGCAATCTCACTTCCACCAACTTAACTTCAATGTCAATACTCAACATTGCTTCCAACTCCACAATGACTGCTCCTATTGAATCTAGCTCACTCTTCAAAACTATCTTCTCCTTACTTCTTTCTGCTTCTAACTCGTTCCAATATATCTTCAACTCGTCCCCAAATTCCACCTTTAGTGTTTCCTTCTCTTCCACATACTGGACTAGTTGAGCTTCTATGCTTCTGATCAAACCTCACAATCTTTCTTCCTCTCAATGTCTAATAGTCAGCTCTCATTGCCAAGCTTGATCCTTCTTTGCTGCACTCTTTCTTAGACTCTCTAGCTCTTGCTCCATGATGCCATTTTCTCTCTCAACTCTTCACCGTGCTTCAAGAAATTCTCATGCAAGTTATCAAAACTCTTCTTCCAAAGAATTGCCGCAACCCAAAGTTCTTTGGCTTCCTTCTCTTCTTGGGTTTACTTACTCCTCAACTCCAAGGTCTCTTCACTCAAGTACCTTACTACTTCCAATTCATCCTTCAATTCAGGATGCTCTTTCTTCAACTCCTCTTTCTTTTTTTGTAGCTGCACCAACAAAGGACAAAAAATCTTTGATAGATATTTGACTCCAGCATATCTTCCTTCATGATTTTCCTTGTCTTTTTTTTTTGGTTGGCACTTCTTTGGCTGGTGCTTTACCCCAAAGATATGATCTTCATACTTTCAAAGTTACTCTGTCTGAGCTGTCTCCTTCCTCTTCAACTTTGCTCAGCCATGTAGCTACGACTTGCACACTTCTCTTTGATCTTGCTGCCCTTGGGAATGCCAAAGAAGTCTCTCTTGCTTGTTCATCTTCTAAATCTACTACAGATACCTCCACACAAGGCTTGTCTCTTCCTTCCATGTGATCAATCTCCCCGTGGAACTCCCATTCTTCTTCTCCAACCGCTTCGTCCACCAATTGCTGAACTATGGGTTCTCCTTCACTCACACTGCTGGACTTCCTACTTTGTACATTGAACTCTTCTTCCTCTCCCGGTCCTCACAGTTCAACTCCGCTTCTCCTTCCATTTCTTCCTCCAAAGACTGGTCCTTCACTACCACAATCTTTGGCTTTGCATTTAGCCTTCTTGTCTTTTGTGGCTATAGTGAAAATATTCTTCCTTTGGGTCTACTTCTCTTTCTTGGCCTTGGGATGTCCACCAACACTATCTTCTCCTTCCTGCTCTTGATGCAGTGGTCATCACCTTCATCAACTTGCTTGATGTAATATTGCTCGTCTCCATCTGCTTCTCTTTGTAAATTGGATAAAAGTGGGACACCATCCTTCCTCTCTCCTCCAAGCTGAGTAGGTTTAATCCAAAGTAGAAATGGGCTGCAAAGGGTACAAAGGAATGGGGTGCTATGTTCTTTCTCCAACTAGTAATCATCTTACCTACTTGTTGGTGTAAGCAGTTTGCCCAATTCACCGCCTCTCCTACAAACATCAGGTGAAAGAACACCACTTGCTGCATTGTTACATAGGAGGTTTGCTTCGGCTTAAACATGGCCATCACCGCTCTAACTATCCCCCTCTGTATTGGGTCTCTATAGCTATCCACATTGTACCCATTCTTGATGTGAGGCACTGAGGTGAGGAAAGAATTCCTCACCTCAATGGTTTCTTCAAAAGAAGATGACTCCTCCTACTTCCCTTGCTTCTCTCCCCAAGACTAATCTCCAATCTGACTCAGTCCATTGAGCCAGATTTCCTTTATGTCCCTCTGTCTTAGGACCATCTTTGCAATTGCTGGTAGCAATTTCTTCCATGATTCCTAGAAAGCTCAAATTCTAGTTCCATTCCAGAAGGTGATGCAAAGTCTGCTCAAGACTTTGATCCTTGCCACTACATCTAATCAATGAATTGCAAGACTACTCATTGCATTCTACTTACTTCCCTTTGGTGATATCGTGTGCTTCCTCACTCTCGATCTCTAAAGGATCAAATCCTCCCCAAACTTGAGATTCTAACTCTTCAAGACAACTCTTGAGAGGCATGGGATATCATCATGACATTTCAGAACTCCCTTGATAAAGTTTCAGTCTTATGGTGTTTTTCTAATTGGTAATTCTTCAGTTGATCTTCAATTGATATGCCAATTATGCATGTTTGTATTTTATCACTCTCAATGTCATCTTGATTGCAAGGTAGTCAATGTCTTTACACATACTTTCTTATTTGGCTAGACCCAAGGAAAAGTTGTTGCGGGTCCTTCAGATCAGGTTGCACATCTTGATACAAAGTCCTCTTACTTTGGGTCCATACTTCCATAAGTCTGACCCGAGTCCTTCTGGCTCTGACCTGAGGTCGGCTTCTTTGGGTTCATGCCAAACAAACAATTCTTCTCTTTTCTTCTTTATTAACCATCAATGTGGCTTCAGCAATACAATTCTTCTTTAAAAATTGTCAAAATCAAAAAATATGGGTACCACACAGAGTCCTTGGCACAAACTAGCATCCAAGTAGGAGCCACAATGATCATTGCCACTAGGAGGAAAGAGGACCACTATGCCCTGCAACTTGCCTCCAACACCTTCATCCCCTAGCAGTGGAGATTTTTGGCCACCTTCATCATCAGTTTGATGGTCTCCTTTGAGAGGCAACACAATATGGACACCCACCATAAAATACCAGAAAGAGCTGCAGTTACACTCTTCGCACCTAACATGCTTACTTCTTATTTTTGGTAGAGGGTCTCTGTCACCCTATGTAGATCACCGTCTTTAAGTCTTCATTGGCAAGCATCAGTAGGGGGTGCTCCTGTTTCATTGATGGCACTTCCCTCACTTTGCCCGCCATACCCTTTGAGGATGTCTATCAAACAGTTCAGTTAGAGGTTTCTAGTTTGCTCACATTACACCTTTTAAATATTTCTAGGGTGAGTTTCTCTTCTAAGTGCTTAATTCTCTATGACTGTGTGCTCCTTTTTGCAGAGTCTTTGGCTTTTCTTTTTTATGCACTCTTTTTGGTGCACTTGCATTGCATGTATTCTTTTCCTTGGAGTATTTTATTCAGCCTGTTGGCCAGTTTCTTATTAGAGGACCCAATGAACATTGAATCTATTCGGATAACATTCAATGGTACTTATGCATCTGATTTTATTGGATTGTTTGCTACCTGCATTGTAGAATATGAAACTCATCACATTCAAAAAAGATGGAAGACTTTGGACATAAGACCCCAACAATGGGAACTGTTTTATAGATCTTTGTATTGCAATCTAAGAAAGAAGGTGGGAAAAGAGAACAGGACATAGTTCCAGCAGCCTTTGTCTACTGCAAAATTCTCTTCACCATATGGCCTTAGACTAGATCTTAGCCTGAGTCTTCTCAAATCTTGAAGTGTAATTGCAGCTCTTTTTTGTATTTTATGGTGGGTTTCCATACCTTTGCTGCGGATGCCTTCCATAAATTTGTGGCCAAGGATATAAGTGCTTGTGGTGATCTATGACCACAAGCGCTTCTTGAAATATCTTGTGTCCTTCATGTACTATTGTTAGGACTTGGTGATCGTTGTATGGGTTGTACACAATATAGATAGTCATAGACTAAGGGATTTCAGAAATAGTTTTGACTGATGTCTATGGGATAAATAACAAACTTTGTAACTATTTTTAGTGAACTCTATAAGGAAATGAGGTGCTAATAAATGAAAGCCTTGTAAATTATTATATGGTATATCACATGCAATTTGCATTCATTTATAAAAATTAAATGTTATACTACGGATGTTTAGGATTTTTATAGTGAAATAAATAATTGTCAAAAGAGATGATATGGCTTCTTGAGAGAGTTTCCACGTTTTTCCTTTTCCTCCCCCGGACCAATACGAAACCCCTTATTTTATACCATCCTTGCAATCGCATGCATACTGTTAGAGGCTTGGCGTTAAAGGAATAGTGCGTTCCGTATACATAGTGCCGTACACCGTGTATCCTCAAGTCCATTCTCTAAGCATTTGGAAGTTCTCTTTAGAGTGTGGTTGCCAAGGTATTCCTTCACTAATACCGAACCATTCACTAGAGCTTATTGTTCAATATCAATATCCAGCACCACAGACATTGATTGAATCATTGTGCACACTTGCAACATGCTCTTTGCCTATCGTACATATTACAAGAGGTGTCATGTACTGAAAGAAATGCCGTTCTCTGGGGGTTAGTTCCATTTTACTTATTTTATCTCACCCTCACCCAAGGGGTGTTCCCTTCCTTAGTGTTTTTCTACGCGGTTACCCTTTTCTTGAAATACTTCTATGCCTTTATCAGGATGCAGGAGATCTAAAGAGAAGAAAGCGGCCGTATAGAAAACATGAAGGAAGATCCCATCAAATCGTACAAGGAGGAGACAAAAAGCTAAAGTGGAATTAAACCCCAATAATATTGGGATGAGAAATGCACCTACGAGGGATCGAGATGCAGGAGATCAAGAGGCCAAAGCAACTACAGTGGGGGTTTCAGATTTCGACTTGGTGGAACTTTAAAGGTGACAGGGTTTTACCCGTAAGATCTCGTAAAGCACATCTGGTGATGAAACCCGGTAAAGTTCTGGTAATAAAAATCTCAAGAGCCTTCAGTTCTTAAAATTGCCTATTTGCATTACTGCCTTGATTCTGCAGACGATTACGAGAAATAGTAATGAACCATATGACAATTTGATACTTCGCTTATGCCTAATAATGAAGGTACAGCGATATTTCATTTCCCTCTGACAGGGAAATGAAATATCTCTATACCTTCATTTTTGCCTTCATAAAGTATATGAAATATCCATAATTGATAAATTTTTGTGGGCCGTGGTTCTAGGTACAGGTGCAATGAATATTACTAATAGACGTGGACATGGAAGTACCTTCATAGAAATGTATGGAATATCACAACCCGTAAACTTTTATGCCTCACTTTCAATGATTCCAGTATTTCACCATAAGAATTTCGGATATTTCAAAATTTTCCGGATTTCTGGGGGTCTCGCAAAATCTAAATCTGAAACCACCAGTATTGGCAAGATGCAGCACACAAGTCTATAAATGACATAATTGCACACCAGAGCTAGCGATACCTAGCGTCTTAGTTGCAGTACGCACCGAATTGTTTCTGTTATTCGGAGGAATTGTAAACTGCTACGTAGTTGATCTGAGGAAGAGCTAGTTGTAATGCACTATGTTGTACTATATATGGGTTAAATTATGGACATTGGACTAAGCTATCATCAAGAGTTAGTAGTCAATATGGAGTCAAAGACGTAGGACACTCTGGGCACCGCCGGGACGGAATCACTGAGGTACAGAACACAGTAGCGAGAGCGTGCAGTGCGACAGTAGTCTCAGGACTGACAGAATCTCCTTCAAGTATTCAACTGACGAGGTGCCAAGTACGGTGTAGTATAAACCCAATACCAATCACAGTTTCTGCTTACTTTATGGGCGGGAGAGTGTGGAGACGGGAGAAGAGAGGGAGAGACGAGAAACAATTTTGATAATTCCTGAGTGCTCTCTAGCATATAGCAATTGAGTGAATAGTCAATTCTTTTCGTTTTTCAATTTTGGTTCTATTGGTATCTAGATTGAAGACTATGGAAAATGGAGTAGAAAGTTATTAAAATTTTTAGTTTTTTTAGGGTTGAGAATGATCATTATACATTGAGAGTGATGGGTTGGAAATTTTCATTTCTAATTTCTTGGTTTTTATGATTAAGTTTCATGTGAATTTAATTTAAAAATTTTGGAGATAGAAATTAAAAGTTATGAGAATTTATAGATTTTAGGGTTTGGAAAGATTATTTCTTATGTAAGTTGGGATGTGAAGGGTTGTGGTTTTGCAGATATGGAGAGAAGTATCATGTGTTATTATCATTATTCTTGTGCTAGCCATGGCTACACCTTCCCATGTGAGGTCACCCAGAGCGAGTCGGGATATACCATGCCCGATGTGTTACTGACACTTTACCTCGCAAGGGGTAAAGACCCATGTGGGAAGGATGCACAAGGACTATAATTTGACCACTTGGGATGCTCACTTGAGACGAGCGACCACATCAATTGCAGTGACACTCGGGATTACGCACGCTTCTTCTATACCTTCGTTGATCGCTCCAAGGATACCGATCGAGTCGTGGGAGTGGTTAGTTTCTCATGCGGGTTGCATTTTGGGGTTATTTGAGCTAGTTTTCCATGTCCACGTCTATTCCATAGACTGCCCCGCACACTCCATGATGAGGCTAGACAGGATTTTTGCCTACCACTGGATCGTTTGGCACGTGATCCCTTAGACGAGTTAGCGTGGTTCCTATTCCTCCTACTCCCTCGATGGTGTCTTCGTTATGCTAGAAGGGGACGCGCGGGGCATAGAGAGGTGGCGGCTAGATTTCATCGATTCCGAGCGGGGGATTGGGCAGCGCTTCAGGAAGAGTCTGTTAGGGCTACACGACTTAGGAGACAGGCATCGCCACAGGATACCATAGATTCCACTCGATTACGACGATGTAGGACATTGGGTCAGGCGAGGGAGTTTAGTAGAGCAACACGAGCGCTACACCCTTTGTCTATAGTGAGTCCTACTGATGAGACCATTTCTTCCCTACGCTCATTGCATCTTCTAGCAGTAGAGGGACTACCACTAGAGGTCTTAGATTATCAGCCTGAGCAGTCTTTATGTCTTGATAGGTCGCTATTTGCACAAGCATTGTGCACTACCCCTCGCCTTTCCTCAGGAGGATTGTCAGGGATGGTTTATGAGCACCTTAGAGATTGCTTCCAGGCAGATGATCCTTCTAGTGGTTTTACCGAGTTGTTTCAGGTGGCTGCAGCAGTAGCGAGAGGAGACATTCCTATATTTGTTAGTCGGGTCTTAGGTGCTAGTTGACTTCTTGCAATTGAGAAGGACACGGGAGGCATTAGACCGATTGCTATTGGAGAGATCTTCTTGCATTTGGTCAGTCGTACCATTGTCCTTCAGCATCGTTCTCACTTTCGATAGCACCTTAATCCACATCAGTTTGGAGTAGCTACACCTGGAGGATGTGAGGCTATATCTCTAGGCATTAGAGCACTCCTAGATATCTATCCGGAGTGGATTGTCCTACAGGTGGATATTGAGAACGCTTTTAATAGCGTCTCACGTGCATCCGTCTTTAGTGAGCTTAGGGAGGCTGGTGGATCCTTGGCGAGTCTCATTCCTTTTGTGCGGTCTTTTTATGGCTCTCCTGCTTCCCTTTACTACCAGCATGGTGGTTCACAAGAGGGAGTCACCGTCTTGGAGTCAGCTGTTGGTACACGACAGGGAGATCCTTTGGGAGGGCCCTTATTTGCCATGGCTCACTTTAGAGCTCTCCTATCTACTACTTTGGCCATGCCAGGTTGTGTATTTCCCTCCTTGGCAGATGATACACACATTGTAGGCCCTATAGATCAGATTAGACAGGCCTTTGACTACTTGACTACCGAGCTACATCTAGTAGGCTTGAGAGTCAAGGTGTCAAAGTGTAGGGCATGGTCCCCTTTAGGTATCCCTCCCCACCTTGAGCTTCCAGAGGGGTGTATCACATCCACAGATGGACTTTGTGTTCTTGGAGTGCCAGTAGGATCGGAGGATTTCGTCACACGCTTCTTAGACATTGCCCTTGCAGACGATGTTCTCCATGTGATGACCTTCCATTACTAGGAGATCCGCATGTGGCATTTGGTATACTCTCTTCACGTATGGCTCGTCGACCATCCTACCTCATCCATACAATTCCCCCCTCACCGTCCTTCCTATCACGTCTGAGAGCATTTGATAGGAGGATTATGGGAGTCTTTGGTGATATTGTTGGACCAGGGACTTTTGAGTGTGTGACAGGGGATTTGGCACGTAGACAGACGGCTCTACCAATCTCATGTGGTGGGGTTGGCTTGCTTTCTATGGAGGAGATGGCACCTATAGTGTTTTTGGGTAGTTGGGCTCTCTCGGCACCCCTACTTGCCTCTCGTTTTGTGGTTGTTGATAGGCCGGTTTTGGAAACGTATGTGACAGAGGTGGAGGGAGGACCCTTTTCTCTCTAGGTGTTATTGCGGCAGACGAGAGATAGTCTATCCACACGAGCACGAGAGGGTTTTCCATCGTTTGCTTCACTATCGTCAGATTGGACTAGAGGCCTACAGTCTTTCTTGATGGAGCGACAATGTGAGCATACGCTACAATCTCTCTTAGTTGACTCGTCCATTCCTCAGGCTACTAGAGTACGTCTACGCTCTTGCTCCGGCAAGGGTGCAGGCTCGTGGATCCTAGCTCGACCATGCATTAGGGCTTTCCGACTCACACCGGCTACTTTCTCTACAGCGATGAGGTTTCGCCTAGGCTTGGTCCACCCATCTGCATCTTCACTACTCACTTGTGAGTGTGGTTCCGCACTAGATGCAGTGGCGGTCCACATGACACTGTGTCCTTTTTGAGGACAGAGGATAGCTACACATGATGCCATTAGAGACATATTGTTTGGTATGGCACGAGAGAGTGGATACTTAGCTTGGAGGTTCGTATGCGTTGCAGACGACACGTGTCAGGGCAGACTTATACTTGGTCCGAGATGATCAGGTGACCGTAGCGGATGTCGTGGTCACGCACCCTACGCGGGATACAGTTTCAGAGGGAGTGATTACCCATCCCCTTGGATGGGCGGCGAGTGCAGCAGCAGGTCGTAAGGTCTCCAAGTATAGGGGCATGCAGCGAGGTCACCTCTTTGTTCCTCTAGCCTTGGAGTTATATGGAGCGATGGACACGGCATTTGATACATTTGTCAGGGAGTGCGCGAGAGCTTATCATGTTAGGCGTCAGGGGGCACCACTCTCACTCTCATACTTTGTAGCTTACTTTAGATAGCGTGTGTCCATTGCTCTACAGAGGGCAGTGGCTGGTGCAATCCATAGGAGAGCAATCACATTAGGTGATGTTTCTTTGGCTGCTCCAGTTGTGTGTAGACCGTACGACTTGCATAGCTCGGATATCTTAGGTGCGGTAGGGCAGATTTCTCATACAGACTCTATTGGGGCTTAGCCCCATGTTACCTTTTTTGTCTCTCCTTTGTACGGCTTGATGGGGTCTTCCCATCCTTCATTTTTCTTACGCGGTCGCCTTTTTTTCGTTTTTGGATACCAATCACAGTCAATAAGCCTTTACAAGCGTACTGGAAACTGGCAGTGCAGTCTATAGCACTCGCGCGACTATCACCTTTGTCTGAAGATATTTTGGGTCAGACCATTCTAGACCTCAAATCTCACTTCTCAAAACTAACCATCTAAACGGGAAACGGTCGCTTACTCACGGTGGAATCTCTTCAATTCCCATAAGGATCCATGCTTCATATTAGGTATCAGTTCCAATTCCGAACCGGAAGTCCGATGGCTAGCTAGAGGTCATTTATCTGGCCATGTAAAGCTAGCGCAGATGCGATACACCACGGACCTGAATCCCGTCGTTCCAGGTGGTTTTAGTTCGTTGCGATGCAGTTTCAATGGCAACAAAACCTCATCTTAGTCTATTCTGAGCTTTGGGCCCAGCATCTTGCCAATTGCGCCATGAAGGAATCCCGTAGTCTCCTCCTCATCCACAGATTACGAGGGTCAATGGGGTACGGCATTGACCATCTTAATTTATCTGTCCATTGAACAAGTTGTACATCCTTTGCAAACTCGAAGATCAGGGCCGGGGAAAACCATCGATTATGTACGATCGATGGTGGTATTCTAAAATACTATTGGATTTAATGGTTTTTATTGAAAACCTTAGTATTAATGGATGATTTTACATAGTACAGTCGATAGTATATTAACTAATAATATACTAAAACATGTTCTGATTGAAGATTTTATTATATTGCAGTAAATTTTTATGATTGGCTTACTATACTCAATTCGCATTATGAGCATCAATTCAACCTCCGATGAATAGTCACAATCGGAAATGCACTCAAAGTTGATATTTGTTTGTTTGGTGAATTGTACATTGTTTGTCTTGATGTAAACCAGCTTCACAATAGCATTAGGCGAGAGGCAAATCCGTAATTTGAATGAATGAAACCAAAGGTAGAGAAATTTTGTTCCAAAGTGGCATTTGATGTCACCAATGTGAAGATGCAGTGAGCTAGCTTCTAAAGAATGGGCCATTGAGTCCCTTGTGATATCCAAAACTCATAAACAAATACCTTGCATTCCTTGAACATTTGCAAGGCAATTGGTACAATGGTTTGAGCCAGTTGCTGCAAAGCAAAGATACAAAAACTTGTGTACTTCTGGTACATACCTTTGTGCATATCTTGCATCGGCACTATATCATCTTGAACTGCAACTTTATAAACCTAATCCTTGATTGTCATATAAATTAGGTCAGGCATTCTTGCATTGTCATATCTTGGATCCTGAAGATAACCAATTCCATGAGCAGGTCCATACATAAAATTGAATTGTAATTGATTCAATTTCAACAAATATTCAAAAGAGTAAATGCATCAACCACCTTCACAGAAAAGTTTGAATTATATAACTGATCGATACACTATCAGATTGATAGAATTGAATGGCAGCATCAAGAGGATCCAGAATAGCAATACTCTTTTTCAAGAGTGAGACAAAATAATCAGTGCATATGGTTTGTTGGATCAACATCCTGGCCTCTTTCTATTTACTGGTTCTACTTATAAAGTCATGGGTATTAACAGAATGTATAATCTTTTCAACTACAACTAATGAAGCAAAGCAACATTGTAGAGTGCACTATTATGTGGGAGCTGGAGTGACAAGATTACAAAGATTTGCATCTTTGAGCACCTTTTGCAGTTGTGCTTTTGAGAGCTGATGATTATGAAAAAATTTCACAATATCTTTACATGCAGCAGCAAACTTCAACAAGTACTCAAAATAATATATTTACATGCAGCAGCAAAACTTCTGCTAAGTGCTCAAATGGGTACCCATCAGGATAGTTATAAATCTTTTGACCCCACTTTGCCTTTGTTACAGCAAAGATATCCTTGACAAACAGATTAAGGCCATGAAATACACAACCATGGAAATATTTTGAAGGGTACTGTTTCTCCAACATTGTCCAGGCCAACTTGTTTGCGGTAGTGTTTATCCCAACACATTGCCAAGAGTATTTTTGATAACATGGACTCAATTTCTCAAATATAAGGACACAGAATCATTTCCTTGTTCACCAGTATTCAAAAATTCAAGAATCAACTATATGTTGGTGAAACCAACATATAGTTGATTGCTGGTTTTTCACATTTGACCAACCATCACTTGGTGGACAATGAACTTTTCCTTATGAAAGAAACATTTCAACCTTACATTTGACTTTAAGCTAGCACATATCAAGCAGCTTACCTGCCAAGTCCTTGTGTGAAGGCAGTTTCACATCTGGCTGGAGAAGTTTCAGAGCATCTACTTGGTGCTACTCTTCATTGCAAACAAAAGCAAAACTATCATATAGTAATGCATTGCGATATGTGATGAAACAATTCTAACTCTTTCTTGGGCAACTTAGAGCAACCAAATGACCGCATGTTGCTTTGCTGCATTCGACCAGTAACTATAACTTGCTAGAGTAGAACTTCAAACGTTGCATCACAAGCCAACCAGGATATTCCAATGTTGGTAACTGCTTCATAGACTTCTTATACTTGTCCCACCAATTGAGATGCTTCTTCACAATCCCGCTCTTTCTGTAGTGTAGTACAATATACTGGCAATGTTTGCATCTAGACTTTTTGCCAGAATTGGAATCTGGTCCCTTTTACAACATGGACCACACTGCCAGATCTTGACCTCATTTTTTGATTATAGATGTGATGTCTTTTTGACTATATATCTAATGTCATGTCAATGACATCTTGTGGTTAAGAACATGAAATTCATCTTGTGGTTAAGAACATGCAATTGATGTAGCTTCCCCGTTGGAAATCACATATTGTAGTGCTATTACAACACCAAATATGTATGACTTGTGGATGTTTTGTTTGATTTTTCAAATGAAAGATCAATATTCAATTTTAATTCCTTGAAGAAATTGCTCTTACATGATCGCAGCCAAATTCCAATTGAAAGTAATGATTCAGATTGATGGTGCTTCCCAAACCCTAACTCTAAATCCTAAGGTATATTTATGACCTTGCCTCTCAAACCCTTTGTTCATTAATAACACTGAAAAAAAACACTCATTATATACCAAATATATGGGAAGGTTAATTCTTTTTTTATAAAAACCAATTCTAGAACTATTGGTAGAAAACCTGTATATGCCAGCGTAGTATGAGATACAAATAGTTTAGAGTTTGAACCATGGACGGGAATTCCAAGAACTTTCAAGCCACTCTTAACTTCATCAGCACAACTTTAACTATATTCATCTTCAAGCTATTATTTTAGAACTGCCAGAAGCTTCTGGAAGTTTCGCATTAAGCTCACCCTTTCTTTACTCATCTTTCTTTCTGGCCATAGATACGTTAGGCTTACTTTACCTACACAACCCAAAGTATTGTTCATTGCAATATTTAGACGTAGCTGACCTCCACAGCAGTAGCTTAATATTTTGATGTTGTTGTCTTCGTTGTTCGATAGCTCCAACAGAATCAAACACACAACGGCGGCATACTAGGGGGTCTTTCAACATTAGTATTCTGAATTAGTATGAATCCATAAATTAATTTGTGGGTAGATTGTTAGAACTGTATGGGTAACGAGCAGAATACAGTAAACTAATTCATGGGGTAGATTTTAAAGTTGTATGGGTAGCGGACAGAGTACACCACACAGCTTGGGTGTTTGATTTCGTTGGAATTATCGATCAACGGAGACAACAACGTCGAAATATTAAGCTACTGCGGTGGAGGTCAGCTACGTCTAATATCAATATTGCAATGAACAATACTTGGGTTGTGTAGCTAAAGTAGGCCTAACGTATCGACGCCCGGAAAGATTAGTAAAGAAATGGTGAGCCTAATGCTAAACTTCCTGACGCTTCTTGGGAGTTCTACAATAATATCTTGAAGATGAATATAGTTAAGGTTACGCTTATCAAGTTAAGAGGTGGATTGAAAGTTCTTGGAATTCTCGTCCATGCTTCAAACTAAAACTCTTTGTATCTCGTGCTATGCTGGCACATAGTGTTTTTCACAAATATTTTTAGGATAAATCACTTTTCCATATTTTTGCAGAAAAGGCTTGTTGTTTTTTAGTGTTATTATAATGAACTTTAATTATTAATCGGCAAGGAGTCTAAGAGGTAAGGCCATTAATAAACCTTAGGATTTAGAGTTAGGGTTTGGGATGCACAATAAATGTCCATATTGCTTTCAAATGGATTTCCCCTTTAAACTTTTCACGGGGAAATATATATAGTAGGAAATATCTTTATGTGCACTTGGGAACATGAGTCGTACTTTGTTACAAGTTAAGGGTACTGACAGGTAAAGTCAAGAAATCAAATTGAAATTTATTGAATTTTTATATGTAAATTTTAGACCTTAGTTTGTTATGAAGCCATGTTAAAATTAACCTTTGCCTGTAGGTATCTATAAACTAATATAAATATTGCCAATCTTTAGTGTTTTCTACGCGGTCGGCCTTTCTCTGCTCATATAAATGTTTCACACCACTACCAGTACTGTCAAAAGACCAAAAGGTTCTCCGTCATCATCAGATTCGTTGAGCTTGTTCAAAGCTTCTCCCTGTTGTGTTGTATTAAAAGTAAGATTCACAATGATATTGAATTGTCTTCCATGAGCGGCTTAGTAGCAAACAAATTCTGCACTGAGCTTGAATCAACCACAATGAAGAGAGAATAACCGTTTCTCTCTTCTCTTCGGTCCAAGTGGTAAAATGTTTGATCAACTCAAAGACTCACGATTTCGAGGTCCTCGAGAAAGGATCTTGGGAGGAAATGGATATTCGGTGACAGTTTCTTTTGAGGAAAAGAATCTTGTGACAGAGTTTCACCAAAGTCCATTGGTTTTGGATTGACAAAATTATGCATATGCATGCCGTTTTTTAAGTTGAGTCCCGCTAGAGTAGCAGGAAATAACTTCTCCATTGTTAAAACAATGGAGAGGAGAGGATCTAAACTGGATAAGAGAGGAACAGGAGAGAGAAAAAGAGGCAAGGAATGGAAGGTTATTTTAGAGTTTTAGAGAGCTTACCTGCATATATCACATGAGTGAAATGTAGATTCTGTTCATTTTTCAATTTTGGTTCCCTTGGTCCCTAGATTGAAGGCTACGGAGAATTGAATAGAAAGTCATGAATATTTTTAGTTAAAAATTAGATAAAAAAAATCTAGATAAAAATTAAAAATCAAAAGAATTTATATTTTTTAGGGTTTAGAGAGATGGTATTTACTCATGTGAGTTGGGTTGTGATTTTGCAAGTATGGAAAGATATGGAGAGGACTATTTTGTGATATGATTATTATTCTTGTGTCAATCATAGTTGCACTTCCCCATGTGGG
The DNA here is from genome assembly GCA_948567375.1 of Lunularia cruciata. NCBI lineage: Eukaryota > Viridiplantae > Streptophyta > Marchantiopsida > Lunulariales > Lunulariaceae > Lunularia > Lunularia cruciata. The sequence continues at coordinate 9,248,854 of OX419762.1, read as the reverse complement.
ACCGCCTAGAGTAGTTGGGGATACACCATGCTTGGTGTGTCATTGATGCTTTATCCCACAAGAGGTAAAGACCCATGCGGAAGGATGCATAAGGACTATGATTGGACCATTTGGGATGCTCATGTGAGACAAGCGACCATATCGACAACGGTGACACTCGAGATTATGTATGCTTTCTCTATCCCTTCTTAGACCATTCTAGGAATACAAATCAAGTCATGGGAGTGATTAGCATTTCAGGCTGGTTGTATCTTGGGGTTATTTGAGACTAGTTTTCCATGTCCACGTCTATTCCATAGACTACCTTGTATACTCTTTGATGAGCCTAAACAGACTTTTTGCTCACCATTTGATAGTTTGGCACATGATCCCTTGGACGAGTTAGCATGGTTTTTATTCCTCTTACTCTCTTGATGATGCATTCATTATGCTAGAGGGAGACATGAGGGGCATAGAGAGGTGGCTGTTAGATTTTGTTGATTTCAAGTGGGGGATTGGGCTGCCCTACAAAAGGAGTTGGTTAGGGCTGCACATTTTAGGAGACAGATTCTGCCACATGATACCATAGAGTCCACTAGCTAATGATGGTGTAGGAGATTGGGTCAAGCAGGATAGCTTAGCAGAGCAGCTCAAGTGCTACACCTTTTGTCTATGGTTAGTCCCATTGATGAGATTATCTCTTCTGTACGCTCACTGCATCCTATGGCAAGAGAGGGAGTACCATTAGAGGTCTTAGATTATCAGTCTGAAGAGCTTTTATGTCTTGATAGGTCATTTTTGCATAAGCTTTATGCACTACTCCTTGCTTCTCCTCAAGAGGCTTGTCAAGGATGGTATACAAGCATTTTAGAGATTGCTTTATGGCATAAGATCTTTCTAGTGGATTTACCAATTGTTTCAAGTGGTTGTAGCAATAGTGACAAAGACATTCCTACGTCAATTCGTCAGGTGTTAGAGGCTAGTCAACATCTTGCCATGGAGAAGGGCACAAGGGGTATAAGACCAATTGCTAATGGAGAGATCTTTTGCACTTGATTGGTCACACCATTGTCCTTCAGCATTGACCTTGCTTTTGGGAGCACCTTAGTCCAATCAGTCTGGAGTAGCTACACTTGGAGGTTGCAAGGCTATTTCCCTAGACATCAAGGCACTCCTAAATATCCATCCAAAATGGGTTGTCCTATAAGTGGATGTTGAGACGCTTTTAATTGCATATTTTGGGCATCCATCTTTAGAGAGTTTAGGGAGATTGGTGGATCCTTGGTGAGTCTCATTCCTTTTGTGCAGTTTTTCTATGGCTCTCCTACTTCCCTTTTCTTTGCCAACATGGGTGGTTACAAGGGGAGTCACCATCTTGAAGTCAATTGTTAGTAAACAACAAGGAGATCCTTTAGGGGAACCTTTCTTTACCATGGCTCACTTTAGAGCTCTCTTATCTACTACTTTGGCCATGCCAGGCTATGTATTTCACTCCTTAGGAGATGATACAAATATTTTGGGCCCTGTAGATCATATTAGGTAGGCCTTTGATCACTTGATTATCGAACTACATCTTGTAGGCTTGAGAGTCAAGGTGTCAAAGTGCAGAGCATGGTCCCCTTCAAGTATCCATCCCTATTGTGAGCTTCCAAAGGGTGTGTCACATCTAAAAATAGACTACATATTATTGGGGTACCAATAGGACTTGAGGATTTTTCCACATGCTTCTTAGACATTACCCTTGCAAAGGATATTCTCCATGTGGATGACCTTCCTCTTATAGGAGATCCGCAAGTGGCATTTGGTATACTCTCCTCTACTATTGCACTTTGATTGACTTACCTCCTATGCATGATTTCCCCTTCCTTGACTTTCCTATCATATTTGAGACCTTTTGTATGAGCATTATGGGAATCTTTGGTCATATCATTAGACCAGTGATATTTGAGTGTGTCACAAGGGATTTGGCATGTAGACAGACATCTTTACCAATCTTATGCGGAGGGGTAGGCTTATTATCTATGGAGGAGATGACACCTATAGCATTTTTTGGGTAGTTGTGCTCTCTTAGCACCCCTACTTTCCTCCCATTTTGTGGTTATTGATAGGCCAATTTTGGACACTTATGTGACCAAGGTGGAGGAGGGACCCTTTTCTCTCCAAGTGTTATTGCAACATACAAGAAATGGTATATCTCCACAAGTAGAGGATGACCTTCAATCCTTTTTCTTCACTACCATCAGATTGGACCAGAGGTTTGTAATCTCCCTTGATGGAGCAACAATGTCAACATATACTACATTCTCTCTTAGTTGACTCATCCATTCCTTGGGCCACTAGATCATGTCTTTGCTCTTGCTCCGTCAAGGGTGCATGCTCTTGAATCCCAGCTCAAATGTGGATTAGGGCATTCCAACTCACACCAACCATTGTCTCTACAACAATGAGGTTTTGCTTAGGTTTAGTCCATCAGTCTGTATCTTCATAACTCACTTGTGAATGTGGTTCTACAGTAGATGCAGCAGCGGTCCATATGACATAATGTCCTTATGGAAGATAGAGGATAGCTACCCATGATGCCATCATGGATATAGTGTTTGCTATGGCATGAGAGAGTGGATATCTTGCTTGGAGGGGCCAATCATATTCTTTGCAAATGCCATGCATCAAAGCAGTCTTATACTTGGTCCTAGATGATCAGGTGATAGTGGTGGATGTTGTGGTTATAGACCCTACATGTGATATAGTTTTGGAGGGAGTGATTACTCATCCTCATGGATGAGCGGCGAGTAGAGCAGCAACATGCAAGATCTCCAAGTATAGGGGTATGCAGCGAGCTCACCTCTTTGTTCCTCTAGCCTTGGAGTTATATGGAGCTATGGACATGGTGTTTGATACATTTGTCAAGGAATCCACCGAGTTTATCATATTAGATGCCAAAGGGTACCACTCTCACTCTCATACTTTGTAGCATACTTCAGACGGTGTGTGTACATTGCTCTACAAAGAGCATTGGCTGGTGCAATCCATAGGAGAGCAATCTCTCTAGGTGATGTTTCTCCAAATATTCCAATAATCTGTAGAGCTTATGACTTGCATAGCTCGGATATCTTAAGTTTGGTGGGACAGATATCTCATATCGATACTATTGGGGCCTAGCCCCATTCTACCTCATTTGGCTCTCCCTTGTGTGGCTTGCTGGGTCTTCCCATCCTTCATGTGTTCTCTGTGGTTGCCTGCTTACTTCTCCATTGTTAAAACAGAGAGATTAGGATAACAAATATTTAAAAGCACATGCTTGACTTCTTTCTCTCCTGCTGCTTTTCGGTGTCTGCTCCTAGAATAAGTCCTGTTGGGGTCCAAGAATTCAGAAACGCCAGCGGAAGCTCAACAGCGGGACATCTTGAGGTTGCTCAAAGTATACACCCACCACGGCAATGCAAGTGACAGTGTCCGCTCTTCTGGAAAAAAATCCAAGCAATGAACTTTGCTCTTCTACGTGTATTGTTAAAGATATCCTGTGCACCTGTTTAAATATTTTCTGTACGTGACAGACAGATGACTCATCCCGAGAGGTTGGAATGGAAAGGTAGGTTATTGTGAGCAAATGGATAAGACGAAAAGAGTAGACCATAACTCTTTCTGCTCTTCTAGACATGCTGCCAGTCATGGATGACCACTCCCGTAGCAATATGGCTTGTCTGGTTCTTTCTCTCCAAATCGGTCGTGGTCCCTTCCACAGATTCAAATGTCGCCAGCAGTGCAAAATCTACATCACAAAATTTTGATGAAGCCCATGTCATAATAATACGATTGAGTACCTTTACGGCATGATGGTCTTCCCATCCTTCATGTGTTCTACGTGGTCGCCTTTCTCCTTTAAGGCTCTTACTAGCTAAAGCCCAACCCACTTCACAGAATTTTAAGGCCATCAACTTTGGACGCATTCAATCCTGTTTTGAGGGGCATACAACAGTCGTTTCCTCATGCACAGAATCAAGTAAAAGGTGTACCAAATGACACGATGTTTCCAGATTGAGCTACAGTGCTTCATTTTGATGAAGCGCTTGCTCGTTCGAGTCTATTTCCTTGCGCGTCTTTTGCATCTGTTAGCTTCAAATTTGCATTAAAACTACCAAATTGTGAGAGTTGCTAACAAGAACCGCCTTTAGGACAAACTAAGTGATTCTCATTTAATCAAACATAGCTCATAATATGTGTGATCAGCTTTTCCAATTAAACCTTTTCGTTATCTGGAGATCAGTTTGAAAACATTGTTCTTAGTACGATAGCAAGGATTTCGTATGGAGATCAGAATCCTCAGTCGATCTGAAGGATTTGAGCCTACCCTAGTGGAGTCCGTAAGAGTGAGTGACACATAGCCACGTGCTTTTACTTGCAACCTTTACTTATATTCGCATTTGGTGTTACTCTTTAAATTATGACCCACTCTTGCAAAGTTATTGCGGTAGAGCAAGGACGTTTCAGATAATTACTGGAAGATATTTATTAGCATTATTTTATCACGGGAGTGCGTCGTACAGAGAATGCCGCCACTTAATGATTAGAATATCAGTATTAATAGCAAGGTGGAGTTCCTTACTAATGGCTATGGGGAGGATAATGGCTATGAGGGCGAGAAAGCAAATCTTTGGTAACTCCGAAGCTTTTTGTCCCGTTTAAGTTTCTTATCTCTCCCACCTCAAGGATTTTGCCTCGAGGTCAGTTTAATCTCGTACGGCTTTGGTGTGTTATGGACCAGCTGGAGTACGGGTACTTTCTCTTGAGATTGTAGTGTATCTTTGCAGTGTGCAAGCCGTAGAAAATGCTGTGCTGAATATAACTTGGAATAAAAAGATTATCTTTTAAGGTTTAGTTATTTCTTTTGTCTCTAGCTTGTACGGCTTGATGGGGTCTTCCTACCTTTCTTGTCTCCTACGTGGTTACCCTTTCTCTCTTTTACTCATGGGTGTTTTCCTTTGTTTTGTGTTTTGCCTTTCTATGTTATGATGGGGCCTTCCCATTCTTCTTGGGATCCGAAGCTTTTACTCATGGGTGTTTTGCCTTTCTATGTTATGATGGGGCCTTCCCATTCTTCTTGGGATCCGAAGCTTTTACTCATGGGTGTTTTGCCTTTCTATGTTATGATGGGGCCTTCCCATTCTTCTTGGGATCCGAAGCTTGAGCGATCCCTTTCCTCGGTGAAAAGGAAAACTGGACTAGTTTTATTTATAGATAAAAGTATAACAATGGGGTATTTTATACGCGATCCGAAATGGCAGTATGTTTTCTACGTTATGTATATTCTACCTTACGTGGTATTATTCTGTCATTTCATTTAGTCAAACTTCTTTATCGATTTCATGATTTTATTGCTGAAGAACCTCCACTCGCCGCTTGGCATCTAACGCGTTACCAGAGGCAGGGCACCCGGTGTGTGTGGTTTCAGTACCGGTATGATCATGGCTGCTTGCGTTGAATATCATGATGATTACGTATATGTGGACTTTCTGATATAACCTTTTTGATTAGAATATGTAATTGACATTTGTGCGAGAAAACAAGGATGGATCTCATCCCAGTGGTTGTACAGGCAAATGCCCGACCCAAGAATTTCGGGTCTATATTCTATGACCGAGTCACTATGAACGAGGTACGCAAGAAACATGTTAAAATAGTAGTTCAAACTAGTGATACCTTTTCGCGACTATTCTCCTTTTCTATCTCTTGCGCAAGAGATGGACAAGGAGAATACTCGAGAAAAGGTATCATTGATCAATGAAACTGCTCCAGGACTTAGTCTAAATACAGAGCATGTACATTGTTAACATGAGATCCCATGTCACGGAATTCTGAAAGAAGAAAGCAAGTGAAGCACTCTTGTCCAATCCAACATACAAGACATTGACCTCGGCAACAAAATAAAATATTTCGTGGAGGTGTTGACCAATTCGACATTTCCCGAATCAATTCAGCATAAAGAATCTTTGAACTTATGCAAAGACAAAAGGAGTTGATGTAGTTGCAATTGACTGTCGTTCCTATATATTAAGGTTAGTATGAGCAACTGTTTTGAATATATATTATATGGATATGACCTTTTCCGTATCTTCAGCCTATCAGTTGTTTATATGACGTGATCGAAATCTCAAAAGTTTCATCTAGGATCAAAACTATACCTCGGGAAATTACCCCCTGGTAGAAAAACTACGATGTCTCTATCACTAGGAGAATTTGTACTCTTTCCAAGACAGGTGTAAAATATAAGAAGAAAAATTTACTATTATCCAAAGAAAGTGGTCATTAAGTTTTGAAACGGAAGTTCAAACTAAATTACACTATAGAGAAAGAAACCCACATGCAGTAGAAATTATCCGTATTTCCAAATGAGATGCGGAATCTGAACTTCTACACTTTGAAATATTCAGGTATTTTATTTATCTTGATCACCATTTTTATCAAATTAATCAATGTTTTAGCTCTATGGGTGTATTGAGCATTTCATTAGTTAAATGAAATAAATAACTTAAATATTTTTATTTCTATATTTAAATAGAGAGATATGTCATAATAAAACTTTATTTAATATTCGTATAAAAATATTTTAAGATATTTTAAAATAAACCTTTTCATTTTGTTAAAACTATCCATCTAGTCTGCACTCTTCGATGCGAAGAACTCTTGGGGAAAGTCATTCTGAAGAAACTAAGTTCAGGCTATATTTGTGCACTTTAACTTTGCACCTTGACAGCTGTAGTTGTGTTTCTGAGTAAGTTCACAGTTAGGTTTGAGATTAGAACTGATTTTCAGTTTCAAATAACCATTAAAAAATAGAGAACAAGTAACAAATATTATTCTAAATTTCTAATTGTGTGTCTAAGAAATGAGTTTTGCTAAGAGTTGTGAAACTTGCAATTGTATTGGTGATTGATTATGACATTGTCCTTGAGTGTGACTGAACTTGTAGTTATATTCTATAGTCCATCACATAAGATGAAAATATAAACTCCATGTTTACAACGCATTTAAAAATGTATTGGACTATTGTGTTTTGTAGGACTCGTATGCTCATGCATTGATATAACCTATCGTGTGTTTATGTTTTAGAGGTTATTTCTCTCTTTCAAGCTGCATGATATATACTAGTTCATTACAGATGGTACTAAAGAAACTAAAACGTTTTTCATAAACACTTGTGTTTCCCCTAGCATTTCCACCTGAAATTTGTATGTTATGAAAGGCTATTTCTCTCCTTCTATTTCTCTATCTCCTTCTCTTCGTAGATTATGAAACTGCTAGTTATGAAACTTACCATGCCCAATGATTAACAATAGATATTTAATGTTAATTTTAAAAACTAAAACCTTGGTCATAGACATTTGTGTTTTCACCTGCATTACCTGCTATTGAGATTAAAGGAAAGGTATGATATTGGCAATTGTGTTTGTGAATGTCTACTACTCGTACGCGTTTTCCTATTCGTTTGGTGTTTGTAGTCATGTATATGGATTGTGAGTTATGAGCCTGATAATTCTAGTTTGGTCTCAAGTATTTCATATGTCTGGCATGACAGGATTTAGATTGTACAACCCACTTACATTCTTAATAGGAGAAATCTGAATTTATTTAAATACCTAAATTAAAGGAGTGGAATCAGATATATTGAATGGGGTAGAGCTTTTAGATTTGCAAAATATATGACTTACATAAAGGCACACTGCCTTCCAATATGCAAACAATTAATTCTCTGATGGCTATAAGCTTTTTATCGCACTTAAATTATCCATACACTATGATTTTGGACATCTTTCTATGGTGTACACTTCAAAGTTTGTAGTTTGTACGTTGGATGTTTCAAATTCTAGGAATAATTTCTAGAATTAAACTTGGCTGGAATTAAATTTAAATATAAATTTTTGTGCATCATTGTTGCACTCTTACCTCAGGATTTTTGTGTAATTTCGACTAGGGTTATCTACAAACTCAAAAGTAAGATTGGTTCTCGGTCAAGTAAACTCAAGAGCTTCTATTTCCCCAAATGCTTTAAACTTGGGAGTTTCTATTTCTCCCTAAAAGAAGAATTTGAAAAAAAGGAGATTTTTCTTAATTTGTGGTTTTTTCATTTCTCTATGCATTCTCTCAAATAAAAGTAAAATTTGAACGGGAAATTGATCTCCTTTGTTTCCCGATCTCTGAACATACTAAATTAATATCTCCAAGATATTTATGCAAGTATGGATTTATAGGTGGCGAAACTGAAACATCTGATTATTTATATACTGAATGACATGCAATACTACGGCGAGAATGACCAAGATATGACTTATCTCGCTCACAGGACGTTCAGAAGACTAAATCTTACCTCTAACTTCTGTACTTGAAACTTATTTCGCTAACAAGAGCGCTGGCTTCAAAAGATTAACTTTTACTTCTATATCAACTTCTCACGTACATAATGAGTAGACAGGCAGATCTGAAAATTTGAAGGCTGATCTGATCAGCCCAGCGATCACAGAAAGACGGTAGAGCAGAATGATCCTGGAAGGTGGACGTTCAGTAGATTACAACTTGAAGGGGGTGGCGAGGTGGAGCATGGCTTGTCCCATTACTCGGTGTATCAAATGCCGGCGCAAGCGGATTGGTCGGGTAGTATCGTGGACCCAATCCGATCCAAGTCTGTTTCGAGCCATCCCTTCATGAACTATCTGCCAGTATTTCGATCGTATCTTGGAAGGCAAATTTGGACTCCGCAGCAGAGCCCTTTGGTAGGTACGACTGGGACAAGTGCACACCATGTGGTCATCAATGGTATGGAGATACTTTCACTTTTTTGTGCCACATCGTTCGAAGTGACCATGAACTCCTGAGGAATGTTTCAGATTTGAGGATAAATCAAACACCACAACCGAAAGCTTTTTGGATGTCAGATTCGTCGGATTGAGTTCGTGGAAGAATGTTTGATAACTCGAAGGCTACTTCCACATATCTGGAAACTCGGAATGAAAACCTTTATTGAGGTAAGACCGAGGCAACAAGTTCCATCATTACCCTATCCTCAGCCATGCAGCATGATTATCTTGCAAAGTAATTCCGAAGATACCATGAAATTTAATGACCGCATGGGTTCAATCGCAAAGAAACGCGTGCTCTCAAGCGTTTGAGCAGGTATATTCTATGGCCGAGACTGTAGTCTTCCACAGTTCAAAACATGTTCACTAACAATTGCGATCAATTGGGACCGATACCCTCAATAGGAACCATCGTCCAATTACCATACTAATCAATCAACTTAACTGACCTGTAAGGATGTTTCTGTATCTAAACGGGGTTCATAACCAGTGCAGTCCGTGGAAAGGGATTACAATCGCGATTGGTTCCAACACTCTTGAAGCGAAATTTGTTCCATTTCCAAGAGCTAGCACCCAAGACCTTCGAATTTGCGGCTCCGAATCCTATGTGGATACTTTACAACATGAAGGTACAAATTGCCCGTTCATGAACCTTGACAGATGGACAACAGGCCTTTATGTAGCACGACAATAAATTAGTATGGTACCTGGCGCCACAGTTTTGGGGAAATGAGGAAAATAGAAGTTGTAAAACTTTTCGTACTTCATGGAATTTTGTTGCATGTTTACATCTGCCTTGTTTGCTGGACTTGTATGATTAAACAACTCCTCAGTTCTTGGGAAACTATTTGATTTTCTGTGAGTTACATTTTGAAGATCTAGAGGTGGTAGCTTTGGCCAATTCACAGAAAGAAAGGACAGTCCTGAGCATGAACAATGCACATACGTTCTTACATATCCTTCGTCCTAATCCGGAAAGAGAGCGTGCTATAATTTCATGTAATGATGAAGGCTTTGGCTGAGCTCGGTCCCGTAGCTGTTTGGGGCCTTGTGGTGAGAAGGTACGGCACCCAGCTGGTCTGGAGCTACAGTGATTTCTTGTCATTTGAGGTTTGCACCAACAAATACAGCCGCGATTGACTACAAGTATCCTGCCCATTCACGTGACTTGAAACCTAAAGGATGTACTTGGGACCTTTCACCACCACCGAGTGACTACAATTACTGTTGTTGAGAACATCTGCTTTGGCCTGGACGGCTAGTCTCCATTCTTAAACATTCCAGAGCAAGGACCACTTATCCCCAAAAATGCTACTACAATTGCAAGTGTTACTGCTTAGGATGCCAGGGTCCATGAAGAGAAAGTTGGGAAACACACGAACGAAGTGACATTCTGCTCGGAAGTGCATTAGATCAGGACATGAATAGGTCGGTCATGCTGTCTACGTGTAGCTGTTGTATGAAAGAAGAGGCAGTAGGTGCTAAGAAAACATATTGCTGCCAAATACCTGATACAATAAAATTATTTGTATCTTCCAAGACACGGCGCTTCTGTGGCGAATGCTATTTCAGGCACGAAAAAGCATTTGTCAAATTCGAGTCTGCGAGCATATATTGATGTTTGAGATGAGGATCTTGCTCCACAGAGTATATTGTGGCCCAAAAGATACCACAACCAAGAATTGAACCTCGAACTTCAAACAAGACAATGTCTTGAGTGACAAAATGTAAATTGATACATTTTTCATAAATCCTATGAAGAAAACTTACCTGTCCGATTGTAGAAGTGTCATTGAAAGTAATTTCATAAAGTGGCAATTATTTCAATCCTCCTATAGGTACACGAATCGACATAGTCTGATTCTCGTCTTGCCATCTACAAAAGGTCATTTGGACCGACCTTTCAAACGGGAACGCATTAAAGTTCTTTCTGTATACCCAGTAGTAATTTGACTCACGCCTGACCTCGACTAGTGCTGTCAGCATGTAAGTCCCCCAGCCTCGGTCCGGTGGGACCGTCGATAGGCACCTCTGTTGTTTCTGTTGATTTTTCTGTCTGTGTATGTATGTACGTTGTACATGAATTTGAACAAGCTGGCCTCTCGATCACAGGTGAGTCCATCCTCACTTCATCCCCGAAAGGGTTGCCTGCAGTGGCATGGATGAATATCCATATCTGCATATGCCGGGTCCGAAGAGAATCTGGTCACTTGAGGTATCCTTGCGTGCATATGCTGGTTGCAGTTGGTATCAACCAAGGTCATATTCTTCCCGATTCTAGCAACGGATATGTCTCTTGTTAGAGGGAGACAAGGAGGTTGCAGTGACGTGGAGCGGTAACGTATACTATAACTTGGAAGAATATCGTTGATCTTGGGTGGGTTCAACCCAGGATTACTGTTCAAGAGCCAAGATCGCCGATTGTCGCCATAACAGTAGAGAACTCCGAATGTGGGGGCCTGCAAAGAAGCAAAGAAACAAGGGAATCACTGGCCTAAACAAGCACAGGTTCTCCAGCTGGTTAATCAAAGCACAATTTGCCATTGTAGAGAACGCATGGTTCACTGCTGTGTTTTAGGGGCATATTCCTCACCCTGGCCTGTCATGGAAATGATCCAGGGAGCGAGATTGCTGCTAGAGGTTCTACAATGTTTGTGAATCGACATATCTGAAGCTGCGTCCAGATATATCTGGAGCCAGCTTCCGGTGATATGGTGATACGCACGCTCAGCTATATAGCTGAGTGTGCGTATTGCACTATTTGGCTGATTCGCGAGCCAATCCTCCAATCAAACACCACGGATGTGGATACTTTGGAATACATATACCACTTTCACAGAGAGAGACCGTATTCCTATTGCCACCAGTCCTGCCCGGCATTTCTGAACTTTAAGGAACTCCACCCCAACCTCGAAGTTCAGAGATACGACCGTATAGAAAAACACAAAGATGGGAAGAACCCAAGCCATACAAGAATGAGACCAAATAGTAAAATGTGGCTAAGCCCCGGATTGACAAATTGGCCTACTGTACCTACGATACCAATGTTTTTTGTGGAGCAATGGACACACACTAAAATAGACTCTGAGAATAAACATGAGAGTGGTATCCTTGATATCTAATATGATAAGCTATCATGAACTCCTCCTTTGCAAATATGTAAAACACCATTCATGGCTCCATATAACTCATAAGGCTAGAGGAACAAAGAAGTGACCTTGTTGTATATCTCTATACTTTGAGACCTTGCATATTGTTGCTATGCTTGCTGCACATCTAGAGGGATGAGTAATCACTCTCTCAAAACTACATCATGTGTAGGGTTTGTAATCACAACATTTACTATTGTCACCTGATTATCTCCAACCAAGTATAAATCTACCTTAATATGTATCATCTATAAAGTATATAAACTCTCCCTCCAAGCAAGGTATCTACTCTCTTGTGCCATCACAAAACATTATATCCCTGACGGAATCATGGATAGCTATCCTTTGTTCTCCAAAAAGATACAGTGTCATATGGAACACTATTGCATCTAGTGTAAAACTCCACTCACAAGTGAGTAATGGAGATGTAGATGGGTGGACCAAACATAAGCAGAACCTCATCATTATAGAGAAGATAGTTGGTGTGAATCTGAATGCCCTAATGCATGGTCGAGTTAGGATCCAAGCGCCTACACCCTTGCCAAAGCAAGAGCAAAGACAGCCCTAGTAGCATGAGGAATGGAAGTGTCCAATAAGAAATAATGTAGAGTATGTTGACACAATCACTCCATCAAGGAAGACTACAAACCTCTGGTCCAATCTGATGGTAGTAAAGTAAACGTGGAAGGTCCTCCTATGCACATGGGGATAGATATACTGCATCAATAACATATAGAGAGAAAAGGATCTCTTATCCACCTCATTCACACATGCCTCCAAAAGTGGCCTATTAGCAAGCAAAAAATGGAAATAAACCACAAAATGGGAGGAAAGTAAGGGTGTCAAGAGAGTCCAACTATCCAAAAATACTATATGTGTAGTCTCTTCCATAAATAGTAGGCCTATCCTTGCACACAAGATTGATAGATATGTAAATCTACATGAAAAATCTCCAATCCCACAATCTAATGTCCATGGTCCAATGATATCACCAAAGACTCCCATAATCCTCTCATCAAAAGCTCTCAAATATAATAGGAAGTTTTAAGAAAGTAGAACTATGCAAAGAAGGTAGGTTTGGTCGATGAGTAATATTAGAGGAGAGTATACCAAATGCTACCCATGGATCTCCTAGTAGAAGAAGGTCATCTACATGGAGAATATCCTCTATAAGGGTTGCGTCTAAGAAGTGTGTTACAAAATCCTCAAATATTATTGGCACTCTATGCATATGAAGTCCATTTGTAGATAAGGTTTGCCCCTTTGGGAGCTCAAGGTGGGGAGGAATACCTAAAGGGGACCAATATCTGCACTTAGACTCCTTGACTCTCAAGCCAACATGATGTAGCTTGGTAGTCAAGTGGTCAAAGGCATGCCTAATCTGATCTCTAGGGCGACCTAAGAGACTCATACCTAAGAAGGTTGCCTTCTCTTCCACTACGTGTCCCAGACGGGTTTTCTCTGGGTTTATCTCCAGGTGGAGAACGTCTTTGAGGAACCGGGAGACTCGTTCCATGACTTCGCGGGGTACAATGTGTGCATCATCTGCCAAGGAGTGAAATACACAACATGGCATGGCCAAAGCAGTAGAAGCCAAAGAAGAGAGCTTTGAAGTGAGCTATGGAAAATAAATGTCCCCCTAAAGGATCTCTTTGTCATGTACCAACAACTGACTCCAAAAATGGCGAGTCTCTCTTTTGAACAACCATGTTGTTAGTAAAGAGAACCATAAAAAGATCACACAAAAGAAATAAGACTCATCAAGGATCCACTGACCTCCCTAAGATCTTTGTAGATAGATGCTCATGAGATGCTATTAAAAACATTCTCAACATCCACCTATAGGACGGTCCATTCCAGATGGATATCTAGGAGTGCCTTGATACCTAAAGGTATAGTCTCACAACCTCTAGGTGTAGTTACTCCAAACTGATGTGGAATAAGGTGATGTTGGAAGTGAAAATGAGTGATATTGGAAGTGATATTGGGGGACAATAGTATGGCTAACCAAGCACAAAAAGATCTCTCCAATAGCATTCAGTCTAGTGCCCCTTGTATCCTTCTCCATCACAAGAATTCAACTAGCACTTGACATTTGACATGGGAATATCACCCCTTGCTATTGCTTCAGCCACCTGAAGCAACTTGGTAAAACCACAAGAAGAATCATATGATTGAAAAGAATCTCTAAGATGCTCATATACCATCATTGACACCTCTTGAAGAGAGGTGAGGGGAATGCATAATGCATGCGCAGAAATTGATCTATCAAGACATAAAAGTTGCTCAAGCTGATAATCTAAGACTTTATTGGTACACTCTCTTGCCATAGGATGTAGTAAGCATAGGGAGGAAATAGTCTCATCAATGGGACTAGCCATAGAAAAAGGGTGTAACACTTGTGCTACTCTACTAAACTCTCTTGCTTGACCCAATGTCACACACCATCATAATTCAACAGATTCTATGGTATCATGTGGTAAAATCAATCTCTTGAAATATGCAACCTTAATAGATTTCTCCTATAGGGCAGCCCAATCCCGTGCTTGGAATTGACAAAATCCAACCACCACCTCTCTATGCCACACACATCCCTCTCTAGCATATCAAACACACCATCAAGGGAGTAGGAGGAATAAAAACAATAGTAACTCACCCAATGGATCATGTACCAAATGATCAAGTGGTAGGCAAAAAGTCTATCTTGACTCATCATGGAGTGTACATGATAGCATATAGAATAAATGTGGACATGAAAAACTACTCTCAAATAACCCCAAAATATAACCTGTCTCAAATGCTATCCACTCACTCAACTAGATCAGTATTCTCAAGATGGTCAACAAAAGAATATAAGAAGCATGAGTAATCCCAAGTGTCATTGTTGTAGATGTGGTCACTTGCCTCACTAATCCTTCCAAGTGGTCCAATCATAAACCTTGTGCATCCTTCCCACATGAATCTTTACCCCTTGCAAGGTCAAACGTTGGCGACACATTAGGAATGGTGTATCTTGAGCTGCTCAGTATGAAAAAGCCTAAAGTCTTCATAACTTTCTACTTAGTTCTCCATAGCCTTCAATATAGGTACCAGTGGAATCAAAATTGAAAAACAAACAGAATAGACTGTTCAATCATGTGCTATATGCTAGTGAAATTTGCAAAAATATAAATCACTTTTCTCCTATCTCTCCTTCTTTTCCTTAGTGCCACTCTCCCTCTCTCTCCAAGTTCAAAGATCAACAATTTATTTAGAAGTTAGATCCGAGTTAAGAGATCAACAATTTAGTGAAACTGATGTTGCTACTTCCAAGTGAGGGACACTCATGACCTCTAAATTCAACCACATTATGATTTCAATTGTGATGTTTAGAAGCTCCATTTTCAATTTTGTGCAATGTATAGAAATACAAACTATTTTCCATTTTACAAAAAAGTCTTCTTGGCTTTTAATCCATTTGTAGGTTTATTAAGTTACCATGCTAATCATAATTGCCAATGGTCAAAAAGGAGCCAAATCTAAAGTGAGATTTGTTCTCTATGGGATTGTACCAGATGTAAGAAGAGGACCAATTGCTGGATCTGACTGTGTGGGACATATGGGTAGAACCACCTACAGGCATAGGAGTGGAGGTGTAGGAAGAACTCTTCTACTAGTTGTACACAAGTATGGGAAGAACCCTCTATGATGAAATATGTTATGTAAGTAATTAGGTAGGTAATTAAAGCCAAGATGGTGCTTTAACAATGTCAATGTTGCAATCTACTAGAGATGAAGGGTATGAAGCCAATTGGCATTAATGGCAGTAACATGAGGAGAAGTTGGTGGTCATAATAGAAACAAGATTAAGAGATATAAATTAATTTAGGCTAAAGATTCATAGTATATAAGGACGCTTGAGCCACTTAGTGGGGGTTTTTCCACCTTGCATTGTAAGCATCATTATTTTTAGTCCAAGAATAGGAGGTTGTGGTTTACTTTTTTGTCTTTGAGGAGGAACCATATGGGGATTGAGTTGAGAGTTGGTGAGTTATTGGGTGACTATGTAATTGTTGGGTCCATGGGCTAAAGTGAATAACAATCATGGTTGTAAGAATTTCCAATTGTAACTCACTATTGGCTTAGCTGAGCAAAAAAAATTATAAAGAAAATCCATTCTATCTATTGGTGTTCAAACTGTTGAGTCTTATTTTCAATCTTTGAATGTGTGTTTTGTGTAGGTGATTGTTTTCAATTTTTGAATGTATATACTAGTTTCATTCTTGTCTAAATTGTGAATTATTCACAAGTAATGCCCATATCATTCCATTCCTTACTTCAAGGGTAACCAAGGAAATTGAAGGACTCACACAAGGACAAACCTATGAGTCAATTCCTAGGTTAAGTGTCTAAGGGTTAACTCTATCTCACAATCAAGTTAGAGTGTAATACATTAGCTAGACATGTTATCTAGAGGTGGAAATTGGCTTGGCAATATCTTCAGGGATATTATATATGATGGTCTAAGTAGATCAGATAGAGGTGTCACCAAAAGATTACTTTCACTAATAGGGTAGAGGTCAAAAACACCTTGAAAGCTTCAGAGTCAATTTTGGATGCCTAAACAAATGAATTAGGCCTCAAAAACTGGACTATAGTTTTCCTCTAGCAAGAAAAATTATTGCCTTCTCCCACCCCTTATTTTTCTTGTTGAGATCTTTCAAACTATACCTTGCCCATGCTGTTCTGAGCTTCTTACAAGAAGATTCTCCAAATATTCCCTTTGGTCAAACTTTTTTGACCAACCAAATAGGATAAGGACTGACATGTAACCAATCCATTTATTTAATTTAAGGGTGGAGCTTATTGACAGATCACCAATCCATATATTTGATTCAAGGGTGTAGCTGCCTTTAAGTTAATCTTCATTACTATATAATAGAGACAAGGTGCTTCTTTGGGGCTTCGGAGTATTGAGCAATGAAACCTTATGTTTCTCTTGTGTTTCTCTCCGGGTTTGTCCTATCTCCTATACATAGAGCCACTAAGGGATGTTTGCTCATAGGCCATTATGGGAACTCTACCTGTAGATCACTAAGGGATCTCTCTCACGTAGATGGTTTTAGGAACTCCTACTCATAGTGCATGATGTGATTGTCTTGTACATCCACACCTTCATAGCATCCCATACCATGACCTACAAGACTGGGCTAACCCACTAAAAATTTTGGCACATTTGTCGGCTCATGTGTATGTCCTCTCCACTCTTTCAACAACTTGTTTTGGGCCACGCTTATTCGACATTGACACCTTAAGGACACAACTATTTTCATTTTGGGGCAAGAACTACCTCCCATCTTTTCAAGCAAGATTTCTTTCAATCTGGGAGAAGCATTAAATCTTGTGTTTGCAAATAAATCTCTCAATATAGTGGAAGCACTACCTCTTGTTTCTATAGGTCCTATTGATTCAAATCAAAGGGAAGCATTACCTCCTATGTTTACAAGATCTTCAAAGTTGGGCTTGGCTTTCATTCATGGCAAGCACTCTTGCCTACAGAATCCATCTATCTTAGCACCACACCGTATGGTTGCACAAGTACCACCTGATCTAGACCCTACTGCCCCTATCACTACAACTATAATTGCATCAATCTCAGGAGGAGCAAAAAATTATATACCCCTTGGAAATATAGTGTTCAAAAGGCATAACAATTTGAATCATTCCTTTGAATGTTCAAAAATGTCTATATGGCACAAAATATCATGGATGATATTGCCATTGCATGACAAATTGGCCAATGTTTCATTGGCATCGCACAAGATTGGTTTTGTGGCCTAGCCTTTGCCACAAGAACAATTTGTGTATTGATACAAATGGAAGTGCAACAAGAAAACATTTGACCAATGTAACAAGAATAACTCTAGCAAAAGATAAATAGATCTAAAAGGGACACAATAAAACCATCAAAAATTTTATTCAACATTTTCAATACATATCATCAATGATTACACCAACTCCAAATCCTATTACAGCTCTCAACTGGTTTAAGGATGCACTACATGAAGATATTAAAAAATTTGTCATATACAACAAGGCTACAACTCTAGCCCAAGCATTCAAAGAAGAACGTTGTTGGGCTCAAGCTAACAATAGGGATATGGCCTTACCAAACCCTTGCTCTATAATACCAAGATTCAAAGGAGATGTAATCCACAACCCCTACATTGCCACTCAAGGATTCCCACAGCCAAATTAATTCTATGGAGGAGCTCTCATAGTTGCACCGGCCATGTATGCAATATTGCAATTGGTGACCATATAGAATCACATGCCCATAGCAATACCCATAGCTCTCCAGCTCTATCAGAACCTACTGCTCCAATATCTACCAATGTTCCCCCAGAAAATATTGAGATAGAGGACATCCTAGTAAAGTTAGAACAACTAGAGAATCTTCACTTAGCACAACAGCCTCAAGAAAGGAAGCCATTGACAACCTATGGTATGTTTCAAGAATCTGGTAGCCAGGAGCACTCACCCATAGGGACACAATCCCATAGAAGCACCAACTACTCCAACTACAGAAATTTTTCATAGTGCTATGGTTGATATAAATCTGGCTTATTCTCACGTGTTCTACACCAAGGATCATGACCCAAACATTATCATAACAATCCAACTGAGTGTTATCCCAAATTGTTGCATCGACTTGGGGTCCTTGGTGAACATTATGACCAAGGGAAAACACTAGGCTTGAAAAGATAGAAACACTAGGCTTGAAACAGTTGGTGATAGAAACACTAGGCTTGAAACAGTTGGTGATAGAAACACTAGGCTTGAAAAGACCTCCACCCTTCTCTGAATGACTAATGGGAGAAGACATTGCACTCTTGGACTTTTGTCCATGGTTCCTACACTCATCAATGAGCAAACCTTTTTAGTTGACTACTTGATAATAGATACTCATGCTGTGGCACAATTCTCACTCTTTTTGGGAGTCCCATTGCTGGTGGATGTTGATGTTGTCACTTCTTGGAAAATTGGTAAATTAAAGTTCACAAGAAAATTGAATCACATTGTGCTTTTGATGTACACATTATCTATATCAAAGCTATATCAAGCTCAGGTCATGAAGGTGAACTGAGTTTTAATATTGAGGTGTGGAACCTTGATCATGTTGATAGCAATGAGGACATCTTAGATGTCATCACTAATTGTCTTCTCATAATGGAGGACAAAATGAGTGGTCATACCATAGAAATTCAAGACAATGGCCCCATCCTTCCAACCACGCTGCAAAATGTTCTTTGCAAGAACATTTCCACTGCCCCCAAAGAGCTTTCATGGGACTTAGAAGATGACTCCCATATCAATAATGATGGTGCTGACCACCTTGCATTGTTCCCCTGCCCTACTCTTGGGAACATATCAAGGAAACCTTGACAATCTCCTACTTCTATATTGAAGAAGATATTGATTTTCAAGGTGAAGAAACAAACAAGGAATGCTTCCATCTTGATGGGATGCTCCTCGGCAACATTGTTATTCCTTGATCTAGTAAAACAATGCACATCATGGGGTAACAAATTTTTTAAGATATCGATTTATGTGGACCCATACAACAAAATCACTCAGGTGCTAATTTTCTTTTTTATTGATGGCAGATGATGCTTCTTGAAAGTTTTAGACTTAATAAAAAATAAATCAGAATTTTGTGAGAGGATTTGTATGCTGATTGAATTGGTTGGGAACTAAATGACTTTAAAGGTAAAAGGATTAGATCAGATAGGAGCTAGGGGAAGAGAATAAATTTTCAAATCCTTCAAAGACTTTTGTAGAAGCATACTCTAAGATGGTGCAGCGGAGAGGAAAAATCATCAGATGATAGAAATGGCATGGAGTATGCTCAAGATAAAATAATCAGAACCACTCAGAAGATGAAGTAGGGAGTAAAACTATTTATCTCTCATAAAATCAATTTCGAGATAAAGTAACGAGTAGAACAATTTATCTACTAAATAGAATACAGAAGTCTACAAATTTATCTACTAAATAGAATACAGAAGTCTACAAATTTATCTACAAAGAACACTTTGTGGGAGTAACCCTAAAAAACCCTCTATGAATATAGGAGAGAAACGAAAGCTCAAATATTGAGGATGTTTCTGTATAGCATTTGTTCAAATACGAAAGAAGAAAGGAAAAAAGCTTGATGAAAAGAGTATAAAATGTATTACAATTGGAAATTAGAAAAAGAAAATTGCATATAAACTTCCGAGTGAGAAAAATTCTAGCATGGTACATTTTAGTAGAGATGTAATTTTTAATATAATTGATCATCTCGGAGAGAAGGGTGAAATTAATTAAATGAATTTTATTTATTTATCAAGCTTTAATCAAGATAAGCACCTTGAAGAGGAGTCCTATAGCCCTCAACAATCTTAAGGGAGCACTCAAGTTCAAAGGATAATATCATTGTTAGAGATATTTTCCCAATTGAAAAATTGCCAGGCATGGGTGAGGACGGAAACCAATCACCTTTTCTGATTTAAAGGAGCAAAGGGGTAAAACTAAATAAGGTTTGATGCTGAAGGACCGAAATTTGCAAACCCTTGATAGATCCAAAGTGGGAGGAAAATCCTTAAAAATTACATTATCCCCAAATAAACGGTCCGGTTAAGTAATGAAACCCGTTACCGTCTGCTATTTTCCATTCCCTGTTTAGGGTAACGAGTGTGCAAACTCTTATTTTGTCTCGTAGTGCAGACTTCGAAATGCAGCCGCAGCCGTGCGTTTCAGCGTCATTAGTAGACTGGAAGGACCCACAGTCCGTAGAGTGATAGCCCCACAAAAGTAGAAAACGAAGCTGGTGGGCACTAGATATAGCAAACGTTGGTGGGTACCGAGCATGGGATAAAGAACATCCTTTTATTAGGTAGCTCTTTTAGAACCAAGCCACAGTTCCAATGTTTGAGGGGCCCCAAATAGTTTTGATTGTCCAACAGTGATCACTGATCAACGATTCCAAAGTATCTCCAAACTGCCTCGTTTTATTACACTCCAGTGGCGTGTCTTCATGTTGCTCTCCAATTTGGTTGGTTGCTATTCTGCTCCTGTAGATGTGTGGCCGGGCAAGAGTCAAACTAGTAGTCAACCTCAAATCGGACTTTGAGTTTACCTGGGTTTGTATTGCTCTCGCTAGATTTCAGTACATTGTCACTCCCCATGCATCAAGCTTAGCTTTCGAGCCATCGTAATTTTGTTAGAAGTCGCCGTTTCCATGCTCATCAACTGTAAGACTTAGGCCTCAATAATAGGTCCATAACGGTACGTTGGCGAAAGCTAATTGTAAACAAAGACATACTGAGTGAGATGATAATGATCACCGAATTGCACGATAAGATTTCAACCGATACCTAGAATTAGAAGATACCAAGCTTTCTCACCTAATGAGGTAGAGCTTCACATTCGGTGCGTTTGCCTTGTCCAGACCCTAGAACTGAGTGAGTTAAACCTTTGCGAATGGTCGGGAGATTAATGTGTTCACCGCATAGAACATAAAATTGTCTAAACCTGGCCTAAATGAACTGCTGTCTAATAGCTCAAATTTCAAACTCATGATGACATTCTGGTGCATTTTCCAACACGTTCTGGCGTGAAAGTAACGAACAAAGATGAACAGAGTTCTGTCCCCCAGCACATGTATCACATCACTACTAGGACAGGACTGCCAGTTTCGTCGATTTGACTGTCTTTCATAATCATTAATGGGGCCAGTTTGAGGTTTGGGCAGCCGCAGCGTTAAGTCCATTCTCAATGGACTTAGTGATCATGAGTCGGTGAAATATGATCAGTGATCGGCAGTTTTCCCGGGCACAAACAATGTTACTCGAGTAATCTATCTACCGTTTCGATCTGTGTTCCCTCCAGTTAAGATTTTGGGCATGAAACGTTGCCGTTACAGGTGCAGATTTGTTTATCAGCGACTACCATTGTACACTACCACAATGAGATATGGAGATGGATCCATGTTGTGCAGCAGTTGCAGAGCCTTGGGAGGAGATCGGGCTGTGAGCCTGCCATGCAGTAGGCGAGGCAAGGTAAGGCGAAGAGAGGAAGAGATGGAGGGAATGAAGGTGAAGCCAGCTAGGGTGAGCAGAAGACTCATATGGGTCCGTCTTGACAGGCAATTAATGAGAAGGAGAGAATGAAGGGTGCAGAAAGGCGATTAGGTTCACACAAGCTAAGCTTTGAGTGTGCCGGGGTCACGCTGATGAGAATGTTGGTCACGCTGATGGCAGTCTTGGTCGGGGTCTACTCCTCTAGCACCACGTGCAGAAGTCGGAACTTTCGGTGGGAACCTCGGTGGGACAATGCACCTCAGGAGGCGGCGCTTGCTGCTCTCCGAGTTTCCCTCGCTCTTACTCGTGCTCATTTTTTCTTCCCAAATGCTCCCTCCCCGTACTTCTAGGACCTCTGTGTGCACGAACACTGGCACTCAACAATGACTGGAGACACTCCTCTCCCCTCAATTTCAACATGTAGTTTTGCCTCTACAACTGCCAAGTAAGTTGATTACGTCAGTGCTCTGTTATATGATCATCTTGCCATGGCCCGCTTCAAACTATTCGGAATGTATCTAACGTAATTAAATAACGTTTCTCTCAATTACACATTTAATTTATTTAATCTAGTTGTTTGTGATTGTTTATTGTAGTAATGATTTTGAAGATATGAAATAGTATTTAAACAGTAACTAGATAATATTGGTATTGTGTGGAATTTTAGCTGAATTGGAATGCCTTTGTTACTAATGATTTTGAAGATATGACATAGTATTTAAAAGTATTTAAATGGAATTTTAGCTGAACTGGAATGTCTTTTGGTAGTCCTATGTTTTTTTTTAATCTTTTTCTATTTGTCATAAGTTTTGGAACCATACGTGGTGGAAATGGAAGAATGATTTCCTATTATTTGGTAAAGTTTAAAAGAGATATTTTGTTCATTTGAGCACAAAAATAAAAAATATATATCAATTGATAGATATATTTATAATATTTTATACTAAAAATGTTAACATACTCTTTATTTTCTTTTAGCTGAAATAGCTAATTCTTGCATTATTAAAATATTACTTTGTTGTTACTTTACCGAGAGTATAAAGGAATGCATTTGTGCATTTTGTCTTATTTCAATTATTTTTTCAATGATTTTATATCATTGATTTCTAGAGTTTTGCCGTATATCAATAATTTTCTCTCGAGCAGCGATAAGTGTATTTTGTCTTATATCATTATTTCTCTAGAGCATCGACGAGGTTTCATTTATATTTCTCTCGCCGTTTATATCCTCGCTACTCACGGGAATGTGCTTCTATGTTAGTATGCTTTTTGTCTTTTATCAACTATTTTCTCTAGAGCAATATGAGCAACCCTTTAAATTTGTCTCACCGTTTATATCTTCACTACTCCTCACTAGAATGGGCTAATATGTTAGTATATGATAAGAGTTTATATTTTCGCTACTCATTACAATGGTGTACTATGGTAATGTAGACTAAAATGGATCTATATTGCAAACCTTAGTATGCAATAAGAATCTACATGTTTTGTTTCATTGCCGGATGACTGAAAATCATTAAAATGCTCGTAAGGGATATAGTGTTTGTGTTTTATTGTAGGATACGTACAAATTTGTGTATGGTTTAAGACCATCAAGTGATAGTAATAGATATTGTGATTAGATAATTACGTGCAATGTGATACAGTTTTAGGAGTATTAATTTAGAAGGTGTGTTACTAGTACAACGGGGCTACCAAGATGTCCAAGTATATTGGTATGTGTAAAGATCAAATTGCTTATTCCTTTAGCCATAAACCAATAAACGAGTATTTGAATTTCTCAACCATGGTCTTCACGTATAGAGGTATACGTCGAGATCAACTCTTGGTTTCCTTGACAAAGAGCAATGACCATAACAATCTCAATCACTTTATAGAACTCTCTTTGCTATCATCAAGATCAACTCTTTGTTCCTTTACCTACCGAGTAACCTTAATCTCTCTGTAGATCTCTGTTTGTACAGCACTCACATCTAGAATAATATCCGGAACGCTCATCTTTGCTCCTTGAAGAGAAATCCCACTTAGCATGAATGCTCTACAAAAGAGCAAGAGAATCACATGCTCCTTGAAATGCTTTAGGGGTACCCAGGACTATTTAATTTATACATCTATGAAATTCTGGGTACTAGCATGTAGATTTATCATTTAAATATTATCGAGGCTTAGCCTCGTTTTATATCCTAGATTTTATCCTTGTCCGGGTGTTCCCCTCCTTCATGGTATCCTATGTGAGTAGCGTTTCTTTCTTTTATTTTAATGTATAGTATCGGGTCATATACCGTTCAATCTGGCTGATCAGAGCCGGGAGGAATCGAGCTGTATGTATATATTGATTAATTTGAACACCATCAATCACTGGGACTTGCTCCTTTGCTTCTGGACCGATGGCTGACAAAAGATGAGAATTCATGGCTAGCTTTCTAGTTAACTACCACTGGTACTCACAGTTCATGCACTGATCTCGAGACTGGTAGTACAAAAATAACGGTCTGCTTGGTGATGTGCTTCTTTCTCGCCCTTGCTTGCTTGCTTATCTTCAGCATTTCGTGCATCGTAACCGAGGATAAAGGAAAAGTATTGAGAACCCATACTCTCTCATCGGATCAATGAAAAATCTCTGCGCCTCATGGCCAGTGAACCATGTTCACAATCAAATGAGCGTAAGGAAATTAGTATTCTACGTTGGCATTGGGAACTGTAGAATTGAATCACCTGAGAAACTACTATGTGTGAATCGTGTCTGATGGGCAGTTGAAAGTATATCTCAGCGGATACCTGAGCCTTCCCTGAGTTTATCTAGACAGTGGGAATTTTTCCTCGTTCGTTTTATCAGCTATTCAAGATGTGTATAAGTTGTTGAATCCAAGACCCAGTATTTCTCATGATCAGTGTGAAGATTTAGATCTATAAGGTGCAGTGGCGAAAAGAAAGCACGGGTACGAAGCCAATAGTTACATTTGTAGAGACTAAATGGGCCCTAGCCCCATTGTCTTTTCCTTGTACGGCTTGATGGGGTTTCCCATCCCCGGTCGCGTTTTTCTCACTTGTAGAGACTAATCGCGTAAAACTCATAGGAAACTTCAATTGGCACACAACGTTCCGACAATCGGGACAGACCTCATCGCTAACCACTTCAATGCGACAGGCTGCGCCGAACCCCGACTCTGAGTTCCGTGAATGAGACAGGTACTAACTAGGACTTGAACAGTGAAGATTAAAGAGTATTTTACTGTGATCTGACCAGTAAGCTAAGCCATGGCCCACTGAGATTCAAGAAGTTACTGAAGTGGTTTTTCCCTCAACTGACAGCCTGAGTTTGAAGACTAACTTAGAGATAACATACTAGCACCAGTGGAATGTCAAACATGTAGAGTACAGACGAAACATGTTCAGAGATGCGTGGATTGGCAAGGTCAGAGTACATTATTGGACCAATTCTTGGTAATGCTTAACGAGTATATGTGAGTCATAATGTGACATAGTGGAACGGTTACTCGACTTTCAGGGTGTGTGTCTAAACACTTGTAAATAGAGGGATGCTTAGCACCGCTTGACTTGGCACGCAACGTTGGTGGAGGATCAGCTTCATATCAATTTGTAGTGATATATGAAGCACGCTCCTCAGTCCCTACAGTGTTTGTAAGTTCGATGTTGGCAAGATTGTGACCTCAAGTTCGATTATCTGCTCGATGTGATGTGCTTTCATCGGTGGCTATCAAAGCACTGGAACGCTGAGGTATGCTTGCAGTCACCGTTTTAATCCGTATGAAGTTCATTGTATGGTTAGCTAGAGTAGCGAGCTGGGGTAGTGAATCAAGACGAGAGTCGTAATTTATGCGAATTTCAAATGGCTTCGATCTGTCAGAGATATGTCCAGAGGAGTTTCGATTAAGATTCTAGATTATATATGTACAGCTGGTGCGTGAAACGACGTGCAAATTCTGGAACAAGTGTAAGACATCGAATTTAGAGTGCACAACAAAAGGACTTGCTTCCCTGAGGTGGTCCAAAAGAAAACTGAATCAGTGCTTACACTTCAAGGCTTCAGATGTGTCTGGACCTCCAAAACAGTTTTATAGTGGTTAAAGATGCAATAAGTATTCCCTCGATGGATACTATACTCCAATCGAGGTTGCAGTACAACTTTTGACGAAAGACCTCGGGGAAGAGCAAGAATTACATTGGAAACTCTCCATTCAAATCTCAACCTTCTCACGTTTTCGAGATCGAAAGACTCGTAGCGTAGTCCTTTAAGGCGTCATTAGGTATGAAGAAACCTGCAGTCTGTAGATGAAACATATGTTATCTGCATGGATGCTTTAGGTAGTCCAGCATACATACATCATCAATCACGAGTGTCCCAGTGTTTCATTCAACAAACTCCGATCTCCATTTGTACTATGAATCTAGTGCTTTCCCAATCCTGAGAATAAGAAGTATCACACGCCTTGGTGGAGAAATATAAGAAGTATCCGACTCGTACAAATGTCGAACAGGTGGTCTAGTACTATGAGTTTAAGGAGTAAGGAGGTGAGTACTACTGTACGCACCTCCTTACTACCAAGTCTCCCGAGAGTCTACTGGGCTGAGAGAGAACCTGAAATGAGCTTCTCATTTCAGGTTTTCAAGTTCAAGTTCAGTGAACTACTAAAATGTAATAGATCCAAAGGAAACTTCAAAAAGGTCTGGGAGGAAACACGAAACGTAAGTAACGTACCTGCTATAGCTAGTCACGGCATGTAAAATCCACATGAATGTGATTTGGGTTGTGGACTTTATTTAACGTATATATCACTCTCTATCTAAAACCGTCAGCAGAGGAACTAAACCTTTACTCCATGGCCATTCACATGTGAGCTGCATATATATATGAGTTGAGACGCACTAAGCGAATCTTTGGCTTACGAGCTCAGATGCACGCAAAGAACGCATTCAATAAGTCAGACTGACTCTCTAGTCAATCATGACTTCCTGACTTGAATACCAACAATGAATTAGTACAAGAGAAATGACTCCAGAATCACACTAGAGGGCTCCCGAAATTGAAAATCTCGGGGGAATCGAGAAGTTAGATATACAGGTGCATGAGAGAATGATTCAGTGCAAGTTCTGATTTGAGTCCTATCATGAGCTTCTGAATCCAGCGCAGATTCTGAACCTGTATAAATTATGTAAAACCCGTCTATTTCTATGGCAAACCACACTCATATCATGATGAGCTGCAGCTAGCGCTGCGATTTCATTTAGATTGTACAATTTTAAAGTTCCTTTAGCTTTGTTCGGGGTGCGTAGGTACTAAGTATAGGAGAGGTGCATAGGTACTAATTTTTATGTGTCAAAACCGTTTGCAAGGCCATTCAAATGTTGTACGTTCTTATCCAAGTAGTAAACGAAAATCATTCCGAGAAATCATTAGGTAATTTAGTTCATAAATCGGTTACTGCCTGTACCCTAAGAGTACTATCCTCGAACCACTCAACATCACAAAGTAAAACGTTACAGTTACTAAAGCAGTGGCAGTTCCTTTGAACCGCAACAAGATTTCTTTCTTTGCACTTAGTTATAACGTATCTATCCTGAAATCGAAATTTATTGACACTGTCAGGTTTATAAATGAGATCATAGATCTCATTTATAAGCCTAATAGATCTGGTGATCTCGAAATTAAACGTAGCTCTCTAAAACCTGTTCCCATAGAGTATGCCACAGAGGAGCTCTCATTGACAAGTTACTACATTAAACAAACACTTTGCATGAGAAAGATAGTGTATATCAAGACTGGTCGTGTACGTGTGCTGCCTCTGATTCTAATTCGCAATGAATGATCATGCATGAGCCTTAATTTTCAGCAACGGAAACCAACGAGCTTTTGCTTGGGACACGCTTGCAGGAGCTGAAGTTTGTTATCGTCTAGTTTTGGCGGGGACGAACTCGAATAAGATCATGTGGGTCTCGAGTTGGTAATTTGTTTTCTTTCTTGACTGGCTGCAGGCGATTTCTAACAGAATAGTCCAGTCAATTGCGAAAGCTTACCCAAAGTTTCCTTACTTCTACCTGCCTCAAACCGGGAGTAGTTCTGCCCTTCTTCCGTGTTCTGTGCCTGCAGAATAGTACCGGCAGACTAAGCGGTAGTTGTCAGAGCACTTCTCTTAAGTAAGGGTTTGTGCGTGAAGATTGTAGAGACAGATTCATCATCACTTACTGTGGGGCCTGCGGTTCGGCGAACTTTTGATCTACCGGCACCACGATCTACCGGCACACGAGAATTGTTCTTCTCGCGCGCTAGAGAGCCTGACACGATCTGGAGCCCAGAACTCAAACTGCACACGTGTCATTGAGCTACCGTGTCTACCAAGTCGAAATTTTCCACACGTACAGTACAGTATGATATTGTTATCTGTTTTATGTGCCTTGATCATCGCATATTTTGTTAAGGAACCGCCTCCTGATAGAAATCATCTAGATCTCATCACCAAATTCCAGTAAACTCTCGTGTGTGTCAGAAGTGCTTTCAAGTATTTTAACATGGAACTACGTCTACAGTTTGAGTTCTGCTCATTTGTCAGGCTCTCTAAGCGCGCGAGAAGACAATTCTCGTGGTGCCAGTAGATCAAAAGTTCGCGGAACCGCAGGCCCCACAATAAGTGATGATGAATCTGTCTCTACAATCAGCTTCGACCCTCGAAGCTGCATACAAAGCTTAGTATACTCGAAAGCATGAAACGTTAGATACATCACGGAGAGTTTTGATATATTTGTTTAGAGCAGCAAGAAACTATGTTACTTTTCTCGTATCATCTATTATTCTAATTCTTTGTCTCGTATTCTAATTCTTTCCTGTGTATTAATTATTATGGTCAAGGTTTATTGCTACTACATTCCATGAATCTGCAAATGTATGTCGAAGTATTGGAGGGTCAAATTTATATAACTTCTTTTATGCGTGAATATATACGTATCTCATTTTTTATGTTCTTCCCCCAAAGATACCCCAAAAACTTCACTAACAATGGTCGTCCCTTATCTGGTTAGCCATGGCAAAAATAAAAACAGTAAGTATCTGAAAATCTGAAAATTAAGTATGGTCTCTGGCTTTGCGAATCCTTGGTAAGTGCAATCTGAAGCCCGGAATGTGAAGCCCAGAACTCAAACTGTACACGTAGATACGTATATATTCAAGCATAAAAAAATTTATATGTAAATTTGACCCTCCAATACTTCGACATATATTTGCAGATTCATGGAATGTAGTAGCAATAAACCTTGACCATAATTATTAATACACAGGAAAGAATAAGAATAATAGATAATACGAGAAAAGTAACATAGTTTCTTGCTGCTCTAAACAAATATATCAAAACTCTCCGTGATCTACCTAACGTTTCATGCTTTTGAGTATACTAAGCTTTGTATCAACTATCACTTTCAAATTTTTATCTGAATTATCAATCGAATCTATCAAAATGAAATAAAATTGGTCAAATATTAATTGAGAACGAAAACTTTGCATTTGACTTTACTTTTTCTATCATAACACTGTCGCATGTATCCCTTACAACTTATTATCGTAATTTAGTATAACTACAGATAAGTCTGTACATTATAGCAAACACAACTTTGCCTAGCTAAAAAAAAAGGTTTAATAATAGTGTAGGCTTCCTTTTCTATTTAGATATGATTACTAGTTGAAAATACACTTATTAACTGGTATAAATTTTCAGCTTTTCTGAATACTATGCGATAATTGACTACGTTTTTAATGTTCTTCTCCTTAATCGCCTGCTTTTCTTCAAGCTTAAAAAACAAGATCCTGATCATCAATCAAACGAAGTTCGATTTGGATGAACAAATTTTGATTAACTAAAATATGAATTTTTTTTCCTGAATAATGCTTGCATTATATACTGACACATGGAGATTAAAAGATAAGAATTAGAGCTTAATCACTTTGAATTGGAAAATCGTAAATTAAAATTTTAACCAACTAGAAATTCCTCAATATAGAAGCAGAATTACCTTTATTCTATTACAAGCTAGGTAATCTAAGATTTAATCAAGATGATAGAAAATTAATTCTAAAAGGTAGCCCGTTCTATCCATCCGGTTTCGTTAAATTCTCATGCAAATATTGGATACCAAAGTTCTTTGATACTTGATCTTCTTAGATTTAAACACACAAAGAGGTGGTACTTTTACTATCAAAGATGGAAATTTGATGAAAAATTTATAGTCTTAGGGTCAAGGTCTTAAAAGTTTCGGTATTTCACCTTTTCGAAAGGGGTCAAGCCAACACAGTTGGAATTACTCCTCTTTCCCAGTTGAGCTTTTTTAATCAACAAGAATTGCTCAATTTGATACTTATTTTTAGAATAGAGCTATCTCATCATGTACCAAACTTCACATCCCACAAGTTTTATTTTCATCACTATACATATTTTTTTTGTCTCATGTCTTATCACTGGTGATGATTGTTCTTCTTCTTTTTTACATTATTCTCATCAGGATGTTTGTCGCTTTTAGAATCCTCGTCCATCCACTTCAGTATATATAAACTTAATAGATGTTTTCTGGACAATGTGTTAATTTTCAAATTTTTCAATAAATATGCTCTCTGTGGACCGATGCTTTAAGTTCGTCCTATGGTTCGATATAGTCTGGTCTACAGTGCTGTCCTTCCAGAAGCTAAAGATACTAAAATAGTATAGGTAAATATAATACCTTGCAGCTCTCGACCAGAATATAAACATACACAGAAGAAGGGAATCACTTACTATTTAATATACAGGTTTACTCGGTGTTTGACAGAGTCAGATTGAGGCTTTCGAGAGCTGGATATGTTGCTCACTCTTTGATGAGCTGAAGCTCATGCTTTAGATTGTGATAATTCGTCCACAATTGTTGTGATAAATTAAGTCTGAGACGTGAACGCTGAAGACTACAACTACGGGCCTGTTGGGACTCGCGTTCTGTTTTTCCTTCCGCACATGGTTGCGCCTTGTAATCCTTTCTCCTTTCCTTTTCCTTCAGGCCCTATGTTTTATATATATTATTATTACTACGCGGCAGTTCAAAGTGGTATCAGATTGTGTACGCAGACTCGCGATGATCGCTCAATCAGTAATCAAACATATTATGAATGTACTGGCTTAGATGTTTCTAACACACAACAATAGTATGAGACATACCTTGGAAGAACCAAATTCAATTCTCCTATTAATCTCATACGGATTAATATAAGACCTGCAATATTGCCTTCGCACGCAAGAGGAAACTCATTCTCAGTTACATCACTATCCGGTCTGGATAGGGTATAACTAAAGGGAGTTGTTATTTCGACCACATTTAACCCCAAAACCCCAGACTAGTTTAGGGTCGATTAATTTACGATTTGTGCAAAAAAGAGCAAAAGAGGTGGTGGAAATAGCAAGTCCCTACCTAAGTCGGGTCTTGAATTCTTGAAGTACTTGAGAACCGGAGTTTGAATTGGTACGTTTTTAAGGACTTTGCTTGCTAACATGGGTAATCTCATCATACAAAAGATGACCGCTAGATACACATGGAGCGAATGTCAACCTGCATGCATGGACGTGTAGTTCAATTTGCGATTTGGGACCAGGTAGTTGAACGATATTCAAAAATGTTCAAATGCTCGTGAACAATAGCAGACTTGCCTTTACTCGGGGCAAATCCATCATGTTGGTAGAAGGCTCTTTCAAATTGGAGAATATTAACCCAAAATGAATCCAACTTTTCACACTCGGCCTATAAGGAACTCACGATTTAGACTGCGGCAACGATTCGGATGGAAGAGTTTGCTGATGGTCCGATTGGGAAAGATCTCTCGGTTTAAATATCAAGGGGTATTAAGAGATGCAATTGGAAAGTATGGAGAGGAGAACCTGTATACTTTACATGCGTTGAGGCAAACTTGTTGATTCAGTTATATGTGATTAGGTGAACAATAAACTTCCAAGGGCTCGGACATGCTATAGGCAGGTCCTTTTGAGCAGCTCAGGAGCTCCCCATTCCAAAAGTTCCACGGTTCTGAAGGTTCTGAGATGACTTAGTTCTGTAGCCCAGACATGCTCGTAGCTGACGATGCTTCCTAAACCAATATTCTATTCTTGACCGTTTGGGTCCAATTCAGTTGGTCCTCCCAGTACTTTGGAGATCTCCAAAGTGCTGCTGCACATGCTACCTCAACCTCTATAGAAACGGATTATCATCATGATCAAGTCAAGCATTTGAGCTTCCAATCAATCTACCATCATGGAGTAAAAGTTGCAAACGTTCACCTAAAGGATAACGTTGTGGAATGGAAGAAGCGAGTCTGGCTGTAAGGTCAGAATTATGTTAATGTTGTAAACAAATCCGGGAGCTAGTCTGGGTTGGATTACCACATTGTCAACAGAATAGGTACACCATGTCCATTTGTTACAAGGAACGCATGGAATGGTACGGAGTAGTCGATTGATTATGTCACTTTGGCATAAGCACAGAACCAGTTTGGGAGAGTCTGAAGGAAGGAATTCGAAAGATTCACCATAACTTTGCTTAACACTGTTAAGATAATGCAATCTAGTACGGGTCTAAAGCACTATAGAATTAGATCTGGAGAGAAGCAGGCTAAGGCTCTCACATCACATATACAGAATATCATCCTCTGAGTAAGCTTTGTATTTTGGAACACTGAATCTCGATCGTTACTTGAACGAATATGTATTATCATCGGAATAATTCATGTTAACTGTAAGCGTGGATGAGTAACAAAGGCATTACCTCGTAGGTTTTATTCTTGTACGGTTTGATCGTGATTCTCCCATCTTTCTTGTTAGCCTGTGCGGGTCCTCTCTCAAGCATTCCAGTTGCTCGTGAGATGTGACGGAGGACTGTGATGTCCAGGTACAATTTGGAGGGATGGAGGAGTGGAAGGGCCAAGAAAGGGAAAGCTATACGTATAGGATAACATAGGATAACCAGTGCCAACAAACATCGCAGCAGGTTCATGTAAGACAAGTTAATGCCATAAATATTTAAACTAGGGTAAACCCCCCGCATCGTGGCAGAGAGAATCAGTTCCCCGTCCCATAGTCCTGCGAAGACATTATAGAAGGGAAACAGGCGACCGCGTAGAAAACACGAAGGATGGGAAGACACCCATCAAGCCATTATACGTAGTCATCATCTTTGTCCATTGTCACTGTTCCCAGAAATAGTTCTGTCCGGCATCCTCGTCCATTGTCCTGTGAAGACATTAAGTGTATGTACGTAGTCATCATCTTTGTACATCGTCCCTGTTCCCGGAATAGTTCTGTCCCGGCACCCACGTCCATTGTCCCCGGACTATATTATTACTACTATTGTATAGTAGGACCCTACTATACCCTACAATACTATAGTAGACTACAATCCTCATTTAAAGGTAAAAAATTTAAGGTCAAACCTCCAGCTCATAGCCTGCGACGGTGACCCAGGATTCAGATCTGCTTTACTGACGTGACATCACAGAGAACAATAAAGTCCGTCTTCTTCCCGACCGAAGTTCTCTGTTGCTCCTAGGAAATTGGGACAGAGTCAGTTTGACTGAAATAGAAACCAAGTTAAACCGCTTGTTTCAGGAAAGTAGCAACGTAGCACCACATCATGGATGTGGTTGGCTTTTTGTCAGGTCTCACACTAGGCTTTACTACAGCTAACTCATCGACGATAGGACATCCTCTGGAAGGTGTAACTGCTTCATATCCTCTGATATTGACGCATCCATTTCTGATACATGAACCAAGCTACAGTGAAAGACACTCACCTGGATTCACCAAGCCAGTGAAATCAGATACAAGCACGCAGTAACTTATTGGAAAAATTTCTCCAGGTCAAGGGACATTAGAAACATAACATGCCCAACTGCTACCGGACATATTTAGGGCATGTACAGAATAGTAAGGGATCGCGGCACTCATCGATAGCCCTGCCTTGCATCAGTTTTGGTGCCCCAGGAGTGTGATTCTGAATAATCATGAGATACAAGTATCAGAAAACTTATGAATATCAATGGATTTGGATCCGATTTCTGAATCGATTCAAAGCCAACACTCCTGGTTAGACTGAGACCTCTAAGGTATGAGGTATTAGTCTGGAGAGTTTATCCTTTTCGTGTTTTTTATTTCCTTTTTCATTGTTCCTCCTCTTTCTTTCATTCATCCAATTGCCTTACAAATGAGAAGCTCCACATTTTCCGTCAGTAAAAGAGAGTTTAGGGATGCGTCTACAGTTGCTTAGCATAGCATGTGCACAGAATATGCGAAGAAAATTGTAATCGGCCAGAATGGACACTGCCATAACAGGGCCCCTCAAGTAAGAAGAAACAACCAACTGTCAGAATAAACCGCTTGTTCATACAAAGCCGAGGTTGTGTAACATGGAGACTCAAGAAATAAAAAATGCGTATGCGTATTCGAGTTTCAATACGCCAGTCTGAATTATTGAACTGAATTATGAATATGTTGTCCTCGAACTCTCATGGCCGGGGAATATATATATATATATATCTTCACTCTAGCGAATCTGTGTGCATCAATAAATATACACTGTCTCACTAAGCTTCCTTTATTTGGAAGGAAAAAGGCGCCCGCTTAGGAAAAACGAAGTCAAGTTGTACAAGGGAGAGAAAAAAAGTAACATGGGGTTAAGCCCCAACAGAGTCTATATGAGAAATCTACCCTACCGCACCGAAGATATTTGTGGTTCTGAACTTGGCCATGGGCTGAGCTCGAAAGAATTCAGTCTATGATTACGAAGTTAAACTCCAATTTTCACTCCCCTCGGTAGCTAGACTTTTCAAGCTAATGAATCCTAGGTAAATTATCTTGTTTTTCAATGGATTTTAGGTTATCAACTCCACTGTAAGCACATGAAAAATATGATATAGAAGTAGATGATGCTCCAAACAGTTAACAGTGTGAGCTAATCATTTGCATTGTTCCAGGTCGTGAATCGCATGGTTCTGACATGATTCCAAATTGCTACAAATTCTCTATTTGCTCTATGTATCAAAGCCTTCATGGCCCAAGGCCATGAAGTGAAGTCTTGTTTCAAATACCCCAATCATTCCCAGGTGATACCGTGAGGTCACCTGCGAGTGACACGAACAAATCTGCAAATCAGCAAATCACTGCCTAATCTCTTCAAGGATTGAATATACGCTAGCTTCTTCCTCCCATCCATATGGGATTCTAACCATTATGCCGGAATATGGTGCTCTAAACTCGGGTTGTCATGCTCAGTGTTCGATGTGAGTGACTGTCTCATCCTATAAACTCACAACTCTTCGAATTCTCAATAGAGCAATCAAGAGTTTCCATTCTAAGCATCATATACTCTTTATCAACATAAAGCATTCGAGAGATCTAGAATATAACAACCTCGAAAAATCCTTGAAGTTGGTGAACCAATTGTTTATTGTTTTAATCTTTATAGGAGCTTAAAATTAATTACTTCAGGTACAATAGGTTGATGTAAGATCTTCTTTATGCGTTAAGTAATTGATTTGACAAAGTTATTATATGATTTAATACTAGAAGATAAATTTATATTTACTTTTAACTAAATATATACGGACTAAAATATTATTCCAAGAAAGATGAAAATAATTTATACTATTCTAATCTAAGTCTCATATAGTGTACACTTGAAGTGATAAATAGAGCGTTATATGCACCAATTCTTTTTAGATATTAAATATTATTTTTAAAATGGTTAAGATTACTTGACCACCCAACAAAATAGGTTTTAAATTTTTCTAGCTCCGCATAAAAATCAAATTTCTATGAAAATAAAACTATATCAATTATTCTTCCTATACATGATTATATCTATGATGCACATGGTGATCCGATGTCTATCAAAATGAATAAAGGGATATTCATCCTTTTTCTATATGTGTTCAAAGGACTAAATGAATTATTTATAACTAGGCTAAGGCCTTATATACTCTTCCTACTTAAAAGCCAAATAAATCTAACAGTCGAGGAAATCTGAATATCTTCTGGCTCATCCTCACTGTACATTGATAAACCTATCTTCTTGTCTACAACTATGAAGGTCTTTTTTAGTGAACGTGTTTGACCTAAAGCACTAAAGTGAAGGACTACCTTTGCCTCTACACATCCTAATAAAGAGATTGGTCGTCTCCTTGTAATCTGCTATTTCTAAGAGGTAGATGTCACGAGTTGTGGTGAATTTCCTATCTATGTGTTCCCAAAGTCTAACCTCTCATTGCTCCATCTTCTCATCTGCACATGTCTTCTCCTCTAGCTTCTGAACTTATAACTTTAGCTCATGTAATTTAGTCTTTGTCATCTTACCTTGAGCTACTTCCTCCATAATTTCCACTAACTGATCACAAACTTATTCTAGTTGCTTCAGGATCTTTGACTTATCTTCCTTGAAGTTGCTATTTGAGGCTTGCACTTCCTTCTCCACCTCCTCCAACATTCAGGGTCAATTTGCTCCCCTCTTCTTCTTCTCCTTTGCAAGTTCTTGGGCTAGATTCTCCAACTGGATAGCCACCTCCTTCCTATATTTGGACATTTAAACCTCTAGGGTGACCTTATCTTGGCAGTCTCCAACTCTCCCCAAATACTTACCACTTCTTAGTCTTTGGCCTTTTGCTACTCTTTGTACCCTTGCTGCTTTGCTTCTGGTCAAGCCAAAAGGTTCTCATGTCTCCCTATAGCCTCCAAATCTCCTCTTCATACTGGCTTTGATTTGCAGCAAGGGAAGAACTTGCAACTTCACTTCATATTTTTCCTACATGAGTTTTTTCATCTTCTTGGCCTCCTCCTTGTAAAGGTTTTGGCTCTTCTCTATCTCCTTCTTCCACTTGTCTTGCTTAGCCTATCTTGTGTACATTGTCTTATGTAGCCTCAAACAAGGGAGGTGTAACCTACTACATCTAGGTAAACATTATAGTACTACGGTAAATTTACTCCATCTATGACAAGGCACAACCTATCAAATGAATAACAAAGTTGACTCTCTCCATCAATGGTAATCTTTGTTCTTCAGTGGTATCTTCTCCTACTTTGGTCTGAACTCCACCTAGAGGGTGTTTGCCTTTGGATTATATGTTCACCTTCCCTTTGGCTTCTTCTACAAGGTTCTCTTTGGCCTTCTCTTGTCCTCTTTTCAGGATGTCCAAGTCTCTATGGGGAATAAGGGTTCTTTGGACCAAAGTTGGATTGCTTTTGGCCTTGTCTTCTTGGTCCCCTTGGTCTGCATCCTCTTCTTCTAGATTGGGGGCAAATTGTGCATCTTTGTATTTCTCTTGTCCTTCAAACTCCAATGCAGCCCCTTGCAAGGTAAGTGAGTCTTCTGATCTTCTTGTCTTCTCATTTGGAGTCTTTTGATTCCTTCTTCAAAGACATATCTATGACTTCAAGATTTTTTCTTGGCTTCTTGGTTGGGTTTTGAGATCTTGATGGAGCCGACCTCTTCTTCTTGATGGTGGTGGTGATCCCTTCTTCATCCATACTCTGCATTTTATATTTTTAAATGATCACCTTTCCTTTGGGTTGCAAGGTGAAGTACCATGTTGGATGGTGATGACTTGGTAATTTATTCTTCTTCTCCTTTGTAAGCAAGTTTAAACCCATGGAGAATTATATTGAAAAGGGTGCTAGGTAGAATGCTTTACCATCTTTTTAAAACTCCTTAAGCATGCTCCTTGCCTACATGTAGAACATATATGCTCAAGTGACCAACTCCCCTTGAAATATATTTGAAAAAGATTTTCTGGCTATTGTAGATGTTGGTTGTCCTATTCAATTGAAATAGTTTCATCATTGCGTCTACAACTGCCCTCCAAGCTGGGTCCTTATAACTGCCTACTCTCTAGCCATTGTTGGTGGATTATTTTTCATTGAAGGACTTTGAAAATTGGGTGTTCACCTCCGTGCTTGTAGGCCCTAAATTTGGTATCATAGTTTGGGAACACATAGACAGGAAATTCACCACAACTTGTGAGATGACAGAGTGATTGCAAACACACAAAGGAAACACCTTCCTCTCTCCATTCATCTTACACAT
Source organism: Lunularia cruciata (assembly GCA_948567375.1). NCBI lineage: Eukaryota > Viridiplantae > Streptophyta > Marchantiopsida > Lunulariales > Lunulariaceae > Lunularia > Lunularia cruciata. Next base: position 9,210,688 of record OX419762.1, on the reverse strand, counting down.
CTACATTGGGATGAGGCTGTTGAAGAAGGAAGAATGACCACTCTTCCCAGCACATTACTACCTGGTGTGCTATCATCAAGCCCAACCCAAGCATGCCACAAAAACTAGAAAGTATAAAGACACCTTTCTCCAATATCAAAAGATGCGGAAATCAGCACTGATCAACAAGGTTGTGGGAGAAAGCATGAGCAAACAGAAGGTAACCACAATGTCAATTGCATTGTGGTTTGAGACATTGGCCTAATCTCCAAGTCATGGACTCTTTAGATAAAGATAATTCTGAATTTGAGGATGAATCAGGGTCAAGAAGCAAAAACCAAGAGTGATCGAAACTCACAAGGAACTCCACATGTAGAAGAAATAGTGAGTGTGGAGAAGGACTTGTCACCAGTGATGGAGGTAGTGCCTTTAAAGCAGGAGAACTCCTTCTCCCAAATCAAAGTGTCCTCCAAAAGTGAAGGAGGTAATGCAAAGTAGGGCATGGAGGTATAGTCCACCCTTGTGGCCGGGGTGAGGTTAAGAGTTCTAGACCAACCTGCCATCAAAGAAGAAGAGAAGATGATGGTGGAAGAGGAGGATATTATTTTGATATCCCAATTGCAAGCAAAGAAGACCCCTCTTCCAACACTAAGGTTGGAGACAATCCAGATCTTGATTGCATTGCCTTTAGAAGAACAACAAGTGGTGACTCCACCTCAAGAACCTATGCTCAAGGATTTCTAAACCACACCTTCATGATTGCATGAGAGGAGGTTCTCAAGTGGAGAAGGGTAAGGGTCTAAGGTTGTAGTAGCTACTAAAGTTTGGGTAGTGTGAGATTGGCAGAAGAAAAGGGAGCACCAACTTCTCTAGCAATACCAAAAGAAGAGAACACCCCAATGGTCACAACACCTATTAGTGATTACCCACAAGAAAGGGATGTGGCTCCAACACCGCAATATGAGGAAGCCAAAACCAGTCTGATCCGACTAGCCTATGAGGATCCAAAGTTAAATTACCTTATGAATTATCCACCCTTGTTGACCTAGGTTGTTCACATGTTGGTGTTGGTGTTAAAAGCCATGGAGGACCTTTTGCTTGGTTATTGGGAAATCAACTTGACCATGATAGACTACAAACACTTGATAGAGTTCTTACACTATCAAATTCAAAGGGCTATATGGGAGAAGCTAGGAGTAGAGAAAGAGTTGACCAAGACTCGTGCTAGTATTGCATGCAAGGAAGCTCAACTTACTATGATTTGAGGGCAATGCAAATACCAAGGGTGGAGGCTAAACTAGATGGAGGCTCAAGAACTTGTGCCATTGGAAGGAGGGTCTATGGTTGCATAGTGAAGAAGTTGTCACCCCAATGAGTTGGACCAAAGAAAGAGAAATGGGCCTAGGTGCAAATTTTTATGAGCTTAGGAATTAGAGGTTGCTCTCATAGATAAGGATGCAAATTTGGAACAAATAAGAGCAAAGTGCAATGCACTATCCACAAACTACAAGGTGTAAAAGAAGGATAACAACACTATGTTAGAATGATACTGAGTGGAGTTGTGTCAAATCAAGGCTAAGCTTGCAATGATAAAGATATGTATTGCCCCCCACAAATTGGCATTTGGGATTACAAGGCAACTTATAACAATATGGAATTTAGCGACGAAGTTAGTTAGGGCTAACAAAGTAGCAAATAGGCCAAATTAACCTAGAATATTCTAGAAGTATCTATGAAGCTTCTTGGGGAGCTTCCCAATTATCTTAGCTTGCACCCCAAGTAGGTAGCTTCTAGAAGCTTCCAACTAACTTAGCTTGCATGCCAAATAGGCAGTTTCTAGAAGGAAGTTTCTTGAGAAGCTTCCCAATTAACTTGGCTTGCATTCCAAGAAAGTAGATCAAGGAAGCTTCTCAAGAGCCTTGTATGCTCCCTATAAATATCAAAGCCAAAGTTCATGTTAGGTTCAAATTTTCCCACACTCAAGTGTCCCAATGTGATCTTCCATTCTCCTATTTCTCTCCTCGATCTTGGTCTTTTATATGGTATCATAGCAGGAATGGGATGGATGGAATTTATGGACCACCAATAAATCACCAAATCCATTTCCTCCAAACCATTAGGATTTTTGCATCTGGGTACTACCCAAGCATCATTTCACACAATTCATCACCTCACACTTTGGGTAGAATTTTTTGAATATAATCACCTTGTCCGAGGAACCCTTGGTACTTCTAGTTGTAACTTATGGAGAATGATGGACATGTTGCATCTATATGTTAATAAATTAGATAGATTGTGGGTGGTGTGATAGATTAATAATCATGGTGACAATGCCCAAGGTTATCATTGCTATGCAGCAACAAAGTGAGTACCTTACTTAATTGCTAGATGAACAAGATCATTGACGACAAGAGTACATAGAGAGAGTACCAATTTGAGAAGAAGAAGACCAAATCAGATTTCCAAAACCCAAGGTTTTTGAAAGTAAGCATCTCTTGAGTGCAATGGAGAATTTTGTATTTGATTGCAAATGTTTTTTTGAGACTACCAATCTTTAAGATGAATGGAAATAGATTCTATTGGCCTTTAGCCAATTGGATGGAGTAGCAAAGCTATAGTGGCAATTCCAAGTGGAGCAAGCTAAATAGCAAATTGTTGTACCAATCTTGACATGGGAAAAATTCAAAAGTGTAATAATTGGTCAATTCCAAGCTATAAATGCAACACGAGTTGCACGAGATTGGTTAGCAGAGTTGAAGTAGATTGGCTTTATAAGAAGTTACATCATGCAATTCCAAAACACCATCATGAAAATTCTAGATATATTGGAAGGTGAAGCTCTTGATCAATTTATGAGGGCTTGAAATCATAACCTAGATTAGAGGTAATTATGCAAGAGCCACAATACTTGGAGGAAGCCATGCAGTTGGCCAAACACTTTGATTCCTTGGTTGCAGCAACTAGGTCTTGATCTCAACTTCCATAGAACCTACCAATACATTACACATGAGTGGAGGAGCCGGCACCAATGGAGATTGATGCCATTCAATGGAGACTATTTGGCACTACAAACCGAGAAAAGTTGCAACAAAATGGTGATTATTTCTATTATTGCCAAATTTGACATCGTATTGTTGAATGTCTGCTCAAGAATAGGTGACCTCAACAAGTCACCCAGATGGAGTTTATAGAGTAGAATGATCAAGGAAACAAGGAATCCCAATAGGAGATTTTTAGTTGCCTACTAGGAACTTGATTAGTTCCAATGGGATTGAAGGCTTGACCTATGTAAGTTTACTTCACTTGCAAGGTATGATATCTGATCATGGGTATAGAATTTTGGTTGATGCTAGAAGTTCAAAAAATTGCTTTTCTATGTAGTTAGAAAAGGAATTAGTACTCATATAAGGCCAATAATTGGAAGTATTGATGATGGTAGATGGTGGAAAGGGTTTTGCATTTTGTATCTTGCATCCTATTACCTTCAAGATTGGGAAAGAATATTTGGAGTGTATGAGGTTTGTAGTGGCACCTCTACACTATGATGTCATTCTAGTTCTATCTTGGCTTGAACATCATAAGGTTCAATTTGATTGAAATTGATGACAAATTCAAGTACAACACCAAGGTAGAAATTTCAGATTAGGTTGTCTAGTACCTCTGAGTAAGACATTAAGAATAGTCAGTCCCAAGATGAGAAGTTTGTTGGGAAGACAACCATTAGAGCAAGCTTTGGAAGAATATGAGTCCCAATATGGGAAATGTGTCAATGAAGCAGCCATAGAGCAAATTTTGGAGGAACATAAGTCTATTTTTGTGGTGTGGATCAACCCAATTGTGCACGAAGGATCCTTGGAGGATCTTCATCAAGCAATGGTTGATCACATAGTCTAGGAGTTTTCAAATGTGTTTCCAAGTAATCTACCAAAGAGATTACACTCCAATAGTGGTATGCCCTTCAAGATTGAGTTATTGCCAAGGAGTACTCTAGTGAGTAGACCAATCTATTATCTCTCACCAAAGGAATTAGAGGAGTTGCAAATAACCCTCACGGAGTTGTTGGAGAAGGATTTTATATAACATAGGATAACTACTTGGGGAGCACTGGTACTATTTGTTTCAAAGAAAGATGGAGGACTTTATTTCTGTATCTCTTACCATGGGCTCAATAAAAAAATAGTGAATGATGCATATCTATTGCCTCAAATTGATGACTTGCTTGATCAATTGAGTGGAGCACAATACTTCTCTAAGTTGGATCTTCATAGTGGTTATTGGCAAACCTCCATTGCTAGGGAGGATGTGCAAAAGACTACCTTTTGCACAAGGTGTGGGCATTTTGAATGGAAAGTTCTACCTTTTAGGCTCACTAATGCTCTAGCTCTTCATGGATCAGATGCATAGGATGTTGGATGGACTATTGAATTGGTACATAGTGGTGTTCTTGGATGACATTTTAATCTATAGCAAGACAAAGGCAGAACATGCAAATCATATGCAAGAAGTCCTAAGATGACTACAACAATGGAAGTTTTATTGCAAGAAGTCAAAGTGTACCTTTTGGCAAAAGAAAGTTACCCTCTTGGGTCACAGAATCTCATTGGAGTGGATCAAGATGGAAGAGGAGAAAATCAAGCCCATTATTGATTGGCCCACTCCAAAGGATGCTACATAAGTATGAGCATTTAATGGATTGGCCAATTTTTACCAATGGTTCATCCACTACTCTGCTCATGTAGCCACACCATTGATCAATCTCTTGGGGAAGAACTTGAGCTTTTAGTGGACCAACAAGCACAAAGAAGCATTCCAAAATCTGAAACATATGGTGTTTTCAACATCCATTCTTCAACCATACAATCCACAACTACCTTGTGTGGTTGATTTTAATGCTTCAAACTTTGCTATTGGAGTCGTGTTGCAACAAGAATTCCCAAATGGATTACATCCCATTTCCTTTGTGTCTCATAGACTAAATACAACAAAAAGGAATTAATCTACTCAAGATTAGGAACAATTAGCAATGGTATATGCGACCAAGGTATGGAGGCATTATCTCTTGGAGAAACAAGTAATCATGCAAACTGATCACAAAACTTTGTTGCAGGTATTACACTTGGAACACATGAAGAGTCAACATCATTGATAGGAGGAGCAACTACAATTTTTTGATATCAAACTTGAATACAATCTCAATCAATTTTACATCATTCCTGATCCCCTATCATAATGACTTGATTTGAAGTCTCTTCTTCTCATCACGGCAGCAATTATGATTCTACATCATTCCTGATCCCCTATCATAATGACTTGATTTGAAGTCTCTTCTTCTCATCACGGCAGCAATTATGATGGTATCCATTGAGTCCAAAGTCCAACTTGAGTTTAAGACTACTTTACAGAAAGATCATTTCTTTTAGATGGTACAAGGTTGTCTTGCAGCATGTGATAAGGAGTACAATACCTTCTCCTTCAAGGAAAACCTTCTATTATGTGAGAATCAAATTTACGTTCCAGCCAAGGGTGATCTCCAACTTGTGCACCTCCAAGAAGCCCATGACTAACCAATTGCTAGTCACATGGGTGTGGACAAGACCTTGGGTAGTCTCCAATGCCAATCGTGGTGGCCAAACATGAAATGAGATGTTCAAGAGTTTGTCTGATCATGTGAGAGCTACCAATGCAACAAGGCATGTAATACTCATTTGTGCATGTGTGTGGTATTGTGATATTTAGCTTGGTATTACAAGTACTTGAGAGATATTATTTATATAGAGATAAGGGATTGTTCTAAATTAGTCATGATTAGCTAAAGTTATTCATAGCTAAGACAGAGGGGACCTTACTTTAGAGGAAGTGGAAAAGATAAGCACCACTATTTTGGATTCTAGTGTGTTGACTTGGTATTATTCCTAGGTGATTGGCTTTGAGGAAAGAGTTGAGAACTCTTGGGCCCACAAGCCTTTTCTTTTTGGATTCTTCTATAGTCCAAGGATAGCTCATATGAAGGAATCTTGGACTTAGTGGTTGGGTCAAGATAAGATCACATGCTTAGTGGATTATATCCATGTGGATGGATATTCCTTTATACTTTTTGACTTTACTTAACTTTTAGTCTATTAACTTGAGTTACTCTAGTAATTAGTAACTTTAGTGCATAGCTATTTCACAAGTATATAAACAAGGGTGAGAAAGTACTCATCATCCTTTCATTTACAACTATCTCTCTCTCATTGAGTTCTCTAGTGAGCAATGTCTTGAGTATTGGAGTGTTAGCCTTGGAGGAGTATGATGGAGTTGGGGTTCTTTGTCTTCTTAGTCCATGGTGCACTACCATAATAGCCATTAGAGGTTCATCTTGAGTGAGAGACAGGCTGGCTCATAGGCCAGTAACCAAAAACCAAGTGGACTCCTTAAACTACTCCCCATTCCATCTTCTCAATAGAAACACATGAGCTTGGATCTCATCATGTCCTTACCCAAGATGAAGCAAGGTCACACAAAAATCATGGTGTTTTTGGATAAGCTTAGTAGCAAATCCATTTGGCACCAACCTTTGATCTCATGGATACTTCAACATTGGCGTAGATCTACTTCAACACTATCTTCAAGCATCATGGGATACCTCATGTACTCATCTCCGCCATGATCCTTGATTCATTGGGAAATTTGGCAAGCACTCTTCCAAATACTTGGCACCAAGCTTGCTTTGTCTACTGCTTATCATCCTCAAATTGATGGACATGAAAATTTCACCTTGGAGGATATGCTTTGTGCTTTTGTCAACATCCACCATACCAATTGGGATGAATGTCTTGTAGCTATGGAGTTTACATATAATAATTCTAAACAAGCAAGCATTGGATTCTCTCCTTTCTTCCTCAATTTTGGCCAAGATCCACTTGTTCCACATTCCTTTCTTGCTCCTCCTCCATCTCATGTCCCTCATACTTCCACCTTCTTGACCACCATATCCCAATCCCCCCAGCAAGCCAAATCTCCTCTCCTTGTTGGGAAAACAAAAAAAAAAAATTGGGAAAAATACTATGTAGACCACCATCATTGTGATCTCACCTTTCAAGTTGGTGATAAGGTCATGCTCTCCTCTAGTAACCTGCCCCTTCTACTTGATACCCAAGTTTGTAAACTTGCCCCTTATTAGATAGGACCATTTGATGTCACCCAAATCATCTCTCCTATTGCTTATCAACTTGCCTTACCTTGTCATATGCACATCTATTATGTCTTCCATATTTCCAACTTGAAACCTATCTTCTTTTTCCTCTTGTATCCAACCTCCTCCTCCTCCTCCCATCCCTATTGATGAACATGAGGAGTACAAATTTGGTTGTATTCTTGTACATTGCCACATTCAATGAGGCTGCCAACAACATACAAAATACAAAGTCCTTTGGATAGAGTATCTCCTTCATAATGCCACATGGGAACCTCTTTCTCATCTCTAGAGTACACAAATGGTCATCCAAGAGATTGAAGCTTCAATGGCAATGAGGATGTCACCAACTAGTAGTGGGGGAATATGTAACAATATGGAGTTTAGCAACAAAGTTAGTTAGGGCTAATGATGTAGCAAATAGGCCAAATATTAGACTAAAATATTCTAGAAGTATCTATGATGCATCTTGGGAAGCTTCTCGTCTAGCTTAGCTTGCACCCCCAAGTAGGTAGTTTTTAGAAGGAAACTTTTAGAAGCTTCCAACTAGCTTAGCTTGCATGCCAAGTAAACAACTTCTCAAAGGAAGTTTCTTGAGAAGCTTCCCAGTTAACTTGGCTTGCACTCCATGAAAGCGGTTCAAGGAAGCTTCTTGAGAAGCTTCTCAAGAGCCTTGTATGCTCCTTATATATACCAAAGCCAAAGCTCATGCTAGGCATTTGGAGTTTCCCACACTCAAGCGTCCCAATATGATCTTCTATTCTCCTATTTCTCTCCTTGGTCTTGGTCTTCTATATAGCACAAGAAGCAAAGTTGAAGGAGAAGGATGAGGAAATAGCCTTGATGCAAGAAGTAGATATCATGAACATGACAACAAATATCCTAATTGGACTGCAATTTACTAACCATTAAAGGCAAGTCCAAGCATCATGGGGAAGAGATGAAGAAAAGAATCATAGAGAGAAATTTAAGTGCTAAGGATAAGGAGGTGGCATCTCTCAAACAAGAACTAAAATCCTCCATCTCTAGAGTGCCAATTATAAGTAGGCCTTTAGCATTGATGTTAAAAATGCCCAAATGTCCATTGAGGAACTGACCATGATTTTTAGTAGCCATGAGGACTATGAGCAGATCCTCCACATGCAAGTCAAGCAAGAGGTGAATACTGAGTTACAATCCATCCAAGATGCTTTAGATGAGAAATTGTATCATGTTGTGGTTTGCATAACTAATGAAAAGGAGTTTAGCATGGTTTATCTCCATATTAGAGTAGATTGCAGGATAAATCCCATGGTTGAGCTTTCGCCATGTGAGAAATCTATGTACATGTATACATTAGAAAGTGAGAGCTGATGCAACAATTTCTATTGAAAATAAGCTTGGTAGAGCATTTTTATTTTAAATCATGATTGAATGTCAATTCTCCCATTTTTTGTGATTATGATTGAAGATTTTAGGTTGTTGGAGTGTTTGTGAGGATTATCTGTTGTACCTTTGATTTAGAAATCTAGGAAGTTGCCAAGAACCAAGAGCAAACCCTCAATTAGGGATTTTGAAATTAGGGTGAAAACCATAAAAAATTGGCCAATTTTAAGAGCTTTTCAAAGGAGCTACAATTATCAAATTGTAGCTTGCTTAATACAATTGGAAAACTTATCTTACATGCTTTCAATTGAATCCTATATCATTTGAATCAAAGCAATAGCTTTTCCCATTCAAGAGGTATAGAATTTCTCCACTTGGAGAACAAATTTGTTTGGAAGTTAGAATATATATTAGAAGAAACTTGGAGTACAGATTGAAATGAGCTTGAAGACAAAGCAAGAGGCTTGAAAGCAGAATTTTGCTAAAATCATAATGAGTTTTTAAATCCTCTCCATGCTTGCATGCTTGTTTGTATGTCCGGTTGGCTTGGATTGGTTTGCAAGCATTGCACTTAGATTCTTTCTTTCTATGAGTGTTATTTATTTCTCTTTTGTAATGTTGGAAGTGATGAACAACATAACAAGAGTTCATGTTATGATGACAGGTTAAGTTACATGTTTTCCCCCTACTCAATAGAAGGAATCTTAGAAACAAGAGAAGAGTGTTCTATTGGTTGGGTAAAACATGCACTTAAATTAGTAGGGACAGATTTACATACAACCTCTGATCCATAAGCTCCACAACTAGGCACCCTATATGTTCCGAAAGAGAGAAAGGCAAAGTATGACAGTCTATGTGAGTAATCATAGTGGTGGAGGATATCACAAACCAACTGAAGACTCAAGTAGGAGTAGTGGCATTGACTCAAGTTCATCATGAAAAGCTCCAAGAATTGAAGTCAAAGATACATGCTTTGGAGACAAAGAAGTACTCAACCAAACAATTGGCTAAATTGGATTGGAAGCTATGAGAACTCATCAACAAAAAACATGAGCAAAGTGCTAAATCCATGGGCTGATATATTGGGCATCCCGGCAAAAAATATTTGATCAAGAGCATCTTAGCCAAGGTCAACCAAGAACTGGAAGAGTATAGTGAGCATGTTGGTGAACTAATCCAAAGGTGCATGGGAAAAGATGCATTAGGGAAGCCAAGCAGGTTAGGGAAGTAGATTTGGCCACATTAATACAAGTGTACAAATGTAAAGTAAGTTACATCCTTGGAGGACGATCATTATACCATGACCATCAAAGTCATCATATCACCAAGTCAAACCTCACCATGGTTGGAGACTATAATAGTCAAGCATCACCATGATGGCCTGCCATCAAGGACATGATGTATTAGGAGGAGGCATCGATTCAATGCAACAATGTATATATAATCTAAGGAATGACAATGGTCATGTATAGTAGGACAATGTTGCCAATGCCATGTCATCAAGACCATTCTTCCAATGTCAAGCTAGAGTCAAACTATTAATAGAGTGTACAATGGGCATCCTTTGTAGGTGGTGCCAGCAAGACATTAATTTGGTAAGATAGAGTAGGCACATTAGGGTTAATCTTAATGAGAGTTAAATTTGGGGATTGTTGCATTCCATAGCCATGGATACACCCCAACATTTTGTAGAAGAAGGTATAAGGGGAATCACCTCAAATTAATGAGTTCAAGCTTATGAAAAATTCTAAGTCTCATCATTTTGTTATCCACATTTGTGTGTGTGATCAATTTGTGATTGCCTTCATATGCATGAATTGGATTTTGTATTAGAGAAGGTGCAATGAGGACCTCCATGATCTTTAACATGTCAATGTTAATGTTGTGATTGTTGGGTGGAGTAGTGGTGAGAGACTGAAAGTAAGAATGCAAGTGTTGAGATGCAGGACAACAATCATGCTTGACCAAGGTGTTGGATCCTTGGGTGTTCTAAAGTATTGAGGCAATGCTTTGACAAGCCACAATGGCTATGAGTGTTGTGAAGTACCATGTGTGACAATAAATCCATCCAATCATGGACCTACAATATAGCAATGAGGAATACCTTTTGGGAAGGGTAGAATATTGTCATTTGCATTATGATATACTTGATATAGGTAACTACAAGGGTGAAGACCTTTGGGGCCAATGACCTTCAATACAAACTAAACCACCTTGAAGACCTAAATTGATCATATATATTTTTTGAATGTGTTTTGAGTGTTTGATTTTTTTTCTATATTGTGCCCTTGTGAGGTGCATTACCTTCTAGGAATTGTCTTGCCCAAGAGGATAAAGATGCAACAATAGATGACTTGTGATAAAGTGACACTTTTTCCTTCATGCTTAGATATTTCTAGACCATATCCTTGTGGGAACAACCTATTCTTACCAATTATAGTATTAGTACATCAACACTAGGTTGTGACAGAGGTGGTATCTGATTCTTCATATTTTGCCTTCTCGATGGTTGCCAATGTTTGGTCAGTCATCAATTGCCTCATCCATGCTTTGAATTGCAAGATCTGCTTGTTTTATGAAGCCTTCCCTTTGGCTGCCAACTTCCAAAGATCCCCTCTTGTTTTTTGAAGAATTTCAAATTGACTCTTCACTGAATAGCCCTCATCTTCATGTTCTTGCAAAAAACTTCACAATGCAATCAACTCTTTCTCCAATTCCATGTTAAATCATTCTTGAACCGCTTGCTCTTCTCTTGCTCTCCATGTGCAATCTTCAAGGTATCTAACTCCTTCCACAAAGTTATCAACTCCACACCTTGATTCCTATATTCTTCCCAAAGATAAAGTACATTGCTCTTGAAGGAAGTGATTTCAGCTTAATACCTATGGACATTCCTTCTTGTATGTTGGATATTGAGTATCTATCATAATCATCAAAGGTAGCAAAATATCCCGAGTATATCTTACTCCATGTATTTCTTATTTAACAAAACATTGTGTCTCCATTCACCTTGATAAAGTACATTGCTCATTGCTCATTGCATATCACCCATTGAGCCAATCATTCACCTTCTTGCCTCAATGGGTTGGGAGGTGTCATCTTCTTCTTTGGGTACTTATGATAGTACTGGAACCTTCTTCGAGATATCTTTGTTTTCTTTCTTGAAGTCACCAGCATGTCCCAATTCTTGAATGAGTAGCTTCGTGGGTTTTTGGGAAGGGTGCTTACAAGTAAGTAGGTTGAGAATGCCCCATACATTAGCTTCTCCAAGAGCATTTTTGTGGAATTTTAGTTTGGATATGTTTGGATATAACTACTAGTTTGATTTAGTTTCTTCTCAAAACTCACTTTTTACTCTGACAAAAACAAGTGAAATGTATTAAAATATCAATAGTACACAAAATTTATTAAATGAAAATTATTTAATCAAATTTTCACAAAGCATAATTCTCTTTGTAGTTATATGAAAAGCAATGTCTATACTCCCACTTCTTGATGATCCTATACCCCTTCCTAAATTTACTCTTCCAAATCTTGATTTTGAAGAATGGCTTCAATCAGTACACACTCTCTCTAAACATCTTTTTTGATCAATCATATCCTTCCTATCTATCAAATCTTTCCCCTTTCAATCAACTCAAAATAATCTTCCACTCTCATGCTCCCCAATCTCCATTTGTAATCCAAGAAGCCTCATCATTATAAACAAAACCTCTCTAATATTTTCAATCCCAATTCATAATCCCCAATTCTATAAGCCTAATATGTGAGATGGCCTATCTCTTACTTAAGATGGAACCCTAATACCTATTAGATCAGTAAATTGTAGACTAAGGAGACATAGAACCAAAACTCCATCACACTCCTCCAAGGCTAGAACTCCAATGCACCTCCAAGACTCAAGCTATTACTCATTAGAAAACTCAATGAAAGAGAGATAGTTGCAAAATAAAAGGTTGATGAATAAGTCCTCGTCCCTAGCTTATATACTTGTGAAAAAGTTACTCACTAAAATTACTTATTACCAAAGTAACTCAAGTTATTAGGCTAAAAGTCATATAAATTCTAAAGTTTAAAATAATAATTATTCACATGGAACTAATCCAATGAGTAGGGGTGGTCTTATCTTCACTTACCAAATAAGTCAAGCATTCCTTCACATGGATTATCTTTGGACTATAGAAAAACACCAACAAGACTTGTGGACCTAAGAGTTCTTAACTCTTTCCTCAAAACCAAAGAACTAGGAAAACTACCAAGTCAATACACTAGAAGACAAAATAGTGATATTCACTCTTTTTTCTTCCTCTAGAATATGATCACCTTTATCTTAACTAGGACTTACTCTAGCTAATCATTACTAATGTAGAAACTTGGCTAGACTCTATAGAGAAGATATTTCTCAACTACTTGCAATACAAAACTTAATATCCCTATAGAGCAAGTATGCACCAATGGGTATTACATTTACCCCTAGACTAAGATTTCACTTCATCCTTCTATGATACATCTTCAACTTATCATGGTTAAATCTATCAGAGTGTCTTCCTCCCAATTCCTTGAGATCATAGGTGTAATTGTTTCACACTATAATACCAATAACTAGACATATGATCTAGAGGTGAAATTTGGTTTGGCAACATTTGGAATGATGTTATACATGATGGACTAGATAGATCAGATAGAGGTATCACCAAAAGAGTACTTCTAGTAATAGGCTACAAACCAAAATATGCTTGGAAACCTTACAACCAATAGCTAGACATATGATCTAGAGGTGAAATTTGGTTTAGTAACATTTGGAAGGATGATGGACTAAGTAGATCAGATAAAGGTATCACCAAAAGAGTACTTCTACTAATAGGACAATCTAAAATTTGCCTAAAAACTTTAGAGGCAATTTTGGATGTCTAAACGGATCAATTAGGCCTAAAAAATTGTGCAGATTCTCCTTAACAAATGGAAGGTTGGCCTTCCCTCCCCTAGGCTTGTCTAAGCAGGAGCTTTCCCAAGGTAGCTCACCCACATGATTTGGAGATTCCTACAAGAAGATTCCCTAAAGATTCCCTCCAATCAAAACCTATTTGATGGGCCAGATAGGACAAGGACCGACATGTATCTCATCCAAGCAACTAATCTAAGGGTGGAAGTTTTTGATAGGTCACCCATCTATGTAGCTAATCCAAGAGTGGAGCTTCCTTGGAGTGGATCCTCTTTGAGTATATAATAAAGAGAAGGTGCTCCTTTGGGGCATGGGAGTTTTGAGTGTGAAACTTGTGTTTTCTCTTTTGTGTCTCTCTCCTATCCTCAAAATATTACAATGGTATCAAAGCAAGTGTTTCAATCTAGGAGAGTGGACCGCCCCTCTTGGAAGAACACGAGCTATTGAGATTGAGTAATTTTGGGGAAAAACCATAAAGCAATTTATAGGTTAGGAGTATTTTAAAGAAAGGATGGGATGGAGGCTCTTGGAAGATAATTTCTTGCATCTTGTTTTCTATTCTTGAATCCATTTCACATCAAGGTTATGTATATCCAATGAGAACAAGTGAGAGTATATCTCGTTTACCATTTTGGAGTAGAGTTCATGGACACAGTGATGAATTCACCAAACTATGTGATTCTGCCTATAGTGATTTATGACAAAGAGTGGGATTTACAATCTACATTTTGTTGTAATGGATCAGAATGTCCCAAATCCTCTACCTTTCAACACTCAAGTAGAAATTTGTTATGTAGTTAGACCAAAAGTGATGTTTAAGGATTTTGTAGTCAAGTATTTTGGTGAGGAATACTATCAGTGAATGATAGCTTCTGAAGTCCCAATGGTAGTCCCAATAGTTTGTGTGCCCTCTTGAGTGATCATATTAACTCTATATTGAAGTAGGAAGTAACGATTGAGCATTTGCAAGAACCATGGATCCGTAGTTGCAAGAGCTGATGTAAGGAATGTAAGGGATATTGAAAGAGTTTTGAAAGATCAATATGACCATGAAAGTAGTGAGCACCCACCAATGGACAATCACTAGGATTAAAGAAAAATCACATAGGTAAGAAATACCTCTCTATATTGTAGGGACAACAGCTATCTATAAGACAAATAGATGTTTTATGGGTCTAATAAGAGAAGTCCAAAGTGCACAACTCAATGGACAAATTCTTGAGAAATCAAAAGATGTGGTAAATGAGTTTCAAGATGTCTTTCTAAATGATCTATCCTCAATTTTACACCAAAAAGGAGAGTAGATTATAAAATTGAGACACTTCCGAGGAAGACACCTCCTTGTAAGGCCCCATATTATCTATCACCTCATGAGTTGGAGTGTAAGGCTCAAATTGAGGATATGCTACAAAGAGGGTTTATCCAACCCATTGTATCACCATATGTGGCTCATGTCTTGTTTGTGAAGAAGAATGATGGAACAATGCGCATGTGCATTGACTATCGGGGCCTCAATCAACAAACAATGAAGAACAAATATCCCTTACCCACATGGATGACCTGTTTGATCAACTTAATAGAGCAAAACAATTTACCAAACTAGTCCTATAGAGTGGTTACAGCCAAATCTGGATTGCAAAGGAAGATGTATAGAAAACCACCTTTTGAACCAAGTATGGCCACTTTAAGTACCTCATGATGACATTTGGCCTCACCAATGCACCGACCACTTTCATAAGTCTAATGAATGACATATTTTGTCCATATTTGGAGAATTCTTTTATCATCTTCCTAGATGACATCTTAGTATATAGTAAGATGATGATGGAACACAAACAACATCTATGAGAGGTCTTCTAGTTTTTAAGACAGAATCAATTGTATGCCAAAATCTCAAAGTGTGAGTTTTGCAAGTTAGAAGTAGACTACTTGGGGCATAGAGTAAGTGCAAAGGATATCCAAGTATTAATAGATAAAGTAGAGTTCATTCAAAAATAGAGTGCTCCAGAAGATCAGACTCTTCATTGAAAATCATGACCATTATTTGTGAAGACACAAATCTAGTGAAGAAGTGTATCTTCTAAAGATAGGGTCTTCACCCAAAATCAGATTTTGCAAGATTTCTCCCCTAAAGGTAGGAATTTTTCTCCTTTTTCTATTCTAAAAAATCAAAACCATAACAAAGTAACTTTGAATTTCTCATGCACTACAAAGCACTCAAAGCATGCAGTGGAAGAAGTAGAATCCCAATTACTCCTCCAAAATCACTCTAACCAAGACTTGGATTGTGAAGTTTCCCTAAATATCAAACTTACTATCAACAAGATGGACAATCCAAAATACTAAAATTCCAACATATTGTTTGTCTTACCAAGAAGTAGTGATGGATTTTTCACAATCATCAAATTAGGACTTATTTTTCTACTCATTGACAAGAGTTTACTCTACCCAAATCTAGTTAGTCAAGCCTACTTGGATGGTGAACCATGCTTCCTTCATACATTAGAGCTATCAAAAGTTCATCCGGAAATACAAAGAAGAGGATCTTGATACCTTCATGAAGGAGTTCAAGGCTATCTTTGTAGCCAACTAAGAGGATACAGAGGCTGATAGATTTTGAATATTTCCAAGTCTCCTTAGAAAGAAGGCAAGGAATTGGTACACGCATGTGAGCCAAGACCCTACCAACATTGAGGAAAAGCTTGATATCATGTGACAATTCCTAGAGCACTTCAAAGAATTGGATTATAAAGCAGGTGTATTTGCTACCCTCAACAAATTGAAATGGAAAAAGAATGAGAAGCTAAAAGATTACACAAAAAGTTATGTTTCTACTTGCTGGTCCTTGGCTTGGTATTCTTGGTCTATACTTTGCTCTTTTGGATTTGGTGTAGATTTTGTATCTTTGTATTGCTCAAGCCCCTCCAACTTGGATGCTAACTTTTGCAATGTGAGAGAGTTCTTTTCCTCTCCTTCTCTCCTTGTATCTTCTATTTATTCTTTTGAAGACACATCAATTACTTGCAAGTTCTTCCTTGATCTCTTGATTGTGTTTTGATATCTTGAATGCATTGATCACTTCTTCTTGAAAGTGGTGGTTCCCTCTTCATCCACTAGTACAAACTTACCAACTAGTACATATTCTACATTTGCATCTTGATATTTTAGAATGATGGTTCTCCCTTTGGGTTGCAAGGTGTAATATCCCACTGGGTGATAGTGGCTTTGGAATCTCTTTCTCTCCTCCCTTGTAAGCAAGTCAGCCCCATGCAGAAGTGGATGGCAAATGGACCCAATGTCCACTCTGCTATCTTCTTTGAATTCTTTGAGCATGCTCCTTACTTATTGTAATACCAAGAGCTAGCCATATGATCTAGATGTGAAATTTGGCTTGGTAATATTTGGAATGATGTTATACATGATGGTCAAAATAGATCAGATACAAGTATCACCAAAAGGGTACTTATACTAATAGTGCAGAAAACCAAAATAGATTTGAAAACCTTAGAACCAATAACTAGACATATGATTTGAAGGTGAGAATTGGGTTGGTAACATCTGGAAGGATGTTACACAGGATGGACTGAATCGATCAGAAAGAGATATCACCAAAAGGGGACTTCTACTAATAGAGTTGGAACCAAAATATACTTGAAATCTTTGAAGGCAATTTCGGAGGCCTAAACGGATGAATTAGGCCTCAAAAATGTTTGGATCACCCACCCCAATGAAGGAAAGGCTGGCCTTTCCTCCCCCCCCTGCTTTTTCTTGTCGAGAGCTTTCCAACGGTACCTCACCCATGTGATTTTGAGATTCCTACAAGAAGATTCCCTAAAAGATTCCCTCTGGTCAAAGCTTGTTTGACCAACCAGATAGGACCAGGACCAACATGTCACCCATCCAAGAAAGTAATCCAAGGGTGGAGCTTGCTGACATGTCACCTATCTATGTATCTAATCCTATGGTGGAGCTTCATTGGAGGAGATCCGCTTTGCCTATGTAATAAAGAGAAGGTGCTCCTTTGGGGCATCGGAGTTTGAGTTTGAAAGTGTGTATTTCTCATGGTGTGTTTCTCATCAGGTCTCCTATCCTCAGAGTACTACACTTACAAATAGAACATGTGCACCCAATTCACCAACTCTCCTTGATAAATATACTCAAAAAAGATAGCCTGGTTGTTGTTGATGTAGGTCATCCTCGTTGATCAAAATAGTTTTATGATTGCTTCCACAATTGCCTTTTGGGCTGGGTTCTTGTACCTACACACTTTCTAGAAATTTGTGGTAGACCTCTTCTCTTTGAAGAACTTCGTAATTTGGATGTTCATCTCCTCATCTACATGGCCTAATTTGGTGTCAAGAATGATACATCCAGATTGAGCTACATCCAACTCAAGGACATTCGTCCAATTATCTTTGATCCATGTAAAGGGGTTTTCTTGAAGATCTCATGTTGCTCTTTCTATCCTTCCTTTCATCTCATGGATAATCCCAAAATCACTAAGCTCCCAATTCCAAGCAAGAAGTAGAGATGTTTGTTCTAAACTAGCTCACTCCTACACTAGATTGCTCATTTGTTTATTGTTGGAGCATATAGAATTGCCACAGAGATCTATCTCATGGATTTTGGAGTAAACACCATGTTTCCTATCGAGTACAAAGGACTAAATTTGAACAACTACAAAGAGCTATGAAGAATTACAAAGATCTACAATTACTTGCTCCCTCTCTTTAGGTTCAAGACTGAAAAATCATGTCAAAAAGTGAAATTGCTCCATATACACTTGTTTTGTAGCCAAAGCTTTTCAGTCAATAAGTCAGCAGTCACTCTCCACACATGCAAGCCCTACCACAGATACCAACGGTCCTTGGTAGCAATTCTTTATCTAAGTGGTGACACATTCAAATTGTTGTATGTTCTTTAGGTCCAAAAGATCTTTGTATTTTAGTTCTTTTCCTTTGATCACTCTTTGGACTTGACATTTTTGGGATTCTTCCTTTAGAGTTCATTTGGCTTCATACTTGTTCCTTTATACCCTTGCATGTATAGACACAACTCCTCGGATAACTCAACTAAGAGGTTTCCTTTCCTAAATAAGCAATTATTCTACCATATCCTTGTGGAAAAGAAAGAAAAATATTTTTAAAATAAAAATGTGTGCACCATACAAATTTAGGATATGTCTTAAATTTTAAAAAATAATGGATAATCTTATTAACTATCTCTTATTAGAGACTGAATATCTAAAATCAAATTTTATTAGATTGGAATAATCTGATTTTTATTTTTTCTTATTTTGATGTTCTGATCAACTTAAAAATTTTAAATTACTAATAATTTATGTGAATAATCTATTAGCTCAAATCATATAAGGTTAGGTTAAAGATTTGTGGAATACTATCATTGTTTATATAATGAATCTTTTATATAGAGGGAGTTTAATTTTATCATCTTATTTTTTTTGGTTATATAAAGTTATTACCAAAACCCAAACAAGAGAAATATATTATTTTAATTACCTAAAATCAGTCCTTAATCTCCTTGTTTCATATAGGATCATAAGGATGACAAAGTTTATTTTGGCATGTGAGATTTATTTAGTCTTGCAAATGTTAATGTTGCAAATGTTAATGATATATATATATATATATATATATATATATATATATATATATATATATGAAGCTAGATCCTTAATCTTATATCTTTCATATTTTCCTGCCAAAAGGTTGTCCTTGCAAGAACAACCTTTTGGTGCAATCTTGCAAAGGATAGATTTAGTGTTTTGTCAAAAAGAATAATGTAAATTTTATAAATTGTGATTTACAGATTATAATAAAACAATCTCCAATTTTATGTGCTTATTTAATTAATAATTTTATGTTATTTTGACAACAGGTAGTATTTTTGAAGGTTTAAAAGTTTTATAGGGAATATATTTAATAACTTAGAAATATCTAATCAAACATCAACAAATTGCTTCATACAGAATAAAAAAATTTAGAATTATTATTTGAAAATAAATTTTAAGAATAGAAAATAGTTTATATATATGGAGTTTAAGTAAGATAAAAATTAATGTATTATATTAAATATATAATTATTTGTAGATAAATATTTTAGAACAATATAAATTTATATTTAATATACTAGTTAATAACACCATAGCTTTAATTATTATTATTTGATTAATCGACCCTGAAATTTATAAATAAGCTTAACTACGCCATCTGCCTTGATGAATGGATCCTATATGAAAATGGAATTCAAATTAAGAATTCTAGATGCAAGAAATTGCTCGCGAACACTCGTTTATTACATGTCAAAAATTATTACTCGATGCAATGTCGATTCACGTGGCTCTTGTTTGAATCGACATGTCAAATATGGGATCGGTAATTTTTCTCTCCAATACCCATCACCTTATCGATTTTAGGACTGAACAAATCGAGTTCAACAAGTCTGAAGCTTATTTCCCTGGCCAGTCAAGTTCGATGAATTCTTATTTTTTTTCTATGAGAGCTATGCTCATATGGATGAATGTTGTTTGCGCTTCACTCAATTTGGGATAATCAAATCAAAATCTTAAAGGTCTTTTTAAAGCATATATAAAAAAATCCATAGTAATAAATTATATATTTATACAAAAAATGGTAAATATCAACATATCATTTTTAATCAAATAGCTAATTTGGGTTTGAACAGGTTTGTTTTGTGGAAAAAAAAGTGATTAATCCTATAATATCAAATATAAAACTTAGTATTAATCAGGAAATTCTATCAAAATATGATTTGAAATAGCTTTCATAAATTATTTTGAAATATAATCTAGTTTGGATAAACAAGTTGGACCTCTACTTATTTTCATAACAAGAGATGGACTTATAATTAGATTGGATTTCTTCACTGAATTTACTTGTAACATATCCTTCTAAAAAAGAAGTTATTCAAAGATAAGCATATTTTATATTAAAAAAACTCATTCTCTAGACCCAATTAACTTCTTTTTCATAATGTCATAGGTCTTGATCTCTAAAATACTTCAATAGTTAAAGTGGTTGTGTGATATTGTTTAAAGTAAGAGAAATGATATATGAATGAATGTTGAGTTAATCAAAAGTCTTCCATTGATTTAATATCTAAAACTTGAAGAGATTAATAGTTGGGTTTTTTTTTACGTATCTGAAACTTCAAATAATAAAGAAGAGTGCTTTTAATTTTTGCAAATAAATGATATCAAGGTAATGATTCCACTCAATTTGGGGTAAAAAGTATACAGTTAATGATGTTATATACATCTAGTCATATCTTATCTTTCTTGTAATTGATAAATCATTATCCAAAGTGTATTTATTTATGGGAATTTGGAGTTGTGTATAATACAACATAGATCATAATCAGCATAATAAATTTTTTTATGAAAAGATATTGCTAATTATACATAAAATGATCTCCATTATTTTGATAGATATTTTATACTGATAATGAAGCTCATCATATAAAATAATCTTTGAGAATCATATATTTTTGGAATTGGAGAACATTTTAAACTAACTCTAATTTATTAGAAATGTTATGTATTGTATGCAAAAAATACATAGCAAGGAGAAGTATGACTGATTGGTTATTGGGGTGAAACTTGCACTATCCAACAACTATATGATATGAAGTTAATAGTCTTACTTCTTACCATATTTTTGTATAGGAGTTTATAGAATATCTATACCTAATTGCATTTGCCTCAAGAGGTTAATTTTTACATAGGAAACTATTTTGCTCATGCTTGGAATAGCTAGCCATAGTTTGGCTACCAAGATTTAAAAGTATTATTTGCTATGCAAGTGTAATGACAAAATGTTGTTCAAATTCATAATGATGTGGTAAGAACCTATTGGTCCCATGAGGATACAAGCTAGAAATGACTAAAACTATGATAAAGTGTCACAATGATGACCTTTTATTGTTTCATATTTAACCTCTTGGGTTGAGTCATTCCCAAAAGAGTGTAATGTTGCCACACATGGCACACTACAGAAATATATTTCAAAAGTAATCACACTCATTATGAGTCTAATCCAAATGATTCTTGAATACAATGGCTCATTTGTAACAAAGGTCACTTTGCTTTGGATGGTCCTTGTATTCCCTTGGCATGACTAGTTCTAGGTTGGTTTCATTGAGTCCCTCAAGTTGACTATGTCTATCATTTATTCCATTGAGTTTGTAGTTGTATGAGCTCGGCTCTATCACAAGGCATTACACACTCGACACTAGAATAAATGTACAAAAAAGAGGTATGAGGTTTTTTGAAGGTCTTATAACTTTGAAAAACGACCATTTTCAAGTAGTATCATACTTCTTCCCAAAAGATATGACTCCATAACAATAATGAATAGATCATACTGCTTAGCTCTTAGAGTATTGTACAATACTCCTCAACATATTGTCCTTGGTCTTTTAGAGCTCATAGAGACAATGCTCTAGTCAAAAATAAATGAACTTTCTCACTCAAGTGTATTTCCTCTTACTTAAGGATTCCTCACTCCATCTTAACTAAGCCTACAATTATCATGCCTCACTTGTTCTCAAGTGTGAAATTTTATTCCATTTTCCTACTTTTGTGAGGGAAAAGGAAACATATTATTATGTCTAGGTACAAAATCCCTCAATGTGGTATTATTTAGCTTCATCCTTGTATACACCAAGGTACAAAGGAGGCGCCCTAAAGATCTTTGTTGCCATTTACCTTCAACTTAGAAGAGTCATCTTTGAGGAATTTTATTGTCTACACTTTGAAGTTGATATCTCTAGGATTACTTGTTCAAATAGAACAATCATTATTTCATTAGAAGCAACTTTACAAGGGCTTTCTCTTGATGCTAAAATCAGAGCGTTTGGAGGTTTGTAGCAAATGTTACAACCATATGAAGTAAAAATCATTTGAATGTTGAGCCCACCCTCATACCTCATACTTCTTGTAACCTTGTATTTGTTTCTTGTTTGTAACCTTGTACTCATCTCATACTAAGACCTCATACTATTCATCTCATATTCTTACCTTGTACTCATTTCAAATTCACACCTCATACCTCATACTCATGCCTTCTATCCTACCTTGTACTACTTGTCTTGTACTCACATCTTGTACTTATACTTGATCTCCCACCTTGTACTATTTGTTTCTCATACTTCATTTTTTACCTAACCTTATACTTTGTTTCTCATTCTTCATTTCTTTTATCTCTTGTACCTTGTACTTTGTATATCATATCTTGGACCAAATTGACTTGCATATGAGTCACACCATGTAATACCATTAGCTATATGATGGTCTAAGTAGAGAAGATAGAGGTGTCACCAAAAGAGTATTTCCACTAATAGTGTAGAGGTTGAAAATACCTTGAAAACTTTAGAGCCAACTTTGGAGGTCTAAATAGATGAATTAGACCTTGAAAATAAAAACTTCTATTTCCTCATATTCATCTTGTTGAGAGCTTTCCAGTGGTACCTCACCCATGCTATTTTGAGCTTCCTAAATAAAGATTCCCTAAAGATTCTCTCAAGTTAAACTTGTTTGACCAACCAAATAGGACAAAGGTCAACATGTCACCCATCCATGCAACTAATCTAAGGGTGGAGCTTGCTGACATATCACCAATCTATGTATCTTATCCAAGGGTGGAGCTCTCTTTGAGAGGATACTCTTTGCTATATAATAAAGACAAGGTGCTCCTTTGGGACATCATAATATTGAGAGCTAAAGCCTTGTGTTTCTTCTCTTGTGTTTCTCTTGGAAGTTCTCCTATCCTTGGGACATTACACACCATCAATAGTTTCATTAAAAATGAGTAGCATACAACTTTGTCATAAATGACTAGGAGCTATTTTGTAGATATGATTGGGTAGTTTTTTCAATTACAATACAAGACATTTCATATTTGTACATTGTAATTAGGTTATGATACAAAGAACTTGTATTACACCTTTAACCTAACATAATAATGGTAGATGATCAAGTTCATAAACATGGCCTACACCTACTTAGGATTAGGTTTAGGGTTAGATAAGTAGATAAAATGTGGTTAAAATTGAGCATCTTAGATGTAATTAGGGATTTCTAGTACATTATAGCCACTAGATGTTTTAGTGGCTAAGTAGGATTGTATATAGGGCTTAGATCAATGTCCACAAGGTTCATTTGGTGTATCTTTTCATTGTAGTAAACAAAGTTCACTCCATCAAGACTATCAAGTTGGTGTATGTGTATTAGTTTGCACTTTGTATAAGTGACTATAGGCTGGAATGAGTGAGAGTGAGGAATCTTGATGCATGCGCAAAAGCACTTGAGTGAGTGAAGCCATTTGTGTAGAACTAGAGTGTGCTACTCTAGAAGCTCTATAGAGGTAAAGAACAATACAAAGATAGATTACCACACACTTGGAGTATTGATAATTGACACCAACTTGTAAGATTCAACACTTCAAGACTTCAAGTCATTCAAGACTCTTGTGATGTTGTGCCTTCTAGGAAGAGTGGAATGTATGTCATAATTGTAGTTGTTAAAGTGATTGAATCCTTCAGAGATCTTACTCTCTCTTAGTTCATGTGTTCTAAAACACTATGGTGAAACACCATAATACTATCAATTTTGTTTGATTTGAACATCATGATGTGAGTGCCAATCATAGTACTTATAACAAATTCAATGACAATTGTCAAGAATTTGGCCGGGCAACAAGGAAGGCATAGAAATTCCAAGGTGAAGTGACCATTGTTACAAATGAACCATCACAATCAGAAGTCCTTTGGATTAAATCTATTGTGAGTGTAATTATTGGTGATTATCTCTTTTTGTAGTGCGCTAGAGGTGGTGACTTTACCCTCTTCTTAGAGTGGTTTCTGCCTATGAGGTTAATAAGCAAGAATAGGCAACTTATGACATTGTGAAACTTTATCTTTATTTCTAGTCATTTCAAACCTATTCTCAAGGGAACAACTTGTTCTTACTAATTATACTGTACTAAGTTGACATTGAGTTTGCCACAACAACCATTCAAAAAAAGTGCAAACACATCCATAGACTCAACTTTGTTGGTATGAATTTCATTTATGGGCACTAGATGCACCAAATAAACACAATGATCTTTGGGCTTTGGTCCTTTATACATATCCTACTTAGCCTCAAAAGATATCTAATGGCTATAATGTATTAGAAATCTTTGAATTACATCTATCACACATAGTGCTAATCACCTCCTATTACTTATTTCATCCTAATTTAACCTAAGTGATGAGGACCACATGGACCTATTCCACATCTATTCCACTATCAATTACCATTAGGATGTCCGGTGATAGTCCCTACTGAAGTCTTCAAACCATATCATAACTAAGCTTCTACAAAGTATGTACAAGCTATAAGGCACTAAGTACAAAGTGATCCAAGGACTAGTCTATCTTAATACAATATGTCATAACAAGATGGTTGTTCTTGTGCAAAATAGTTCACTCATTTTATGTTGGCTTGGCAATTCTTGAGATGAACTTACTTCTCCCTTGCACTATTGGTGGAGTTCTTAGAGCTCCCATTGGTAATCCTCAATTTCCCAAATGAGGGTTTTTTGTGTTTCTTGGAACTTAGTCTTTGTATGCTCATGAAGTTTGATAGACAACACCTTGAATTGCTTGTTCAAGTAGGCCTTCCTTGTCAATATGTCTATTTGGGTCTTGTATTCATTTACCACTATTGGTTCAAGTAGCTCTTCTATTTTTGTTTCAAGTTGTTTGAGGAACTATGTTGCCACATGTCCAATTGTAGCTTGCAATCCCGCACATTCATTCTTGAGCTGCATTTGTTTATTTTGGAGTTCCATCTTCAACTCTTTTGTTTCTTTGTTCATTGCTTATCTGCATTCTCTTGATGGCATTTGAGGCTTATAGTGAGTTCCTAGATACAAAGATTGGTTAGCTTCTTTAAGATATTATATTGTATTTTTGCCATTGTTGGCTTTGCGCAAGCCTTATCCAATTCTTACTGTAAGGTTGCAACCTCTTCATGCTTGGATCTGCTTGGCATGAACGTCTTATTGTTAGGAAACATCATGTCTAATACTAGCAAGGTTGGAATTCTTCATTCTCTTTCCATCTTGCAATATCTTCTTGCTGGTACTTTGCCAAGATCTGGTCCTTCCCTTTGGAATGTTCCTTCTTAGTCTTTGCCTCTTTCTTGACTTTTGCTAACTTGTTATGATGATAAAATTTCTCCTTAGCAACCTTTTGTGCAATTTGGTGGAGGTGTCTTATGAGCATGATGGGGTCCTGAATGGTACCATCAAGCTTCTAGTAGAAGGGTAGGAATTCCTCTGAGGCCTCCATTGCTGGTGCTGCCATATTGACAATGTACTCTACCATCAATCCTTGAGTGAGTAAGTGAGTTGCCCTTGAGTTTGAGGTAGCGTATATTGCTCTTGTCTATGGTTTGTTATTACCTGCTTGTTTTTTACTCATAGGTTTCGTGGCATGACTGCTCCTTGCTTTCTCATGGGATGTGGTAGTATCATTCTATATTTAATCTCTTGTGGAGTTCCTCCCCTTCATTTGAGGATGTTGGCCTTGGTGAGTTGTTCAATACTTGGATGACCTTCTTCACTTACTGGTTCTTGATTATTTGATGGTGTTTTTCCATCTTGCTTTGTTCCCAATGACCCAGCTTGGTTGTTGGTCACTCCTAAGACAAGGTTGGTGCATCTTTCAATGTCTTTTTGAGCTTGGAACCTTGTTCTTTTCCACTATCTCCTTTCCTTTGGCCAAAGATAACCATATGTATGTATCATTATCTGCTATTTGGAATAACTTTGCTTTGCTTTTGCAATCCTTAATATCCACATTGTTTTCAGGTGTGGGTGAATAAATCTTCACTTCTCAATGCTACATTATCTACCAAAGTTGCCTTCTCTTGGTTGGTGTCGGTTTGCATGACCTAACCCATAGTTTGTCTATGGGACATTACAAGACAAGGGAATTGTAAGATAGCCTTTATGTGGCTGGCCCTTCTCTAGGATTGGGTAGGAATTGCATGCAAGATTCCTATAGTGGATGTAGTTGTATTGCAAAGCCAAGTCTACCGTAGGACACTTAACCTTGGAGATGGCTCATAGGTCTATTACCCTTGAGAGCTTGTTGATATCCTTAGTTGTCACTCTTTACTCACCAATCCTCACGCTTAGCAAAAGACTACTGGACATCCCATAGTGGAGTCACATGGTAGTGAGGATCAATAGAACATCAATTCATACAAGATCACAATCATTCATTGAGTCTAGTAGTCATCCATATAGAAAATCAAGATTCACAACAAATAAGGCACTTAAGCTTTATAATCCTTGGGTGTAGACTATCACTTTACAATGGAGGAACATTCCTTGCCTTGCCTTGCAAGGAATGCCTTAATGCTATTAAATCCTGCTCTTTTTGTCCAAGTCCTACTCCTAGCTCTCTGCAAAGCAGCCAATGATTGATTCCTCTGAACTCTCTACACTAATGCCAACAATTATCAATCCATTAACTATAGTGGATTGAGTTCTCTTTTATTTTTGGGGTTGAATGCTAAAAAGAATAAATTTTTATCTTTCAATCCTTCCTATGCGGTGGCCATCTCCTTCCAATGCCACACGCCTCAATGCCAATTGGCTCCTAATCCTCGATTCTAATCTAGATTATACTATCTAAGTGCACCAACATGCCACTTTTGCATTGATTGTCTACCTAATTGTGACTTACTATACTACATACCCATAGTATTCTTACTTGCTCTCTCTTTTGTCCCACAAAGAGAATCCTGTACTAGGAGTCTCATAGCACTCTACCCCTAATAGAGTCTTGTACTCCAAATCTTGGAGCATTAACTTGCCCATAGCCTACATAGCTCTCAGCACCTACTTTGCATGTATGACATAACTTTCTCCTAAATCCTTGTCCTCTCAACAAGCCCTTTTTGAAGCCTATCGCTTCTTCTTGCCTTTGTTTACAAAAGGGAAGAATTGGACCTTCATCTTGTAGTAGATACCCATATGATCCCTATTTTGGTAGGCCTTGAAGATAGTATCCCGTACTTGGATAAATCCATCCATGTGGGCTAACTCCAAGGTCCTACTTAGATAACAATCCAACATGTTTTCTTGTTCTAAGAGATGCATGAAGTTGAGGTTGTCAATCTCATCTTGGAAAGGGTTGATTGCACCATTTTCTTTAATATCACCATGACCTAAGCAGTGATATAGTTGAGCAAAAGTGTTGAAATATATGGCTGCTCAAAAGCTGATTGGATCCTTGTCATGGAGCAAAAGGCAAGAAACCATTTGCAAGAGGTCCCAAATTAGAAGTGTAATTAAGAACCAATTGTACCATGTCAGGTTAGATTAAGATTATCCAAGAAAACATCTAACAAAGGAGATAGAAGTAGCATGAAGAGTAGTGGCCACTTATTATAAGCATAGCAATTAGGACCAAAGTAAAATCCTTTTTAGGGTTAACTTAGATACTTAAGAGAGATAGAACTTCATAGGCACAATTTAGTTTTTGTCTTGAAGGTCAAGGAGGTTGATCTCTCCCTAAGGGCACAAAGTAATAAGGGACCATGGGAGTAGCTAGTAGACATCAAACATACATTGTTTTTGGAATGGTAATAAAGAAGACTAAAGCCATTGAAAGGAAATACAAAGAGGAATTCTATATGATTGCTACAATTGTGTGATTGATTATATGGCAATGTTGGAGTTAGTGTAATTTTGTTCATGAGCAATACTTCTCATTCCTCATTGCGCTATGGTCCTTATTAACTAAGAAGACAATAAGCTTTCCCCTTATCTACTTGCTATTTGTAGGATTTGTGAGACATTATAGAGAGTCAAAGGACTCATGGGGGTGATAGACCCTTGAACCATCTCCAAGGTAAGTGTCTATGGAGATTTCTTGTTCCCTAGTGGGGAAACATCTAACTATAGGACTCCAAACTCCCACCCCGTCCCAAGCCACATCAAAGATTGGCCATGCATGGGGTTGTGTAAGTCACCTTCTTTATATCCAATAGTTCACTATCCTTCCACTACAAGACTAATTTTGTCCACATGACATTTCTAGAGCTCATTATTGATGATCTTGTATATCTTCTTCTCTACGCTATACAACATGTTTTGGCTGTGTGTACTTCTTGCCATACCATGAGAGTATAAAAACTCTGCATACTGGGAATTATTGCCTCCCATACCTACAATCAACTATGCAAGCTTGGTGGAACCTATACCTCATGTAGTGGCAAAAATTGTTGCCACAACCCACGTTCAAACAATATATCTATTGGTGGCAAGCACTTTAGCCCAAGGAAATCTTCCTACTTCAAAATTTCACCCTATAGTTGTGCATTTTCTTCTACAATATCAACTACAACCTTTGCAACTCATGTATCCCAAGCTACCATGACTTTGGGAGGAGGAAAAAAAATTGCATACTCTTGAGAATGGTAGTGTTCATAGGTCAAGAAGACTTCAAGTCAATTCTGTTCATGTTTGAGAGAGTCTATATAGCCCAAAGTATCATAGATGATGCCACCATGCAAGGGAAATAGGCCAATGTTTCATTGGTATTGCCCAACATTGGTTAAGTGATCTAAGCATAGCCAAAAACAAGCTATGCAATGATACAAGCAAAAGGATGACAAGAATACATCTCTCCAAGACAATAAGAACAACTTTAAGACAAAATAAATTGGTGACATAAAGGACACAATGAAACCATACAAGCATTTTGTCACACCATTTGTGACATCACACCTAGATTGCTCGGACTCTAGAGTAGTAGTGTTGGTAGTTAAGAGTATTTTGGTAGTTACTCATAGACTGTCAAATTGTTGACGGTCAAATTTTGTGTCCAAGGTACTAACTACATGGTGGGGTCCACCATCACTTGCACTATATGTACCATTAGATGTGCCATTAATGGGATTGTTAGGGTTGGAGACCAAGGGGTATACTTTTGAGGTGCAAGTCCAAAGAGCTCACTTCTTTGATGTTGAGCCTTTGAGTTCTTTGCTATGGTGGATAGAGGCTGGTGAGCATCAATGGATTCTCTTAGCTAGAGTGGGTGTGGCTTGATTGTAATTAGTGCACAATTTTTGGTAGATTATTGAGTGATAGATCAAGTACTGATC
Source organism: Lunularia cruciata (assembly GCA_948567375.1). Taxonomy (NCBI): domain Eukaryota; kingdom Viridiplantae; phylum Streptophyta; class Marchantiopsida; order Lunulariales; family Lunulariaceae; genus Lunularia; species Lunularia cruciata. The sequence continues at coordinate 9,181,024 of OX419762.1, read as the reverse complement.
TTATTGAGTGTGATTTGAGTTTTTTGAACAAATTGATTACATCAAAGAAGTGAGGTCAAGGGGAAATCAAGTGCAAGAACTTAGAGTGTTTGTGGTATCACCAAGCCTTGCCAATCATTGGTAGCTCAATTGAGGTTCATATTTTCCTTAAGAGTGACCGTGTTAGATCTTTGAATTGATGCAGATTTGGCAGCGAGGCAAATGGTGTGCAAAAGTGTTGACCAAAATTTCATTAAGAAGATAGTCAATTTTGAGTAGTGGTTTTTGTTTTGAGCTCAGGAGACAAAAGTAGACCAATTTGGTGCAAGTTGAGCTCAAAAAGTGAAATTGAAGGTGGAGTTGGAAACCCATCCCGTGAAGTTATGATTTTGAGAACCCCATCTTTTCAATTTGGCTCAAGTGGAGAGTTAGTGGAGGATTTGGCAGTTAGCTAACTCTAGGGATTTATGTTAGATTTTATATCATATTTATGTCAGATTTTGGTTGGATTTTATGCCAAATTTTGGCTCGGGTTGGAAGAGCTTGGCCAGATTTGGAGGAGGTTTGCCAGATTTGGAGAGGGTTTGACATGACAAGAAGAGAGGCCTCATTTGGGCATTTAGAGGCTCTAAGACATAATGCTATGAGAGGCTATGAAGGCCTAAAAGGGCCAACTTGCTAGCGTGAGGCTAGCTAGTTTAGAGTAGATTTTGGTCATTGTTTGGCAAAATCTGCACACCTTGCTAGATAATGCATAATAGGGTTTGACCCCTACATCTCTGATAGGAGCATACATGTGTTGGCCAAGGTTTGGGTCTTGAGTATCCTTGTTTTGGTGTGTTTTGGGAGCTGTTATGAATACAAAGATATCTTTAGGTTCATCAATCCATTTTTCCAGGTTACATTTTGGAGTATGTCCCTTTGATGGGTGATTCTTGCACTTGAGTGATGGTGAGTACACATCAAGTCCATTCTTGGATGAGACCTGCCATGTTGTTAGATGCAACCAAAGTGGGATCTTGGGCTATCATCTTTGTCTTTGGTGGACAAACCTCTTACCCAGAGAGGTTCTATAGCATGCTTATTATGGGATTCAACAACTAGACCACCTCATTGTTGATGAGATTTTGGATATTAGGCACTAGTCTCAAATGGTGGTAGTAGCTGATAGGTCACCTATGGTAGTGGTGAACCTAGTTGGACAGCCCTAAGCCACTTTTCCTACACTTATGAGTTTCCCAAGCTCCCATGCTTTTCCAGAAGGAGGTCTTTGACTTGTTTGGGACTCATAGTTACAATAGTTGGTGGAGCCCAATGCCAATGAGAGAGAGAGAAAGTGATGGGCTTTTGCACTAGTATTACCATTATTCTAGCAATGTCAAAGGCATCTAGGCATTAGGTCAGGCTATGGACTTGAATTGTTTGACCAAGATTGTGAGCCTTGGTTTGGCATAGTAGCATAAGATGCGCTTGATACATATCACCACTCAAATATTTGTGAGCTTTGTGCCTATCAAGACAATTTACGCACATGTTGTGAGCGATGGACCGAGTGGACAAGGTATTCTTGGCATACAACTAGTGGCTACTAGGGAGAGTGGTCTACTTGGAGTTCATCCAAGTGAGCATGGTCTACTTGGGATGAAGCTTGAGGACATATGGAGTAGCCAAATCAGAGGGAGTTTTTCATATTGAGGTTGGGACCTCTAGTGGTTGGAGCATAACACTATTGCTCCCAAGGGCCCAATATAGCAGCCAATTAGTACGTCTTCCACTCCTAGGACAATTACAAAGGATACTTGGGAGCCAAATTTGGGACCCAAGCTTATAGGAGGAGAAAGATGAAGAGTTTGGAGGTTGTTGAGGAGCTACACAAGTTGTTTTGCCTTCAATATGAAGGATTTGGGTGTTGTTAAAGGACCTACTATTTGGATTGAGTTGATTAGTGATACACCAATTTTTTGATGTCCCTATCAATATAGTGACATGGAGAGAGCATTGATTCAAAGCCGGAGTAGAGATCTTTTTGAGGTTGGTTTGGTGGAAATTCACATGGAGAGTATGCATCAATTATAGGATGCTAGCCAAGAAGGATATGTATGGCAACTGCAAAAATAGGTGGATGTGTGGAGATTATTGACTTATCAACCAACAGACTAGGGTTGATTGGTATGCCATGCCTACACCAAAAGAGATCTTGATGCGATTGAGCATGGAAAGATCTTTAGTACTTTGGATCTTTGAGCAAGATATCATTGATTGTCAATTAAGGAGGATAAGTCTAAGATAATGTTTTGGACTATTGATCCTCACGGTAAGGATGTGTTATATAAATGGAAGTTTTTACTTTTGGGTGAAAGGATGCTCTTGCCAAGTTCTAAAGGATCATGGATAGGATCTTAGCTGGATTGGATTTGCTTGATGCTATATTGATGACATTTTGGTCTATAATACTACTATCAAGGAGCATGAGAGACATTTGTTAGAGGTGTTTGACAGGTTGAGATTTCATGGACTCACATTACATCTTGAGAAGTGTGGATTCTTCCATGAGTAAGTTGAGTATTTGGGTCACACTATCTACCTTGGAGGACTTGGTGTTTAGTAGACCAAGGTGGAGGCTATTGTGCATATGCCTTGGCCTACAGATGTCAGTAGGGTGCAAGCATTCCTTGGGTTGGTGAAATTCTATCACCACTATGTTAGAGGATTTAGTGCTATTGCCAAGGCCTTGACAAAGCTGACCAAGCTTGCACAGGAGTGGTGTTGGGAAGATGAGCAGGAGAGAGCTTTTGTAGAGCTCAAAGAGAGGTTGACATCTTCTTCTATTATGAGGAGATCAATTAGAGGATGACCATTTCATGTTCACATTGATTGGAGTACGTTGGGGCTTAGAGTAATAATCACCAAACATGATGATGAGAGGAAGGAGTTTATGGTGGCCTATGCTAGTCACTCCAACAATTCAATGGAGGAAAAATATAGTTCATGTAACAATATGGAGTTTAGCAATGAAGTTAGTTAAGGCTAATAAAGTAGCAAATAGGACAAATTAGCCTAGAATATTCTAGAAGCATCTAGGAAGCTTCTCAAGAACCTTGTATGATCTCTATAAATACCAAAGCCAAATTTCATGCTAGATATTTGGAGTTTCCTTCATTCAAGTGTCCCAATGTGAGCTTCCATTCTCTTATTTTCTCTCTTTGGTCTCAATATTTTACATTGGTATAAGAGCAAGAATAAAATAGATGGAATTTATGGACCACCAAATCCATTTTTGCCAAACCATTGGGATTTTTCTATCTAGATACTACCCAAGCATCATTTCACATAGTTCATCATCTCATGCTTTGGGTAAGATGGTTTGAATACAATCACCTTGTCCAAGGATCCCTTGGTACTTCTGGTTGTAACTTATGGAGGATGATAGACGTGTTGCATCTATGTGTTAATACATTAGATAGATTGGGGGTGGTGTGATAGAATAGTAACCATGGCAACAATACTCAAGGTTATCATTGCTATGTAACAACAAATTGTGCACCTTACTTGATTGTTGGATGAACTAGATCATCCAACAATCATCAACGACAATCATTGACAACAAGAGCCCACAGAGAGAGTACCAATTCAAGAAAAAGAAGATCAAATCTGATTTCCAAGATTTTGAAAGGCAAGAATCTTTTGGTGTCTTTTGGAAAAATAATTTATGAGTTGTATTAGTCCTATTTGGTGTAATAAGAAACCGGGAGAATAGTATGTAGATGTATTTAAAATTGCTAGTTGCAAGTAGAATAAACTTCCTAGGTAGAAACTTGATAATTGCCAAAATAGTAGGGCCGCTTCTATTGGGCTGTAGCAAGAATTTTGAGAGTTGATAGAAGAGCAGTGGATTTGGGTCTGAAGCTTAGAGAGAATCCGAGGCAAGAGTTGTAATGTTTCTTCAAACTTGGGAGTTTGTTATGTTATTATAAGGAAGGAGAAAGACAAAGAACTCAAAAGCAAGGAAACAAGGAACCAAAATTTCAGCAACTACAAGAACAAGGCCTTTGGGAGGTTGATGTGAGCAGTTGGGACAGGTCAATATGGGTCAGCTGAAGCTGGGAAAATGGAGTGAGTTGGCATAATATTGAGTTTGGTGTTTTGGACAATGGCAGGAGTGAGATTCCAAAGGAATCTGGGGAGGAATAAAGAATTCTTGAAGAAAGAAAAAGACAGAAAAGTTTCTCAAAGGAGTTGGGGTTTGGACAGGGAGAAATTGGGGGAAGAGAAAATTGGGCTGGACAGCAAGAGACTTTGGGAGAGGAGAGAAGTCTCAAAGGGGGTTTTTGATGAAAAGGAGAGGTGGGATCGAGGGTCCTTGGCTAGACGGGAAGAGATCAAATGGCAGAGTTTGTTGTGCAGGAAAGAAGAAATCAACAAGAAACCAAGAGAGTGAAATATCAAATGAGAGAGTAAGGTTCTATGATAGGAAGGAAGGAGAGAAAATATTGAAGGACAAGAAGGAAGAATTTTTGAGGAAGAAGTACCAAGACAGGAAGGGATTTTGAAAGGGGTTTTTTGGTAGAGGAGAGAAAAGAGGAAGTACCAAGGGTTTTGATGGATAGAGGGAGAGAGAAGAGAGAATTTTTTAGAGAAGAAGGATTTGCTGGATAGAGGAGGGACAAGAATTTTTGAGAGATAAGGGTTTGGACAAAGGGAGAGAGAAAGGAAAAAATTTGAGAGAAGAAGTTTGCTGGACAAAGGGAGAGAGAAGAAAGAATTTTAGAGAGAAGAAGGAATTAGAGGACAAGGAAAGACAAGATTTTTGAGAGAAAAGGCTTTGGATAGAGGAAGAGAGGAAGGAAATTTTAGGAGAAAATTTTGTTGGACAAAGGGAGAGGGAGGAAAGAATCTTTGAGAGAAGAAGTATTTGCTGGACAAAGGACAGTTTTAAGAAGAAGTTTTAAAAGAAAAGAGGGTTTTAACAGAGGAAGAGAGAGGTATTTACTGGGCAGAGGACACGAATTTTTGAGAGGAGAAGTATTTGTTATGCTGGAGAGAGAGAAATTTTCAAAGGAGGGTTTGGAGACAAAGGAAGAGAACATGAATTTCTTGAGAGGAGAGGTATTTGTTGGACAAAGAATAGGAATTTTTGAGAGGAGAAGGCTGACAGAGGAAGGGGGAAGGAATTTTTTGGAGAAGAAGGTTGGGTAGAGAATTTAGGAGAGACATGAATTTTGAGAGGAAAAGTATTTGATGGACAAAGAGAGAATTTTTGGAGAAGAAGGGTTTGGACAGAGGACATGGCAGGAAATATTGAGAGAGAATTTTGTCTTTTGACAAGAGAGAAAATTCTTGAAGAGAAAGGCTTGGTTAGAGGAGTGAAGAGAGAAATTTTTAGGGTTTTGCCAAAACAAAAGTGAAAAGAGAAATTCCAAAGGAGAGGGATTTCTACATGATTATAGGCTAGACAAAGGAATTTCCAAGAAAAGGATGCTGCCAAGACTAAAGTGAGGACAAAGTATTGAAGGTGATGAAGTGTCTTAACAGGAAGGAAAGGTTTTGGGAGCTTTGACAAGATAGGGACAAGTCTCAAAGGGCTACAAGACATGGAGTTCTTGGAGCTTTGTAGCAGTAAACTCTCAAAGAAGCATCAAGAAGGAGCTTTGACAAGGAAGATGAAGAGGATAGTGAGAACGTGAAGGGAGTTTGCAGGCAAAAGAACTCTCAAAGAGGTTGCAAAGCAGATCAATGAAGGAAGGAAGGTTGAAGGGAAGCTTTGGCAGAACAAAGAGTTAAATTGTTGTGTTGTAGGATTAAAACTTGGTTGTAATAGGTTCTTTCTTTTTCTTGCTTGAGCTGTTGGAAAACTTTAGGTGTGGTCATTGTTTGCTTTGGAGCTGTTTGGCTTTCCCCCCAAGTGGGTTTATAAATTGCAAGACTTGATTGTGGTGAACACTTTGTGGCTTTGTGAGTGATTGTGCTTACTTTATTTTGTAAAGAGTGTCAAGGAAATGGGACTCTATGCTCAAAGCTTCTAGTCCAGTTTATGAAGACAAGTCAAGTCAGTGATCTGATTGCATTGATTTGAATCCAACCGTATAACTTGTGATCTATAATACAAACCCTAATAATAACAAAACATGAACAGTCCTTGGTGATACGTGAAGGTCAACGTTATCCCAAGAAGCTTAACACAAAATGCCCTTAAGAAGAGTCTATAGCCAAGAGCAACCGCGGACAAGTTGCTCCAGCAAAAAGGGAATTCCCATCAAGGCAAAGATTAGAGATAACATCAGATTGCAAGAAAGCTTTTGAGTCATTAACAAATAGGGTAGTCTAAGCGGGAGCAGCCAAGTGCCCAACACATTCTTGAGACCATAAAATCCCTACAACACCGGGTGCAATGGAGAATTTTGTGTTTGACTATGAATGTTATTTCAAGGCTACCAATCTTCAAGACAAATGGAAACAGATTCTCTTGGCTTCCAGCCAATTGGATGGAGAAGCCAAGTAGAGAAAGTTGAATGGCAAATTGTTGCACCAATCTTGACACAAGTAGAATTCAAGAGTGCAATAATTGGTCAATTCTAAGCTATAAATGCCACATGGGCTATGCAAGATAGGTTGGTAGAGTTGAAGCAGATTTGCTCTATAAGAAGTTATATCATACAATTCTAGAACACCATCATGCAAATTCTAGATATACTAGAAGGCAAAGCTCTTGATCTATTTGTGAGGGGCTTGAAGTCACAAACCAAATTAAAGGTAACTATACAAGCACCACAACACTTGGAGGAAGCCATGCGGTTGGCATAATGCTTTGATTCCTTGGTTGCAACAACTTGGTCTTGACTTCCACTTCCATAAAACCTACCAATACATTATACAAGAGTGGAAGAGCCGGCATCAATGGAGATTGATGCCATTCAATGGTGACCACTTGGCATTGTAGATAGAGAAAAATTGTGACAAAATGGTGGTTGTTTTTATTGTCACCAAATTGGACATTGCATTGCTAAATGCTCACTCAAGAATAGATGACCTTGACAAGTTGCCCAGATGGAGTTTGTGGAGCAGAATGATCAAGGAAATGAGGAATCCCATTAAGAGATTTTGAGCCACCTAATAGGAACTTGATTAGTTCCAATGGGATCAAAGGCTCAACCTATGCAAGTTTGCTTCACTTGTAAGATATGATATTTGATCATAGTTGTAGGATTTTGGTTCAAAAAGTTCAAAAAGTTTCTTGTCCACGCAATTAGCAAAGGAATTACATATTCCTATCAAGCCAATAATTGGAAGTAGATTGATGATGGTGGATGGTAAAAAGAGTTTTGCATTCTATACCGTATATATCTTTACCTTCAAGATTAGGAAAGAGTATTTAGGCTTCATGAGGTTTGTAGTGGCACCTCTACACTATGATTCAATTCTACGTCTATCTTGGCTTGAACGTGATAATGTTCAATTTGATAAGAACCAACAAAAAATTCAAGTACAACACCAAGGTAATAATTTTTTATTAAGTTGTCTAGCACCTTTGAGTAAGATACTTAAGGATAGTCAGTCCTAGGATGCGAAGTTTGTCGGGAAGGTAGCCATAGAGTAAGCTTTGAGGGAGATGAGTCCCAAGATAGGAAGTTTGTCAAGAAAGAAGCCATAGAGCAAGCCTTGAAGAGAGATGAGTCCCTAGATGGGAAGTTTGTTGGTGAAGCAGCCATCGAGCAAGCTTTGGAGGAAGATGAGTCTATTTTTATAGTGTGGATCAAGCCAATTACACAAGGAGAATCTGATGGGAGTTAGAAGCCCCATCAAGCAATGGTTGATCAAATACTTCAGGAGTTTGAAGATGTGTTTTTGGATGATTTACAAAAGGGATTACCCTCCGATTGTGGTAGGCCCTTCAAGATTGAGTTATTGCTAGGGAGTACTCCAATAAGTAGATCAATCTAACAGCTCTCATGAAAAGAGTTGGAGGAGTTGCAAATAACACTTACGGAGTGTTGGAGAAGGATTTCATATGACATAGTACATCTCCTTGGGGAGCACCGGTACTATATGTTCCAAAGAAGGATAGAGGACTTTGCTTCTATATTGATTATTGTGAGCTCAATAAACAAACAGTGAAAAATGCATATCCTTTGCCTCAAATTGATGACTTGCTTGATTAGTTGAGTGGAGCACAATACTTATCCAAGTTGGATCTTTTCAATGGCTATTGGAAAATTCCTATTTATAGAAAGGATGTGCAAAAGACTGCCTTTTGCACAAGGTATAGACATTTTGAGTGAAGAGTTTTACCTTTTGGGTTCACTAATGCTCCAGCATGGATCAGATGCATCGGATGTTTGATGGACTATTGGATTGGTACGTGATGGTGTTCTTGGATGATATCTTAATCTATTGTAAGATAGAGGTAGAACATGTGAATCACAAGAAGTCCTAAGATGACTATGATAGTGAAAATTTTACAGCAAGAAGTCAAAGTGTGCCTTTTGGTAGAAGGAAGTTACCTTCTTGGGTCACAAGATCTCATCGTAGGAGATGAAGATGGAAGAGGAGAAAATCAACCATTATTGATTGGCCCACTCCAAAGGATGCTATAGAACTATGGGCATTTAATGGATTGGCCAATTTTTATTGACAGTTCATCCATTATTATGCTCATGTGGCCGCACCATTGACTGATCTCTTGAGGAAGAACTCAACCTTTTAGTGGACCACCAAGCACAAAGAAACATTCTAGAAGTTGAAACATATGGTATCTTCAAGACCCATTCTTCAACCATATGATCCTCAACTACCTTGTGTGTTTATTTTGATACTTCTAACTTTGCGATTGGAGTTGTGTTTGCAACAAGAATTCCCATATGGATTACATCCCATTGCCTTTGTGTCTCGCCAACTAAATACAGCTAAAAGAAATTACTTTACTCAAGACCAAGAACAACTATTAGTGACATATGCCACCAAGGTATGGGGCATTATCTCTTGGGAAAATAAATGATCATGTGAATTGATCACAAACCATTGTTGCAAATAATACACTTGGAACACATGACGAGTCGACATCATCGATGGGAGGAGCAACTCCAATTTTTTGGCATCAAACTTGAGTACAAACCAGGTTGGTTCCATGTCATCCCTGATGCCCCATCACAATGGCCTAATTTGAAGTCTCTCCCTCTCATCACAACAACCATTACAATGGTATCAATCGACTCCAAGGTCCAAAATGAGTTAAGGTCAATTCTACAACAAGATCCCTTCTTCCAAATAGTACATGATCATCTTGCAACATGCAACAAAGAGTACAACATGTTTTCCTTCAAGGTAGGCCTTTCTATTCTATGAGGACCAGATATATGTTCTAGCCAAGGGTGATCTCCAACTTATCCGCCTCCAAGAAGCCCATGACTTGCCAATTGTTGGTCATATGGGTGTGGACAAGACCTTGGGTACTCTCGAATGCCAATGATGGTGGCCCAACTTGACATAAAATGTTTGAGACTTTGTCAAATTGTGTGAGAGCCGCCAATGCAACAAGGCTAGCAACCAAAAATTGAGTGGACTTCTTCAGCCACTCCCTATTCTAGTTGCTCAATGAGAACATATGAGCTTGGATCTCATCACATCTTTGCCCAAGATGAAGCAAGGTCATACAATGATCGTGGTGTTTGTGGATAAGTTTAGTAAGCAAATCCATTTGGCACCAACCTTTGATACCATGGATGCTCAAACATTGGCATCTATCTACTTTGACATTGTCTTCAAGCATCATGGTATACCTCGTGTACTCATCCCTGACCGTGATCCTTGATTCATAGGGAAATTTTGGCAAGCACTTTTTTAGATACTTGGCACCAAGCTTGCTTTTTCCATGGCTTATCATCCTCAAACTGATGGACAAATTGAACTTGAAAATTGCACCTTGGAAGATATAGTTTGTACCTTTGTCAACATCCACCATACCAATGTGGATGAATATCTTGCAATTATAGAATTTGCATACAATAATTCTAAACATGCAAACACCAAATTCTCTCCAAGTTGAAACCTTTTGTAACAATATGGAGTTTAGTGACGAAGTTAGTCGGGCTTACAAAGTAGAGAATAAGACAAAATAGCCTAGAATATTCTAGAAGCATCTAAGAAGCTTCTTAGGAAGCTTCCTAACTAGTTAACTTGCGCTCTAAGCAGGTAGCTTCTAGAAGTTTCTAACTAGCTTAGCTTGCATGCCAAGTAGGCGGCTTCTAGAAGGAAGCTTCTTGAGAAGCTTCCTAGTTAACTTGGCTTGCACTCCAAGAAAGCGGCTCAAGGAAGCTTCTTGAGAAGCTTCAAGGGTCTTGTATGCTACCTATAAATACCAAGACCAAAGCTCATGCTAGGCATTTGGAGTTTTCCCTCATTCAAGTGTCCCAATGTGAATTTCCATTCTCCTATTTCTCTCTGTGCTTTCGGTCGTTTACACCTTTTGTCATAACCCATCTTCTTTTCCTCTTGAGTCCAACCTACTCCTCCTCTCGACCCTATCAATGATCATGAGGAGTATGAAGTTGATTGTATCCTTGCACGTTACCACATTCAATGAGGCTACCGGCAACATACTAAATACAAGGTCCTTCAGAAAGGGTATCCCTTTCATTATGCCACATGGGAACCTATTTCTCATCTCCAAGATGCACAAATGGCCATCCAGGAGTTTGAAACTTCAATGGTGATGAGGACACCACCAACTAGCAATGGGGGAATATGTAACAATATGGAGTTTAGCAATGAAGTTAGTTAGGGCTAATAAAGTAACAAATAGGAATAAAATATTCTAGAAGCATCTAGGAAGCTTCTTGGGAAGCTTCCTAGCTAGCTTAGCTTGCACCCCAAGCAAGTAGCTTCTAAAAGAAAGCTTTTCAAAGCTCCTAACTAGCTTAGCTTGCAAGCCAAGTAGGCAACTTCTAGAAGGAAGCTTCTTGGTTAACTTGGCTTGTAATCCAAGAAAGTGGTTCAAGGAAGCTACTTGAGAAGCTTCTCTAGAGCCTTGTATGCTCCTTATAAATACCAGAGTCAAAGCTCATGCTAGGCATTCAGAGTTTCCCTCATTCAAGTGTCCCAATGTGAGCTTCCATTATCCTATTCTTTCCTTGGTCTTGATCTTTTATAGTTCACATGAGGGAAAGTGCTTGGTTGCAATATGTGCATTAGCACATTTCCAATGGAACCTATTTGGTAATCCTTTACGCTTATCATTGATCATCAACCATTGAAGTGGTTGATGGAGTTTGACAAGCTTTTAAAGAAGCTTGCACGATGTGCTCTGATTTTATAGGAGTATGATTTCATGATTATTCAGACTTGGAGGGGTGAGCCATGATGCAAATGGGTTGAGTAGAAACCCATGTCCCAGCTAGCAAGATCAGACTGGAGTACATTGGCATTATGAGACAGATGAGGAGATGGTGCTAGGTTGGCATGCATCTACCTTTCTTTGCATATTTCTTGAGGCTTTGGTGGTATCTTTCTCAACTCATTGTCACACCATTGGTAGCATTGCACCTAGATTGCTTGGACTCCAGAGTAGTAGTGTTGGTAGTCAAGAGTATTTTGGTAGTTACTCATAGACTACTTGTTGACAAGCAGATTTTGTGTTTGGAGTATTGGCTACATGGTAGTGCCCACCGTCACTTAGGATCATGTGCACCGTCGGATGTGCCATCAAGGGGACCGTTTGGGTTGGAGACCAAGAGAGTATACTTTGAAGTGCAGCTCTAGAGAGCTCACTTCTTTGATGATGAGCCTTCAAGTTCTTAGCTATGCTGGACAAAGGCCGGTGAGTGTCACCTGGCTTCTCTAAGCTAGAGTGTGTGTGGCTTGATTGTAATTAATACTCAATTGTTGGAAAATTATGGATTGAAAGGTCAAGTATTGATCTGATTGAGTGCGATTTGAGTTGTGTAAACAAATGGTTATATTGGTGAAGTGAAGTCAGGAGGAAATTGGGTGCAAGGCCTAAAGGTGTTGGTGGTATCTCCAAGACTTGTTGATAATTGGTAGGTCAATTATGATCCAGAGTTTTCATGAGAGTGATCGTGTGCAAAAGGTCTTTGAATTGATGCAGATTAGGCAATGATGTAGATAGTGTGCAAAACTGCTAGCCAAATTTTGAGCAAAGAGAATCAATTTCAAGCGGTTAATGTGATCTTGAGCTCAAGAGGTGAAAGTAGGACCAATTTGGTACAAGTTGAGCTCAAAAAGTGAAATTGAAGATAGAGTTAGGAACCCATCCTCATGAATTACAAATTTGGAGAATTAAGTCCATCCAACTTGGCTCAAATGACAATTTAGCAGAGGATTTGGTGGTCAACCAACTTAAGGGATTATAGTCAAATTTTACATCAAATTTTTGCTGGAGTTTATGTCAGATTTTGGCCAGATTTGGAGGAGTTTTGCCAAATTTAAAGAGGGTTCAAATTGGCAGATTTTGGCTTGAGTTCAAGGAGCTTGGCCAAATTTGGAGAAGTTTCACCAAATTTTGAGAGGGTTTGAAGTAGTAAGAAGAAAGGCCTCATTTGGGTGTTTAGAGGCTTCAAAGCATAGGGTTATGGGCTGTGAGAGGCTATGAAGGCCTACAAGGGCCAGCAAGCTAGCTTGATGGCATGAGGATAAATAGTTTAGAGTAGATTTTGGTCATTATTTGGCAAAATTTGCCCACCTTTCTAGATTGTGTGCAATAGGGTTTGACCCCTAGATCTTAAGTTCCTAGATTAGTGCCCTAGCCAACTGGTCCACCCTCACTTGTTGTCCTAATGACTATTCCACTTTTATCTATACTTTTGTAGCTTTAGCAAGGAGAGACAATTCGATCCCATTCTTGGTGACTCTTATTATATCAAATGCCAAATGGTGGTAGAGTCAATCCAATGTTGATTTATGAGATGGAGGTTTTTCATTTAGATTTCTTGTGATTGGACCCCTTCTATTCTCTAATTCTTGTTTGTGTACCATGTTTGTGTGAAGTGCTCTTACTTTAGAATGTTGGTGCTTCGGTATGCTCTCGGTAGTGATGCTAGAGTAATGACCAATTAGACTACCTATATTTTTCTTTGGTGAGATAGGATATGATGACCTAAAGACCGTGAGAGTGCATGTTGTGATGGTAGGTTATAGGTTGCCTTTTCCCTTAGTGTAGGTTTTGTAGTTAGAGCTACATTAATGGATGACATTTGGTGATGTTGGCACTTGGTGGGATACTTGCAGTGGTTACGATTGCGGGTTGCAATTCCTTGTTACTTTGTCATGACGGAGTTCTTTGAGGACTCCAAAAGAGATAGCACTACAAAACATCATGGGTTTACTTGGATTATGTCTATATCAACTTGTATCTTAGGTCCTAGTGAGGGAAGAGATTGACTCTAAGTTGGAGTTTGACACAAGAGCTGATTCGATTGAGAGTGCACTTGGTGTGTTTGCAACATTGTTGTGAGATATGGATGAGATCTATGGGGCCTCCAAAGGCCCCAAGGATTACTTAGGTATAATGGTATCATTGAGTTGGATGACTTCACCTAGGAGTTTGATAGTTGGTGTGATCTATAGTAGATGCAAAACCCAACTTTGTTCACACCCTTCATGGCATGGAAGGAGTTATTTCAGCACTTGGAGGGTCCATCAATGGATGACTACCATGAGTTCAAGAGAGCTTACTCACATGAGATTCAGCTATAGAGAGAATATTGATCTCTGAACTATATGTCCATCACTTTAGGCTTGATTTCTTGGGGTAGATTGGTTGTACTCAAGAGTTCTAGCTCTAGTAGCATTGGTGGATCTCTTGGAGATGGTGCTACTACAAGTGTAGGTATTACTACAAGAGTTGGTTTAGTATGAGTGTTTAACCCCAAGGTGGAGTTCTTCTAGTGTTTGAGATAGAACTGGTAAAGATTGCGGATTGACAAGTTTGGGAGCTTGTAAGAGTTCTAACTATAGGTTGGAGAGAGCCTATGCAAGGCATACACTCACATGAGGTGACTGATAAATTTTACTTAGGGAGTTACTGAGGCCCAAGCAGTCCAATTTTGGTATAGATACTAGACAAAGAGTTGAAATGTAAAGTCCATGATGCTATGTTATTATAGGCTACTTTGGCAGTGGTCTATGGTTTGGTTGAGCATATTGAGCTCAGAATGGTGGAGGAGAGAGTGGTGGCATCTAGATTTGGTAGGGAGACCTCATCCAAAGCTATTATTTCTTCTAGAGTGCAGTAGAGTGCACCATGCCATGTTGCTTTCCAAGGATAGCTAGGACAGCCCAAATCTTATGGAGCAAGTGGAGGGCCTATTGTAGCTAGAACTTTACCTTCAATTTTGGGTTAACAGCAGCTAGTGAGTAGTGGTGTTGCTTGTTGGACTTGTGGTGGACTTCACCATAGGAGAGAGTGAACTTAAGGCAGCAAGCTTGATAACTCTGGTGCATCATAGAGATAGTGCAAGCATTGCTATAGATTTGGTCACACTAGTGACTGATGCTTTGATGGTCACTTCATTGATGTTAAGCCTTTGAGTTCCTGGCTATGGTAGACAAAGGCCGGAAAGCATCACCTAGATTCTCTTAGCTAGAGTAGGTGTGGCTTGACTGTAATCAGTTCATAGTTGTTTGTAGATTATGGAGTGATAGATCATTGATTTGAGTGTGATTCAAGTTGTGTAAACAAACTGATTATTGTGGCACTTCAAAGTCCATGTATAACTTATATGTGAGTTGTGCTTCTATAGTGTGTGATGTTGACAATGATGTACATTGTGTAGCAATGTATATACGCATGACAACATACAAGAGGAGTTATTGAAGTCATATATCCAGAGAGTGGAGATAGTGATACAATTCAGCAAGACATTCATCATGATGTCTTAGTGATGGACTATCTTTGCACTAGTGTTGTGGGTGGCACAATAGGGGACAAGGAGAGAGATCATGTTCTTCAGCAAGCTAGGCGGTTAAGATTGGAGGGCAAACAACTTCTTTGTGTATGGGAGGATGGTAGAGTGAGAGTAGTACCACTTCCATCTTAAAGACCACAGTTGTTCTGTCATGCTCATGAGGAGCTAGGACATTTTAGAGTCAAGCAAACATATAGCTTACTCCAAAGTCATTATTGGTGGTGCGGTATGTAGACCAATGTACAATAGTTTACTGCCAGATATGTGGTTTGAGATTGAGTTAGAGCATCATTCAATGCTTCTATGCCATAGCTACACCCATTGCCTATGATGGAGTTAGGTTAAAGTTGGAGTTTGGACTTTGTTGGACCTTACCGTTGACTGTGAGACATCATCAATATGTTTTGGTGATGGTGGAGCACTTCTCCAAGTGGATTGAGTTGGTGGCACTTCTTGACAAGTCTAGTGAAAGAACGGCTTACTTGTTCCTAGATACTTGTTCGTAGGTTCTTAGTCATTTTGATGCACTAGTTGAGGTTTTGATTAATCAATTGATGGAGTTCTTGGAAGAGTTTTAGGTCTTGTATGACAAGGCTTTGATTGATCATCATACTACCTTCCGAGATCACCCTGAAGTAGATGGCTTAGCAAAGAGGGTGGTTCAGGTGGTAAAGTATGGATTGCAAAAGTATGGTTTGCAAAGAGGCCACTTGAGAGATTGGGATCTCCAATTACCTTGGTTGGCCATGGGCTAGTAGATCTTGTATATCTACAACAGACAACATCCATGACACTTGATGTTCTACACGCTGCACAAGCTTGAGAGTGAGTGAGGTTTTGCCATCTAGGGTCCTTGTGTTAGAACGATATGATGATGTTGTTTGGAAGGATCATGTATGCAATTGGGCACTATGCCACCTCCCAAACATTGATTATACTATGGACCCAAACTTGGCACTTATATGTGTAGGCTTGAGGTGTATGTTATGCGACTCTTCTGGTGGAGATGGTACTATGTTAGTGTGTGATAGTTGTTTGAGAGGATGGCATATGGCATGTTTGACTCCTCCTTCCATGGTGGTTCCTCAAGGGCAATGGTTATGTCCTAGATGTATTTACCTATAGCTAGTTCACCTTTTATATGGTATAGATTGTAAATAGATAGCACTTGGCTTCTTGATCTTTGCCCACCATAGGGTATACTATATACTTGGAGTAGATGGCTATTTGGAGTTAGAGGTACCTAATTGCTAGCTAGGGGAGGGGAGGCAATTGTGGCACTATAAATTCCATGTCTGACTTATGTGTGGGTTGTGCTTCTATAGTGTATGATGTTGACAACAATGTATGTTCTGTAGCAATGTATATATACACAACAATTTATCCAATGATTCCAATAAATATTGTTGATGATCACAACAACACCAGATCCTATTACGGCTCTCAATTGGTTTATGGATACCCTACCAAAGGACATCAAAAAATTCTAATCTATAACAAGGCAACAACTCTAGAATAGAGATGTGAAGAAGAGCGTTGTTGGGCCCAAGCTAATGAATAGGATATGGCCTTACCAGATCCATGTTCTATCTTATCAAGATTTAAGAGAATTTTGATGCATAAATCTTATGTTACTTCACAAGGATTCCCTCATGCAAACTACTTCTACAAGGAAGTGCTCACAACTGCATTGAGCCCATATGTGACATCCCAAGCAATGCTTGTATATGATCATATGCCCATAGTTCTTCCCAAAATACTCCAGCACTACCCACCATTATTAATGTGATTCTTGCAACACCGACTAAAATGAAGGATATACTAGTAAAACTAGAATGCTTGGAGAATCTTCACTAGTGCAAGAACCACAATAGAGGGATCCAATTAATATTGCTACTAGAGGAGAAATATCCGATACATATTATATTGGTAGAGTGCACACTAATGCCTAATACACCACACCAAAGATTAAATTATTGTGTATATTGCTGGAGATATGGGCATACTATGGCAAACTACATAACAGTGCCAAGACACCAAGAACCATGAGAAGAGAGAATACATGCTATAGATGTTGTCATGTAACATAACAACTTCAATTAAAATTTACATGACCCAACTTTCCAAGGAGGAAGAGGAAATGGATAAGGACAAGGACAAGGTACACCCAACCAGGATATACACTATCACATTTGTAGTGAGAACCACTATGCAAACTAGTGTCATAATAAGCCCACTTGCTACACATTTGATGCAAGAGTGCATACAATGGCATAGTGCCCCAACTTTCAAAATTCATCATCTAGAAACACAAAGTGCCCATACAAAATGAAAATAAATCCTCATGGCCCTAACAAGAATGTGTACTTCATGGTAATTGAAGAGAACCCTTCAGAAAGAGATACATTGTTCATAAAAAATTCATGCTCCCATGGAGGCAAACCTCCTTGTTAATAAGCAATTCTACACTTATGCATGCCAGATCTAGTGAGCAATCCATCCTCCAAAAGCTACTTCTCCATGGAGATAGACAATGAACCTTTGTGGGACGATACTTCACAATTGGTCTTGGAGATGTATTGTATAGTGGTTCCTATGTTTGACACATTGCTAGACAACCTTCTACTTTGGTCATTCACAATTAGGACATCTTAGTAGATTTTGCTAACACTTGGGCAAATATAACCCTCAAACAACTTTGCAAGATAGCCTACAGAGCCTCAAAAGCTTTAGACATTCTTGTTGAAGGACATTCTATAGTGCATTCTAACAACCTGGCAAATGAAGTGATTCCCTTGAGCACTTGCACTCTCATAACTTCAACCTCATATGTGGGAAGCCCACAATCTCTAAGCATAAAAAAATCTTTGACTTCAGGAAGACCTCAAACCACTCTGATATGAAGTGAAAAACAAGCATCAAGTGTTGTATACAAAGGTCCATTGGTAGAGCCTTGGAACAATGGAACTTTGTAATGTAAAACTCTTTCTTGCTAGATTTGACATCTTTGTATTATCCAAGCCTCATTTGTATTTTTGAGGTTTGAACAAAGTTCTACTACATAATTCAAATCATGATACAAATGCTCACTCCGTGTACTATGAGCCAACATGTTTCACTTAGGATGAATATCTGATGGCTACAAGAGTAGTGTACCATGGAATAGGAAGACAAAGAACCAACATTCAATCACACTCCTCCAAGGCACCTCCAGGGTTCAAGACATTGCTCACTAGAGAACTCAATGAGAGAGAGATAGTTACAAATCAAAGGATATTGAGTACCTCCTCACTCCTAGCTTATATACTTGTGAAAAAGTCACACACCAAAGTTACTAATTAGTAGAGAAACTCAAGTTACTAAGCTAAAAGTCAAATAAAGTCTAAAAGTCTAAAGGAATATCCAAACACATGGGAATAATCCCATGAGTAGATGATCTTATTCTTACCTACCAACTAAGTCAAGGATATCTTCACATGAGGCATCCTTGGACTATAGAAAAATCGGCACCAACAAGGCTTTGTGAGCCCAAGAGTTCTCAACTCTCAGCTCAAAGTCAAATAATTAGGATATAATACCAAGTCAATACACTAGAAGAAAAAATATTGGTGCTCACTTTTCCCCTTCTTCTAAAATAGGTTCACTTTTATCTTAGCTAGGACTAACTCTAGCTAATCATGACTAATGTAAAAGCTTAGCTAAACTCCATATATATAATATTTCTCCATTACTTGCAATACCAAACTTAATATCCCTATAGATTATATATGCACTAATAGGTGTTACATATCCCCAAACTAAGATTTCACTTTGTCCTTAGAGTGAAAGCCCCTTTACCTTCTATGATATACCTTCAACTTATCATGGTTAATCCTATCAAAGTATCTTCCTCCCAAATTCTTAGATCATATGTGTAATGGTCCCACACATTTCCACTATGAAAGGTCCAAAGTACTAAAGCAAAAATTTCTTTTGCACCTTCTTGAATCAAATGGAATCAAACAACATTACCCAATCATCTTCCTTGAAGAGCTCCATGTTTATCTTGCCTTGCCTCTTGTCATAGCTCTCGTTTTCTTTCCTTTATGAACCACTTGAACCATAACAACTACTCTTGCCTCTTGCAATTCCATGAGCTGCTCCTTCCTTGACTTCTCTACACCACTTCCTTGTACCTTCTTCTTCAATTTCCTATGAATGCTTTGAAAGGTAGGAAGATCAAAGTGAATAGGTAAAGTAGACTTAGTACCATATACCAAATGAAATAGAGAATTTCTAGTGGATATCTTCATGGTTGTTCTATATTCCCACAAAACCACATGAATCTCCTTGTCCCAATGATGTTTTACCCCCTCTATTTCTGCATCTTTGGCCAACATCATGCACAAAGTTTGATTGGTTCTCTTTGCCAAGCCATTGGAGTTTAGCTTATAGGAGGTAGTCACTCTATATGTGATAGAGAAATGTCATAGCATGGCTTAAAAATACTTCTTGTAAACTCTTCTCCTCTATCAAAAACAATTTCAAAGGGTAAAAAAACTTAATGATGATGATGTGTTCATAAAGAAATCTACCAACTTTGTCTTCATTTTTGTCTCTTAATGGTCTAGCCTCAACCCATTTGGTAAGGTAGTTAGTAACTACCACAGTATACTAATTGTTATTGGGGTTATACTAGGAGTACCTACAAAGTCAATTCATTACAAGTTTTGCAATAATCAAGATAATCCTTGAAAATTCCTCTCAAATAGTAACCTACACCCATAATCTTGAAAGTGCCCCCCCCCATACCAAACCATCATGAAACTCTTTCATGAGTGGGATAGATTTCTCTTTACTTGTTGCTCTTTGAAATACATGATCTGCTCCTTGATGAAAAAGTATATCATTGATCATTGTGTAAGGTCTAGATCTTGTTGCAAGGTTCTTCCTCTCCCTAACATGGATCACATTAGGACAATTACCTCTTGTAAAAAAAGTCCACAATCTCCTCCATTGGAACCTCTTAGAGTGATTGAGATTGTCATGAGCTTCTCATTTGAGAAGAAATCATCCATTTGCTCATCTCCATCATGATCATAGGCTCTAAATAACAAATTATCATTTTCATGTTTCTTTCTTGGCCTACCTTCAATGTTATAATTATATTCAGACAAGAGTATCATCTACCTTGCTAACTTTCTTTCCAAATTAGGCTTATTAAAGATGTATTTCCAAGCCTTTTGTTCCATGACAATGGTGGCATTCCCTCCAATCAAGTAGTGTTAAAATTCTTGAGACCAAAAATCATTGCCAGCTCTTCCTTTCCCATGATTGAATAGTTCTTCTTTGTTGAAACCATTTATGTACTAGCATAAGCTATTGCATAATCATACTCATCTTGGTCTAATTGACTAAGAGTGCATCCAATAGCTACATTAGAGCATTAGTGTAAAGGATGAAAGACATACTCCCATTAGATTTAGCAAGAATTGGAGCATAACAAGGGATTGCTTGTGCTTTTCAAAATATTTGAGAGCCTCCTTGTCCTCCAAAATTACCATGTATTCTACCCCGTTCTTCATGTAATTATTCAATGCATAAAACCTTGTCAAAAAATGAGAAGATGAACCTCTTATAGTACACAACCATCCCCAAAAATTGGCATAACTTTGTCAAGCTTGAAGAGAATGGAAGCTTTTATATTTTCCTCACCTTTTAGGGTACAATGTTATTCTATTAGTGGAAATGATATGTCCATAAAGGTAGATCTTCTTCACAACCAAAGGTGCGCTTCTCTAGGTTGAGTGATTTATTTTCTTTATCCAAGTGCTGCAAGGCCTTGATTAGGTGCTCAAAGTGCTTCTCCTTGCTCCTATAGACACAAAAGTCATCAATGAAATCTCTCACAAATTTCCTTATGAAAGGTTCAAACACTTTATTCATGAACCATTGAAAGGTAGCTGGAGCATTACAAAGCCTAAAAGGCATGACTTTGAAAGCATAAGTTCACCAAGGTGTGGTGAACATGATGAGATGTTTATGCTTTAATGCAGTCTTGATTTGGTTATAACCATAATAACCATCTCCAAAATTGTATCTTTGATGATCCGTAACCTCCTCCAAGATCTCATCAATGAATGGCAAGGGGTAGTAGTCCTTCTTGGTAAAAAAAATTGAGCTTCTTGCAATAAACACATACCTAAAGCTTGCCATTCTTCTTCTTTAAAATAACAATTAGGGACACCTATTTTGTATTCTCCACCTCAAAAATAAACTCAGCCTCCTTGACCTTATCAATTTCATCCTTCATGACCAATTTATTGGTGGGCTAATGCAACACTGATTTTGGTGGACTAGTCTTGCATGTAACTCTACCTCTACTTGGTACTCCTCCAAGGTGACTTCCTTGAGATCCTTGTAATTGAAAGCAAACATATAGATAAACTTGTCAAAAATCTCCTCAAATCTTACTTTCTTCTCCTTGGTAACATTTGGACCATACTTGAGGATAGATGTTCTCCTCTGTATCTCCTCTAGTGTAAATTGTGGTTTATCAAGATTTTTCATAACCTTTGGCTTAGGCACAAAATCCATAATACACAAGGGATACATATCCAAATCAGATTCCAACTCATTTTCATCTGAAGAGGTCTCTTCCTCCATGTTGGTATCCACACATGAAGCTCCTCTTTCTAAATCAAAAGATGGTGTATTTGAATGTGAGGTGTGGTTGGTATTGGTTATTGGAATTGTAACCTAATGGTTTGATGGACCAATTCTCAAGTACCCTTTGTATCATCAATCAATTGTTTGAGTTGCTTTCAACCATGGCTTCCCATGGAGCAAATCATAACTTGCATCCTTCAAGATTTGAAAAATCATGAGATTTTGAACTCCCATGACTAAAAAGCACTACTTTGTCCATCACACCCACTAGTCAAACTTGTTGCTTGTTTGCCATGCTCACCACAAAAGTTAAAGGTCTAGAGTGTATTATACCCAACTTCTTCATTAACTTCTCTAACATGGCATTCAATGTAGATCCTCCATAAAAAATGAGTCCTTGATGTTTTGACCATTCATCCTCACATCAATCTTGGAGGTATATTCACAAGCCTCCCATGGTGCTAGTTTTGCATCCACCACTCCTATTGATACCAAAGCCTTTGATTTTTTCTTTTTCTTTTTTCTTTCTCTTGCTCCTTATAGAAGTTAAACCACCTCTTAAATCCTTCCTCAAGGTAGGATTTAAAGCAATCAATTGACCCACCATGATGTTGGTCTTGTGACTATCAACATCTTCTAGCACATTATAGCTCCATTGTTGCTTTGAGATCAAGAAATGATCCAACCCCAACATTTTCCTTGGAGTTTTTATTGATGGTGTTGAACTAGTTGTGCAAGTGCTTCCTTGTGAGCATTGGACTATCCTTGCAAGGAGTGAATTCTTGAGAAGATTTGATATTGTCTATAAAATAGGCTCTCTTCTCCTCTTGTGCCTAAAGCTCCAAGTTAAGATCTATTGGAGTTTGTGCATTTTCTCTTCTCATATTTGCTCTCAACCACATATAGATGCTATTCTCTTACCTCTATTTTTCATAGGATTTACTTGGGCTTCACCAACTCCCTCCTTCTCTCTATTGGCCATCTCATAACCCTTCCTCCATGGTAAAATGAATTTGGGTAATTCCTTTGGATATGACCTCTCTCTACAACCAAAACAATTTTTATCATTAAAATTGCTAGTTGGTTGGCCTATTCTATATGGATATTTTCCATAATTCCTAGGACCTCTCCTAACATTCTTTTCCACCTCTCTCTTTTCCCATAGTTGCACTACATTGATCTTTAGATTTGCAAGTTGCTCTATAGTAGTTTGAAGGGAATGTTTTGGCAGAGGTGCAAGAATAAGAGCAACTACTACTTGTTGGGCTACCTTACCAACCAAAGGATTGGAAGTCCTACCAAACTTGTAGACTTTTGGAGGATGCACAACCTCCTTCACCACCAAATCACTCTCATCTCCTTCCAAACTCTCTAACATACAAATTGTAATCTTGATAGCTTCTACCTTGGAAGAAGGTTTCTCATATCTCACTTTGCTTTGAATTTGTGATTTCAACCCTCTTAAAAAGTCTTGGTGAGAATACCCCTATCATAGTAGTCTCCATATCATCTCCACTCTTCTTCAACACTATGCAAAATGTGGACTTTAACTTCTCCACTCTTTTTGCATAGACTTTCACTTTCTCACCATCTCCTTGCTTGAGGAAGGTAACCTCATTCATCAATCTCTCATAACTCTCATCCAAAAGAAATTTCTCAATGAATGCTATAGTCAAACTCTCCCAAGACTCCTCTTGCCCATCTCTCTTCTCTCTCTTTTGGTATTTTGACTTATACCATGTAAGAGCTACATCCTCAAAGAAATCTGGTAGTTATGAAGCCCATTCATTCTTCCTCCTCACATTTTTTATATGCAAGCCCTCTTGAAGTCTCTCACAAAGGCCTCTACATCCTCTCCATTCTTGCTAAAGAAAACCAGAAGTTTCCCAATCTTAGCTTCACTACCTTTCTCCTCTCTTTATGTTTCTTCTTCTCCTCTTTCACCCTAAACCGCAATAGAGTACAAACATGACTAACACTATTTCAGATTAGTCAACAATAGAAAACCCAAAATGTGCATATTAGTCAAACTATCATAGATAGTTTATCCATCAATTGAAAAGTTTTCTTGGTCACTAATCTTGAGAAGTATTTGATGAAGGTAGTTTTTCCACATTGGTGCTAAGACTCTCCCCAAGATCTTTCACCAAAGTCTCCAAAAGTGCTATTACTCCACTACACTCATGCCTTTTTGGAAGTCCTTTCACTCCACAAACTTCATCACAACTCCTTGGTTTTAGATCTCCTCCTTCCCAATCTCGGTAAAGAAGGTCCCACATGTAATCCCAAGTCAAGTGAGCCTCTTTTTCCCCTCAATCTCTTGCTCTCAAAGGTCAATGGACATGAACTTGCTTATGTCTCTTTTCTCCATATAAAAATTAGAAGATATGCACTCCAATTAGAATCACTCTTTTCTCAAAGTGATGTAGGGTTTTGGATCTCTTTATATTCTCTTCAAATTCTATTCTAAACTCTCTTTACTTCAAATCAACCCCTAAAATCACCTCAAATTTATAAGGAACCTTGCATCACCTCAACTTCCACTCTTGATTGCCCTCCATGCTCCTAAGATGAGTCTAAACGCTCAAACATACTTTTTGTTGTTCTAACATCCTTGATGCATGAGAGCTCAACTCCCCAAAAATGATCCTTTTTCACAATCTTAGTTAATCTTCTCAATTGATAACTCCAAATTCTTTGAAATTTTAACATACAAGATCAACTCTAGGGAGTCCTTCCCTGCAAAATTTCAGCTCTTTTCTTTGAATCATTTGGCCAGATAAGTTCTTTATTTATCACACATTTTCCCACATTTGGTGTTAAATCCCCCCTCATTTCAAAAATTTATAACTTCCTATGCAAGAATGATCTCTCTCTATTTCTTAAGCCAAAATATGGAATATCTTGCACTAAATTTTCTTAGAAAGTTTTAATGTAATCCAATGCAAATGAAGAAATGGTAAACTATGTACAAGATTTGAGAGAGATTGCAATTTGCAAGAATAGTTTACCCTACTGCCTTCCAAAAATTCTAGCTTGGTGCATGTAGCAATCCTTACAAAAAGTTCCATTATCCCAATTGAAATATAATCCAAACCATTTTCTATGAAAATCTCATATCTAGATCTCAAACTTGAGATTTTGCCCAAAATTACCATAATCCCCAAAATATACAATCCACCTCATATAATCTCTCCAAATCCTCTCAAGTGTATATGATGTCTAATATCATCTCAAAAATATTGTAATGAACTACAACAAGGTAAACATATAGATCCAGCTTTCTAACATAAGTTCAAACCTCTCTTCCTTTAATATTTTTTTTCAAGTGAGCTCTCATTACCTCCTTTTGTCTAATGTACAATTGAACGTGGAACATTATCTTGCCTTCTAAAGAAGCCTTGGTAACAAAACCAAAAATTTAAATTGGCCTTTCTCTCACTCAAGATGAACCTCTGATGGTCATCAGGGTACTGCACCATGGACTAAGAAGGCAAAGAACCAACTCTCCATCACACTCCTCTAAGGCTATAACTCTAAGGCACCTCCAAGACTCAAGACGTTGCTCACTTGAGAGAGAGAGAAAGTTGCAAATCAAAGGATGTTTGATACCTCCTCACTCCTAGCTTATATACTTGTAAAGTTACACACTAGAGTTACTAATTATTGGAGTAACTCAAGTTACTAAGCTAAAATTCAGATAAAATCTAAATGAATATCCAAGCATATGGGAACAATTTCATGAGCATGGATCTTATCTTCACTTACAAACTAAGTCTAGGATTCTTTCACATAAGCTATCATAGGAATATAGAAAAATATACACCAACAAGGATTTGTGGGCAAAAGACTTCTCAATTCTTTCTCCAAGGTCAAATAACTAGGATATAATACCAAGTCAATAGACTACAAGGCAAAATAGTAGTGCTCATTCTTTTCTCTTTGCCTAAAATAGATTCATTTTTATCTCAGCTAGAACTAACTCTAGCTAATCATGACTAATGTGGAAGCTTAGCTAAACCATATATCTAATATTTCTTCACTACTTGCAATACCAAACTTAATATCCCCATAGAGTATACATGTACCGATGGGTTTTACATTACTACTTGGACTAGTTGTAGTTATTGTATGGGGGAATGACACTCCATCACAAGAGCTTGTCTTGATTGCTCTTATGTTTTTTACTAAATAAGTGAGTCATTTAGTGACTAACAACTTCTGGTCATCTTCCTTCCTAACCTACTACACCCCTTCATACTTAGACTACTACATTAACAAACCACATTTTTTCTTTTCTTAAGTGAGGCAAAGGTAGGTTACCACAACAAGCTTATGATCATGTGACCAACAACAAGCCATTATCAAAAATAAAATCAGAAGAAATATATAAAGAAACAAAATCATCAATGAGAAGAGTAATTCCAACTATATGACATCAAGTTGGAATACAAACCCCAGAAAATTTAACATTGTTCTACATATAATTTCTTTCATTGACCAGACCTTTGACAAATTTTCTATTCCACAATTGTGTTTGGTATTAATATGGTCCAAGTGAAAGAAGGAGTACAAGTTAGAGTACCAACAAAAATTACAAGGAAACCCTTTCTTCCAACAAGTTTTATTCCACATTAAGATTAATGATTGAGTATATTTTGTTCTTTTATGAAGAATAGATTTTACATATGAGCAATTAGATACATGTTTCACATGATTCTATTCTTCGTCTAGATAGATTTTAATAAGCACATGATCTCACTAACTCAAGTCATCTTGGAGACTTTAATAAGATTCTTTAACACTCTTAGCTTAGCTGAGGTCAAACATGACTTAAGATGTTTGTAAGATGAATATCAAGATTGCAAGTTGGTAGGCATCCTAAACACTATTAGCTCAAAGGAAGATTGGACATCTTGAAGGAGAAACATAAGGTATCCAAAGTGGTGAAGCTTTGAATACTACAAGGTAACTCTTTGCCTCCCAAATGCAAGAAAGGGTAACGGTAAAGAAACATGTTTTATATTTTTGAGGAGTTTAGTTTAAGATATCAAGACTAGGTGATATTGTGGAAGAATTCTAGTATGTGTTTCCTATCCAGAAGAGTTTAAATAATTACATATAATGCATTTTTTAAGGCTATGGAAGTCAGATCAGGAGGAGTCACTACACTCAAAATTCTTGAGAGCTTGGTAATTCAAGAGAAGACAAACATTCAATAAAAATAAATCAATATACAAGAAAATTCATATGCAATAAAGTTTTTATGAAGAGATACAAGCACTTCAAGAAAGCATCTCAAAACCAAGGATGTACATGGATTACTAAGGTGGTAATTTTGACACAACTATTAGAAGGAAGAAGCAAAGTAGCAATTGTCACTATGATGATAAACCTAAGCAAAGACAAGAAGTAGGAAGTGCTCCATAAGAGAAATTTAAAAAGAGATTTAAGGCCAACTTGGACTCAAAAAAATTTCACAAACACTTTGTAATACTATATACAGCTCCAAAAAAACAACCTTGGAGACCAGGTTTTACTACTTCAAACCATAGTAGTTTGAATTGCCAATTGTTTCTCAACTTCAAGTTGAGGATAAGTGGATTGATGGTTGGCCATGAGGATGGTAATAACTATGAATTTTGACTTGAAAGAAATATTCATCTCTAACTCGTTTTTTATGAGACATGGAATTCTAACTTTTATTTGGTAGAGACTTGGAGTGATTCATAATCTATTGAGTGTTGGTTGTGTTACGTTTGATTTACATACAACAATTTCCATGTAAATTATAGTTTAAAGTGCTTACTAGAGTGGACATGTAAGAGCAAAGGGTAATAAATTTTGTAGACTTTACAAGCTACAAGGCTGAGATTTAGATTTAAGCACTTTACTCAATGCTACAATACTTGAGAATGTCCTATTGTGGCATAAGAGACTCAACAATAGTGCTATACCAAGATGTTGGTTCCTCATGAAAACCCATTGGATATTGGAATCTCTTCTCTAAAGAATTGTTTGTTTGCAGGCTTGTTTGAAGTTTGTTTGCATGGGAAGAAAATTAGGAAAAATGATCCTAAGACTAAAAGGAGAAGTAAAGCTATACTCCACCTCCTATATATGGACCTTGTAGGATCAATTGATTCCCATATTGCTATATACAACCCCATGAATCATGGGGAGGTGTATCACATTAGTTATACTCAATTCTTACACATGAATCTTACAAGACCAATTGATCCAACTTCATTTGGTGGTATATCTTACTAGCTTATGATTGTTGATGTTTTCTCCAAGAAAATGTGGGTGTTTTTTGCATCACAAAAGACCTGAACCTTGACAAATATTCTTTAATTTGTCCCTAATATCAAATAAAAACTACAAAGAGAGTTTATGTAGTAAGAATTAACATACAATGAGGATTTCTATTAAAGGTAGGTGTTTGGTTTCATACAAAAAGGTGATCTATAGATAGTTTACTACCCCTTATAAGCCTCAAAAAAATTGCATAGTGGAGAAGAGGAGTTCAACTACAGCAAAAATGACAAGGTGTACACTCAAGAATGGAGATCTACTTCAAACTGAAGAGACTAAGAAAAATATACAATGTTCTAATTTCTAAATTGGACAATTGCCAAACCAATTGAAGATATGAGGGATGAGAAAGCATTTTCTTGGTGAAAAACCTAATCTTTCTGATTTTAGTATTTGGCTACTGTAATATTCTGAGGATAGTAGAGAAACACATAAGAGAAAGCACAAGTTCACACCCAAACTCTGATCCCCAAAGGAGCACCTTGGCTTTACTATATAGCAAAGCAAGGATACTCAATGGAAGTATAACTTTTGGATTAGATACATGGATTGGTGACATGTCATTGATCTCTGCCCTCATATTAGATGCATGTGTGGGTGACAAGTTTGATCTGGTTGGTCAAACTAGTGTTGACTAAAAGGAATCTTTAGAGAATCTTCTTGAAGAATCTCTAAATCACATGGGTGAGATACTATTGGAAAGCTCTTGGTGAGACAAATAGGGGGGGGGAGGGAAGGACAGCCTTTTCCTCCCCCTAGTATGTTCTTTCTTTGGAGAGAAGAGGGGAAATCTGCACATTTTTTGGGCCTAATTCATCCATTTAGGCTCTAAAAATTACCTCAAAATTTCAAGCATATTTTGGTTTTTGCTCTATTAGTAGAAGTACCTTTTTGGTGATACCTCTATCTGATCTATTTAGTCCATCATATGTAACATTCTTCCAAATGTTATCAAATCAAATTTCACCTCTAGATCATATGTTTAGCTATTGGTTCTAAGGTTTTAAAGCCTATTTTGGTTTTTTACTGTATTATTAGAATACTCTTTTGATGATATCTCTATCTGATCTATTTAGTCCATCATGTATAACATCTTTCCAAATGTTACCAAACCAAATTTCACCTTTGGATCATATGATATTGATATTATAATAAAAATACTTTGTAGTTGTAATACCAATAGCTAGGCATATGATCTAGATGTGAAATTTGGTTTGGTAATATCTGGAATGATTTTATACATGATGGTCAAAATAGAAGTATCAGATAGAAGTATCACTAA
Organism: Lunularia cruciata; assembly: GCA_948567375.1. Classification (NCBI taxonomy): domain Eukaryota; kingdom Viridiplantae; phylum Streptophyta; class Marchantiopsida; order Lunulariales; family Lunulariaceae; genus Lunularia; species Lunularia cruciata. Next base: position 9,151,885 of record OX419762.1, on the reverse strand, counting down.
AAGAGTATTTTTAACAAAGCAAAAATCAAGATAGACTTGAAAACCTTAGAACCAATAACTACACATATGATTTAAAGGTGAGAATTGGTTTAGTAACATCTAGAAGGATGTTACTGATGATGGAATAAATAGATCAGAAAGAGGTATCACCAAAAAGAGACTTCTACTAATAGAATAGGAATCTAAATATGCCTGAAATCTTTGAAGGCAATTTTGGAGGCCTAAATTAGGCCTCCAAAATTAGGATGAATTAGGCCTTGAAAATGTGTTCATTTTCCCTTTATGAAAGAAAGATTGGCCTTCCCAACCCCTTGCTTTGTCTTGTCAAGAGCTTTTCAATAGTACCTCACCCACATGATTTTGAGATTCCTATAGGAAGATTTCCTAAAAGATTCCCTTTGGTCAAAGCTTGTTTGACCAACCAGATAGGACCAGGACCAACATGTCACCCATCCAAGTAAATAATCCAAGGGTGGAGCTTGCTGACATGTCACCTATCTATGTGCCTAGTCCTATGGTGGAGCTTCCTTGGAGGAGATCCTCTTTGTCTATATAATAAAGAGAAGGTGCTCCTTTGGGGCATCGGATGATTGAGTGTGAAATCTATGTTTTCTCTCTTCTCTTGTCCTTGGAGTATTATATCTACATATTCTTTTACTCTTGGGGAAAAAACTTGATGATTTTTCCATAGATTGCACTTTCATTGTGTTTTAAAAATAGACTAAAGAATACATGTCATTAGCGTCATGTAAACATGATTATTGTTATACTAGATATGACCTTTGATGAGATTAAAGTAAGCTCTCTTGCTCAACATGAGGGAGGAAAGATACCCTTCTCTTCTCATAACAATGGGTCAATTTTGATTTTCATTAGCCCAAAATAGTTGATCTAGAGGTGTTGCCATACTTGGGGATCTTGGATCAAACAACCTCTTGCTCAACCTATGGATGGTAGAGGAAATGGACAAAGAAAAACCTCATATCATTCAAGAGGCATCGTGAATCAAAAAATTATTCAATTCAATGAAGGAGAATTACAATACATTGATCATGAAAAAGACCACATAACTCACTTATCTATCTACTCAAAAGAGGAATTTTATGAGTACTACGTAGGTATTGAAGATAAAAATATTTTCTTGATTACTTAATGCAAAGGTTTAAAGCAAGGCTTGTGAATAAGGTTGATTTTTGGTGAGGATTTTAGTAAGGCTCCACTTTTATCACCAAGATGAAGTCTATCACATTTTTACTTCCTGTAGCTCAAAATTGGAAATTAGAGGGTTTTGGAATAAGGAGTCAATAATGCATGTTTGAATGATGATGTTAAAAAGGAGATCTACATTCTGCAACCAAAAGAATTCTAGGTGCAAAGGAAATAAGAGTTTATCTACAAGTTTCATAAGGTGCCTTCTAGATTAAAGCAAGCATCTAGAGCTTAGTTCATAAGGGTCAAACATCTTCTTGAAGTAGAAAGGTTTTGAATCTAACAGACGAGAAGTACATTCACTACATACTCAATGAGTATAATATGTTAGATTTAGTTAATCTTTAGTTTAGTGACTTCTTTACTTTTAGGCTTTGTTATATTCCTTTAGAAGCTCTGCTAAATATACTTAGGGTAAAGAGGGGCGCAACCCTAATTAGGGTCCTGCAAAGCAACCCTCTAGGGTTTGCTTATGTATTTATAAGAGTGGTTTCTGCTCTTGTTTTGGTAAGTTCTCATACAAGGGTCATTCCCATCACCTTGTACCTTTTTTTTGGTGTGTTCTATGCTGCTTACCACTAGGGTACCTTTCATGTTGCGGGAGTGCTGCTGTGTACTATCTTTGAAGGCTTTGAGAGAGAGTGAGTTGAGTATTGTTGAGTGCAATCAGGAGTGTCTACTCTAGTGAGACTAGGAAAGCTGAGTGCTAGGATGTGTGATACATCAGAAGTCAAAATGACTGAGGATAGACCATCTACTTCAAAGACTAGGAAGAAAGGTTCTCATTAGGTTATGGGCCCACAATCACCATTGGGGTTGATAGGAGAACTCAGAGAGCTAGAGAAACTAGGAAACACTAATCACAAAGCCTGGGCTTTGGATGTGAAGTGTATCCTAGACAGTTATGACTTGGCATAAGAAGCTCATGATATAGATGAGCTTGAGTCCAACAAGGAGGAGAGAATCAAGCATTCTACTACTAGGAGGTTTCTGCTAAGGGCTATGCAAGAGCCAATCAGAGACCTAGTAGACACTTATGCTTGGAGTTGGGAGATCTGGCTCAAACTCAAGAATTATTACTTTGTTGAGAGGCTGGAAAGTTCCAATAGGATCTGGGATGGGATGTGGAACACTAAACTTGCAGATGATGAAGACTTTACTTTGCACTTGTCAAAGTTATAGAAGGTCTTTAGGAGCGTTAAGGAGGACGGGTGTCCCCTTACAGAGAGATATGAGATCAACCATCTCTTGAAGACTCTCCCTCCAAGCTACCAGCCTATCAAAGTAGCTCTAAAAGTTCTACTTGTTGAAGTTGTCACATGGGATTATGTGATAAATAGATTGTTGGTGTTTAGTAAACACAACAAGGACCTAAAGATGAAGTTTAATGATTTGGGAGATTTTGCTCTGCTCAGTGCTTCTTCTCAGTCAAGGAGAGTGCTAGATAAAAGAGTGAGCAAACTAGAGCAATCCAGATCTAGTGAATCTAGTAAAGGGGTTAGTAGTGTTGATAACAAGACCTGTTATTTTTGTCATGAGAAAGGTCATGTTGCACCTATATGTCCCAAGAGAAGAGAATAGAGAGAAAGAGAGCTGAAGAAGGTAGGAAAGGGACCTCAACTAGTAAAAGGTCAAAAATTTGCGAGTTCAACTTACAACATAAAGGAGTGCAATGAGATAGAAAGACATGAGGAGGGGTACTTAGTAGAAGAGCTAGATTGTGGAATGTTAGTAGAACTGTAGTTGTCCACAAACGGTTTTGGATGGTTCTTGGATTCTGGAGCCACCTCTCATATATGTTACCAGAAGGAGCTGTTCTCAACTCTTCAACCTTTGAAGATTGAGTGTTTGTTGTGGACCTGGGATTCTGAATCCAGTGTTAGGAACTGGCAAAGTTCCTATTGCCTTCATGGGAAGATCTATCACAAGTTCTTGTAAGAGCTATTTGGAAGATGTGCTCTATGTTCCAGATTACACCAAGAACTTGATATCAGTACATTGCCTCATGGAGCATGGAGTGGATGTTCTGTTTGAGAGCAATAGAAATCAATGCACTTTGAAGAAAGGAGAGCTGGTCCTTGGATACGGCACTGCCAAAGGGAAGCTGTTCAAGTTGATGGAAGTTGATTGTTTTGATCCTACATTGGTAGCAGAAAACAGAAATGATATCCATCTATGGCATTTGAGGTTAGAGCACTTATCAATGCATAACCTTTATGCTTTAGAGAAGGTACTGGATGGGTTGAAACTGGATCCCAAAGGAAAACTTGAGTTCTGCATTGGTTGTGCAGAAGGTAAGGCACACAAGGCTCCTATCCCCAAGAAATCTTCATCTAGAGCTTTTGGTCTTCTAGATGGCATACATTATGATGTATGGGGACACATGACTGAGAAGTCATTGAGTGGAGCAGCCTACTATATTTCCTTTGTGGATGATTACAATAGAAAGAGCTTTATCTATCTCATCAAAAGCAAGGATGACGTGCTGCAAAAATTCCTAAAGTTTGTAGCCATGGTTGAGTTGTAGACTGGGAGAAAAGTCAAGCAACTGAGAACAGATGGAAGCAAATAGTATAGGAATGAGGAATTCCTCTCTTGTCTGTAAGAGAAAGGAATCCTTCTTGATTGTACTGCCAGAGACAATCTTGCACAGAATGGAGTTGCAGAAAGGTTGAATAGGACACTGGTAGACAAAGCATTGGCCATGGTCCAACATGCCAAGCTAGAGAGAAAGTTTTGGGGTTGCTGCAATTAGCACTACAAATTATCTTAGAAATATCAGTGGTACCACCACATTGCAAGGAAGAGCTCTTGAAGAATACTGGAGTGGTAAGAAACCTAATCTTTCAGCTTTGAAGGTTTTGGGATGTCTTGCCTATGTTCATATTCCCAAGGAGCAAAGGAAGAAGTTCACAAAGAAGCTAAGAGAATGCTCTTTGTATGATATGAAGAGGGACTAAAAAGATATCTTCCGTACAATCCTAAGTTTGGACAGATCATCAGAAGTAGAGATGTACTCTTTGATGAAATGAGGACTTGGAGTGAGAATAGTGATGAGTTGCAAAA